>JAPDVR010000001.1:37509185-38156685 GCA_026230005.1 Gila orcuttii
GCAGACACTTTTGTCCAAAACGACTAAGTGCATTAAAACATTATTATTTATGTTTATAACAACTCCAGCCTCAGGGAATCGCAAGCTTTTCTAGAGAAGGAGGAAATGAAAAATGAAAACTCAGCGTTGTGGTCTCGAAACATGTAATCCTCATTTGTCTTCCCATGAGGCTGCCAGGGACAAAAAGTAATATTTTTAACATATGTTTTCCAAACTAAGCTCTCACAAATTCATTATAATCTAAAAGCCGCTGAAGATAGCCTATTTGGATTAAATTACATGTTATAATTAAATTATTATCATTATTTTTTATTTTTTTGCGAAGCACTTTTTATGAAAGTGAAAGAGAGAAGGTAGAAATGGGGAGAGGATGGATTTGGTTTTGGGATTTGCTGTAGTCTGCAACCATTTAAAAAAAAAGAGCCGACGCTGATGACAACGGACATTTGTGGAGTGTTTTGGCTGTCGCTCACACAAACACTAACAAAGACAGTCTGACCACACTGCGAGAGAGTGCTAATGCCTTCAAGACACTTAGCCATTTCTGTACGCACACACATACACAGTAATATCCAGCCACCCAAACACTTGCATAACACTGTCTGATCCCCGTTTCGTGACCCTGCAGCATGCCAAACACAGCACTGATGCAGCGGGGTGAAACAGAGGTCCTTGTCTGTCTCTCTGTCTGCCTGGTGGGAAGAAAGTCGACGTCTCGTCTGATAACACCCCTCCACCCAAATTCAGAGGTCCCTTAAAATCAAAAGTTGTCAGTGAAAGCAGGTCATCTCAGTACAACACTATCTCCTTCAGTGAGAGGATTGTTCCTGTGCTGATCCAAGTTGAACATGAACCTGATAATCTGAAATGTTTCAAACAGGCAGTTGAGCGATAGCATCAACAATAACATCCCCTTAATAACAGACAATAAAAAGCTGTTGTTTTATCCAGTCTAGGATAACAAAGCTGACTGCAGACTGACCTCTTCCTGTGAGTGTGCTAGAGTGTTTTTGGCAGGGAGAAAAGCACATAAGAGAGTGCATACATTACACACTCAGTTCTGGCCAACAATGTGATCAAACCCTGAGATGCTTAAACCACAAGGCCAGTATTAAAAAAAACCCCAAAAAAACTGTATTAAGGCCCCATCCACACTACTACGTTTTAGTTTAGAAACGCAGACCTTTTGCTACGTTTGCACCTCCCGTCCACACTAAAACGGCAAAAACGAAGACCTAAAACGGAGAAGTTTAGAAACGCTGCCGACCCCGTTTTGCGTTTTGAATCTCCGGAGGGCGTTTTAGTGTAGACGGGTCAAAACGGAGGACTTTAGAAACGATGACGCAGAGGCTCACGCTCGGCTCTATGATTGGGTGTCATACAGCGGAAGAAAACATACAACAACAGCCTGGAGTGGACTACCAGTTACGTTAGTGCAAGTAAATTCTGCATTTCACAATGCTATAACTGCCTACATGCGCCAGAGGTATGCTATTATTCCAGCGATCTGTGACAGTTCCCGTGTGCAGCGGCGGTATCGACCGTACATGGAGCGTCGGTTTTGGGTTAAGCCGGGAAGAACCAGCGCATGGTGGGATACTTTTATCAATGAAGTTGTAGTTCCTGAAGAATGGTGCGAAAACTTTTGAATGTCCAGATCGGCACTTATCAACCTCAGCGAAATCTGAGGAATAGTCAGTCTGATTCCTGTTTACACCGGCACGCGCACGCCCAGTGTAGGTGAATGGTGACATGATCCGCGTTTTCAGTCGTTTTAATGTGGACGGAGATCAGTTCTAATACGCAGCTAAAACGCTGGTGTGGACGGAGATCGTATTCGTTATAATTCTCCGTTTCTAAACTAAAACGCAGTAGTGTGGATGGGGCCTAAAGCTTAAGCCTTCATATTGCTGGCATGGTAAAGGCCATGGCACTACTGAAAAATCATATTGCAATTATTTTGATGATAAAAATTGTCAAAAGCTGTCAAAAAGACTTATTCATAAAGGCTGAAAAAGAAAGAAAGAAAGAAAGAAAGAAAGTGTTGTTGTCATAATTACAGCAGAAATAACAGTGTAATTATCTCCAATACAGGGGGCCTTCGAATATTCAAATATTGTATTGGAGAATCTCCTTTAAGTCAAAAAGGTTGAGAACCACTGTTATAAACACTTCTAACTCCAAAACTTTCTAAACTTTCAAACATGGTTTTGTCATGTTAGCTATCATTAAAGGGTTAGTTCACCCAAAAATGAAAACAATGTTTTTACTACCTTTCTGGGCCTTGACAGTTGCAATGACGTTGCTGTCAATGGAGGGACAGAAAGCTCTCAGATTTCATCAAAAATATCGTCATTTGTTTTCTGAAGATGAACAAAGATTTTACGGGTTTGGAATGAGATGAGGGTTAGTAATTAATGACAGAATTTTAATTTTTGGGTGAACTAACCCTTTAAGCTATCATATATATCATTTAGAAATCCATTTAAATTCTGGCATGAAAGTTTTTGCGCAGGCTGATAGGTCTTTAACTCATTTGGTCACATCATCATCTGTACATACAGTAGCACAGCTGATTGGTTGCTTATGCATCACTGGCCAATGAGCTGCAGCTCAACAGTCAAACAAATACTGTTAGCAGTCTGCAGCACACTTTCAGAAACCCTCCACCTTCCCCAGCTCCACCTGTATAAATGTGCTATGTTGGTTAAATCATGTATGTTACATAGAGTTTGAAATATCTTCATTGTTGCAGTATGTCATACTGTTTTACTATTTAAACAAAATAAGGTTCAGTGCACACTATTCAGTAAACAGCATTTTATTCTAAACAGCCGTTCTCAGGAAGCTTAGCTTAGAGCATGGATGTGTGTTTTCTTTCAAACCTTTGTGGTATATCTGAAGCGGCTCCCTCCTGTGGCTGTGGAAGTCCACTACACAGACATCTCTACACCCATAAAAAAAATCAAGATTCTGACCTGGCTCTTCCACGACCCCCTCTCCCCATCTCATCTCCTCTCTGTTCCCTCCCCCTCTCTTCTCTTGCTGACTGCTGCATTGTGGTTCTCTGTAGCATTATGCTGGCACAGTGTATACAAGCTTGCTGACACATGCAAAGCAGCACAGCCAGACACCCTAACAAATCTACACACACATATGCACACAGCATCCACAGACACATATACAACACCCTGGATTAATCTTTTTCATGTTGCATAAATGCTGAAGTGCTTTCAGTGACTGCAGAGCTTCCAGGTCTGTTGGAAATGATCTGACTAGTGCTTCTTACTGTTCTCAGCAGGTTCTTTTCAGCCTTAAATGATTAGTGGTGTTTTCTAAAGGGGAATTTCACATGGACATTTATTACAACAAAACTTTGTTGTGAATATGTATTTTATACGCACAATGATGACTTGATTTTAATTTATTTTAATTTATTGTCGCATTTGCGACTATTTTAGTCGCAGTCTGGTGCTCTTTGTAGTTGTATTGAAGGAGGAACCTGAGCCATAGAGACCAGAATATCATAGAGACTTGACAATGGTCTCTTTTGACGTGGTTCAGTAAACAACCACTTAGCAACCGCCCAGAACACCCTAGCAACCAAAGAGTAACATGCCAAAACCAATTTAAACAACTAATGTCCATACAGCAATGCCCCGGCAAGCAAACACAACAAAATAGTATCATGAAAAAAAAAAAAAACCCTAAGCATTTTCACAGAAAATGTCAAGATACATGGTGCTCTATCACCAGATAAGGATCTAGGTATGATGTCCTTCCTTGTACTTAAAAAAAAATATATATATATATATACTTAAGTTAAATGTATATTCAAATTCAAATTTATTTATAAAGCACTGAATAAAACAACACAGTTGACCATAGTGCTGTACAAACAATAAAACAATGAACAGAGAGAAAACAAATAGTAGGTTGTATCCACTTCATAAAAACATGAAGTTTTTTTGTCATATATATATGACAAAGTAATCATAGAAGGAATGGCATGAATGCAGGAAGACCACAAGCTTATATTCGGTCTATGTGGGCAAAGATGTCATGAAACCTTTGGGTGTCTCCATATGACTCATAACCTGCATGGGCTCTCAGCTCTGCTGAGACATTAAAGGAGTAGTTCACTTTAAAATGAAAATTACCCCATGATTTACTCACCCAAGCCATTCTAGTATGACTTTCTTCTTTCAGAAGAATGCAATCAGAGTTACAGGTCCTTCTAAAAAAATTAGCATATTGTGATAAAGTTAATTATTTTCCATAATGTAATGATAAAAATTAAACTTTCATATATTTTAGATTCATTGCACACCAACTGAAATATTTCAGGTCTTTTATTGTTTTAATACTGATGATTTTGGCATACAGCTCATGAAAACCCAAAATTCCTATCTCAAAAAATTTGCATATTTCATCCGACCAATAAAATAAGTGTTTTTAATACAAAAAAAGTCAACCTTCAAATAATTATGTTCAGTTATGCACTCAATACTTGGTCGGGAATCCGTTTGCAGAAATGACTGCTTCAATGCGGCGTGGCATGGAGGCAATCAGCCTGTGGCACTGCTGAGGTGTTATGGAGGCCCAGGATGCTTCGATAGCGGCCTTAAGCTCATCCAGGGTGTTGGGTCTTGCGTCTCTCAACTTTCTCTTCACAATATCCCACAGATTCTCTATGGGGTTCAGGTCAGGAGAGTTGGCAGGCCAATTGAGCACAGTAATACCATGGTCAGTAAACCATTTACCAGTGGTTTTGGCACTGTGAGCAGGTGCCAGGTCGTGCTGAAAAATGAAATTTGATGGAAGCATGAAGTGCTCCAAAATCTCCTGATAGTTAGCTGCATTGACCCTGCCCTTGATAAAACACAGTGGACCAACACCAGCAGCTGACATGGCACCCCAGACCATCACTGACTGTGGGTACTTGACACTGGACTTCAGGCATTTTGGCATTTCCTTCTCCCCAGTCTTCCTCCAGACTCTGGCACCTTGATTTCCGAATGACATGCAAAATTTGCTTTCATCCGAAAAAAGTACTTTGGACCACTGAGCAACAGTCCAGTGCTGCTTCTCTGTAGCCCAGGTCAGGCGCTTCTGCCGTTCTTTCTGGTTCAAAAGTGGCTTGACCTGGGGAATGCGGCACCTGTAGCCCATTTCCTGCACACGCCTGTGCACGGTGGCTCTGGATGTTTCTACTCCAGACTCAGTCCACTGCTTCCGCAGGTCCCCCAAGGCAGAGAGCTGCACGGGTCCGATTTTGTAAATCCGCACCCGCCCGTACCCGCAGTGCTTAAAACCGCATCCGACCCGTTTTCCGACAGCAGCACTAATTAAAATCCGCAACGCGACCTGACCCGCTTAAAATAGAACCGAGACCCGACCCGCACCCGAAATAAAATCAGTTTAGCCAATCACATTATAGAAACACTTTTTTCAAATTTTTTTTACCTTTGGCGGCTTGCCTTAAGACAAGGACAACAGCCGAAGCTGTCAAAAAGCCGATAGCCTATACAGAACATGGTTAACGTTACCACAAAACAATGCAATTTCGTCTAGCACATCAGACAATTTCACACCACACATAGGCCTACTTAACAGTTTTAAATTAGACAATAACAACAGTGTACTGTAACAAAAGTTACTGTTCGATAGAACTGGTGTTCGGTTTGTTACTGCAGGTATCTGCGTGCTTCCTCAGCGACGAAGTTCCATATTTTCGGCTATCGAACACGAAAACTTTAAGGCAGGTTTTGAATGCAGCAAAGCCTTTCACAATGTTGCTTTCTTCATCAGAGATGACTCCAAATTTCTCCCACACACTTGACTTGAGTTTCGATGAAGTATTGTCGACAACTTTATAATCTCCTCTAGCTATTTTTTTTTCAACTCCTCACTATCCATCTAGACGACTCATGCAGCAGTTTGAGTGGTTGTGATTTTTTAAAAGTGAATGTAACGTTAGGCCTAGAGACTAATGGGAGGGCGCGGGCTCAAATAAACTAAAAACAAACACCCGCGGGTACCCGAACCCGTGCAGGACTCTGCCCCAAGGTCTGGAATCGGTCCTTCTCCACAATCTTCCTCAGGGTCCGGTCACCTCTTCTCGTTGTGCAGCGTTTTTTGCCACACTTTTTCCTTCCCACAGACTTCCCACTGAGGTGCCTTGATACAGCACTCTGGGAACAGCCTATTTGTTCAGAAATTTCTTTCTGTGTCTTACCCTCTTGCTTGAGGGTGTCAATGATGGCCTTCTGGACAGCAGTCAGGTCGGCAGTCTTACCCATGATTGCGGTTTTGAGTAATGAAACAGGCTGGGAGTTTTTAAAAGCCTCAGGAATCTTTTGCCGGTGTTTAGAGTTAATTAGTTGATTCAGATGATTAGGTTAATAGCTCGTTTAGAGAACCTTTTCATGATATGTTAATTTTTTGAGATAGGAATTTTGGGTTTTCATGAGCTGTATGCCAAAATCATCAGTATTAAAACAATAAAAGACCTGAAATATTTCAGTTGGTGTGCAATGAATCTAAAATATATGAAAGTTTAATTTTTATCATTACATTATGGAAAATAATGAACTTTATCACAATATGCTAATTTTTTGAGAAGGACCGTATGTTTAAATTAATTTAATTACCCCTTTTTTCTATTCACATGATAATCTTTTGCACTCTTTTATTTTCTACCTGTGCGTAGGAAGTTGTGTCTCCTTATTGGCTACTTTATCTCTGATTTTGCCCCTACTGGTATATGATTTCTCACAGGAAGGAATAGCAACAACCGTGCATCATCCATGACCCCCAGAAGTGCAGGCACACCACTTGTCTGTGGAATTCTCTGTGTCTCTCCATGTTCATCAACACCTCACTGTAGAGCCTGACGGTTTCAGAGGGAGAGAGTGGATGCTGTCCCAGCTAAGCACACTATCAAGCTTAGTATTTCCTCAAGGATGTGCCATTGGTTATTAAAAGGAATTCCATGCATAGCTGCGATTGGTGAGATTTTTTAATACAATTTGTCAGTTTGACCCAGGCTGTAGTCTACTAAAGTAAAGATAAGAGGCCCCACTTTCGAAGGGAAGAGAAAAAGACAATGTATGTGAATATGTGAATTCTCTCTGTAGCCCCTTGCTCTTGAAGTCTTTTCCATCTCTGTCTTTTGTTTTCCCAGCATGGCCTCCAGAAAGTTTCCACCCAGTGGGGAGGTGCGTCCTGCAGTATGGGTCACTGGGTTTGCGCTTCGGATAGCTCTCCCCCACCTCTCTCGATAGAAACACACATACTCTCACACACTCCACACTACACTGCCTCAAGGATGAAATAAAGACAGCTTCACTATCAGCACGTGAATTATGAATGATTCATTCAAAAAGCATGTTTGAGTAACAGGAAGTGTGTGACTGAGCACAGGTGTGTGTGTGTGTGTGTGTCTTTGACTTTAAAGAGATAACAGTGATGGCAGAGAAAGGGAATGCAAAAAAACAAAAAAGGGGGGCGTCAGTGATAAGAATGGCAGCTAGTGCATGTCTGCATGTTTTGCATGTATATGATGACACATGCTTACATGCACAAAACTTTTAAATGCATTACTGTTCAAAAGTTTGAGGTCAGTACGATTTTTTTATTCACCAAAGATGTGATAAATTGATCAAAAATGATATTAAAGTTCAAAAACAAATAAATTATGTTCTTTTGAACTATTTTCATCAAAGAATCTTGTAAATTGTGTATCAAAATTTCCACAAAAATATTAAGCACCACAGCTGTTTTTAACATTGAAAATAATAATGTTTTAGAACGATTTCTGAAGGATCATGTGACACTATAGACTGGAATAACGACAGCTAAAAAATTATATTTTTCATCACAGGAATAAATTAAATTTGAACTATATTACTATAGATAACAGTTATTTTAAATTGTAATAATATTTTACAATATTACGTTTTTTCTTACCGACCCCAATGCTAGTGCACATTCCACATGATTTCAAAGATATTTAGTATTCAGAAAAAAAATATTTTAAATGTTACACTAAATACATTTACAAGTTATTGTCTGAATATGTATACATGCTGGATGAAGCTGGTCTCCAATCACAATATCTAGGTCTATTATCTGATTTTTCATTAAAACAGATTTGTTCCAGTCCGACTAAAGATTTATATGACATTTTAAAAAGACAAATTTTTGCTTTATTGTCTGACTGAATTTAAACTTTTGAAGTGCATGTAAACAAACTCTCTGTGTGTTTGCATTACCACTCACTGTAATCCACAAAAAATGCAAATACATAGGCCAACAAGATTATACAGCAAGATTATTTTACTGTGTAAATGTAGTTTTGCATATTATAACTGTTGCACAAATGTTATTATGCAATCATTATATATAATTGTACAGTATTGTAAATAGCAAGTATTTTTGTAAAATTAGAGATATGGTGGTTCCACTTGCAAAGCTCTGTCATGGAAAGATAAATATTGCCACACTTGTAACATCTCTGAAGAATGAGGGTCTTCTTGATGCTGAGGGTTTCTCCACACTCTGAGATCTATCATAGTCTAGCTGTAGTTTGCTTTGGAGGGCTTACAGTGTATGGCTTCTCAAGAGCCATTGTTTACAGAAACACGCAGATAAAATGAACACGGGGTTCTGGTGGCCAGTTAAGGGTGTGTTACATTTTTGGTCTCAGTGTGAGCTGGAGCTGATGAATGTGTGTTTGTGTGAATAGAGTAACAAGACACACTAGAAGGGGAGATTAAAAAAAAATCTTCACAGTAGATTTGGTCACAGTATAAAAGTGTAATGATGTGTGGAAATCTTGAGTTTTGTCCACAACAATGTAAAGCACAATGTACTGAATACATAATTCAAGCACAATTAAAATAGCAAAACAATATACACATTCTGATTTATATTTTTGTTATTTATCTGAGAAATTTATACTTTTGTTCAGCAAGGATGCATTACATTTTTTCAAGTGACTTTTAAAAAGACTTTTACATTGATACAAAATATTTATATTTAAAATAAATGCGGTTATTTTTAACTTTTTATTAATCAAAGCAGTACAAATGAATCACACCTGATTCAACTCATCAGCTCATTATCACATATATCCCCATGTGATAATGAGCTGATGAGTTGAATCAGGTGTGTTTGATTAGGGAGACAAATAAAACGTGCAATGTTGGGGGTCCTTCAGGCGCAGGGTTGAGAAACACTGCCATAGAGCATCAATGTTTTAGATTTAAAAAAAAGTTATGACATGTTTTATGATATATGTTAGCATTCAAAATGAAAGGGTTTCAGCGAGTCATAAAATGATATGTAAAAGTCTTAATTCGCCTTTAAACAGATTAAGGCTTGAAAGATGTCTTCAAATAGAGCAGAAAGACTTAAATTAATGAAGTCATGTAGTTGATTTTTGCATGCATTGCAAAAGAAATGTTGTGCCTCAGTATCAGATCATACTATAAAAGTTACATTCCTGAATGTAGTGTATGTACTGTAAGTTATGTTAAATAAATTTGTGGTAAAATAAATAAAAAAGTAATGGAGTTGAACATTGTATTTTGCAAAAATAAAACCATTTAGAGAGCATATTAATGTATTGAGTTCCCTTCAATTAATTCAAGAAATTTTCTTTACTCTTAAAAAAACTTAAATTGACCCTCATGTGACTGGCAGAAACCCTGTAAATGTCAGATATAGAATAAAGCAAAGCTTAACTTGATTGTAGATGTTCTTTTCTTGATGGATGTGGGTGTCCTTAAAGGTGAAAGAGTTAAAATAAATCAATGCAGCTCATGTTGTGATCACTGTCCATTCTGTGAGACCTGGGTCTACAAACCAAGGGAGTTTTACAGTGTTGTCACTGCACTGTCTGTGCAATCTATCCATCTATCTGTCTGTCTATCCATCTATCTGTCTGTCTATCCATCTATCTGTCATGTCTATCTGTCATGTCTATCTGTCTGTCTGTGTCTGATAGACTGTATTGCCTTTAAAACTTTCAGCTTGAAAACTACTTCAAGCTTTTAAAACTATTTAAAACTTTCAGGCTAGGCTTTCTCAAGCCAACCTAAAGTTTGTCTTGACAAACCTTTTTTTTTAACTAGTTTATGTTGTTCATAAACAAAGTAAGTCTCTTAGGTACTTTACAGACAAAGCCAATAACACTCAAACATATCTTTGTCTAATATCTTCCTGTAATACGTTTAAAATATTTAAAAAAGAAATTCCTTGTATGACTCTGTACTATGTTAATCCCTTCCATCAAAATGATTCAATATTGTTTGTTCTGTATTTTATCTAAATTATCTAAATCAGTAAATAATGTTATGTTTATAATAGAACGATATTGGGATAAAGGCCAGCTGTTGTTAAAGGGATAGTTCACCCAAAAATGAAAATTCTGTCAGTATTTACTCACCCTCATGTTGTTCCAACCCCGTAAGACCTTCGTTCATCTCCGGAACACGAATTAAGATATTTTTGATGAAATCTGAGAGCTGGATCACTCCTCCATAGGCTTCTTCAGGGATTGAAACTTGCCGGCCCCGAAAAGACATCGTTAAAATAGTCCAAGTGACTACTGTGGCTCAATCTTAAATTTATCAAGCGACAAGAACACTTATTGTGCGCTAAAACAAACTAAAATAACAAAAATAACGACTTTATTTCAACTATTCATTTCCTTCTCTGTAGGCCTCTAGTCAGTTAACTTAGTATGATTGCGTAGAGCTACGTCACACGTAGGCTCACTATTGGCCGACGCTGGTCATGTGGGTGATGCGTGTGACGTACAACAACAGAAGATTACGCCATTACACTAGTGTACTGACTCGAGGCCCAGAGAGAAGGAAATGAATAGTTGAAATAAAGTTGTTATTTTTGGGGGTTTTTGCGCACAAAAAGTATTCTCGTCGTTTGATAAACTTAAGATTGAGCCACTGTAGTCACTTGGACTATTTTAACGATGTCTTTAATAACTTTTCAGGGCTGGCAAATGTCAATCCCTTAGAAGCCTATGGAGGAGTGATCCAGCTCTCAGATTTCATCAAAAATATCTTAATTCGTGTTCCGAAGATGAACGAAGGTCTTACGGGGTTGGAACAACATGAGGGTGAGTAAATACTGACATAATTTTCATTTTTGGGTGAACTAACCCTTTAATGATGATGGAAATGTTTGATATTATCTAATTATTGTTTATTATTCACTGTTTCAGACCACACAACATACTACCTCAGATACCATGTCTAATAGGATAATTCCATTCAATGCCCTGTGGTCTGACTGTGCCGTTCATTGTGCTAAATATTCATGCTGGACCTAATTAAAACTGTTACTTCTGATTCCTGCCTCCTGTGTTCTGACTGACACACCAGTGCGAGCACAGCTAGTTTGAACCAGTGGAAATACAGTCCTAAGTAAACTCATTAATAATCATCTTTATTGTATGTGTTAAATCAAGTGTTAAATATCCTAATATTTCAGTTACAAAAATAATGTAATGATGTTCAATTATTCACTTAATACTTAGACTTAGTTCCTCCTGCGCCTTGGGCAACGAGCGACCTCCAGCGTACTCGGTCTAGTGGGGCGACTTCGGCTTCGTCCCATGATATTTCCACAGCGTTCAGTTCTTTGATGAACGTGTTGCGCCAAGTCTTTGGCACCCTATTCCGGTCTTGTCCAGACATCCACATCGCCGCTTTTGGAAGTCGGGGTTGTGGGAGACGGAGCAGATGACACAGCGACCCCATTGATTTCAACGGAGAAGACTGAAGCCCGATTATTGTACTTCCTGCCTGATGGCTGAGCGACTGCGCAGGCTCAAACTGAGCTTGACGACAGTCTGACAGTTTTAAATCTTCTAGTAGCTGTGCCAAGACAAATCTGAATCACCTAATTCCTCAAAAACGTTGTTGAAATATTTTGTCCTGTTGCTTTTATGGACTCTCTATCTATGGGCTTCTCCCTTGACTTTATGCCTCTATATCCCCCCGATTGCCTCATAGACAGTAAAAGATTGCCTGCAGGCTTCTCCTCCTGTCTATACGGTAATGTCTCTATTGTGCGACAGAAAGTCTCGTGGTTATGACGCAATCATTAGCCTATTTTTACAAAAACGGCTTCTACGGGGCCATAACGTAAGATAAAAAGTAATGGAGCCTTTTATACATTGTCATGTTTCTTTAGAAATAAATAATGGACAAATTAAGTCTTTGGATGCCTCAGATGTAAAGTTATTCGCTGTCAAAGTGACACCAAAATGACTGGGAGTCAATGGAATGCTAACAGCAGGTGAAGTTCTGCTACAATGGCGGCTCCCGCAAGGCTTCAGTTTCCGGCTGATGGATTACCCCCTTGAGCAGGACTAGGCCGAGGGACGTAAGAGAACGGTGCGAGGCCGGTGGCATGAGTAATAATGAACGTCACATGTGAGACGCACCGGTCTCGCATCTCTCACGGTGGAGCGGAAGCATAAAAGGAGGAGCGACGACGCTGAAGATCGAGAGAGGAACAGGCCTGAGTTTATGATGTGTTTTATTTCTGTTCTGTGTAGCCAGCAGTCGTCCGCGACGGGCTGCTGGCGGTTACTTTTGTTTTTGCATTTCTTTTATTTGATAATTAAAATTGTTTGAATGTTCGCCGGTTCCCGCCTCCTTTCTTCCCTGAGTCTGAGCTACACCGTCGTTCAGCAAACAGGTCCACTCGAGGTGCAGCGGTATACTTCTTTGTTGGTTATGGTATCTCTGTATGATATTCGCCACTGGCAGTGTTGATGGAAACCGTAGGCCTATAGTCGTCATTTGATGTGTGCCGTCAATTTCCAAGTCTCGGAGGCGTATGTCGCCGTTGGGATGACGATGGCATTTTAAAGGCGAATCTTGGCTCGTAGACTGATGGTATTTGACTACAAGGCGCTAGTAGACCGAGAGAGCTTTCCTGATCCGACAAGTGACGTCTCCGTTGCTCGTGATCGTACTGCCAAAAGAAATAAATCGCTCAACTTCATCAATATGTTGTTGGCGCTTGATCATGGCGTTGCTTTGCATGTTGGCGTTCATCAATCAGTTTCCAGGACTTTACAATAATCCACCACTCTTTAATACGAACCTCGTCGCCTTCCGATCGCCGCCTCAGTGCTTTCCACGACCATTTGTCGAAACAGTGATACACGGTTGGCAAGTTATTCGAGCGCCTGAAACCCGCTCCGAAGTTATAACTGGAAGGCGTTGGCGGGGTTTTTAAGCTCAGGTAAGAGCAGGTATTGTTTTTATAATTAATTTAATCATCTCTAGCTACATTAGCTGTAAAACATGCTAACAAGCAAATTCAGAGATGTGATTTGGAAACATTCACAAAACATGAAGTGCAATAGCCTAGGCTACTTATTTGTTCTGGATATGAAGTTTGGGCACGAACAGTTGGTATCAACCCATCTTTCAGAATCGCCTTTTGTGCAAATCCAGTGTTGAAATGACCCTCTTTTGCGAAGCAGTCCGTAAAATGTTTTGCAGAACATAACACTTAACCTAATTTCTATGGCATACTTCCTTCATAAATGAAATTCATCCGCAGTGGCTCAGATGCCGGGAGACTCTTATGTTCATTGGTACATCCAAAAGCATGTGAACTAAATTAATAACTTTTTTACAACAAAAATGAACCATCACTGAACTTACTTAAGCTGGACTATGACGCTATTTTCTTCTAGATCTGCTGGACAGCAGAAACAAACTTTGTTGCATTATTTTCCTGTTATCACTGTAAAGCTGCTTTTAAACAATATTGTAAAAAGCGCTATATAAATACAGGTTCAAACACCATGTAAAGGGAATTTTGCATAATAGGTTCCCTTTAAAACATAATTAAACATAATTAAAAAAAGAAAAGTTATTTTAAATTCTAATAATATTTTTTACAATATTACTGTTTTTACTGTATTTTTGATCAAATAAATGCAGCCTTTTTGAGCATAAGAGACTTCTTTCAAAAACTGTTAAAAATCTTACCAACCCCAAACTTTTAAACTGTAATGAATGTACAGAAGTTTTTAAAGTGAGATTTTTTTTTATGGTAAATCAACACAAATAAAGATGGACAAACTCACAAGAGTTTACATTAAAGGAGACTCATTTGTCCAATGAAAGTGCTAATCAAAGACACTATAAAAATGGATAAAGAAACATCTCAGATTTATATAATAGAACTTCAAGTCTGTTCATGATCTGTCCCATTGTTCAGACAAGCTTAATAAATCCCCTACCAGCAAACCAACAGCATGTTTCATTACTAGAAATTTGCCTTCTAATAACAGTATTTATGTTGTCTCTCTCTGCATACCAGTACTGAAATCTCTCGAACAAGCTAACATTTACTACAATCCTCTGGTCCGGTGTGAGTCTCTAGGAATTTATCTAAATTGGGCCTCCCAACCTCTGACCCTGAGCAAAGAGCTGAGAAAAGGGGCCTGGGTGTCTGTAAGTGCAGCTGTGTTACATAAACACACCATAAACTAGCCTGTCTGGCACGGATGAGCCTGAAGATCCCATCACAGGCACTATGGAGCCTTGCTCTATCCTTAAATACGGCCCTTTTTACTAGCTTGATTAATTGCCAGTGCGCTCTGAAAGCTAACTGTTAAGACACTATAGGCTGCTTCATGCCTCCTACTGCACATGTTCTTTAAAATCCCATCGGCACACTGACTTAGTGACCACACAGAATGCCAATTGACTCTTGAAAGACTCTCACTTTCCCATAATACTCTTGAAGCGGATTGACAAAAACATGAATCATAATACCATGCTTTTGGGTTAGTAGTACCATGTTTTTTGGACATGTAATGTTCTTTGACGTATCATTTAAATACCATGGTATGTGAAAATTTTTATTTTGTATTATGGTATATCAAAGTTCCATGGATTTACCATCATTGTATTATAGTACCGCTACAGTATTTATTTTATTTTAACATGTTCAGGGAATGTTTCGCTTTATTAATCCATCCCAGCTCCACCAGACCCCAGGAGAGATGAAGAGCGCAGTGCTGGCAGACTGCCAGGCAAATATCCAAAATAATAATCAGCAGATTTCAGCAACCTCCCTGCCTTTTCCCAGCCCCTTACCCCCACCTCTCTCCCTTACTGAACCCTTTGTCTGTGTTTATAGATATAGATCTCATGTATACAAATATAGGTGCAGTGTATGCAGAGATGAGCTGATTTATATAAGAGTTCACTGAACAGCATGGAAAATTAGTGTACCTAAAATGTATAGAAAAGAACCACTTGTGCTGTGTCAGTGCTCAAGATTGGCCCATTGATTTTCAGCTCATCTATTGTTCACCACCTCCTCCTGTGTGTGCAGATAATGCACCACCTAGTGTCCTTTGCTCAAATCCTGATAATGTGTGAATGGAACAAAGACACAATGTATGTTAATGCATGATATGAGTGTTTGGTTGACCATTCAGGTTAATGAATATGTATAGAGGTAATATACATATAGCATTACTGCACTCTGTCCTATGCTCCATAAGTTAACTATGTTATTGAACTATATACAGTAAAAAAAATATTTTACTATAAAATATTGTAGGTGAATTAAGGATTTTAAAAGTATAAATGACCACGTTTTTTTAAGTAGTAGTTAATTGTTTTATTCAGCAAGGATCCATTAAATTAATCAAAAGTGGCAGTAAAGACATTTATAATGTTTCAAAAGATTTCTGTTTCAAATAAATTAAATTCACTAAAGAATCCTGACGAAAAATGTATCACGATTTCCACAGAAATATTAAGCAGAACAACTGATTTCTGCATGATAATAAAATGGTTCTTGAGCAGCAAATCAGTATATTAGAATTATTTCTGAAGGATCTTTGACATTGAAGTCTGTAATGAATGAAAATTCAGCTTTGCCAAAATTATATTATATTAAAATTATATTTTAAAACATTGCTGTGCCAGTGCTAAGCACATTTCTAGTGGGGCTATAGCCCCAGCAACCCCTGGTCTGAAATGTGATAACATTACCTCACATTTTTTTGGGAAAAGAAAAATCCTCTGCAGGTCAAAATTGCCAAAAACACAACGTTAGGGTTAAAGGGTGTCAGGGTTTTCTCATTTTCATTTTCTATCTTGGAACAAGCACATACAATGGATTACTATTAAATTTTCTCATGCATTGTCAGCTTTATATTTCTCTATTTGAGTGAGTCCTGGACTTTCCCGCTCACATGGCAGATAGAGAAAGAATGCCATATGTATGTGAATGAATATGGTGATAGTATTGCTCCATCACTGTCTCTTTATCCCTAGAGCAGGCGTGTTTGTAAGAGACTGTGTGTCGCCTCTGCATGTTTCTGGCTTCAGTCATCCATATTAATGAAGAAGAGCTCCCCTGTTCAGCAGTTCTGCCAAAGGGAATGGATTCTGGACATGGATATTCAGGTTTGATACAGCTTCATATGAAGACGTAAAGTGCTTTACTGCAGATTTCTGAAAGAACATTATGTCAACCATGTAATCACTATCGCAATCACATGAATGAGGCACAGCAATGCATACATGTGTAACGTTAGTCCACTTTAGGCAAGTTGACGTGAACCCATGTGCAGTTTATTGAATCCAAACGTGAACAGATACAAAATAAAGACTTGGCTTGACTTGACTAGACTAGACACCATAAACTTAAACATGAACAGAAACAAACTCACCAACAGCAGTTTACAGGGTACAATACTAGACAAGAGACCAATGAAACATGTGGACTATAGACGGGTTTCTGTGCAACGTCATCACAGAGATGCGCGCGCAACTAGGGAGCAGAAAGCAGCACAATAGCAGAAACAGAGATGACACAGAACTTTTGTACATATAATATTATAAGCCTATGTATTCCAAATAATATGGACCTTTTATTCTATCATATTAATAATCAAATACAAATCTTTATCAAATGTGTATATAATATTAGTAATCAAATAAATTATTTATTTTTTTGGAATGTCTATAATGTAATGTAGCAGTTATATATACGTCCTTGACCTTGGTGGCCAGACCAGGCTCCCACGGAATGGCCACGAAGGCCGATCCGCCATGGCCGTCTGAAGGGTCGTCTCCTACATGGCCGCCTGAAAGGTCGTCTCCTACATGGCCGTCTGAAGGGTCGTCTCCTACATGGCCGCCTTAAGGGTCGTCTCCTACATGGCTGCCTCAAGGTCGTCTCCTACATGGCCGCCTCAAGGGTCGTCTCCTACATGGCCGCCTCAAGGGTCTTCTCCTACATGGCCGCCTGAAGGGTCGTCTCCGCCATGGCCGCCTGAAGGGTCGTCTCCTACATGGCCGCCTCAAGGGTCGTCTCCTACATGGCCGCCTGAAGGGTCGTCTCCGCCATGGCCGCCTGAAGGGTCGTCTCCTACATGGCCGCCTGAAGGGTCGTCTCCTACATGGCCGTCTGAAGGGTCGTCTCCTACATGGCCGCCTTAAGGGTCGTCTCCTACATGGCCGCCTCAAGGTCGTCTCCTACATGGCCGCCTCAAGGGTCGTCTCCTACATGGCCGCCTCAAGGGTCTTCTCCTACATGGCCGCCTGAAGGGTCGTCTCCGCCATGGCCGCCTGAAGGGTCGTCTCCTACATGGCCGCCTGAAGGGTCGTCTCCTACATGGCCACCTGAAGGGTCGTCTCCGCCATGGCCGCCTGAAGGGTCGTCTCCTACATGGCCGCCTGAAGGGTCGTCTCCTACATGGCTGCCTGAAGGGTCGTCTCCTACATGGCTGCCTGAAGGGTCGTCTCATACATGGCCGCCTGAAGGGTCGTCTCCTACATGGCTGCCTGAAGGGTCGTCTCATACATGGCCGCCTGAAGGGTCGTCTCCGCCATGGCCGCCTGAAGGGTCGTCTCCGCCATGGCTGCCTGAAGGGTTATCTCCTACATGGCCGCCTGAAGGGTCGTCTCCTACATGGCCGCCTCAAGGGTCGTCTCCTACATGGTCACCTGAAGGGTCGTCTCCGCCATGGCCGCCTGAAGGGTTGTCTCCTACATGGCCGCCTCAAGGGTCGTCTCCAACATGGCTGCCTGAAGGGTCGTCTCCTACATGGCCGACTCAAGGGTCGTCTCCTACATGGCCGCCTCAAGGGTCGTCTCCTACATGGCTGCCTAAAGGGTCGTCGGGTCGTCTCCTACATGGCCACCTCAAGGATCGTCTCCTACATGGCCGCCTGAAGGGTCGTCTCCTACATGGCTGCCTAAAGGGTCGTCGTGTCGTCTCCTACATGGCCGCCTCAAAGGTCGTCTCCTACATGGCTGCCTGAAGGGTCGTCTCCTACATGGCCGCCTGAAGGGTCGTCTCCGCCCTGGCTGCCTGAAGGGTCGTCTCCGCCCTGGTCCCCTGAACTTCCGGCTCCACCCTGTTCGCCTGCTCCGCTCTGGCCGCCTGCACAGCCTACTCCGCCCTGGTCTCCCGAGCTGCCGGCACCATCCTGGAGTCTGCATACCCTGCTCACCCTCCGGATTTAGACTCCAGGACGCCCGGGCCCCCTCCCCTGTTGCACCATCAGCGAAGAGGACAGTCGGGGGAGTACTGTCACGGTCACCACCTCCTTCACTACATTTCCCAGCATCCTCCACACCTGCACCTGTCAGCAATCTCCCTCGTTTTCTTTACCATAAAACTCCTCACCTTGTGTTCCCTCATTTTCTAGTCTCGTTTTACCATAGTGTGTGAAACCTGAGGACCTTTATCTCCCGTGTCTACTCCTACGTTCATCTCCAGCGTCTGTGTTCTGTGCTCTCCACTCCCTAGTGTTGCCCATTTACTTGTTTGTCTGCCCATTTGCTGCAAATAAACTCCATCACCTGTTTCTCTGTCTCCGGGTCCTCTGTTTCGTAACATAGGCTATAGGCTACTAAACATCTTAATGTTTATCGATCCAGTGCGGCCTGCAAGTGGAACTAAAATAAATAAATTTACTTTTTTCCAGCAAGAATCAGTGTAAATATGTATATTTAACAAGCAAACTATTTATCATAACGTACTTTAACATTAAATTCAATTCAATTCAATTCAATTCAATTCAAATTTATTTGTATAGCGCTTTTCACAATACATATTGTTTCAAAGCAGCTTTACAGAAAGTGCATTTCAGAAATGTACGTAAAAAATACAGTTAGTTAATCATCATGTATTAATTTATGGCATAACATATCGCCGGCGTTGAGTCGTCTCTTCACAGGCGTCGAGTCGTCTCATCGCAGGTGTTGGGGACTCTGAAGTCTCCGTGAGAGGCTGGATACAGACTGTAGCTGAAGAACGCTATTTACCTCGGGATTAGCGTCCCGAGATAACAGCAGAAAAGCAGATGGGAAATAATTAGCGTAGCTGCTGTTCATAATATTAATGCATTCGATCTGATTCAACAGTAGTATAAGAGGCAAGCATTATGTGAATGCTTGGCTGAAGAGATGCGTCTTTAATCTAGTTTTGAACTGGGAGAGCGAGTCTGAGCAACGAACAGTATCAGGAAGGCTATTCCAGAGTTTAGGAGCGAAATGCGAGAACGCCCTCCCTCCTTTAGTGGATCTGGATATCCTAGGAATGACCAGAAGCCTCGAATTTAGGGATCTTAAAGAACGCGATGGATTGTAGGGCGATAGAAGGTCCATTAAATATACAGGAGCTAGACCATTTAGGGCTTTATAGGTCAGTAATAGTACTTTGTAATTGATACGGAACTTAATAGGTAACCAGTGCAGAGATGATAAAATTGGTGTTATATGATCATATTTTCTTGACCTAGTAAGAACTCTAGCAGCTGCATTTTGCACTAACTGTAGCTTGTTTATTGAGGATGTAGGACAACCAGCTAATAAAGCGTTACAGTAATCTAGTCTTGAGGTCATGAATGCATGAACTAACTTTTCTGCATCAGAAACAGATAGCATGTTACGTAGCTTAGCAATATTTCTAAGGTGGAAGAAGGCTGTTCTTGTAACATATGAAATATGATTTTCGAAAGACAAGTTGCGGTCTAGTATAACACCCAGGTCTTTTACTGTAGTGGATAAAGTAACTGGACATCCTTCTAAATTAAAGTTGTATTGTACGAGGTTTTGTGGGTAGTTTTTTGGACCAATAAGTAATACCTCCGTTTTATCTGAATTTAATAGCAGGAAATTACACGTCATCCAGCATTTTATATCTTTAAGACACTCTGTCAATTTAGATAAGTTAGTGTTTTCATCTGGTCGTGATGAAATATATAATTGAGTGTCATCAGCATAACAGTGGAAATTAATTCCATGTTTTCTTATAATATTACCCAGTGGCAGCATATATATTGAAAATAGCAGAGGGCCTAACACCGATCCTTGCGCCACTCCATAGTCTACTGACGTTATCTTCGATTTTTCACCATTTAAACAGACAAAATGGTAACGGTCTGATAAGTACGATCTAAACCAGCTTAATGCCTGTCCCTGAACACCAGTGTAGTTTTGTAGTCGATCCAAGAGTATTTTATGATCTATAGTGTCGAACGCAGCGCTAAGATCGAGTAGAACTAGTATTGAGATACAGCCTTGGTCAGAAGCTAAGAGTAAATCATTTGTAATTTTAACTAGCGCAGTTTCTGTGCTATGATGCGGTCTGAATCCTGACTGAAATTTTTCATAGATATCATTTTCTTGCAAGAAAGAGCACAATTGAGCGGACACAATTTTTTCTAGTATTTTAGATATAAATGGAAGATTTGAAATGGGTCTGTAATTTGCTAAGTTATTTTGATCTAGTTGCGGTTTCTTAATAATAGGTTTTATTACTGCCAGCTTAAATATTTTTGGAACATGACCTAAAGATAAAGACGAGTTAATAATATTGAGAAGAGGCTCTTCCACTACAGGTAACACTTCTTTCAGTAGTTTAGTGGGTATTGGGTCTAATAAACATGTTGTTGGTTTCGCTGCAAAGATAAGTTTATTTAGCTCTTCCTGTCCTATAGTTGTAAAGCGGTGTAGTTGTTCTTGAGGGGCGATAATTGTGGCTGAATCATAAGACACCATAGAGGATTGTACATTTACAATTGTATTTCGGATGCTTTCTATTTTCTCATTGAAGTAATTCATAAAATCATTACAACTATACTGTAACGGAATATTTTGCTCTGGTGATGTCTGTTTATTTGTTAGTCTAGCCACGGTGTTAAATAAAAACCTTGGATTATTTTGGTTATTTTCTATCAGTTTGCGGAGATGCTCAGCCCTGGCTGCTTTTAGAGCCTTTTTATAATGTGACATACTGTCTTTCCACGCGATTCTAAAGACCTCTAAATTAGTTTGTTTCCATTTACGCTCTAAGTTACGAGTTTCTCTCTTGATAACATGTGTAGTACTATTGTACCATGGTGCTTTAGTTTTCTCTCTAACCTTTTTTAATCTAATTGGTGCAACAATATCTAATGTACTAGAGAAAATGGTGCTCAAACTGCTAGTCATTTCCTCTAGTTCATCTGTTTGTTGGGGTTCACTGAGCAGCTGAGATAGATCAGGTAAGCTATTTGTGAATCTATCTATAGTGGTTGGAACGATTGTTCTGCCTGGTCGATAACGTGGCGCAACATGGCAAATTTCAGCAGTACGTAATATGCACGTTACCATACAATGATCAGTGAGATCGTCACTTTGCGCTATAATATCTATATCGGTTGGATTGGTTCCATATGATATAATTAAATCTAGTGTATGATTTAGACGATGAGTGGGACCACTGACGTTTTGCTTGACCCCAAATGAGTTTAATAAATCTGTAAACGCAGCCCCTAACGCATCATTTGTGTTATCTACGTGTATGTTAAAATCTCCAACAATTATTGCTTTATCGGCATTGACCAATAGATCTGAGAGAAAGTCTGAGAACTCTTTTAGGAAATCAGCATAGGGCCCTGGAGGTCTATATACGGTCGCTAAGGCTAGAGATAATAGGGATTTCTTTCTTACATCTAAGAGCGTAACATTTAGCACAAGTACTTCGAACGAATTAAACCTGTGACCTGTTTTCTGAGTAACATTTAGAATATTTCTATAGATTGTTGCAACACCGCCGCCACGACCGATCGGACGGGGCTCATGCTTATAACAGTATCCTGGCGGAGTAGACTCATTTAGACCGAAATAATCATTTGGTTTAAGCCAGGTTTCGGTAAGGCACAGAACATCGAAATTATTATCTGTGACCATTTCATTTACAATAACCGCCTTAGGTGTGAGCGATCTAATGTTTAGAAGACCTAGTTTTAGAAATTCTTTTTGTTCACTGAGATTTAGATTTTCTGGTTTAATTACAATAAGATTTTTCCTAGATCCTAAACTAGATTTATTGTTTGGCCTCACTAGACGAGGAATAGACACAGTTTCTATATAATGTTCTACACTACTTGTATCAATTAAGTTGGGACAGCAGAGATTGTGATTTGCACTTTGACTTACTAGTCAGATGGTGTGTAACGTCTTGGAGATGTTGTCCGACAGCACAGCCGCTCCGATTCTGCTGGGGTGCAGGCCATCAGCACGGTAGAGCCTAGGTCGCTCCCAGAACAGATTCCAATTATTTACAAAGAGCAGTTTCTGTTCATTACACCATGATATTAACCATTCATTTAGAGCAAATAGTCTACTGAACCTTTCTTGTCCTAGTCGGTACGTGGGAAGCGGTCCAGACACGATGATCGTTGCCTCAGGCGCTGTGCTGCGTACCGTCTCGATCAGGCTCCTGTAGTCCTTCTTCAGAACCTCCGTCTGCCGCAGCCGGATGTCGTTCGTTCCCACGTGCAGCACCACAGCTCCGACGCGCTCGTCACCGTTCAGGATCTCGGGAACATGTGCAGCGACATCTAGAACACGAGCACCAGGAAAGCAGTGAGTGCGCACATTACCCTTACCTGAGGTAGCGCGGACATGACGGACGATGGAACTGCCGATGATCACGGCGTCGTCACGTTCCGACTCGCGAAGAGGGGAGAAGCGGTTCCGGGTGGAGATCTCGAAGACCGGGAGCGGTGGAGAGGTTCTAGGTCTGGTCCTGGCTCGTGTCTTCCGCTGAGGGATCACCCAGGGTCCATGGCTTTGTGTCGGTGCCGGAGTGAATGAAGCCAGAGATGATCGCGTCCTCCTGGGCAGAGAAACGCACGGAGTAGACGAAGTCGGAGTCAAAAAGTTACTAACCACTGACTTGTGAGCATCGGCGCGTGATGTTTCAAGCGCTGATCGCCGATCTCGCAGCTCGGCTTGCCTCTCTAGCAGACCACGGATCTGCTTCTCCACGGACTCCAGCTCCAACAGCACCGAATGCAGCTCGAATGTGTCCTCACCTGCACTCAGAGGTAGCGTTAGACACACATCTGATATATTCGCCATTATAACAGATGAACAGTAAATTAGTAGTGATACTACCAATATCACTACTAATTTAGGACTGAAATCCTGGATATAACCCGTATCCTTTCAGTGAAACGGGTGTAAAATCCGACGGTCGATTGGCGCGAGGCCACGCGTGAAATGCTAGTGGGCTAAAAGGCTAGTAGCTGGGATTCGCAAAGTTGGATCTAAGTAGCGATATCAAAGCAATCCGATTGTTTTTTATAGGGAATAGTATCGAGGATAAGTTCACACGATATAAAAATAGAAAGTACTTGTTTATAAATGAGTGGTAAAGAAGAAAATCAAGGATTAATGAATCAATTCGACGGAGCTCCAAACACAAACAATCAAACACAAATAAACATAATGTCAGAAATAAATCAGTTCTGCTGGTGTTCATAAAAAACAGTAGTGATGTTGTATCCGGAAATAGAGTCAACAGTGTCCCAATGTGTAGTGAGCCAGGGTCCTTACCAGTGCCCAAATTTGTGTACACAATATACTGATTCATGACCTAGGAAGCTATGGAGCTGACTGAGACATATAGGTTAACATACAACTAGGTCAACATATAAATTCAGGGAACAAAAACAGAACAGAACCATACCAATGAAACTAAGCAGAACAAAATATAATCCTGACAATAAAAAACTGACATATAAATGACAAAAGCACATTACAAAAACCCACTTTATATATATATTTATAAGTGTATGTAACATTTAAATTACTCATTTGATACAATGCGCTTATTGTGTATAGGCTACATGTTTTACATATATTTAAAAAATACTTGCATGTAATTACATCTATTTCTAATTTTTATCATAGTCTATAAATGTGAGAGACTTATTATTATCTGCGATATAATTCTGCAGTAAAACAAAACAAAAACAATTGCTTGAGTTAGGCTTCATGCAGAATGTACCCAAGTTTAATGTCCAAAACCAAATATTTTAACAAAATTAGAATTTAATTTTAATGATACCTAATTAGCTTTAAGACAGACCTGCTGTGAGCTACATGTATAAGGCTTAGCTGGCCTGTTTTTATTGAAGCCATCAATCCAGATTATTTAGCCTATCTTAAACAAAAAATTTGCACATACAGTAGATGGATATTTTGCACTACACGTAAAATATGTTGTTTCTGGATACACAATCAAGCAACTTTAAAATCAATAGTTTTATATTGATCGTTTTTCGATTGTTATTCGCAATGCTTCATGAGATTGTAGTTGTATCTATCATTAAAGCCGTACAAAGACATTTGTCTTTTTGACTGATTTGCAAATACTTTCAGTAGGCTAGCAACTGACGAAAATGTTCGTTGAATGCTTTTTTGAATTTAACAGCCAAGAGCTAAAAATATGAATCGATGTATGAAACGATAAGTAGCCTTAACATTTTTAATTTTTAAACATGTGGACGAAAATATAACGAGGAAGAAATACGCTGCAATTTCACGAGTTCACACTTACAAATAAGTGGATAGATTAAATTGCTAAACGTATTTGGCTCAAAAAATCGTATCTCAAAAAATATTGACAATGTTTTATTTTGACGTGCAATTTCATTTTTGTGTAATGTGATCATCGTGGAATATTATGTCTAAAATAGCAAAAATATCATTCATTCATGCATGCATGACGGCGATTTAAACCTTCAATAAAGATAACTATAGGCCTACATGCTATTCTTGTCATGAGCATCAAGGTGTGGTGGCGCTGCGGTGCAAATTCCAATCATGTTTAGTACGTTAACTCAAAGATTCGTAGAATAAATATAAATGTTGGAAGCCATTTATCTGCGCGCGAAGTCCTTGAAATCCATTCTGTGCATGCTATTCCCAATTATATGTTGTGGCTGGGTTGTTATAGGTCTGCGTGAGTCTCGATGTCTTAGGCCTAATTGAATGGATGAATTATGGTATTCTTCTGTAGCCTGACGAGTAATTTAACCCTTGTTCAAGTCAAAGACAGCCTATGTAGCTTTAGACTATTTGGGGATGGCTGTTTGCTGTTTGACTTATCAATCTGTGTCGATAAAGTATAATAGGGTGAATCCTGTATGCGCGTGTATAGTGCATACACTTGTAGCTGTTATGTATCTTTGTAAGTCCTTGACAGGGCCGGCCCGTGGCATAGGCAGTATAGGCAAATGCTAAGGGCGCCGGCGCCTTATACCCTAGGGGGGGGCGCCTAGCCGCGTAAGGAACTTTCCGCTTTTATTGTACTTGATTAACACTGCAACGAGTGGAGCAATTACATAAGCCTGCCAGTGGCGCACAAAGTGGGTATACCGATATGTGTAGCGGAGTAGGCGCCCTCATAAGGTTTCATGATAGAATTTTGACAGGGGACCCCCTCCAATAATATCGCAAGCGGGCGCGGGTGCCGTGAGCGCTGAGCGAACAGGCACGAGTTGAGTAGTGAGTTGTCGTCGAAAAAGATGGATAAAGGGGCTAAAATAGAAATAGCCCATTCGTTTTGTTTTGTTTTGTTTTGCTTAATCGGCGGCGCTGGGTTAGTTCTGGTGTAATGCATTGGTCAAAAAAAAGTCAGTGTTAGCTTTTTTTCTGACACCGCATGAAACGCGTAGATCAGTGGTTTTCTTGATTGACACTGGGCTGGCCCAATCACATCTTTAATGTGAAGTATAGAAAAATACTCTTTCTATTAGTATAGAAATTAGTACAAAACTTATGAAAGTTTCCTTTATTTTTCAGTGCATTGTTTTACAATATATGAGTATTATCATGGGATTAATATTATAACTATTATTATGTAATGTAGACAGACACTAACTAAAAGAGGTTTGAATTTTTCTTTGTTTAATTTGAACACTAAATATGGGTTGGAGCTTTTAATTTTGAACTCTCAAAGTGGACCAGATTGATTAATTTAACATTAAAATGCACAAAATTTTCTTACGGGGGAGCATGCCCCCCAACCCCCCTAGCCTTGTAGCAGCCTAATAGATTAGTAATAATAGTAGTGGTGGTAGTAATTGTCATTTATCTACTACAAGTTCCATGGTCAGATAAAATGTATTTGTACAATGCAACTATGTATGATGATTGAAATATCCTTGAACGTTCTTTGTAGCATTTGTATAAACAATTTATTACAGTTCAAGTCATAATTTGCTTATTGAAGTCTTGGAGTGACTATAAGAGCATTTTTGTTTAGTTAAATAAATACTCATTATTTTTCAACAAAAAAAATCTCGCCTAGGGCAACCAAAGGGCTAGAGCCGGCCCTGGTCCTTGAAATGAATGGGTTTCAAAGCGCAGCGCCGCGCATTCCGTGTCCAGTCTGAAAGGCGCTTCAATCCTCGGCACGCGCAACTGCACGATCATCAACGCTTATCATTGATTGCTGAGTGCTCTCCTCCAGTCGTGTCAATTATCTGAGCGTGCTCCTCCCGAACTTTGTTAATAAAAACATCATATATTATTATTGCACTGACGTTTTTAGAAGAGGAGTAAAAATTTCACTATAGGCTAAATATTGTCGATTAAAGTTCAAATCATAGTAGCTGTATTCTGTCAGGCTGTAAATCGCTTCAGGACTCGAGAAGTTTGAGTATTCAAATGAGTTGCTGCATATACACAATAAATGTAAAAGTGCGTATGTGTATGCAGTCTAAAGTGTCTTTCTCTGTCCATCTAGATGGCTGTTTTCTTCAGTCATTCTGTACCAGCCGTTGACATCAGTAGTGACAGGTAAGTGATGCTCTACTCTCTACTGTTAGATGTTTCCCTCACTGATGATTTCTACACACATAGACAAGTTTCTTTCTACACTCAAGATTCCTCTTCTAATCTCTTTATCAACCTATTCATTGGACAGTCTATTCTTAAGTGGTAGATCACAACCTTGAAAATGGATTACAGGTCGATATTATGGGACCACTCTTTAAACTGGCCTGAAGGAAATCAACCTCACAGACATTAAAGGCATAGTCCAGTCAAAAATAAACATTTTCAAAATATGAACATTTTGTGGTGGGTGTACAATCCCCTTAAAGGCAATCAGAGTAATATATTGCCTTTTGTCAAGATGTTACCTTTTGTCACACACACACACACACACACACACACACACACACACACACACACACACACACACACACACACAGACACACACACACACACACATATACATATATATATATATATATATATATATATATACATAACATGAACTTGACTAATACATTTAATCAATAACAACACTCTGGTGGCAACACGCAACACGGTTATTATAGTTTTGAGCTTGTAATGTTTAGATTTACAAAGGTTTCATGTTGTGATTTTGTGTTTGTTTTAGTTTAGTTTTTTTTCAATGTTTTCATAGTTTTAGTTTTTCAGTATGTTTCACATTAAAGCTTAAAGGCCTGAATAATAAACAAACTTTTTTTTTTTGACAGGTATAAAGGTGCATACAGAGATTCAGATTTCAGGCAGCACTTTCAAAATCTGCGATTAATTATTTCAATCAACTCACAGCTAGTTTTTATGTTTATAATGCACGTTTTGATTATTGATGCACAAAGAAGGATGTTACAGAGTCTGTTTTTTTTAAGCCTCGGTTTACAAAGTTCAAATTACTGTGATAGTGTTTGCCTGTTATAAATTGTAGCCTAATTGTTGTATTTTAATAATTTTCACTGCTTGCCTGTATTTATGTGATCATATATACAAATTATTAAATAAATGTATTTGATATTTATCACAGGTATGCAACCATTTAAGAAATTATAATATAAATAGCAGTCCTCAGATGTGATTGGCTGAACGCTTTTACAAATATGCTGAGGAAAGATTTCAGCCTTGTTATACACCTTTGCTAAGATTAAAAAAATTCTGCATTACCTTGTGCTGTTCGAACGGTTGCTTCCATCGATCCATCGATGACTTCCACACATTATCTGAGTTTTCTTCCTTTCAGGTAATTCTGCTGTTGTCTTTGTCACAAGACTGTGGTCTTCTGCCAGGAGCATCATGGGAATCTGCTGCTGTCCAGAATCAGGTGGTTTGTCTTCGTCTGGCATCTCAGCTGAGACCTGTCCACTATGGGTGACCCTAGCAGTAGTTGTGAAGTACCAGTGGCGTAGCTCTCAGCATCACTGATGCACACAAGCCCTCACAGCACATCAAGCTGCAAACCTTGTGAGGGACCCTAACCTACCCTAACCTAACTGCTTAAAAGCAACCGCATATCAACCAACTACTGAAAACATCCCAACAACCACGTAGCAATGGATGAAGTCCAGCAACTGCATAAAACAGGTTAACAACAACGCAACGCAGAAAAACTTGGAAAACACGTCAACGCACAAGAAACCACCCAAAACTTCCTGACAACCATGAAGCAAAAAGATAAAAACCACTCAGAACAACCTAGGAACCGCATATCAATGTCCTGACAACCACACAGCAATGTCCAATACACTTACTTTTCAAAAATAAAACTTACTCTATAACTATATACAGTATTTACATACGTAGGCCCCGTTGTGCAATACTCCAGCCTCCATGTGACACTGTGATGACTCAGTGTCTGGGCTTCTTTCTTCAGGGTTCCTGGGGCAGGGGCTCTTCACTGATGTCCACGTGGATTTGTGGAGCGAAGCTTCTTCTGCTGGGTGTGGAGAAGCTCTCAGTGACGAGGACACGTCCATCGGGCTGCTCCGTCTCCATCAGTGAAGGGCAGTTGAGTGTCTCCCACAGCTGCTGCTTGATCGTCAGGCCCAGCTCAAGACTGTAGGGACGGTGGCGACCAGAGCGAGTCTTCATCATGGGCTCCGCTACAGAACGGTAAATGTCCTGGTAGCCCTGCACGCTGCTGCCGTGGATGGATACAGGCTCTTCCTGCTGACACTTGTCCACTGAAGAGACCGAGGCTGCTGGACGGATGTCGGGAAGGACCGCAGCGTTCTTCAGGTAGCGCTCCTCCAAATCGCTGGATCTTTGAGCTTTCGCAGAGATGCAGCTGTAAGTGTGATCCAACCCGATCACAGCTGCCAGATGTGAAAGCTCACAGGGGTCTGGAGTGGAAGAGACCCCCTCCACTAAGAATCCCCTCAGGTGTGTGGGAAGAGCCCTGGTTCTTCTTGGGCGACGCTGCTCCATGATAATAAATCAAGAATAACTTTCCAAATTGGACAAATTTGACTTAGCAAATTGTAGAGTTGTGAGAATAGACTTCAAGGCTTCAGGGACAGTTGTTTTTATTTCAAAAATCAACACATGTTGCTGGACTGACATAGAATGTTGAGGCTCATTTAAATGTAAACAAACAACACATGATATCAACTGTAAGTCAATTAGAGCCCTATATGTTACATGCACTATGCTTCTCTATCACCAGTAGAGAGAGAGTGTGTGTGTGTGTATTAGGGGTGTCTCTGTTAGCTGTTAGGAACCGTGCTATACTATTGGTTCATAAATGAATCTCTGAGTTAAATGAATCTTTCACGTGAACAAATCATACTTGCTTACTCATATATTTTGCTCACTGAAGTCTCTTCCTTTTGAAGTGCACAACTGCTTTGGTGGTTTTCCCTGCGTCCACAGACTGACTATATAGCACAAGCCGTTTGCATTGGAGTGTGGCCTGTGAAGGAGCGTTGCAATGTTTATGAATCTGCTAAACAAATATGTGTTTGGAGTCTGAATGAATCTTGTTTGTAAAGAAATATACAAGCAAATACATGTTGTTCGCATTTTATTTATTTATTTAATTTCTTTGTATCTTTTTCTTATACTTTTTCTTGCTTGGTAAATGTTCAGTAGCCTATAGTTGACCAAATAAAGCAAAAAACAACATTTCTGCTCATCTTATTGCTTTTAACCTGTGTCTTGATTTTGTAATTGTAAGACTAAAAATAAAAAATAAAAAAAACAACAACACTGGAGTTTGTGAGCAAATTGAAGAAACAACAGTTGTGAACCAGAAATATTGAGTGACATTGAAAGATCCAAACTGTAGGTTCTGTGAAGATTTATATAGTGATCTTCAATCATTAATGGTATTTCTCTTCAATCATATAACGGTTTTCATTTTTATCCCATCAAAAAAAAAAAAAAGAAAGAAATGGGATAAACACAAGCTAACAAATTTCTGTTTTACATTTGTTAGCTTGTGTGGTGGCAAACAATTTTACATCACTGAATAAGAGACAAACATGTACTAATTGTCTTTAAAGGGTATTTATTTTATTGCATGAAAAGGCCAGCAGTCATACGGTCATACAGAATGGCTGCAGAGTGTGACCATTTACAGGAGGGCATCCATCTTTATAGTTGACTCCAGTGGTGTATCCTAGTCTTGATATGCAGGTATACCCTCTAGGAAAGGTCAAGTATTTCCATATACCCACTTAAAAAAGATTCTTATCATCGTTTTGAGACAGAACTTTCAAACCTTCATTCATAAATTCACCCCGCGGAATCTAATCACAAATGTAACTTATAGCCTAATGTAAAGTGGAACGTCACGGAATTTGGCCATTTTTGAATGAATAAATCAAAAGTAGGGTACAATGAATCAAATCTCGATATGTACTACTAGTGTCTATGAATATTAAAGCTCAAAAAGACTGCTGTTGAAATAAACTCTGCATGTTCTGCGTGTCTCTGTGAATGAGCGCTCAATGTGTGCTCTGTTACACACTGACGCGCGCGTGACACTCGTGGTGTTTTCAGCGTCTATGAGGAGGACATGCACACATTTGAACTTCATCGCAGAGCATTTATGAGAGTCCCTTCACAAGAATTGTACCATTTCATCTGATACAACTATCGTCATTCATTCGTATTATCACAAACTTTAAAGTCTTCATGACAACTTATATAAGTTTGGTAGCCTATAACTTGAAGAAAATATAACAGAAATATATTAGGCTACTGTACAGTAGAGTATACTTCAAGTAGCCCTAATAATAATAATAATACTAGATTATTAAAGCACAGAGAAACTCAAATGTCTTTATTACAACCCACCAAAATAAAAGTTTGTAGAGAGAAAGAAAGTAACTCGAGGAAATTATGAAAGAAATTGTAAGATGTACTTTTTAAAATAATAATAATCAAATCTATAAAAACATAATTTTAAAGGAATATCACACACGTTTGCATACATGTTTTAATTTAAACAGGGAATAAACATTTTTTCAAAAACACCATTTTAAAAATTAAATTTGTATTTGTGCTTAAATAATGTTTAAAAAAAATGTTTTAAAATTGTCAGCTGATAAAACCTGTGCTTCAGGGACCATATTAATAACATCAAAGGCGAAATGCTCTTTACTGTCTTTAGTTAGATGGCGATTAACACTAAACAGTAGAAAATCCTCAGCTGTAAATGTCATTGGCTTTTAAAGTCTTGTGTTGCTAATAATAAATTGACATGTTGATGACACTTAGTCTTTTATAATGCTCTCAATTACATGTCGATGCATATCTGTATGCATTAATGAGTGTGGTGGTGCTTATGGGGTGTCGCTCTGGGACGGGTGGATTTGGGGGGGTATATATCACTGCAAATATATCACAGTATACTCACTACAAAAAACTAGACTACACGACTGGTTGACTGCCTCTATGTCATCAGAGTGACTAAATTAACAACATGTCCCATAACGAACACATTGTTGCATCCTCGTTTTTCTATAGTTGTTACTTCCTCTATGTTATCAGAGTGGCTAAATGAACAACATGACCCATAACTAACACATTGTTGCTTCCTACTACCCTTGAGTAAAGGCATGGGCGTAGATTACGCGGGGGACGGGGGAGGACGTGCCCACTTTTTATAAAATGTAAATTCGTCCCCCGCACTTTTTCATAGGGCAAATGTGTCTATGACAAGCTGAGGTTTCCGCGGGTGTGTATAGCCTGCCCTACATCGAGATTTAAAATCCAAAGAGACAAGGATATTCTATCTACATACGTGACTTTCACGCTTCCATGGTAATCAAGTCACTCGTGCATTAGTTTACGACACGCCCATGCTCGCTCCCGCGCCGAATCCATCAGTTTCATAGAGTTCAAAACGGCAAAAAAAACTCTTCTCTCCTTTTCACGAAAAAGTCAAGCACTGTAAGTAAGTTGTCATGTGGTATCCGAATTGTGTTGCACAATGATGAATAACTCTTCCTATTTCTCTTGTTGAATAATTAACAAGTTTTGTTGTAAATTGAAAATATTCACTATACCCGCACAAACGTGCACTATTTTCAATCTTTTTTATTCGTAATGTCTTTTATTTTAACAGATATGTTATGAAAGCCCTTCAAATTAGAATAAACATGGTGATTGTTAATGCTGAATTTGTATGTTCATGCATTAACAGCCACAATCTGCTTGAATCAGGCAATAACATGTGTAGACTATGATGTTTACCATAATTCGGTAACACTTTACAATTCGATAAAAAAGTTTGTAGACAAACTTTAAGTTCTCTTGAAAAAGCCTAACTAGAAAGTTTGAAGTATTTTTAAAAGCTTGACGTTTGAAGGTTTTCAATTGGAAAGTTTTAGTTTAGTAAGACAAACTTTAGGCTATTAAGTAAATGTTATTTTGCCAAAACAAGAACTTTTATTTTAAGTAAATGTTATTTTTAAATCAGCCTACTTCAGTTTGATATTTAACCATATTATCATGCTTAACAGTAACACTTAGGCCTATAATTTGAATAATTGTAATGCGATGATCAGATATATAAATCAGAGAATATCATATGTTTGGGCGGTTGACGGGTGGATTATTTATTTTTAACAGTGGATTCGGGGGACTCAAAGTGCACCAGATTAATGAATTTATCTATAAAATGTACAAAATTTTCTTACGGGGGGGCATGCCCCCGGACCCCCCTAGAAGTACAGAGATCCACCTACAAAAATACTGTGGGAAACACAGTAGGCTAAATGATGGTCTACGAAAAATAAAAATGTTATCTAATTAAAATACATGATCAGGATTTTACCACCTCCGCCTCGTTTTAAGACAGGAAAAACCCTGCGTGCAAAATATAAAGTGCTGAACATCTGCATTTCTTTCTTTCTGTTTTATTGCTTTAAAAATAAATAGCATATTAAGCCAATTAACCTGTCAACAAAAGTCTGAAAAAAAAATGGTATTACCCCTTGACATTCTGTCCCCCTCACTTTTGAAATGATGGCTACGCCCCTGAGTAAAGGCCCTTTGTCTCAGTCATACGCTAGTCACACATTTCTTATTGTCCAGTCATGTTTTCTAAGATTCTATGCTTTAAAGGTTATGCAAACATATAGAACATATTCAATTTCTTCCACACTTGCAACCCAATACATATTTACTGCCTCTACTAATCTTATAAGTAGTTATAGACTCATAATAATTCATAATAATGTCTATGGCTGCAACAAAAGATAATCAATTAATCTGTAGATTATATTTTTATATATAAATTCTGATAAAAAGGCAAATTTTATTTTCTATATTTCTATAGAAAACATTATATTCTACATCTTGCTCCAGATACTATGTAAATAATATAAACTTAAAATGTGTATTAAGTGACAACTTGGATATTTTAGTTATCTCAACTAATTAAATCCATGAAAGTTATTACAACGCATAATTTTAAATTGTGATTGCTAATTACAAAAATATATTTTTATATATTTATATAACTACTGAAATGACTAAAACTTAAACTAAAATTAGAATGAAAACTTTTTTTAAGATAAAAATTTAAGATATTAAAACATACTGTAATGGTAGACAAATAATACTAAAATAACACTGGCAAGTATGAGACCAACTGAAGATTTTGCCAAAAAAGCCCAAACCGTGCTCATGATTCCAAACAAGAGATCCATGAGATGGTTTCAATCTGCTAGTTAGTCATGATTTCAATGTCACTTTTGGTCTAGAAGGGGTAAATCACCTTGGGGTAATTGCCATTGGGTTAGAAAATAAAGTTGAATCTAATCTAATCTTAAAGCTGCAGGCTGAGCGGAGCAATCCTTCATAAACACGGCCCAGATACACCATCCTCCTCATGGGTCACAGGGAAAGTTTTGTAACACAGTCATCTATATAATAGTCAGGAGAGAGGAGACAGTTTAAACATTTCCGATTCTGTGAAAACAATGAAGTGGAAACTGAACAATGTGGCTTGGTTTCTTATTAACATTGTTCTCCACAACAAATCAATTTAAGGAGACCCTGCAGTTATGAATTATCCACTCTACATTGGAATGTGCTCCAAAAAAAAAGAAAAAAAAAAAAAAAAAAAGAGAGAGAGGGTGCCCTCCACTGGATTTTGACTTTAAAACACACTGATGGGAGTGTCCTGACTTTTCTATAACTTTTCCTGGGTAAACCAGGTCATTCAGAAAGTTTTAGATTCTTGGAGGCTTGGGAATGAGTAAAAATATACATTTACATGCCACTGATTGTGTCCTTTCCTGTATCTAGACTCCCTGTGAGGAAAACCTAGCTATTCTCTCCAAACCACAGACAGCTGTCTGCTTTTAGACCGGCCATAGAAACAGCACTCCACCCTACAACAGGAAATAACTCTGTAATCTACTTAAACAAACAGCAGCAGCACACCACACAAGAGCTTAACACTGCTGGGACATATTTAGAAAAATTATATGATATATATAAACAGTAGTTCTACAATTACCATGAGAAAATGTTGCATTTATATCAAACAATGAAGGCTGAGTGCACAGGGAGATTACAGAAAGAGAGACATTGTAATTCTAAAACGGTCTAACAGCTGGTTAGGACATTTATGAAACAAATGTATTTACATGTATGACAGTGAAGAGAGACATTCAGTCTGTTGTGAAAAGAGCACACATACAAAAGCTTTGGAGATACACGGTTTATTCAGTGTGCAGCATCAGTTCTAGTCGTGTCAAAAAGCAACACCATCGATCAAAGCAAGTATAAACAAACTTGAGTGCCAATTTGAGGCCAACACTTTGATAGAGGAATGAACAAACAGATGGGATGATTGATCTACAGCTGAAACGTAGCAGAGGTCTGTGACATGGCGTTATAGAGGAACGTGTTGTTGAAAGGTACAAACTGGTGCGTGATGATTTTGATGGCTTCTTGAGCCGCTGATCCTGCAACAAAAGACAAACAAAGGGCACCTTGACAAATGGCATTACCAAGTTGTTGCATATCTGAATGGTTTCTAGATATGCAATAAGACTCCAATGTAATTGTATTGAGATGGCAGTGGAAACATCACTTACATAATACATTTAAGGTTGGGTTAACCAAACGTTTTCAGTAATTGACCTAATTTTATGTTCACTATTTAAGAAAGATTCTGACAGTAAAGGATGCTAAATAGGAATTAGAAGTAAAAATAACTAAATAAAATTAAGAGCTTCCATGCAAATGCACAAAGACAGAGACATGAGGCAGGATTTGGGAAAAGCAACTAGAGATTCAAATGAATAATTCATAGGTTATTGTTCATTAAATCAGTTGACCAGACCATACGACTACGGTGTCTTTTTCTCACTGTGACAACAGAAAAGAAAATGCAGATATGGCTTGGCAAGAAGTTCATGAATCACATCAATGTCAAATGGAAATAAATAGAGTCTGACAGAAAATGTACAACCCACTCTGTGAGTGACAGATAATGATTATTTGTAGCACATCACTCATTCAGCTACTTAAGCAGTTGAATACAGATAACGAAAACACATTAGCATTTACATCTTCATTGAATGTGTTCAGAATTTGTCCCTGACCACCTGTAAATGTGGTTCCGTTGATCCGATCACAAAATGAACTCAAAAAAGATAAATGCATCTTGGATGCATTTACACCTGGCTTTTGCTAAGTTCTTTAAGTGCTATCTGACAGTTATAATGAATATAATAATGGCAGCAGTTAAAGAAGATTATGATCTGCCTTTATAAAATACAATCCATATAGTAGAGGATGTCACAGTATGCATTATGAGTGTATGATGGAGTGTTTTGCAGGCTTCTGAATAAATACATAAACACTCACCTCCCATAAAAGCTGCAACAGTGTGTGGCTCAGCAGCTCCATAACGGCAGCTGAAAGATATGAAAATAACATTTATACTGTTACCGTTTGATTATAAACAGAGTAACCAGGAGAACCTGTGCTTTTTATCATCAATATTACAAAACAAATTTTAATATAAATATTTAGTTTGCCCTGCTTCAATCCAAAGAGTTCTGAGCAGTTGTAACTCTGAGCTTAAGCTTACAACTCATGGACGTAGTCATCTTTCACATTGACGTTCAGACCGTACTCCTGTAGAAGACTGTTTACACACAGCTTGAGTTTGTTAATGTCTTCTTCCACCTGGTAATTGTAGACACCTGAGAAATGTATACTCTATTATATAAGAGGGACAGAGTTCATATGCATGTATGTATGTATATATATATGAGATATAAATGTACGTACGTACACACACACACACACACACACACACACACACACACACACACACACACACACACACACACACACACACAGTCATTCAAAAGTATGTGGTCGATTTTATTGTTTTTGAAAGAAGTCTCATATGCTCACCAAGGCTGGATTTATTTTATCAAAAATACAGTAAAGATATTCTGAAATATGATTACAATTTTTTGTAAGGTTTTCTATTTGAATATATTTTTAAATGTAATTTATTCCTGTGATGACAAAGCTGGATCTTCAGCATTATTACTCCAGTTTTCAGTGCTCACGATACTACATTATTATAATCAATGTTCAAATTAGTTTAATATTTTTGTGGAAACTGTAATTTTTTTTTTCAGGATCGTTTGATAAATAGAAAATTCAAAAGAACAACATTTATTTGAACTAGAAATCTTTTTAACATTATAAATGTTTTTACTGTTACTTTTGATCAATTTAATGCAGCCTTGCTGAATGACAGTAATAATTAATGGTACCACAGTACCCCCCCCCCATTATTTTATTTATAATAAAATAAAATAATGACAAATCCAAGTTGAGTTTATCATACAAAAATGCTTGAGGATTTAACATTAAACAATGAGGGATTTAAAAGCTTGAGGGATATTTTAAACACTATGCTATGGTTAAGATGTTCTTAATGACCAATTGTTTTTGCCCGTTTTGATAACCCCTCTGACCTGGGTAACGTGAGTGTTGCTGATAGAAGCGATCGACTGAGCGGAGCATGAGGTACAGAACCATCTCACTGTCCAGGCTATCCATACAGGATGCTATGGAGACAAAAACAACTGCTTAAATACACACAGCAACACCCAAGCACGCATGTACACAACAATGAACAATCATATTCTATGTTAGTAAATCCATCTAAACAATCCTGTACAGTGACCATAACATTTACAAACTGATATAAGCCATAGTCAGGAAGAGAACCGTAGAGAAAACGTACTGATTTCATCTTTATTGAAAGTGTCCGCACTGTACTCTTCTGCCAGAGATCTGCAGCACACCACTCGGAGGAAAGCTGCGTTCTTACCTGTGGGACACAAAACACCACACAATAGGCATTACCAAGGAAGTTAATAATATGTGAAGAAAGCTACCTGTTAGCATTCCCAAAAATGGGAAAAAATAACTGCTGGAACCATGAACATCATGCATGCAAACATACTAATGGAATAGGAAACATGATGCAGTAGATCAAGGGATTTTTCAGTGTTAGTAAAAGTAAACATTATTTCTGAAGCACATTTAAAGGGATAGTTCACCCAAAAGTGACAATTCTGTCATTAATTCATGACACTAATGCCGTTCCAAACCCATAAGCCTTTCGTTTGTCTTCAAAATGCAAATGAAGATATTTTGAATGCAATCTGAGAGCTTTCTGTCTCTCCGTTGACAGCTATGCAACTACCACTTTGAAGTTTCAAAAGGTTCATAAAGAGATCGCAAAACTAATCCATATGAATTGAGTGGTTTAGTCTAACATGTTTTTGAAGTGCTGGTCATTGTAGCCAATCACAGACATATCCATAGGGGTGGTGATGGCGCAGTGGATAAGACACATGCCTTTGGTGTGAGAGACCTGGGTTCGAATTCACTGTGAGACACCAATGTGTCCCTGAGCAAGACACTTAACCCCTAGTTGCTCCAGAGGCTTGCGACCTCTGAAATATAGCAATTGTAAGTCGCTTTGGATAAAAGCGTCAGCTAAATGAATAAATGTAAATGTATATCCGATGAGAGCATGAACACATTGACCAATCAGAGGAACTCAACAGTGCTCAAAGCGTCAAATTTTTTTTAATTTAGTACCAACTTGGTACCTAAGTCTGTACATTTGACAACACTAATTTAGAATTTTATTCACATATAAACATTGATCAGCAAACATAAACAAACTTAACGGAACATGCTTGATGTGCGAGAACAAACCTCATTGGTGGAAGCTCAAATATGATGCATAACACGAGAATGAACCTCATTGGTTCTCGCACGTCAAGAGAACATGCTTGAGGATCTGTTGATCATAACTGATGTGTAAGTTGATGAATGTTTATATGTGAATAAAAGCCTAAAATTAAATCTTTTCAGCGTAAAAAGCAGTTGTCTCTTCAGAAAATGTGGACTGTACTGTTCAATTTAAGGCATACTTCAGTTGTATCACAGTTGAGCTGGAGAAAGTCATTTGGCATCCAGCCTTTAATGTTGGAATACTAGTTGACAAAGCCCCAAAACTAAAAAAAATTCTCATCTGAGAGCAAATTATGGAAGTGTGCATTCTGTACTTACAGAAGAGTTTGATTTCCTGTTCAGAGATGCTCTCTGGAGTCTTTGGAATAAACAGATAGTTCAGATCATTAATATTAATGTGCAAATAAAAGAGATAAACTGCAGTTTTTACACAAGAGTATGTTTATTATGTGAATACCTTGCCAACTGATTGTAGAAGCGTTTCAACATGTTTGGACACAACTGCTGTATCCTTCATGGCTTTGTCTCTGTAGCTGAAATTGAAAGCGTCAAACAAATGCCATTTTACCAAAAACACAGTCAGTAGGACATTTTATCTGAAGCCAAGAGATAATTGTCACACCATTTTCCTCTGATATAGCAATCACCTGACCAGTTATCAACTGTTTGTCAATTTACAATACCAGGCAATTTTCACAAACACATCACTACTAATTCAGTTTCTTGACTCACTGTGATTTGAAAGCTGAATACCTACACGTTTTGTAACTTGATGAATTTGTCTGAATCAGCGATCATGTCTGGGATGGTTCCTCGCACAGGGAGGTTTCCGTTCCCCTCATTCCGAACAAAGTCCTGCACTCCATGTGCCATCACCCAGAAGGATGCGCTCTATCATAAGACAAATTAAAGTAGCTGGTGATGCATAAACTGATATTATATATTTAAAAAAAAAATATCACACATAAAACAGAATGATGTTTTCTCACAAGGGGAGATAAATGTAATTACACTTTAAATAAGGATATCTGCAGCAGTTTTTGGTAGCATGTGACTACGTATTTTCAGAAAGAGGCACAAAATGCTGTCAAAACAATTAATCACATCTTACATAAAAGTTTGTGTTTATATAATATATCTGTGTACTGAACACATATACATATATATATATATATATGTATTTTTTTAATTTATATGCGTGTATATGTATACACACACACACACATACATACAGTATATTATATAAAACACAAACTTTTATGTTAGAATTGTGATTAATCGATTTGACAGCACTAGAAAATTGGAATATTTATTTTATAAAGGTAATATTAGAAATCAAACTATGTATTGCTTTCAAACACATTGATAGTCATTTGTTTAGTTTAGATATATTCAATTATTCATTAATTTTACCACGGCGAATAAGTGGAAGATAACAGCTGCTTCATTTGAAATTTCCGATTACCACTAAGAGCCAAATGCAGCAAACGTTTGCGAATGTTGGAAAAAGGAAGTTTAGGTGTAGTTTTGCATATCCATACTAACCTGTGAGGTAATGTTTTCACACTGTTCAGCATTAAAAATGTCCTCCGTAGCACTGGAGACCTACCACAGTCACAGTTGGACAAAGCTCAATTCAAATCAAATGTAAGGAACACAAACTCTAACTACAGCTCTTCACATGTGAGGAGCTCCACCTTGGTGGGGTTCAGAGCCGTGTTCACATTCTTGATCGCCTCCTCAAAGTTCTCTTCATCTTCAGGGGTCCCGTTCTCATTCTTTAGAATTCCTGAGAAAAGGAAAGGAAAACCCTCAACAAATGAGACCCAAGTTGAAAGGAAAATGAAATGGCAACATGGCAAATCTTTGATATGAGACATTATATTACCTTCTCTAATGAGTTGCCTAAAAGCTTCCTTCTCCTTATAATTCTTCGGTAATTGAGAGTTGTGCTGGATCGAAAAAATAAAATAAAATAAATAAATTGAAATGTCTGACTTTTAGGAGGTCTCATGGTTAGAAAGCTTTTAAAAGTATGTCAAAAATTACCTCACTATACCACTTTTCCAAGTATTTGGCAACCACAATGATCCATGGTGTATGACTGTGATCCTAAAACAAAATAAAGATTAAACTGCTATCAATTTTAAGTACATGCACACATTAAAAAGTCAGTCACATAAAACAAAAAGACAGTCTTTAATCTGACCTTCTTCTCCATGTTGTCCAGGTCATAGGACTCTACGTGGTGTTTGAGCTCTGAGAACGGCTGGTCTAGTCTCAGGTCCTCTAAGGCATTATCTGGATGAGACTCCACCACTACAGTGAGAGAAAGTCTTTATGTATAATAAGACTGGTTTAGGCCCATGTCCATCAAACATTATTCATAGTCTTTCATAAAGTAAAGAATTGTACATAAACTCACCAGTCCATCTAGCAAGTTGTCGAACCACAAGTCAAACATCCTATTGCTTTGCCAATAAAAACACATTTCTTCAAGAAACTATGATTATTACCTGTGTGCTCCTTCACAATCAGCCTCATGTAACCAATGAGTCCATATGTTCTACATACAAGGAAAGGCACACCAGCATCCCATAACACAGTGGCCAGCCTCAAGCATGTGCTGACAATAAATAAATAAAAAATAACATGTTTTTTTATAAGAATAACATAAGCTGATTTGAAAAAAACAGCATCTACAACCCATCAAATTTTAGCATATGTATTTTTTTTTTAACATACCTGTTTGGTAATGCATTTAAAAATGTAAAATAATAAAGGCACAATATATTCAGATTTGTGTTTTAGTAATACCTTTCTGGAAGCTGGACGCCAATTACCAGACTAAATCTGTGAAAAAACTCAGGGTCGTTGTCCAAAAGCTTATCGGGACACTGAAGATAATAAAAAAATAGATATACTTAAATGAAAACTCGAAAAGACACACTACCTCTCACTTGACTGAATTTATGTCACTCACAATCTTAAATCCCTTTTAATATAAAGGCTTATGATAAAATCCTCGCTATTAGTTTCATAAAAAAAAAAATTGCACCAACTTACATTACTGTTCAAACCATTTAGGTCAAAATGAGTTTTTTAAAAATGTTTTGAATGCTCATGTTTTGAATGTTCAGAAACATTCAAAAAGTTTTTTTTTTTTTTTACCAAAAATACAGTAAAACAATCATATTGTAAAAGAACTGTTTTCTATTTTAATATATTTAAAAATATAATTTATTCCTATGACCCAGTCTATAGTGTCACATGATCCTTCATAAATCTAATTGCAAAATATTATTACTATTTAAAATAGCTGTTTTCGATTTTAATGTATTTTAAAATAATTATATTTCATTCCTGTGATCCAGTCTTCAGTGCACATGATCCTTCAGAAATCATTCTAATATGCTGATTTGGTTCTCAAGAAACTTATTAATAACAATACTAAAACAAGTTGTGCTGCTTAATATTTTTGTAAAAAAAAAATCAGCTTTCTTTGATTGGTAGAAAGTTCAGAAGAACAGCGTTTATTAGAATTTTTGTAACATTATATATGTTTACAGTCACTTTTTATCATTTTAATGCATCCTTGCATCCATGAAAGTATTAATTTCAGAATAAAAGTATAATTGATCGATTGACCCCAAACAACTAACATATTGGCAAAAGGTGGAAACGTTGCAATAAGATTGTTTTGATTTGTTTCAGTCACTACATAATTTCTATACTTTCAATTTCATAGTTTTGACCAAGTGTGTCCAAACTTTTGACTGGTTGTGTATAGCAGACACTAGGCCTTTAAATAACACATCATAAAGCTGAAAGCTGACTGATTGATTGATTGATTGACTGTTTATAGTTTAATATCATGCCAGCTACTATGGCTATATTCTTGATGAGAAAAAAAAAGTGAAAATTGAAAAAGTAATAAAAAAAATATATAAACAACAAAATAAAAAGGTAATTAAAAAAATCTAAAATTAGACTACAGTCCTACAAGTAAGTCATAATTTTTGTTTATTTGAGACTGTTCATAACTGTCAAGAAGACTGTTAGTTACATTAAAAAAAAACATATGTTGGTCTAATTTGATACCAAAAAGTAAGACTGATTACCCCAAACTAACTGCTAGTTGGTCACACTAGTCTTAACATATTGGCTATGTTTATGCAACTGGCCCCTGGTCTTAATACTGATGACATTAATGACATTATGTGACATTAACACTGACCTCTTCCACAAAGTTTCCAGACACATCACTGTTGAGCTCCTGCAGCAGTTCAGTAGCAGCCTGAGCCCTGTTCTGCAAAATACGCACAACATCATTCAGAATATGTCACACTAGGTTTAAAAAGTATTTTTAATTGAAACACCCACACAGATCTGCTTACCTTCCCAATATTGCTGTTACTGAGAAAAAAGCTGCAGAAAAAAAATCAAAGCATGACCATATCTTCTTCAGAAGTATTTTCTACACTGTACAATCTGGTATATTTATCCATACATCACACTGCATTTATTAAACTTAAAATCTACTTGAGATTATTATGAAACAAAGAGAATGATTATGAGGCCAATAAATGTACTTGTTTCCAACATCTTCCCCTGAGACTTTGTGTCCATCGACTATGGTAAATGCTCCGATTCCTAAGAAGGAGAACAGAAAATATCCTGTTAACACAACAAACCATACAGATTCCCAGTGTCATGATTTGAGGTGTACAGTGAGTGAGAGACTGATACCTGGCAGTACAAGGTTCTTGAGGATTTCAGTGCCAGATGCAGTGGCGTTGATGAGACACACATGGGCATTTTCAAGTGCTTCCTGTCCATGATCCCCCCACAACCTGATACAAACATATAATAACCAACACTCAATAACCGCTGTATAAGAATAGCTATAATAACATCATCTGAGAAATACAGACAGACAGACAACAGTCAAGCTGATGAATACGTCAAGTGGTTTCTGCTTAGCTATGTTATTACCAGGCTATGGAGTTATGCTGATTATGCTGTAGTGTATTGAATTAAAGCACGATGAATAGATCTGATGAAACTCTGACATGATTAAAGTTCTTGCCATGACCGATGGGCCTCCATGTCAACGTTCATGCAATACGAAAGGCTAAAACTAATGATGAAATGGAATCACTGTGCATGTATACTACATTATTATGTGGTTTAATAAACAGACTGATATATATATACATACCTGAGCTGTCGATCATACTTCTGCTCTTTGCTCGCTTTGAGGTCTGTCATGGTCCTCTGTCTCTGTCCGTGATGGCTTGATCCTACCGGCACGCCGCTGTTTCACTATTTTCAGATCGACAGTCGCAGATTCGATGCAGACAGGCATGTTCGTTTTCCGTTTGACCAGGAGGTGGAGCCATTGCGCTGCTTGAAATGTGAACGATGTCGCAGCTCTTTTGATTGTCATTACATTGCTTTTCTTTTCTTCACAAGAATTAGATTTGTGCATAACTACGCAAAAACGATGAATGACTGATTGACAAAAAGTGGCTTTACATGAATTCAATAATGCTGACATTCGGGTCAATCACACCACATTCTTTCACAAAATAGCCTACATAAAAATCACAATGAGTCCTCTTGAATCTCTAGCTGTCATCCATCACCAGTCAAATAATCTTATACCTGTGTTTAGAGAACAAATTTGTGTTTTGTTTATTTTATTCATTTTCTTAAATGTCTTACAACCATTTGTAATTATTATAATCATTCAAGTAGTTTGGCATTTTATTTATACCATTTACAATAACATTTTTTTTGTTTGTTAATGTTTTTATATCCTATTTATTTCCTTGCTCTTAGTTGCAGCTTGCTATTGTTGTTTAATCTTATTGTGGGGTTTCATGGAATGTGGAATGTTTGTCTTTACAAATAAGGAATAAGAGGAATATTGTGATTTTAAGGATTCATGGGATGTTGTTGTGAAGCAGTCTGGTAGAACAATGCTTAATGAGCATTGATAGTGTCAGAATGCAACAAAGGGATCCAAATGCAAAGGTAGCTCAAAAGAAAAGTCTTTAATGTTCAACAACACAGGCGGATAGCCGATAATACAGAACTGGAACTCAAAATAGGCTCTCCAGAGACAGCTTAACTAACACAGTCACATCCCAAGACGTCATATGACTGACGCTTTTGACCATACGTCAACATCCGACGTTTTAGGGTAGGCCTACCCTTTAACGTCAGTTAGATGACGATCCTAGGGCGTCATCTACTGACGCTTTACCTTTAGCATCAGTTAGATGACGCGGGTAGGTTTAGGTCTGGGGTAGGGTTAGGATTAGATAGCGTCATCTAACTGACGTTAAAGGGTACCCTAAAACGTCGGATGTTGACGCATGGTCAAAAGCGTCAGTCATATGACGTCTTGGGATGCTTGATAGGACAGATAAACGACGAGCAGATGAATCTCTTGGTCAGAAGGAACTAGTCCTAGTAGAAAGCAGGTAGCAGAGTTGGTTAGTCGAGGCTCACCACAGCAGCTGACAGGACACAGGTAGCACTTTGACGAGCACTGCTTCACAAGACAAAAACAAGGTGATAATAAGCTGAGAAGAGAGCATAACACACACAATAATCCGACACAGAACAGAGAGAGCAAACACCAGAAGTAGACAGAGTAATCAGACAAGACTAGAAACAGGTGAAACTGCAAATCAGCACGAGCGCTGATTGAGATGATCAACAGGTGATGAATGAGTGGAGGCATGTAAGAGTATGTGTGCTGTCAGTGGGTAAATTGACCCACCCATATTATGGCGGGCCGGAAGGTCCAAAAATAGGACTAATGATTGTCGTAGGAAGTCACTATACTATAGCCACTAGCTACTGACTTTCCCACTGATAGGCCAGCGGTGGATCTGTATACGTACTCTCTTCACACAGCGGGCGACCCATTCTCCTCAGCGAGCGACTTCTCACACAACGGGCGACCCATTCTCCTCAGCGAGCGACTCACTTTCCTCAGCGAGCGACTCACTTTCCTCAGCGAGCGACTCACTCTCCTCACACAGCGAGCGACTCACTCTCCTCAGCGAACGACTCACTCTCCTCAGCGAGCGACTCACTCTCCTCACACAACGGGCGACCCATTCTCCTCAGCGAACGACTCACTCTCCTCAGCGAACGACTCACTCTCCTCAGCGAGCGACTCACTCTCCTCACACAACGGGCGACTCACTTTCCTCAGCGAGCGACTCACTCTCCTCACACAGCGGGCAACTCACTCTCCTCAGCTGGCGACTCACTCATGTAGACTGCGTTAGCGCAGCTGCCAGTAAAATAATTCCAAAAGTTTTTGAAACAAAAAAGCCTGTTGAATTGCACTACTTGGAAAAAAAAATGCATTGCATAAACCATGCTTGCATTGTATTTTTAGGGCTTGCATTTTTATGGGCTGAAATTCAATATGGTTGAATATTTAAACTGTGAATATTTCAATTCAAAACATTTCAAACACATTTTCATTAATCAAAATTCAATAACCCATATTAACCTTTCATATTTCACTTCCAAAATATTAAAACTGATTAAAAATACAACCTATAATATTGAACAGGCAATTTTTGGTCCATTTTATTTCGCTTAGCAAATTTGCTTCCACAAATTCAGTGAAATTCAACAGTAAATTCAACGTTGACATCCAGGAACTGCAGGAAAAGCAGTAGATTACGGATCATAATCTCCATCTGCTGTTAGTCGACCTCACCAGCAGGGGGTGCAAGCGTGTGTTTGTTGACAAAGACCAGAGCAACAGTTAGAGCAAGCCATTCATTCATAAAAAGTAATTTACAGCAATGTAAGTGTATTTGTGATTATTATGACAGCTGTGTTTTGTTAAATTCAGTGTCTTCACGGTTACCTTTCCTGTGTAGCCTACATGCATCTTTCTCTACCGTGAATGAGAAAATGTTTTTTCCCCTGATGCGGATGTACAGATAGGCTACAATGTTACATTTGAGGTAGACATATATTTATCTTGGTTTAGTGTTTAATGTGATATTTACAAAAAACATAATGGTGTATGTAACTATGAAATGTGTTTTACCTATTTAGATACCAATGTGAATCAGCAAAAATGGAAATGTCACTTTTTCAGAATATTCTATTTTAAAGATAATTGTTAAAATCCACAGCTTTACGGAGTTTATTTTAAAGTGGTTAAACAATGCTTTTTATGCTTGTTTTGGATTTTTTTTTTTTTATAAATGCCACCTCTAATGCAGATTCTGTTTTCTCTGCAGTGGGATTTTTTTTTTTTTTTTTTTGATACTAGTCAATTTGATTGGTAAAAGCCATATATAGTGACTTAAAATGTATAGAATTTGACATGAAAGATGACAGTTAGGGGGAAATTGCCTTTATAAATGTAAAAAAAAAAATTCCAATGAGAATCAATTTAAAATTATTGGTTCAGATTAAATTACTTTTACAACAAAAAAATTGAACACTTTACTGTTAGTTATTGCACCACCACAGTATTTTAAATTGGTAGAGATTTTATTATAATATTAGGTCAACGCAGCCCACATGAGTCGCCAGCTGAGGAGAGTGAGTCGCCCACTGTGTGCGGAGAGTGAGTCGCTCGCTGAGGAGAGTCGCCAGCTGTGTGAGGAGAGTGAGTTGCTCGCTGAGGAAAGTGAGTCGCTCGCTGTGTGAGGAGAGTGAGTCGCTCGCTGAGGAAAGTGAGTCGCTCGCTGTGTGAGGAGAGTGAGTTGCTCGCTGAGGCAAGTGAGTCGCTCGCTGTGTGAGGAGAGTGAGTTGCTCGCTGAGGCAAGTGAGTCGCTCGCTGTGTGAGGAGAGTGAGTTGCTCGCTGAGGCAAGTGAGTCGCCAGCTGTGTGAGGAGAGTGAGTCGCTCGCTGAGGAAAGTGAGTCGCTCGCTGTGTGAGGAGAGTGAGTTGCTCGCTGAGGCAAGTGAGTCGCTCGCTGTGTGAGGAGAGTGAGTTGCTCGCTGAGGCAAGTGAGTCGCCAGCTGTGTGAGGAGAGTGAGTCGCTCGCTGAGGAAAGTGAGTCGCTCACTGTGTGCGGAGAGTGAGTCGCTCGCTGAGGAAAGTGAGTCGCTGTGTGAGGAAAGTGAGTCGCCAGCTGTGTGAGGAGAGTGAGTCGCTCGCTGAGGAAAGTGAGTCGCTCGCTGTGTGAGGAGAGTGAGTTGCTCGCTGAGGCAAGTGAGTCGCCAGCTGTGTGAGGAGAGTGAGTCGCTCGCTGAGGAAAGTGAGTCGCCCACTGTGTGCGGAGAGTGAGTCGCTCGCTGAGGAGAGTCGCCAGCTGTGTGAGGAGAGTGAGTCGCTCGCTGAGGAAAGTGAGTCGCCAGCTGTGTGAGGAGAGTGAGTTGCTCGCTGAGGAAAGTGAGTCGCTCGCTGTGTGAGGAGAGTGAGTCGCTCGCTGAGGAAAGTGAGTCGCTCGCTGTGTGAGGAGAGTGAGTTGCTCGCTGAGGCAAGTGAGTCGCTCGCTGTGTGAGGAGAGTGAGTTGCTCGCTGAGGCAAGTGAGTCGCTCGCTGTGTGAGGAGAGTGAGTTGCTCGCTGAGGCAAGTGAGTCGCCAGCTGTGTGAGGAGAGTGAGTCGCTCGCTGAGGAAAGTGAGTCGCTCGCTGTGTGAGGAGAGTGAGTTGCTCGCTGAGGCAAGTGAGTCGCTCGCTGTGTGAGGAGAGTGAGTTGCTCGCTGAGGCAAGTGAGTCGCCAGCTGTGTGAGGAGAGTGAGTCGCTCGCTGAGGAAAGTGAGTCGCTCGCTGTGTGAGGAGAGTGAGTTGCTCGCTGAGGCAAGTGAGTCGCTCGCTGTGTGAGGAGAGTGAGTCACTGTGTGAGGAGAGTGAGTTGCTCGCTGAGGCAAGTGAGTCGCCAGCTGTGTGAGGAGAGCGAGTCGCTCGCTGAGGAAAGTGAGTCGCTCGCTGTGTGAGGAGAGTGAGTTGCTCGCTGAGGAAAGTGAGTCGCTCGCTGTGTGAGGAGAGTGAGTCACTGTGTGAGGAGAGTGAGTCGCCCGCTGTGTGAGGAGAGTGAGTCGCTCGCTGAGGAGAGTCGCCAGCTGTGTGAGGAGAGTGAGTCGCTTGCTGAGGAAAGTGAGTCGCTCGCTGTGTGAGGAGAGTGAGTCGCTCGCTGAGGAAAGTGAGTCGCTCGCTGTGTGAGGAGAGTGAGTTGCTCGCTGAGGAAAGTGAGTCGCCAGCTGTGTGAGGAGAGTGAGTCGCTCGCTGAGGAAAGTGAGTCGCTCGCTGTGTGAGGAGAGTGAGTTGCTCGCTGAGGCAAGTGAGTCGCTCGCTGTGTGAGGAGAGTGAGTCGCTGTGTGAGGAGAGTGAGTCGCCCGCTGTGTGAGGAGAGCGAGTCGCTCGCTGAGGAAAGTGAGTCGCTCGCTGTGTGAGGAGAGTGAGTTGCTCGCTGAGGCAAGTGAGTCGCCAGCTGTGTGAGGAGAGTGAGTCGCTCGCTGAGGAAAGTGAGTCGCTCGCTGTGTGAGGAGAGTGAGTTGCTCGCTGAGGAAAGTGAGTCGCCAGCTGTGTGAGGAGAGTGAGTCGCTCGCTGAGGAAAGTGAGTCGCTCGCTGTGTGAGGAGAGTGAGTTGCTCGCTGAGGCAAGTGAGTCGCCAGCTGTGTGAGGAGAGTGAGTCGCTCGCTGAGGAAAGTGAGTCGCTCGCTGTGTGAGGAGAGTGAGTTGCTCGCTGAGGCAAGTGAGTCGCTCGCTGTGTGAGGAGAGTGAGAGGGGGGCGGGCCAAGATGGCGACTGAGTAACATCCCTGTGCCGAAGCTCTGTATTCATTATATAATTGACAAAATATTTAATATGTAAAAGGGCACAAAATAATAATTTCTTTACTGATCTGTGAAAGTCTTTTTTCGTTCTTACGTTTTTCTAACTTTTCAACGAGCGCGATGGAAGAAGATAAGCCTACTCGAGGTGCCATGCACTCATACGCAAAGAAATCTCTGGATGCCTCGCTCAAAGGGAATGACGCCAAGAATGCATCAGGAGGTAAAGTTCCCTTACCTGAAACTCCTAGACAACCTGCCAAAAAGTCAAAATTGGGTGAAAGAGCGACGTCGGATATTCAGATGGTCTCCAATTCGAACCTGATGGAAGTTTTGGAGAGAGTTGAAAAAATGCAACTGGAATTTATGAATCGGATGCAATCCCTCGAGGCGACCATGCAAGTCAACACGGCCTCGTTAAACAGTGTGACTGAGGCGCTTGAGTTTATGAGCAATCAAATTGAAGAGGTATCAAGCAAGGCGAGCTCGTTACAGAATAGGGTAGAATCACTGGAAAAGGAAAACTGCGTGCTACGTGATAAATGCGAGGAGCTGGATGCCTATAAAAGGAGGTGGAATCTGCGAGTGTCCGGTATTCAGGAGCAGCGAGGAGAAGATGTACGGAAAATTCTGATCGATTTATTCGGCAAAGTTTCTCCGGAGATCGCAGACCAGCTCGTCTATACGCTCGACATCGCCCACAGACTGGGCCCGCGCGCTGAGGGAGCTCGCGCAAGCCGTCGCATCATCGTGCAGTTTCTGTCACGCAATGTTCGAGATCAAATCTGGAGGGATGCCAGAACCGCGGCCATTCTCAAAGAAAGGAAAATCAGAATTTTTGAAGACTTAACGCAAAGCACCAAAGACGCCAGGAATAAACTTTGGCCACTTGTGGAACGAGCAAGAAAGGATGGGAAGAGAGCAGGCTTCAGAGGGCCCTTTGCATATGTCGACGGTAAAAAGATTTCTGCAAATGATCAGCGAGGCTGAATGATGCTGTGGCATCCTCGTCGAAGTCTCAGCACACACTCTCTGTGGTACTCTCGGGTAGGCACGAATTGCTTCACTTTTTTTTGTTTGCGTTTTCTCTCCAGACAGAATGGATAGACTTTTAGTAGTTTTTAGCGTTGCCTATTTGATCTTGTTGAACATGCTGGATCTTTAACGCAATTGTTTTATTTTATTTGGAAAATTTATTATTTTATGACAACGGTCATAAAAACGGAATTATTACGTTCGAAACCATACATTTCTGTCAATGAGAGCGCTCGTTCTGAAGAAGCAAGGTACCAACAACTTGATAACTGAAAGAGGAATGAAAGTGAGACAGAGCTAACACAAGGGCTAAAAAAAAACGAATAAAACCTTTACTCATGCCCTTACACTCTCTTGGTTCTATATAATGTTGCAGAGTCAGGCGAACTACTGCATTTTTTGTTTTACTCTAGTTTCTTATGTTCTAATTGATATCCTATTTCATACCTAGTTCTTTAGGTATTATATACTCTTGTTTATTTTGTTCATGTCTTTGTCTTTATTTTCTTTAAATGCCAGGGGTTTGAAAAACAATATCAAAAGGAAGGCTTTATTTTTGTTTTCTAAGAGGCACAAAGTAGATTTCTGTTTTTTCCAGGAAAGTCACTCTACATCTAAAGATGCCAAATTTTGGAGGTCACAGTGGGGCAATGACATTTGGTTGTCACATGGGTCAGAACATTCTGCTGGAGTAGGGATTATGAGGTATAATTTTAATGGTAACATTTTGGAAACAAGTTTTGATCCTTCAGGACACTTCTTGCTAATGGTTGTTGTTGTCAATCATTTTATACTGATTATTGTCAACATCTATGGTTACAACTCTGTTACAGAGAACTGTGCTTTCTTTAATACCCTAGATCAAAAACTTTCATATGCTTTAGGCAAATATCCTTCTGCTTTTCTGATTTTAGGTGGTGATTTTAAGAGATAGGCTCCCTCCGAGAAAAGCGGTTTCCCCAAACTCAAATCTTGTAGCATTCATGGATAAATTTGACTTAGTTGACATCTGGAGAGAAATGTATCCGGATGTAATACAGTACACCTGGAGTAACAAAGACCGTTCAAGGCAGTCCAGAATTGATTATTAGTTGATTTCTAAAACATTAAGTAGCAATAATATCTCTATTAATATGAGTAACAGCCCACTGACTGACCATAATGCCATTTACATTTCAGTTAATTTATCACAAAATATTGCAATTAATGCCTGCAAACCGTCGCTCTGGAAATTAAATAGCTCCCTCCTTAAATATGAAAGGGCCAAACAACAGATTATTGAACTAATTCAATTTTACTGGGAAAGAGCTAAATCACAAAAAGCTTATGGGCGTAACTGGGAGCTTTTAAAATATGAATTAGGGAAATTCTTAAGAAAATTTGGAAGTAATATAGCAAAGCAAAATAGATTAATAGAGGATGAAGTTCTTTCACAATTATCTGCTATATCGCTTAAGGAACCATTGACAGATATTCAAAGCATTGAATATTCCAAACTACAAAATAAATTAGATGACCTGTATAGATCCAAAGCTAAAGGAGCCTATGTTAGATCCAGAAAAAAGTGGCTGGAAGAAGGAGAGCAAAATTCAGCCTATTTTTTTAGGTTGGAAAGATCCAATGCTGTGAATGCTTCTGTTGATCGTCTCCGTACAGGTGATAGAGTTCTGGAGAATCCTAGGGAAATCGCTTCTTTTTGCTCCAAATTTTATAATAACTTGTATACATCAAGATATTGTGACAATTCAGCCAAATCTTTTTTTGAATCTATTAATCAAAATAAAGTTATTCCTTTAGAAGATAAAGAAGCTTGTGATAATGATATATCCCAATCAGAAATTCTACAGGCTATTAAGAGTTTAAAAAATAATAAAAGTCCCGGCTGTGATGGTTTAACCTCAGAGTTATACAAGATGTTTGCAGAGAGTTTATCCCCTTTCTTACTAAAAGTGTTTGAGGAAAGTCTGGAATCGGAAGCACTTCCAGCAAGCATGACTCAAGGGGTCATCACCTTGATACCCAAACCCAATAAAGATAAAGAATGTCTAGAAAATTGGAGACCGATTACCCTATTAAATAATGATTACAAAATTCTAGCTTTAATTTTAGCAAAAAGAATTAAAGATGTCCTTAACTGTATTATCGATGAGTCACAATCAGGTTTTATGGAAAAACGTCACATTACGAATAATATAAGATTAGTCCTAGATATTTTAGACTATGAGGATCTCATCCCCAATGATAGTTATATGCTTTTCCTAGACTTCTACAAAGCCTTTGACTCGCTTGAGCATAATTTTATATTTCAAGCCCTTACCAAATTTGGGTTTGGAGATTCGTTTTGTAGAGCCATCAGGACTTTGTATAGAAATAATAATAGTGTTATCAAATTAAAATTCGGAACCTCACCAAGATTTGATTTGTCACGTGGAGTAAGACAAGGCTGTCCTATATCTCCATATTTATTCTTGCTTGCCTCACAACTTTTAGCTCTGCATATTTCCAGTAGTAGTTTACAAGGTATTTCAATTGACGATAGACAAATTATTATTAGCCAGCTGGCTGATGACACCACTTTGTTTTTAAATGATGCCTCTCAAATCCCTTTAGCTTTAAGATTGATTGATTCTTTTTCCAGAGCCTCGGGTCTGTATCTAAATATTAACAAATGTGAGTTAATGTCAATTAAAAACTGCAATGTTCCCTCTATATGCAATATCCCTGTGAAAGATCAAGTCACATACTTAGGTATTGTAATTAATAAAGACCAAAAAACGAGATGTAAACTAAATTTCGATCCTCTAATAATGAAAACTCAGAGGAAACTGAACTCTTGGCTGCAGAGAGACTTGTCGATACGAGGAAGAGTTCTGCTCTCTAAAGCTGAAGGGTTGTCCAGACTAACGTATGCAGCTCTCTCCTTGGAGGTTGATAAAGGAACATTAAAAAAGGTTGATAGCATGTTAAATAATTTTGTTTGGAAAAATAAAACCCACTTCATTAGGAAATCAGTACTGATGAATTTGTTAAAACAGGGGGGTTTGGATTTCTTAGATTTTACTACCTTAAACAACACTTTTAAAATTAATTGGCTTAAAAATTCCCTTAATAATCCCTCTTCACTTTGGAATATTATCCCCAATTATATTTTCTCAAAAGCAGGTGGCCTGAATTTTCTTTTACTCTGTAACTATAATGTTACAAAGATCCCTGTCAAACTCTCTAATTTTCACAAGCAGATGCTCTTGGCATGGTCCCTCATATACAAACACAACTTTTCCCCACACAGATATTACTTGTGGAACAATAAGGATATTCTTTACAAAAATAAGTCACTTTTTTTTGACAAATGGTTCAAAAACGACCTTCTCTTAGTTGGACAGCTTTTTGATTCACAGGGCAGACTTTACAACTATCTAGATTTTTTGAAGAAATATAAAATTCCCATAACTGCCAATGAATATGCTATTGTTTTCAATGCAATTCCCTCTGGAGTGTCTCTTCTGTTGCAAGGCTCCACATTTCCATGGCCATATACGTACTCTCTGAACCTAACTGACACGATGATCGGAAACATATGCTTTTCTGTAGAGCAACAAAAAAATAATTATAAAGTCAGAGCTCTATTCCAGAAAGAGATAATAACAATTCCGTATGTAATACCATACTGGAATAATATTGTAGAGAATTTACCATGGGAAAAAGTATGGTCTTTGTCTCATAAGTTTCTGCTTACCAATAAAGTAAAAGAAATAACATTTAAATTAATTCACAGATGTTACCCAACCAAAGTCTTTCTTAGGAGATATAAGTCAGACATTGAAGTGAACTGCTGTTTTTGTCTCTCTCCTGAGGAAGATGTCATTCACTTGTTTTGGCAATGTACCCACACTGAGAAATTTTGGTCAGATTTGTTAATTTTTATCCAATCTTATTTTGTAAGTGACTTTTCTTTCTGTTTTAAAGATGTTTTCTTTGGTCTGTTTGACTACTCAAAAGAGAAAACAGGACAATATTACATAATTAATTTGTGTTTCCTTCTAGCTAAATTTCACATTCATAAGCAAAAATTCACTGGTTCTAAACCTCTCTTTTCTCTATTCAAAGATGATCTAGACAGATACATGGAAACTATCCAAAGCTCTGTTAATCCCAAAGCATTGAAAACTGTATCTCTATATTCATCCTTTTTGTCCTCTTAACTTAAGGTATAAATGCATTGCATTTTTTTTTTTCCCCTGGCAACTTGTTTGTGTCTATGTATTTTGTTATCTTTTTTTCTTTTCTTTTCTTTTCTTTTTTTTTTCTTTTCTTTCCATGTTCATCTGTATTGATTTAATGATTTTTAATGATTAATAAAAAAAAAAAAAAAAAAAAAAAAAAAGTGAGGAGAGTGAGTCACTGTGTGAGGAGAGTGAGTCGGCCGCTGTGTGAGGAGAGTGAGTCGCTCGCTGAGGAAAGTGAGTCGCTCGCTGTGTGAGGAGAGTGAGTCGCTCGCTGAGGAAAGTGAGTCGCTCGCTGAGGAAAGTGAGTCGCTCGCTGTGTGAGGAGAGTGAGTCACTGTGTGAGGAGAGTGAGTCGCCCGCTGAGGAGAATGGGTCGCCCGCTGTGTGAAGATCCACCCACCGCTGGCCTATCAGTGGGAAAGTCAGTAGCTAGTGGCTATAGTATAGTGACTTCCTAAGACAAGTCATTAGTCCTAATTTTGGACCTTCCGGCCCGCCATACCCTTTTATCTTGGCAACCATACACATTTATTCTCATGAGACCATATATTTTGGAACTACCCGTCATTTCTGCCAGACTGTGAAGACACGTGGGAGGAGTGGAAAACACTAATTTACTTTAAAAACGGTTTATGGCTTAACATAACAGATGTAATGGCTGTTAAATCAAAGCAAATTTGTTCAGGTCTAAAAATATTTATGATCCATATTGGTGATTTAGCAATGTATTAAACCATGCAAATCATTTAGCTGAATATTAGCCTAGGTAGTTTATGGGCTATAAGCTATAGCTTTGTTAAAAAAGGCAGCTATGGGGCAAAGTGAGCCAAACGCTGTGGGGCAAATTGAGCCAGCGTTTTAATTTACCCCACCATAGGGCACTGTAGTTAAGTTAAATCTCTGAAGTATAAACTTGTATAATTTCAATGTAATATTACGCAACTGGTTTAGTTTCTTTTTTTTTTTTTTTTTTGATAGGAACAATGTAAGCATACACCATATCCTTCTCTGATAAGAACCAGAAGATGCTTAATTATACTGTATATATTTCCACCTGTAGTTCATTAGTCAATGTTGACATTGCAGAAAAACTATGCCAAGAACCTTTTGACTAAAATGTTTATAGTTTCAGTGACATTTATTCATTCCTTCTAATTCAGTTTTTATTTCAATTAGTTTTATTAAAATTTCATTGGTTTAATTCAGATTCAGTTGGATGGTCAGTTTACACCCAGATAGTACAACTTAACTACTGGCTTGAATCAACTTATCCCTAACCTGGGGTAAATTGAGCCACAGGAATGATTTTTTTTAATAAGAAGCCATATTTTTAGAGCCCTTTGTCATAGATGTATTCTGATCATTTAAAATGATATAAAACATCCTGAAATTACTTTTCATTGAACTGCCAAATTTTCTCTTTGAGGACCACAAAATAATAAAAAAAAATGGTCATCTTACCCCACTCTCCCAATTCAATAATCCCTGCTCATATTATTATCATTACTTTGTCTCCTGCCTCTGCTCTTCTCTGGCTTTCTCTTTCTCCAAGTCAGCTAATACAGGTTTGGGTATGATTTGGGGTACCAGACAAGACTTACAGTACCAGACAAAACCGATATATCTTCTGACAGGATTCGGCGTTGGATATTGCTGATGTGGACACTCGATTTAACAACCCCGAGAGAGCCACACATAAAGAGAGAGAAGAAAATAATTTCTCATCAAGTCCTCAAATGAACTACAACCTCACATCATCATGACAGCTTCTTACCTGATGACGACTGCCTCCTCAGTGGCCTTCAAGAGACAAAAAGCATCAGACTAGCACGATCCAGCAATATATCCAGCAATAAACTAATACAATGCATGTTCATTGAAAGTTGCTTTGGATGAAAGCATGTACCAAATGAATCATAGCGCAATACCATACTGTTATATAACAAACATTATCATGTTACACATACATACAACATCTCCAACTTCTCTGACTGCTCTGTTACTGTATATCCTATTATATTTTTAGTTGCACTGTGTTGTTCTAGTAGCCTACTCTTGTATTATCTGTGCCATGGCAGCCAATGTTTTAAGTAGCTATTTTGGTGTTATTATTTTTTTGGAAATTACAGTTCTAGAGTCTCCCAGACAGCAGCTCTGACTCAAACACATTATTTTTATTGCATCAAACTCAGTCATTGTTTTGTAACAGCACTAGCATGCTGTTAAAGCAAAGGGTAAATGTCTCATCATAGTGCACATTTTGCTGGCGTTGAAATTTTTATTGCTGTCACAGCTATTTTCACATAACTTACTATACTATCTCACTAGAATCTGTTATTTGGCGGTGGAAAACAATAACTTGTTGCAGTATTGCAAGAACCTAAACACTAGGTGTAATTTTTTGAATACAACTTCTTTTTTTTTTTTAAACAGAATGTCAAACAGTGTCTTAAACTGTTGTTGCATGCTTTGTGATTCATTAGAGAGAGAGAAAACTACACAGCAAACACGAGATTGCTCAACAGGACAGAGTGAAATCTTTTATTCTTGCTTTCAACTTGCATGTAATCATCAGTCTCATGTTACCAGGTAACTGTTGCATCTATACCTATAAGACCTTTTTTGTAACTTTAGTAGTCATCATCATCACACATATATAGTTTTGGAGCCTGGGGTGTCTGCAGAGACCATTTTTTTTTAGTGTGTTCAGGCCAGGGGACAGGCAGCTAGCGGATAGTGAGGAGATGTTTGCTGTATGTGACAAAAAAGGTTTTGGCCTAAAAAATGCGTGACATCGCTTAGAGCACATTTAAGTGGAATCTGTATATTTGTTTGGCCGGGAAGCTAGTTATTTTACTTTATTAAGTTTTAAATATTCATATTTTTCTTACACAAATAAGATCTCTTTGCTTCGGAAGGCCTTTATTAACCCCCTGGAGCTGTGTGGAGTTTGTTTATGATGGATGGGTGCACGTTTTTGAGCTTCAATCTGTTGGTTGCAACCCACTGCCATTATTATTATAAAACAGGATTTTTTTTTAAAGAAAATTATATACACCATGGCTTGAAGGTGAGTAAAGCATGGGCTAATTTTCATTTGAAAGTGAACTACTCCTTTAACATAATTATGACTGCTGTCTTTCTTTCTTTTTGTCCCCTTTTCAGCATCAAACAATAAAAGTGATAAAAAATTCTCTATCATTATAAAACATCAGTAGGCTATAGGCTAGCCTATTGTCCTACCATGCCCTGGTGCCTAATTAGTCCCTGCAGTTATTTAAACCCAACAGGAAATATTCCTTAGGCTATATAGGCTACTATAGTTTGTTTTTTAGCAAACGCCACAGTAAACAGTACATGCGGTGAAATAAATTGAATTCAAGATACAAAGAAAACAGTAGGTTGCCGCACATGTTTACATTATGATTGTTTTTATGCTAGGCCTAATTCATACTAAAAATGAAGTGTGTCGAGTGCTAAATGTCAGCCACATAACGACGGTAATGCCACGCTATCTTCAGACTTAATTTAGGCTATAGTAGACAGTTCAATTAAATGCAACTAAGTCAAAGTAGGCCTATTCAAGACGTCTTTTAGGCTACATACGGTGCGGACAGTGCAATCGGCTTTAGAGGAGGCGGGGCCTGAGCGGATCAGCTCATCTGTCAATCAATCACAGCGCGCTTCATTCACCTGTTACCTCTGTCATTATAGTCGATCCACACACTCCACAGCAGCACTCAAGACACTCGCCGACTGCACACACAGAGCCTACAACATCTTATCCGTTGCTCAGAGAAAAGAGAGCAATGACTTGTCATCACTGGGGATATGGGAAGGACAACGGTAAGTCAAGTTACCATTACTACTAAGAATCCTTAGTTTACAAGAAGGCGCAGTTTATCCTTAGTTTACAAGAAGGGTGGTGATGGCGCAGTGGATAAGACACATGCCTTTGGTGTGAGAGACCTGGGTTCGAATTCACTGTGAGACACCAATGTGTCCCTGAGCAAGACACTTAACCCCTAGTTGCTCCAGAGGCGTGCGACCTCTGAAATATATAGCAATTGTAAGTCGCTTTGGATAAAAGCGTCAGCTAAATGAATAAATGTAAATGTAAGGCATCAGTCCATAAAAAACACGCTTTGTGAATCCATTTTGACCACTACCAAACACCGGTTGTGCTTCGCGTCAGTATGTAGACTATGCATTAAAATAGACTTAATTTCTCATATTCTTTTTTTTTTGTACGCTATTATTCTTTTCTTTTTTATTGCAGAAATTATACACATACACATACGTGATCAAGGAAATGAAGCGTGCTTGTATCTCTCTATCAATGAACAATAATAAAAAAGAAAAAAAAATCCTGGATTTGCGTATAACTACTAGCCTACATCAAAATGATAATTACTTATAATTAATTATAACGAAAAGAAAAAACAAGAAAAGAAAAGCACATTAATAAGTTTAAATCATATCTGTGAATAAATCGTCATAATGCATAAAATGTGCACTTTTTTGTAGTCTAAGGGCTTATTTCAAATTCTGTAAACTGTTGACAAAAACATTGTCACCGCTCAACTAGAATGCCTGGAAGCTGTTAAAAAAATATATAAGAGATTACAAAACAAATAACACAATTTTTTTGTCAACTTTTAAAATGGGCCATTATTATTTTGACAGCAGCAGGTAGCAATATTTTTTATATATTTTTTTAAAACATGCAGGCCTTATTACATTTATATAAATCAAGCGTGCACGATTAATCATTAGTCGACCAAGTAGCTAATTCTCTCTTTTTTTTTAAATGACATCCATAATTTGATCAAATGCAAGACAGAGAAACAACAAAGTAAAAAAAAACATAGCCCTACATACATTCTTTTTCATACATTCTTTATTCTAAATGTCTTAAATACTTTTTTTGAATGTCTATTTAACAGACTTGTGTTGATCAATAGCCAACATCCATTGGGGCAGTTTTTTTGTGTTTGTTCTCATTCATTCATTAATATCTCCAGTCAACTGTCGTTAGATTTAGCGTAGCACATTTTGCTGCCCAATCTACTGTTAATGCAAGATTAGCCCAGTTATCTTTTAAAGGGATAGTTGCTTCTTAAACATAACTAGGTTGTAGGCCTATGCTCTGTTAAAACAGACAAACATTGTAAGACAAAACAACTTCTAAATGCTGTATGCTACACACAATAAAAATGTGTCGTCGTAGGCCTGTGTGTTAAAAAATAGTTTAACAATGAATAGCTGAGACTGATTTTACTGTGTTAGATAATTTGTCTAAATTAATCATCTTATTTTATTCACTTTATTATGAGAGTCTGTTTTTGGCCTGACCACACTTTTCAACTTACTTCCTTTATTAGTAAATTGTAATGTAATTATGTGAATTTTAATTAAACAAAATGTATGAAAATGAAAGATAGAGTTTGTATTTCTCTGTTTTTTTTTTTATTTTAGTTGAAATTATACATTAATAATAATAAATTAATTGGTGTGCCCAGACTTTTAAAGTTACAAATGACATAAATAATAATAATAAAAAAATGCCATAATGACATCATTCTTTCAAGACCTAAACACTTTTTGTTAGGTATTCCAGAAGGGAACAATTTTATAATGTAATTTCTGTTATCATGAGTTTGTATCGTAAGTGATAGATTTCACACAATGCTTGAATGTCAAAACAAACTGTAAAACTGACAACCATGTGTTACCTTTGTTATATATTATTTGTCTAAAATTCAACAAAAAATGTTATATCCGTTACACACACACACACACACACACACACACACACACACACACACACACACACACACACACACACACACACACACACACACAAAAGACATCTAATCTAGATAAGGCTAAAACCAAAACAGTATAAGGTATGACACTGTGCTTTTGTTTATTACTTTCTAGTTGGTTGTTAAACATTGTTTTCTAGGTCCATCAGCGTGGCTCAAAGACTATCCCATTGCCGAGGGTAACCGCCAATCACCTATTGATATAGTCCCTGCAGAAGCTGTATTTGATGCCAGACTGTCTCCTATATCGCTGTCTTACAACAACTGCACCTCTGTCACCATATCAAACAATGGCCATTCTGTAGTAGTGGAGTTCATTGACTCAGATGAGAGATCAGGTTGGTATCAGTAAAAAGATTATTACTGCTTTGATGTTACTGTCACAAAATGAGCACCGCTTTGAGCAGGCAACGTTCAGTTCTGCATGTTTGGGTTTTTACACACCACTCGTTGTGGTGTGTAAAATTTGCATATTGTGATAAAGTTAATTATTTTCCATAATGTAATGATAAAAATTTTACTTTCATATATTTTAGATTCATTGCACACCAACTGAAATATTTCAGGTCTTTTATTGTTTTAATACTGATGATTTTGGCATACAGCTCATGAAAACCCAAAATTCCTATCTCAAAAAATTAGCATATTTCATCCGACCAATAAAAGAAGTGTTTTTAATACAAAAAAAGTCAACCTTCAAATAATTATGTTCAGTTATGCACTCAATACTTGGTCGGGAATCCTTTTGCAGAAATGACTGCTTCAATGTGGCGTGGCATGGAGGCAATCAGCCTGTGGCACTGCTGAGGTGTTATGGAGGCCCAGGATGCTTCGATAGCGGCCTTAAGCTCATCCAGAGTGTTGGGTCTTGCGTCTCTCAACTTTCTCTTCACAATATCCCATAGATTCTCTATGGGGTTCAGGTCAGGAGAGTTGGCAGGCCAATTGAGCACAGTAATACCATGGTCAGTAAACCATTTACCAGTGGTTTTGGCACTGTGAGCAGGTGCCAGGTCATGCTGAAAAATGAAATCAGATGGAAGCATGAAGTGCTCCAAAATCTCCTGATAGCTAGCTGCATTGACCCTGCCCTTGATAAAACACAGTGGACCAACACCAGCAGCTGACATGGCACCCCAGACCATCACTGACTGTGGGTACTTGACACTGGACTTCAGGCATTTTGGCATTTCCTTCTCCCCAGTCTTCCTCCAGACTCTGGCACCTTGATTTCCGAATGACATGCAAAATTTGCTTTCATCCGAAAAAAGTACTTTGGACCACTGAGCAACAGTCCAGTGCTGCTTCTCTGTAGCCCAGGTCAGGTGCTTCTGCCGCTGTTTCTGGTTCAAAAGTGGCTTGACCTGGGGAATGCGGCACCTGTAGCCCATTTCCTGCACATGCCTGTGCTCGGTGGCTCTGGATGTTTCTACTCCAGATTCAGTCCACTGCTTCCGCAGGTCCCCCAAGGTCTGGAATTGGTCCTTCTCCACAATCTTCCTCAGGGTCCGGTCACCTCGTCTTGTTTTGCAGCGTTTTTTGCCACACTTTTTCCTTCCCACAGACTTCCCACTGAGGTGCCTTGATACAGCACTCTGGGAACAGCCTATTTGTTCAGAAATTTCTTTCTGTGTCTTACCCTCTTGCTTGAGGGTGTCAATGATGGCCTTCTGGACAGCAGTCAGGTCGGCAGTCTTACCCATGATTGCGGTTTTGAGTAATGAAACAGGCTGGGAGTTTTTAAAAGCCTCAGGAATCTTTTGCAGGTGTCTAGAGTTAGTTTATTCAGATGATTAGGTTAATAGCTCGTTTAGAGACCCTTTTCATGATATGCTAATTTTTTGAGATAGGAATTTTGGGTTTTCATGAGCTGTATGCCAAAATCATCAGTATTAAAACAATAAAAGACCTGAAATATTTCAGTTGGTGTGCAATGAATCTAAAATATATGAAAGTTTAATTTTTATCATTACATTATGGAAAATAATTAACTTTATCACAATATGCTAATTTTTTGAAAAGGACCTGTATTGCTGATGTGTGGAGTTAACTATCTTCTAGTCATTGATTAGCATATTCTGTCGTGATAATCTATAAATAGCGTTCCGGGGGGCGGGGTTTATGTAAATTCTAGGGTCGGTGACGTCTCTAACCCGGGAGGAATGTTGTGTAGTCCCTTCCAGCCGTTTGTTGTAGTCCTTAAAAAACGATTTCTTTAAAAGCAAATATCATTCTTTGCTTTGAACTTTGAGCGTTGTAACTTTGCAGATGTTGTTTATGCTCAAACAGCAACATTACATACTGTTACATTACAACATACATACGCATTGAAAAAAATCAGACCTGGGTCTGATTCAGGACCACATATGGAAGTGGTCTAAATCTGATTTCAAAAAATCAGATCTGGGCAAGATTTGAGTGTTCACACTACTTCTGAAGAAGTCTGACCTGGTCACTTGACCCTCAAAAAATCAGATTTGGGCCACTTTTGCCTGCAGTCTAAACGGGGTCAATATTTTCCAGTGGTATCAGACAGATGTTTTTTTTACTCACAGAACTGGACTATAGTAGGTAGACATTGGGTTTGCAAGATACCAACCACCCATTTTATATAAATTATCTAAATATGTCATTCATATCATTGTGCTAAATGCTATTCAGTTGTGTAAATGTAAAGATAGATAAAGGAGGTCATGAGTTACAATGCTTTATGCTAGCGTGTAGATTCTTGTTGTCTTATCCTTCATTGCACTTTGAGTGAGTCTGAGAAAAAAAGGCGATAGTCACTTTACAATGCAAGTTATTGGATGTTCATACAGAACGTCTTTTTGCTTTTCACTGCTCTGCTTTTCTATTGTTTTCCATTGAAAATATGCCACAAAGACATCTTTGCAGCATTTCGTGGATGACACTGTGTTCTAAAAACACAGCACTCAAGTTAAAATAATATAAACTTTTAAAAAGTTTTCCAGTTTTAAAAACTGTTTTCCTGTAGCTCAAACAGTAGAGCGTTGGCACTTTCAACACCAAGGTCATGGGTTCGTTTCCCAGGGAAAGCAAGAACTGATAAGAATGTAAAATGTGTACCTTGAAATGCAATGTAGGTCACTTTGGATAAAAGTGTCTGCCAAATGCATGTAAAAAACGCGTCTCTAGACCTTGCTTTTTTAATTTAAATGCCCTGCTTAAAACTGCTCTTTTCTTGTGGCAGTGATCCAAGGAGGGCCTCTGGAAAACATGTACAGACTTAAACAGTTTCACTTCCACTGGGGAGGCAAAGGTTGCAGTGGCTCTGAGCATACGGTTGGTGGGAAAACATATGTGTCTGAGGTGAGGGTGCAGGACAGTGACACTCCGTTTGCTCACTGTACATCAGGGGTCTCAAACTCAACTTAACTGGGGGCCGCTGGAGGTAGAGTCTGGGTCAGGCTGGGCCGCATCAAGTATTCCACAAAAAATAGTATTCAAGTATTCCAAAAAAGGAACACAACTGATCCAATCTTCTCAAGCTTTATTATTACGTTTCTTCTGAACTGTTCCTCTGAATTTTACCATTCCTTTCTGTACATGATTGTTTCTTCATGAGCTGTCCTTCTGACAGTTGAAGTTCATTTTACAAACTTTCTTTGTCTTTTCCTTATAACACATCTTTGTGATACTTATATTTGCTCATGTCCTTTTTATTTTCTTTATACAACACATTAATGATGTTGAATGCTTTTTGGAAGGCACATTTCCTTTTATTATACTTAGAAAAACAATTATTGCTTTTGAAATACAAATATTTGCAGTCATGTCTGCCCGTCTTGTTGAATTCTTTCTACACATGTATAGTGTCTCAGGCAAATTACTGACTTTGCACAAATCAAAGCAAACCTTCTTATCAACCTGTTGGACACATATTACAAGCTCAAAATGATTATTCTCACATTGTTTTAGAGCAGGGGTCTCCAACACGTCGCTCGCGAGCTACCAGTAGCTCGTGGCCTGATTGGTGTCACACATATCGCGCTCACATATTTTGCGCGCTCAAGTTCGTTATTTCAAATGTAGGCGCGCGGCAAGCGCGCTCATAATTGAAGCGACACGCTCAGTTTTTCCAGGCGCAGTATGTTTGTACTTCGCGGTTGTCTAAACTATTGACAACAAACCCACCGTAAGCTGTCACGAGACTATCTATGGTAGCCCATAAGGGATAAAAAAAAAAAAAAAAAAAAAAAAAAAAACGCGGCACACGCAACGACGGGCCGCACTAACATTAAACATAATGTCAAGTAGGGGGCCACAAAATATCACCCCGCGGGCCTCGAGTTTGAGACCACTGCTGTACATGTTCTTTCTGTGACATGTTTCTCTTTCTGTGCTTTATCACAATCTTTTGGCATGACCTCTTTCTCTCTCCAGCTTCATCTGGTTCACTGGAATGCCATAAAGTACAAGTCCTTTGGTGAGGCAGCAGCAGCCCCTGATGGCCTGGCTGTACTTGGCATCTTTCTGGAAGTTCGTGTGAATCGGCACTCGTTGAAGAACCAAATAATACAGCATTAGTTCAAGAGCATGTGATCTGTATTAGAATCACATTATTTAATTTTGGAGGATAAGAAAATAAAAATAATGGTTATATAAATAAACAGACATGAAGAGGAATGAGTATAGCTTTAACCTATTTTCCTGTCAAAGACAAAAATGTAATTTAACACCATTTCAGTAGTCCACTTTAGACATTCTACTAAGTTACTATAGCTATAAGTAGCTGCTACTACATGTCAACTACCAGAGTATCAATAGACGATCTGCTAACACTTTATTGTGATGCTCCCCCAACAGACATATTGACTATAAGTACCTTTCCAACTACTTGTCAACTTATTCTACTAACCCTAACCTAACAGTCTACCCTATACTCTAATGAGAGTTATTTGGCATGTAGTTGCAAATTAATGAGAGTTAGTTGACATGTAGTTGCAGAGTTAATTCTAGTTAGTAGAATGTCTAAAGTGGACCATCAAAATAAAGTGTTACCAAATGTCAGGTAGTAGAAAGGTAGTAAAGTGCAAAAATAAACAGTGCATTTTTTTGTACCTATTATAAAAAAAATCGTTGTTTTTTTTGTTTTAGTCAGGTGATGAACACCGAGCTCTTCATCAGATAACAGATGCCTTGTATATGGTTAAATTCAAGGTATGTGTATTTTTATATATTTTTTTTTTTATAAAAACTGGCGAATATATGAATTTCTGTAGGCTATTACAGAGAGAAAGCATGAATGAATTATATTAAAACAATAGAGGTAAGCTTACCAAATGGATGCGGTTCTTTAATCCCCATTTTTGCATCTGATTGAATTTGGAAACACCCAGATGCCTCTTTGCATGTAATTTCATTTGGAAATGTATGTCTTGAAATATGTTAATCAGTTTTTAAGAATTCAAATGAGCCCCTCTCGGTTTTTTTTTTGACACCAGCAGATTAGTGGTATTGGCTCTTGTATTTTGAGTATTTGACGTTAATAAATGATCTGATTATTCAGATCACTATTGTAGAAGATTAAATGTAATATTTTGAGAACTAGGCATTTCAAAAGTCATATTACATCCCTGTTCAGAGCATCTTTATTTCTGCAGTACACTCCTTTTTGTATTTCTCTTGTAGGGAAGTGTGACTGATTTTAAGGGCTTTAACCCAAAGTGCCTCCTGCCGAACAGTCTGGAATATTGGACGTACCCAGGCTCTCTCACCACTCCTCCACTGTATGAGAGTGTCACATGGATTGTGCTGAAAGAACCTATTTATGTGTCTGAGAAGCAGGTGGGTTGCTTTTGTGATTTTTGTTTTTTTTCTTTAGTTTGCTCACACGATAAACTTGATTGTACCTTATTTATGAACTGTATTGCTAGTGTTTTGTCATGAGCATCCTCTGGCCAATTGACAGATGTCGTTTTATGAAAATGAATGGTTGTGGAGGGAGATGGATGTGGGAAGCACTCCCGCTGAATCAAAATCATTGGTAGTGATGTAAATTAGGGAGAATCCACAACATCCCAGTATGTCATTGATGATAGTGAATCTGGTCAGAAATGATCTGGACGTGAGGGCATGTCTGTTTTCTGTAATTGGTTTTGCATTAGTAAATAAGTCTTTATAATAATTATTATTCATAAAAGCAGTATATATTATAAAATTGTAATTACAATACTTAAAACAAGCCTTATGGTGTTTTGTTCATAACTAAAGCCCTGCTCAGTCAAGGCAACACATTAACATGCACTATAGCTATGTGTTCTTATTTCTTATTCTGTTAGATACGGTATGGATGTGGATGGTCTAGGTATGTATGCTTAAGAGTCTGAGTGAGCAAAATGAGTGTGTATGAATCCTTTGCAATGGGATAGTTCAGGTCAAAGTTTGTTTCATTCAGACAAAATATGCATGTCTTGGCATTAAACAGTTGAAATCCTACTTCTTCAACACACTATAAAGGTAATTTAAGCACAAGACTTGTGCAGCATACACTACACTACAGAAATTTATACTTTTATTCAGCAAGGATGCATTAGACTGATTAAAAATCACAGTAAAGATTTATATTTCAAATAAATGCTGTTCTTTTGAAATATGTATCATTGTGTGCCACAAAAACCTTTTCTCATTGGTAATAATAAGAAATGTTTTTGATCAGCAAATCAGCATATTAGAATGATTTCTGAAGGATCATATGATGCTGAAGACTGGAGTAATTGTGCTGAAAAAATCAGCTTTGCCATCACAGGAATAAATTGCATTTTAAAACCATTATTTTAAGTTGTAATAACATCTCACAATATTACTGTTCTTATTGTTGTGTTAAATTAAATGCAGCTTTGTTGAGCACAAGAAACTTCTTTCAATAACGTCAATTTTACTAACCCTAGAATTTTGAATGGTAGTGCATGTCCTTTGCTGTGAAGTGTCATATTACTAGATTTCCATTTCAGATACATAGATCTGTCTATCCCTCAGACTTTGCCATAGGAAATTGCATTAAAGTAAGCATGAGCAGGTTGGCATGTTGGCGGCACAGTCTTGACAGCGGCCTGGTGCGTCTGGCATGAGGCCAGAATACTTTGATCTTGTACAGCTTATTAAAATGATTAATTGAGCTAAAACTGGAAAAAGCTCAGGTGATTCACAGCATGGAGAACCAAGCCTGTTGCATAAGATGTGGAACCAGAGTTGATTTCTTTTGCAGTGTTACTTGTCACTTTGCCAGGTTCTGCCTTACATGCTGTTTTTCACGTTTTCTGGACTTAGATGGGAAAGTTCCGGATGCTGCTGTTTAACGGAGAGGAGGAGGAGGACCGAAAGCACATGGAGAACAACTTCCGACCACCACAGCCACTGAAAGGCAGAAAAGTGCGGGCCTCTTTTAAGTAGCCTGTTTGCTTATTGTGATCAACCATACTTCAAGACACTGTTCTAAAATTACCTCTGAGGTTGAAGCATGAATAATAAGGGTTTGGTTTTTTTTCAATCTTGTCACTCTCTGTCTGCTGCTTAAAGATTTTGTCCGATGACCTCGAACACAGTTTGACTTTCACATTGAGCTCTTTGAATCCGAGGCTCTACAGTTTTAGATCCCTTCTCATCCACCTTGATCATGCTTGTGCATGCAGATCCTTGTTGCCGGAGATATTTGTGCTTCCAAAGGGTCCAAGCTGATGGGGACTGACAAGCCGGCTGTCGTCTGCTTTCTCACTGCTATAGGAAAGGGTCGGTAATCCAGGAGGCTGAAATTTAACCCGTTAGGTAACTTTTGATAAGGCATGTGTCATTTAAGCTGTTCATATAAGGCAGATGTTGCTTTCAATAACATAGACCTGATGGTGGCAGAATCATTAATCCTGAACGTTGCATTATTACACTGAAATGTCTCACTGATATACGTAGATAGCATTTCTGTTTATCCGATTGTTGTGACTCCATGAAGTAAGTCTTTACAGACTATTTTATTAACACTGCACTGCACTGTAGTGAATGTTCCTGTGCTGTCAGTGAAGCCTTATAAATGCTTTTACTGTAATAAGGGGGTGATGTGTGGAGGTTGAAATGAATGATGGATTACACTGCTCACACTTAAAAAAACAGTTCCTATATGTAATTCCTAATGGAATCTCTGGCATGGCTGTAGGAGAGTTAAGGAAGATCTCTATAAGGTCAGTGCCGTATTTAGACTCAACTTCTGGATAACATCCAGTTGAAACTACAGGGATTTTTCTTTGGCTGTATTTGGTGGTTGGCAAGATTTAAAATATATATTTTATATTGTATTTAGTCTATTTTAAATATGTACAAAATAAAATGATTAAAATCTATTTGTCAATTGACATTGTTATTTGACATTGTCATTATATTTGCAGATTAAATGGTAGCTGCTTATACTTAGTGCCACAAATAAAAATGTTTTTATGCAATATTTTATTTGACATTTATTTTAAAAAGACAACACAAGCACATTTTAAACAAAATGTCACCAAAAGATTTTATTTTATTTTATTACAAACAACAGATACAGTTCAAAATGAAGACAAATCATATTGATTGCTGGATGAACTGCACTTGTATGAACTTGAGGGTCAAAGACTTCAAACAGTAGCTGAAAAAAGGTCTTGGAATACTGAATTGGTTGGATGTTTTGTTATAAAATGCAATGATAGTTTGGTAGTCTTCACACTTTGTTTTTTACTTTCTTTTCACCTTTCTTAAACTTTTGTCCACTGCAGCAAAGTAATGGCCTTCTGGATGCAGACAGATAAAGTTACAATTATTGAGATTCTAGAGACTGTACTTTCTCCACAAAAGTGATTTGTCCTTTCACCTCTGAGCAAGGTCATGTATCTGTTCCATGTGGTCGTATTTCTGTATGACCACAATCCTGCGAACATACTGTCACCACTCTCAATCTTTTAGTCCTGCTGCTCGCTTCAAAACTTAAAGAAATGAAAAGATTGAGGCATTCTGAATTTGTTACTACTTCAGCCTGCATAGAGCACACAGTAAGATCCTAAGTGTCTCATGACCACTGTTGAAAAAATAAATGCATTAAAAACTCTTTAAAAATGCTGCCAAAGAGTTACAGCTCAATAAAACACTACTGTTCTTGATAAAGATCCATTGGTTTATTTTAATCAGTCATTTGTCACGCATTAACGATGCATTTTAAAGGAGTACTGAACCTCTCTACTGATTCTTTCTGACTAGTCTGGCGCCCTCATATGGTGGGAGGTGGATTAACAATAACTTGCAATTAGTTTAGATAGCATCGGTGGTGGGAGAGCTACTCATTTTAGAAGTTGACAAATTTCTTTGGTTTGAAATAGCAGGATGAATTTTAATCGAATTATTTTGACATATGCAACAAATATATTTCTGCAGGACCAATACATGGAGACACTGACAAAAAATTAAACCACATAGGCCTACAAAATGCATGATACTGTAGCTCTAAAATATTTTATAATAGCGTAGTTGTATATTCATGTTGGTTTGTAACCTGAAAATGCATAATTTCAACATCAGTCATCACCAGGCTTCCTCTACATGTGCCAAATATTACAAACTTAAACCTGACAGCTGTGCCATTGCAGAATTATACCATCTGAAGAAATGAACTAAATCTTGAATGAATTAGTTTCACTAAGCCTCTGTAGTTTTTAAATTATTTTATTTATTTTTACTTAAGCTATGTGGTCCTCAAGATAAGAGAAAATACTCAGAGGTTTGGGGTAATTTGATCCGAGTCAGTGGGTAAATTGCACCAACTGCGTGAAACTGACCATCTAACTGAATCTGAATAAAACCCATGAAATTTTAAAGATAATTGACCTCTTTTAAAAACTAATTTAATGATCAAATTTCCTTTTACAAATAGTCCTTTATTTTCTAAAAGGTAACTTAACATAAAACTAACCATATAAAGTTGATTGTTTGCATTTCTGAACTTGTTTTTGGGAAAATTACAACTTTGGTGTTCAAAATCTGACTAAACAGACAGTTTGTAGAGTAAAATTAAATAAAAAACTGAGTTAGAATGAATGAATAAATGTCACTGAAACTAATAAACATGGTATAGTTTTGGTAGTTTGTCTGCAATGTAGAACATGTTAGGCCATATGTGGAAATATGATTAAGCATCTTCTGGTCTTATCAGAGAAGGATTTGGTGTAGCCTACTTGTACACTGTTCCTATCAAAAAAACAAAACAAAAAGATAAACTAGGCTAAACCAGAACGCGGCTTAACCAAGAAAAACAACAGCTATAAATTGCAATTGCAACTGTTTTATTAACCCGACTGCAGGAAAAACAACAACAATAGTACAGGTGCTGGTCATATAATTAGAATATCATCAAAAAGTTGATTTATTTCAGTAATTCCATTCAAAAAGTGTAATTTGGATATTATATTCATTCATTACACACAGACTGATATATTTCAAGTGTTCATTCCTTTTAATTTTGATGATTATAACTGACAACTAATGAAAACCCCAAAATCAGTATCTCAGAAAATTAGAATATTGTGAAAAGGTTCAATATTGAGGACACCTGGTGCCACACTCTAATCAGCTAATTAACTCAAAACACCTGCAAAGGCCTTTAAATGGTCTCTCAGTCTAGTTCTGTAGGCTACACAATCATGGGGAAGACTGCTGACTTGACAGCTGTCCAAAAGACGACCATTGACATCTTGCACAAGGAGGGCAAGATACAAAAGGTCATTGCTAAAGAGGCTGGCTGTTCACAGAGCTCTGTGTCCAAGCACATTAATAGAGAGGCGAAGGGAAGGAAAATATGTGGTAGAAAAAAGTGTACAAGCAATAGGGATAACCACACCCTGGAGAGGATTGTGAAACAAAACCCATTCAAAAATGTGGGGGAGATTCACAAAGAGTGGACTGCAGCTGGAGTCAGTGCTTCAAGAACCACCACGCACAGACGTATGCAAGACATGGGTTTCAGCTGTCACATTCATTGTGTCAAGCCACTCTTGAACAAGACACAGCGTCAGAAGCATCTCGCCTGGGCTAAAGACAAAAAGGACTGGACTGCTGCTCTGCCCTACAAAGGCTAAGTGCAGTAACTACGCAAACAAAGAAACAGAGAAAAAGGCCTTTAAAGTTTTTATACCAGCCAGTCAAACATGTTATGGGTAGATGAGTGGTAATGCATCTCTGAAACGGGACATAATTTAACCCAGATATTTTTTCACAAGACAGAACACATGTCATATTAGAAGTCTTAAAGTAACAATATGTAGTTTTTCAACCTTCATTATATATTTCCAAGACCCTTGTGATGGTACATCGACTAACAATAGGTTGAATGACACGTCTGCCATAGCCTGACAGTGTCTGTGTCGCTTTTACTGGCACTATGTAACTTCGGGTTTCGGGTAGGAACCCGAGCACAAAAAAAAAACTACAAAATTCGACTGCTTTACGGCATACGTCACTTCCCCCACTTCCTCAGATTCTGACGTGAGAGCCCAACTAGCGTTTGATACCCGCCTGTATGTTGTTGTCATGACTGAAGCAACAACTAAAAGGAAGAAGGCAAAGGTTTTGTCAGAGGTGACTAAAAGAATAAAAAGGGAGAGTGACAAATTAAAAGACCGGACGAGGATCACTATTGGAGGGAGAGCAAGACAGTTTGAAGACGGTGAGAGTGTGCGCGCGCGCGACCGGCTCTCTCTGCTCGTTCTTTCAGTAACATGCACCCTGTCACAAGCGCAGCAGTCAGTCATCTGTAAAGTGTTTATACATTTATAAATAAATCAGGGAGTCAGGGAGCTGACTATCGCGCGAAATGTAAAAGGCTGAATAACATGGCCTGGCCATGTTACGGAATCTATCTGGTCCTCCATTTATCTTCATGAATCAAGTAATGCTAGTAGAGTAGCGAATTATCAATCTGGTAACTACACTAACATGCTAGTTTACGATGGTTATAATCAATAATCTTTCAGGATAACTATCCTAATGTCAGCAGGCTGATATGTTTGTGTATTTATTTTTACTCTGGCTATAATGCAAATCGATTTTCAAATTTGCAGATTCATCTATGGTAGCTTGATATTATAATATTGACGATATATGGCTATTACCTACCACACAAACATTGAATTGAATTAGCATATCCGTTATGTAAAACAGTAGACAATAGGCTACTATAATGACGCTGTCTTGTAAATGTGAGCTACGCGATCTTTTGACGTTTGAAAAAAATAAAACCCATGAAATTATATTCATATGACATTCTGAAATATATGCCAATGTATCTGGGATGAAGACATTTCACACGCAACGCTGGCAGTCTGTCCGCGAGAACTCAAGACAGTATCGGCTTGTCAACAAATGCACACGTGTATCGCCTGGTGTAACCATGACAGATTTTACGACAGTAGTAGAAGACAATACTGTTTCCCAACTGTAGGGGGACCCCGAGAGCAAAAACCGCAAAAACGACATAGTGTTGCTTTAACTCATTTTTGACCAAATGTGTAGTTACTGCGCTTTGCCTTTGTAGGGCAGTAGCTGAGTGGTCCAAAGTTATGTTCTCTGATGAAAGTAAATTTTGCATTTCCTTTGGAAATCAAGGTCCCAGAGTCTGGAGGAAGAGAGGAGAGGCACAGAATCCACGTTGCTTGAAGTCCAGTGTAAAGTTTCCACAGTCACTGATGGTTTGGGGTGCCATGTCATCTGCTGGTGTTGGTCCACTGTGTTTTCTGAGGTCCAAGGTCAACGCAGCCATCTACCAGGAAGTTTTAGAGCACTTCATGCTTCCTGACTCGCCTGACCTTAACCCTATAGAAAATCTATGGGGTATTGTGAAGAGGAAGATGCGATACGCCAGACCCAACAATGCAGAAGAGCTGAAGGCCACTATCAGAGCAACCTGGGATCTCATAACACCTGAGCAGTGCCACAGACTGATCGACTCCATGCCACGCCGCATTGCTGCAGTAATTCAGGCAAAAGGAGCCCCAACTAAGTATTGAGTGCTGTACATGTTCATACTTTTCAGTTGGCCAACATTTCTAAAAATCTTTTTTTTTGTATTGGTCTTAAGTAATATTCTAATTTTCGGAGATATTGCATTTGGGATTTTCATTAGTTGTCAGTTTTAGTCATCACAATTAAATGAAATAAACATTTGAAATATATCAGTCTGTGTGTAATGAATGAATATAATATCCAAATTTCACTTTTTGAATGGAATTACTGAAATAAATCAACTTTTTGATTATATTCTAATTATATGACATGCAGCACCTGTAGGTCATCAAAATAAAATACATAACTTGTGTGCTTTTTTGATGTGTGTGTGCGAGCGTGTGTTTGTGTGTGTTTTTTTGCATGTGCGCGCACTTCGTGGCAAAGAATTAACGGGGTTGTGATTTTTTGCTCAAAATGGCCATTGCTCTACATGTAGTGAATAACAGGAGAGCACATGGCATGCATGATATTAAGAAATCATGTATATTGTTGAAATAACAAAGATAATTTTCACAAGTAATAGAATTCTATCTTTATTTGATGTAATGAGGTTGAGTTGTTGAGCTTGACAACCACAATATCACAATTCTAAAAAAGTTATAGTTATAAAAGGTGGTAACTTGCCTGTGTCTGCACACAATGTTGTTCAGAAGACTTCTATGATGTTACTTCCTGTTGTTGATGTCACATAAGGATCTGTTCATTATTTTTATGGGGGGGAGAATGATTTGTGTAACGAGGTTGAGGGATTACTGAGGTACGGAACTAAATAATGTGATTTTAATCAATAATCATGAATTTACTTAGAAAAAACATTACCAGCAAAAAGCACAGATAGATATTCATGGGAATGGCAAAATGTATGGACTTTTTTCTAATTTTATTATTCATATCCCAAGTAGGCTACACTTTCGTAGAAGGCCATGAGGGACATGACAAAAAACAAGGAAAAAAAAACTGAAAAAACAAGATAATTTATAATATAAAGATAAAATGTGTGTCATTATTTTTCAACTTTATTAAAGGAGACATTTAAATGGATACTAAAAGCTTTTAAAAATAGATTTTGGTGACCCTATAGGTAAAATACACTTAAAAAGGTCAGAGGGAGTCAAATCATACCGTTTTCGTGGAATGACACCTTTACCACAAAGCCTAACACACCTTTTCTTTCCCGTAAAAGCGCCGTTTTTAAGCTCAGCTCATGATTCAACCTTCATGATTGCAGCCTTCAGAATTGACTGAGGCTGGAGAATGTTTAACATGGTCGATCCATGAGTCACTGTTTTTTTCGCAGGGCAGGGAGCAGCAGTCGAAATGTCTTAGTGTGGAATATTCAATGACACTTGTTCCATCAAGTAGGAAATCAGGCTAAGCTCATTACACGGGGAAAGAAATGACAATAAGGTGGGATGATAATAATGAGTGAGTTTTACACTTCCATTTATTTGTTTTTACTTGCATTGTGAAAACTATTTTAGGCTACTTTAAAGCTTTAAAACAAATGTGCACAACGCTATTTATGAAGGGTGTCTAATTAGCATTAACCAGTAGATGGCAGCATATACCTACATAGCGAGCAGGTTTTAACCGGTTTTAACTAAGCACCATAAGAAGCCCTCAGTGCACATCATTTTTACATCTGGAGACCTGGGCAATCAAATTACTTTTTTTCATCAATCAATAAAATCAATCAAATTATCTCTGTCATATTAATGTTATTCTATAATATAATAACACTAATTAACAACGGACAAACCTGTATTGTCTATTTATACCATCATACACTCTTCCTTTCTCCAAGGTCATGCATTTCCTGATGACATCATAGTATCTGATTCTTCACATACAGTGATGATATCATGCTTTTGGTTCCAAAGTAATCCAAGGTGGAGTCATATCTCTGTTGTCTCCGTTGTCTGTTATCTGTCATTTGAGCAGTCTGATTCATGGAATTTTTTTTCTGTTTGTAACTTTATTAACAATTAATGAGGCTGGATGTCTAGTATATATTTAACATATTTGCAGGGATAGGATTCCCAGAATAGTCACTGTGCCGCTGTGTAAGGGTTGATGATACCCGAGAAAGCACAAAATGTATGGCAATCAATGTAGCGTGTAATGTAAACTGCATCTGGATGTCATAAAAATAGCAGCAAGCTTATATTTTTGGCAGCATGGATATCAATAATACCAACCACTGTCTCAATCTGAGAAATAACCAATATCGCCCAAGGGAAAGCAAAGCAGACTCTAGATAGAATCACAAACCCATGCTGTTGCTCCTTTGTTGGTCATTAAATAACAGACAAGGGCACAAAACAAAATGTAATGAAATGTAGTTAGATGCAACCTCACGCTCCTGGTCCTGTTTATTTCACAGGCTAAGAATACACCGTCTGACAACATACACTGACAATTAGTCATAGCAGATTTTGTTTTTAATCACAGATATTTACAAAGCTTTATTCAGCTGAAATATGATTATGATATGCAAGACTCTGATATCAATAACTGCAGTCAATAAATCAATCAAGTTGAGATTTAAAGGGGAAAAAAGTTCACCCAAAAATGATAGATTAGAAATATTAGAAAGACAGAAATACAGACAGACAGACAGATGATAGCTAGACAGACAGATAGATACAGCATAATATAGATGGATATACATACATACAGACAGATAGATAAGAACTATTACATATAGATACAGACAGATATATATAGATAGATGGCTAGCCATGCAGGAAGACAGACAAACAGATACGACAGATAGATATATAGATAGCTAGACAGACAGACAGATAGGTGATATATAGCTCGACAGACAGACAGATAGATATATAGATATATAGACAGACATACATACAGACAAATAGATAGATAGACAGACAGATAGAGGATAGATAGCCAGCCAGACAGACAGATAGATACAGCAGATATATGTATATATATATATATATATATATATATATATATATATATATACACAGACAGACAGACAAATAGATACGATAGTACGATAGTACGATAGATAGATAGATAGATAGATAGATAGATAGATAGATAGATAGATAGATGTCAAGTCAAATATATTTATATAGCGCTTTTCACAATACAGATTGTATCAAAGCTGCTTCACAGTATCAATCAAAACAACTTAATGTTTGTTTATTACTGGAAAAAAGACATCCAAGTTTGGTAGAGCTGATCAATGGTATGATTGGTTAATTAATTTGAATATCCCCAACTGAGCAAGCCAAAGGCAACAGTGGCAAGGAACCGAAAAACTCCATCCAGTGACCTAATGGTGTCCTAACACCCCATCAGATGACCCAATGGAGAAAAAAAAACCTTGGGAGAACCCAGGCTTAGTCGGGGGACAGTTCTCCTCTGGCGTTTATGAACTAGAGGCCGAATTTACAGTAACTGTAAGATAAAAAATTTATATGAATGCCTGGCTAAATAGATGCGTCTTCAGTCTAGTTTTAAACTGGGAGAGCGAGTCTGAGCAACGAACAATATCAGGAAGGCTATTCCAGAGCTTCGGAGCTAAATGTGAAAATGCTCTGCCTCCTTTGGTGGATCTGGATATCCTAGGAATGACCAGAAGCCTCGAATTTAGTGATCTTAAAGAGAGCGATGGATTGTAAGGCGATAGAAGATCCGTTAAATAGACTGGAGCTAAACCATTTAGAGCTTTATAAGTCAAAAGCAATACCTTGTATTTAATATGGAACTTTATAGGTAACCAATGAAGTGATGATAAAATCGTTGTTATATGATCATATTTTCTTGATCTAGTAAGAACACTAGCGGCTGCATTTTGGACTAACTGTAGCTTGTTTATTGAAGATGCAGGACAACCAGCTAATAAAGCATTACAGTAATCTAGTCTCGAGGTCATGAATGCATGAACTAACTTTTCTCCATCAGAGACTGATAGCATATTACGTAGCTTAGCAATGTTTCTAAGGTGGAAAAAGGCTGTTTTTGTAACATATGAAATATGCTTTTCAAAAGACAGGTTGCAGTCTAATGTAACACCCAGGTCTTTTACTGTAGCGGATAAAGTAACAGGGCATCCTACTATGTTAAAGTCGTGCTGTGAAAGGTTTTGTGGACGGTTTTTAGAACCGATAAGTATTACCTCTGTCTTGTCTGGATTTAATAAAAGAAAATTACGCGTCATCCAATCTTTTATATCTTTAACACAATCTGTCAATTTGGATAATTTAGCGTATTCATCCGGCCGTGATGAAATATATATTTGAGTGTCATCAGCATAACAATGGAAACTAATTCCATGTTTCCTTAGAATATTACCAAGTGGCAGCATATATTTTGAAAATAATAAAGGGCCTAACACAGATCCCTGCGGCACTCCATAGTTTGCCGAAGTTATGATCGATTTTTCTCCATTTAAGTAGACGAAATGGTAGCGGTCAGATAAGTATGACCTGAACCAGCTTAATGCTTGTCCTTGAACACCAGTGTAATTTTGTAGTCGATCTAAGAGCATTGTGTGATCTATAGTATCGAACGCAGCACTAAGATCAAGTAAAACTAGTAGTGAGATACAGCCTTGATCCGAAGCTAAAAGTAAATAATTTGTGATTCTAACAAGCGCAGTTTCAGTGCTATGATGTGGCCTGAATCCAGACTGAAACTTTTCATAGATGTCGTTTTCTTGCAAGAAAGAGCCGAGTTGAGCGGACACAACTTTTTCTAATATTTTTGACATAAATGGAAGATTCGAAATGGGTCTGTAATTTGCTAGGTTATTTGGATCTAATTGTGGTTTCTTAATAAGAGGTTTTATAAATGCCAGCTTGAACGTTCTTGGAACATGACCTAAAGATAAAGATGAGTTAATAATATTGAGAAGAGGCTCTTCCACTACAGGTAACACTTCTTTCAGTAGTTTAGTTGGTATAGGATCTAATAAACATGTTGTTGTTTTAGATGAAGTGATAAGTTTATTTAACTCTTTTTGTTCTATGGTTGTAAAGCATTGTAATTGTTCTTGCGGGGTGATAATTGCGGCCGAATTATAAGGCGCGAGCAAAGATCGAACGTTTACGATTTTGATTCTGATGCTTTCAATTTTCTCGGTGAAGAAGTTCATGAAATCATTACTACTAAACTGTAACAAGGTATTTTGTAGTCGACGTCTGTTTATTTGTTAGTCTAGCCACGGTATTAAATAAAAACCTTGGATTATTTCGGTTGTTTTCTATTAATTTGCTGAGGTGCTCAGCCCTGGCCGTTTTAAGGGCCTTTTTATAACGTGACATACTGTCTTTCCACGCGATTCTAAAGACCTCTAAATTAGTTTTTTTCCATTTACGCTCTAAATTACGGGTTTCTCTCTTTAAAACATACGTAGTATTATTGTACCATGGTGCTATACTTTTTTCTCTGACCTTTTTTAATCTAATGGGTGCAACAATATCCAATGTTCTAGAGAGAATGGTGCTCATAGTGCTAGTTAGTTCATCTAGTTCATCTGTTTGTTTGGGTTCAGGCAGCAGCTGAGACAGATCAGATAAGCTATTTGAGAAATGATCTATGGTGGATGGACGAATTGTTCTACCTGGTCGATAACGTGGCGCAGCATGACATATTACAGCAGTGCGTAATATGCAAGTTACCAAGTAGTGGTCAGTGACATCATCACTTTGTGGAATGATATCTATATCGGTTGGATCGGTTCCATATGATATAATTAAATCGAGTGTATGATTAAGACGATGAGTTGGTCCGGTGACGTTTTGCTTGACCCCGAAGGAGTTTAATAAATCTGTAAACGCAGCCCCTAACGCATCATTTAAATTATCTACGTGTATGTTAAAATCTCCAACAATCTCCAACACAGACGTGTTTAAAAATATATATAAACTGAGACTAACTGTAACTGTAAGAAACTGATTGTCATCCAACTAGATTAAGGAGATGGTAAGTTTGAATGTAAAACTGCAGGGGGCAGCATGTAGGTCAGCTCACATGCACCAAACCACATCTCTTCACAGGCTGATGTTGCCATGGTTACAAACAAACAATCCCGCCACTTCACACACCTCTGAACAAGCAATCTTTTGTTTTTGTACATCAGAAAATAAAAAGCTATGGAAATATTTGCAGCATTTCTGTGATGTGATGCTGCCACATACAGTATATTATATATATATATATATATATATATATATATATATATATATATTTATATATATATATAATTTTTTTTTTTTTTTGCAGGTGCACGTCATGGAGAGACGCAATCTTTGAGACCAATGGCAGTTCTCTTCGCAACCTTGATCTTGACTTGAACAGTCATACATCGCCTGTCAAATCAGAGTTCAGTGTGACTGTCACCATTAGTCACACCAGTGAGGCATGTGTGATTACTGATCTCGCTATCAATAACCCATCATCGTCCTCCCTATGTTGGGGGTCAGGGACGGTCCTCGTATCCACTCTGACGGGACAGACTGGGTCAGCTTACAGGCTTGGCGGGGTCCTGCTGAAATAGCAATGCTGAGAAGTGAGAATCTCAGCAGAACCACAGGCATGCCTGCCTCATGCACTGTATGCGCCAGTAACATTGGCAGGGGTGCTAAGATGGATTGTTGATTCCCACACACAATTTTCATTGATGAGAATTACTTTATTACAGTCCTGGAAGTCAGGAGATTCTGTCAGTCTGGTGTTTTTCCTAGTGATGATGAGGATGGTGACATGGCCTGGCTGCGCTCATGTTGGCACGTAGACCAAATACTGCTGATTTGTTGATTCATAGTCGGGTCATTTGAATCATCATCATAGCAACTCTGAACAGCAAAGCTGGTCATATTCCATGCATTGCGGTGTAGATTCTGGCAAATTGTAAAGGATATTCAAAAGCCTTCTCACCATCCGCCCTTCTCTGTTCATTAGACAGGCAGTGACATCTCACATTTAAACCCACTGGCACTGACTATATCTATATGATTTCCTTTCCCCCATACATTTATAAATATCTGCATGTACAGTACATGTCATACACTGAGAAAGAGAATATAGTTCATTTCTATAATTCTGTTGAATTCACTCATGCTGACCCATGGGAAGAACAAAGTGGCCACCATGTCTGCTTTCTGTCCGTTGAAAAGCTGCCCTCTTAAACATGCCATCACATTAACCTTTCTCCCAGAGAACAACACTCAAACGTGTCAGAATCTTGTGTCCCACCACACAGGTCACTTCTCCATTACACTCTGTGCTCACGTTATCAACTGCTAATTAAACGTGTTTTAAGAGGTCCAACTTTTGTGTGTGAAATATGTAATGTGTTCCTGCAGATGAAACATAGAGCAACACCAAGGTCATGGGTTCAATTCTCAAGGGAAACTGATAACATGTATACCTTGAATGCAAGTGTCTGTCAATGTAAATGAGAAATTCATTTAAAAAAATTTATTAAATGACTGGACACTTAATTACAGTTAATTAGGCAGTTATTAATTTATTATGAAGTAGTTGTTATTATTATAGTTCATCATGCAATATTGTAAATTCAGAGAGTATTGTTTTACCTTATGTTTTATTTTAGTAAATGGTCCATTTTCTATTTTATGAATAACTAACTACTGATTTAATTATATTTGGTCTAATAAATCTATAAGCCTCACACTTCATCTTAGAAATCCCAAAGTATCCTAATGTAAGTAATTTTGGAAATATCTGCAATTGCATTTTTTATTACATATAAAACTATTAATAAATGGCCGGGCAAATAATTAAATAATAAATAGTTATTATTAGTTCAGCATGATAAAAATTGTCTCGGTTACGTATGTTACCCTCGTTCCCTGAAGGAGGGAATGGAGACGAAGTCGACGTGTCAACATTGGGATCACACCATGGAGCCAGTCATCTTCGAGTACTATTGAAATGAGACAACGGCTGTAATGTGCGCACACAAGACAGGAGCACTGCTCAACACTTAGGTGTGACTAAAGTCACTAATTTTAGGAGCATATTTGCTCAACACCCAAGTGTGACGAAAGTCACTAACTTTTAGGAGCATCTTTGCTCAACACCTAGGTGTGATAAATATCACTTATTTTTCGGAGCATATCTGCTCAACACTTATGTGTGATGAATATCACTGGGCTTAGGCGGAAGCCCAGTGAAAAAGAATCACAAGCCGAGTCTGATGGTATAGTTTGGGGCCATCTGGACCAGTTGGGAAGCATTTTTGGCTTCCACGAACCGGGCCAGGGGACCACAGAAGTATCCGAGGTGGGGCAGCTATTAGTTTTAGTTAAATAACCCAGGGCAATGTACTTATATGGTATTGTCTTTTGGATTTCTAATATGGGGTGAGATGCTTATATTGCTTAAAATAATTACTTAATTGTATAATATAAGATATTTCTTAATAATAAAAAAACGTTTCACAGAACATTTAATATATTTAGTTTAAATTGATATACTAAAATTAACTAAAACTGAAATAAAAAAATAAAAAAACGAAAAACAAAAACACTATAAAAACAATTAATTAAACACTATCATAGTTTCAAAATAATACTAAAATAACGCTGCCTTGCAAGGGTGAAATATTTGTTCCTTGAAAAATATATGTATATATTTTTCCCAGGAACTCGGTGGAAAGGAAACTCATGCTTGTCACTGTCATCTTACTTCACATATTGAGGTTTTCCTTGAGGAACTCCACCGCAGGAGTCCATTACTGCAATAGCATTTCTTCCTGGACGGCCTCCAGGACATACAGACTTTGACTGCTGTGTCACTCACTCTGCACTAAGCACTATCTCCCAAAACCCCAGCCACACTCAGGCTATGGGGTCAGTCATGCAACCATCACAAGTTTCCACCAGAAGACCGGTTAGTCAAAAAATAGACCCCTCTGCCTTTTATAAATCAAAGCATCCCTATAAAAAGCGTATAGCTGGTTGGTGGCGTTGGTGGTGTGGCCCTATCTTTAGCTTTATTTATGCACTGGTGTTGACAGTAGCACTTGCATGCTTTCCAGTCACCATTCAATGGGTCACATGTCTCCCAGGGCTTTGTTTCTGGAAAACACCATCTTGAGAGAAAAGTCTTTGCACGTGTGTTTCGCCAACAGTTGTAACCGTAACAGCACCACATTTAACTTAACGACAAATCAGCTGCTAACATTCTTTCCATTCAAATACTGCTTACTTATAAATGCCATGCAGATACAAAAACACTTTTTTGTTTAGACAAATAGTGGCAAATATTAGTACCAGAGAATTCTCCATTCTGAGTAATGTGGTTTCTTTAGAGTAAAATATGTGAATAAAAAATACATCACTTAAAAATGAATTCCAGTTCACAGGGTAGATGAGAGATAAGATAAACCTAAAATAAAATAAAATAATAAATAAATAAAATAAAATGAAATAAAATAAAATAAAAAAATAAACATTATAAATCCCCTGTATGTGAGTGCCAAAGTGACACTAATGTGTCTGTGAAATGTATTCTGGCTGAATTCCATCCAGCTCTCTCGTCAACCGTCGCTTTAGATTTGGAGGCAATGTAATCAATTTTTCAAGTTCCCAGAGAATTTGCTCAACAAAATGGCCACCATCTAGCATTCAAGTCAAGTCCAATTTATTTTTATAGCGCTTTTTACAATATAGATTATTTCAAGTCAGATTTACAGCTTTACAGTTTTGTTGCATTTATAATTTTGTTCAGTATATATAGCCGCTCTGGATAAAACAGTGATGTCATCGTCCAAATGTCATTCATGCACAAACTATTCATTGAGCGCTAGCAAAAGTGTTTGTTTTGCAGTTGATGGCAGCAATCTTCCACTAAACTATGGCACAGGTTTTCACCATGAATTAAACTGCGAAATGTCTTCTTTAATGTTAATTTTACATAAAACGTTGCTACTTTTAATAAACCTGTAGCCTATATAAATATCATTAATAATTTTGGCAAATAAATAAAAAAAAAATGCCATATATCCCCTTCAAAACTGCACAACTGTAGTGTAAAACATTAATTAATAAAAGTGATAGTGAATGCGTCTAAAAAAACTGACGTGATTGTTACAAATCACACTGTCTGGGGCCTCTGGAGAACTCAGAACAACTGTTAGCAAAAAGTTTAAGGTAAAAATAACTGCCATTAAATTATATATCTTACTACTATGCAATTAGATAAAATGTTCATTCATTACATTACCTCTGTCTTTATCCCCTTTTATCCTCTTCTCTTCCGTTTGGCACTGTATCTATTGCAGACTATAATGCTAATCTAAATATGTCATTTAAATTTGGCCACCCGTCACAATCAGGTAACTTTCACCATGTCTAGACCTGGCGCGAGCTGCCAGGCCCGTTTCTACGGGGTCGGGGTGCTTGAGTGTGTTAAGTGCCCTCAAACGAAAGCAATTCTGTCTATATTGGATGCAGCGAGGGGCGACGCTACACAACAAAGTACCAACAGTAAACTGATCGCGCGCGCTCTGTTTCTGATGCACTTCAACAAGCACTCGCTGGGCGGGGGAAGATTGATGCGCCGGACCGGAGTTGGGGGACTTAGTTAAGTTTTTGTGGATTTTTTTTTTTTTTGCTTTATTTTGTAGTATTTTGAATTAATGTTTTTAAAATAGTATTAGTAAAAAATAAATCTAAAAAAAAAAATTCACTCGTTCACTCATTTTGGCGCCCCTATTGAGTGGCGCCCCTAGCATTTGCCTATTCCGCCTATGCCACGGGCCGGCCCTGCATCCTACAAGGCAGTTTTCACCAGGTGAAATCAAGGCAAGGGGACTGAGAAGGGTTACTCCTGGCTCTTATTCTGTTTTTAGACTCCAGTGTTTTCTTGGTAATGGCTGAAATAAACAGGAGACCAGAAACCAGTCTATGCATGGGATGCAGCTGGCCAATCAAAGGTATTATATGGGATTATTTCTGACACAGCTGATCTCACAGAAGACAGACACAGCCTATGGTTTAACCTCCTGAGAACCAGAACAAAAATCAGTTTGTGATTGCATTCCAAACAATTTTTAGGTTTCAGGCTATTTTTTTAAACCAAACTTTAATGACTCTCAACTATGTTATAACATAATGATTTGATATACTATTTTACTTTATACAACATGTGTGTAAAAATGTCCACAAATGGGTACTCCCGGTTAGTTTCCGTGGCCTCAAAACTGTGCGTTTTTACGTGAAAAAAAATATTTGCGTTTCAAAGCTTGATTAATTTAACACAAAAAAAAAACACGCCGGTCAAAATTCATACCTCAGTTTTGATCGGCACTATTTTCTTTCCATTTCTATCAATCCGCGCTGCTGTCAACGTCAACAGTGTGCACGTTCCGATCAGCTGTTCCATAGTGTTTACACAATCGATTACGAAACGACGTAAAAAGTAGAAAATGAACGATGGTGCGAACTTGTAAATTTCCAGGCTGTGACCACAAGAATGTGCCGGGATCACCGTTCAGATTCCATCGTTTTCCTGTTTCGGATATAGCTACGAGACAGCTTTGGCTGGTTGCCATCGGCTACTCTGCGGGAGCTAAAATATCCAGAATCAAGGATTATCGTGTGTGCTCACTTCAGCGAAGAAGATTACATCCCCAACCGAGGAGGAAAAAGAAAAAAAAACTGATTTTAAAGAGTTTTGCTGTACCAGTACCACGGGTAAGCTCTATTTACTAACTTTATGATCCCATGTCTAAACTTGGGTCTAGACATGTTGTCAGCGAGTCGCGCTATCAACAGCTGATCGGAACGTGCGCACTGTTGACGTTGACAGCAGCGCGGATTGATAGAAATGGAAAGAAAATAGTGCCGATTAAAACTGAGGTATGAATTTTGACCGGCGTGTTTTTTTTTTTTTGTGTTAAATTAATCAAGCTTTGAAACGAAAATAATTTTTTCACTTAAAAACGCACAGTTTTGAGGCCCCGGAAACTAACCGGGAGTACTTTCTTGAAAAACTTCCAGCGGCGAGAACTCTGACCAGGGAGGTGACTACAGACTGGGTCAGTGTGTATGCACTATAGTGCTGGTAAGGATTCCATACAACTTCATGTCTTAAATGGGCGAACTAACCCTTTAATAAAAACAAATACAAACAGAAAATACATTATTGTTTTTTTAGGAATTGATAATGGGTCAATGATGTGATGGGTATTTTTTTTTCGTCATACACATGGTTCCACCAGAGATACTGATTTACGGCAATCCTTCAGTCACTTTGGTGCTTTCACCTCTGCACTTTCTTTTCTCTCGAGGCATCGACAACACCGCTGACACAGGTAAATACACGTGCTAGGCGAGTTTTTGTTTTGTTGTTTTAAAAGACCACGCCGAAAATACACACACACATTCTGGTCCCGCTTCGGATGCCATGATGCCATCAAGCGGTATCTCTGGTCGTAATCAGTCCTTCACTGACCAATCAGCGTTCATTAGCAGAATGCTAGCGTGTAATGGGCAACAACAACTCAACCTGTAAGAAATTGAAAGGACATAAGTACTCGTTCATTCAACTTTCGACCTATAACCCATGTTGAACTTGCAAAATCTACAATCAAATCTGAGATTTCTCAATGGCAATCGGGTGAAAGAGACAAATTTAGCCGTCTAGCTCCATAGACTCCCATTCATTTTGCACTCAGGGCGATCGCCCCCCAGTGGAACTCTGGTGGAACTACAACCCAAATTCGGTACAATAGGGCTTAATAGGGAGTGAACAGGCTCTCCGTAAACGGGTTCTGGTATTACCAAAAGTGTCATTCGGTAATACCAGAAATTTGGTTATACCAAATGACCTACTGGTAGTATCGAATGACAGCAATGTATGCAGGTCATATTTGTACATATTTGGAATAAATAAATACAACATTTTATTAATAGGAAATATGCAGAGTAGCCTATATTATTACATCATTTTGACTGAATTTTACTTTTGCAGATGCCTTTATCAAATAAGGAAAAAGCAGCTCGCTACTGGGAAAGGATCAAAGCTGATCTTGTTAAAAAAAAGAGATACTTGCCAAAAGATGAGAAAAGTATCATTTGTTTTTATTATTTATATTATTTAATTATTATTATTACTATTATTATAATACTATATATAGTAGTAGTTGCATCATAACACTGTTACAATGCATACAATCGGCTCTGTTTTGCATTTAGTAACTAAAGAAAACTGAGTGATTACCAGGAACAACTGCCAATATTGTATTATTATTATTATTAGATGTAGTGGTATAGTTTTCTTTTTGTTTTTAGTTACCAAAGAAGAAAAATCTGTCAATTGATGAACTTGGCCAAAAGGATCAATAAAAAAGGAGTCTTCTATGGATGAGGGCAAAACGGAGGCAGAGAGAGAGAAGTTGATGACCATAAACAATATACTGAACCTGAACCCCAGAGTCTTTAAATGTGACACCTGACATCCCAGTGGATGAGGTGCCACAGGAACCACCTTTGGCATCAGAACCAGAAAAAATCTTCTACTTTAAAGAATACGTGCATACAAACATTAGAGAGCCAGAACCTCTAAATTCAAGGTCCTCAAGATTATGCTCCAAAGATTGGATGACTTTCATGAATATATAGCATCTAACAATCTAATCTAAATGTTTAACAATTTAAACATTTGTTCCAAGAACAATTAATTGATTCAATGTTTTAATTACTTTAATATAATTAACAATATGAGTTGTATGTAAAGATGTTCGTTCCAATAACAATGAAATCAAGCGTAGCGTCAGATCTGGCAGGTCACGTTAGTCAAGCTTGCATCAGCTGACTCTCAGCTGATCCATGTCTGATACATGTACCCTATCATGGGAGAGTCTGTGTGTCATGTAGTGACGACACCAGACAATGAGTGTGTGAAAGGGAGCTGAATATAAAGGGAGGTGGAATGATGAGGTGCAGGTGATGGTGATCAGAACTCCGGTGATAATGAACGAGTGGGAGGAGTGAGTGAATGAGTGGGAGGAGTGGATGGAGCTGGTGGAATCCTGACAGTACCCCCTCCTCCGAGACGGCTCTTGACGACTGCGAAGAGGGACGAAGACGGCGACGAGGTCTACCACGAGGCCTGGGAGCATGGCGATCAGGATGGTCGGCGTGGAACTGAGTGAGTAGGGCAGGATCCAAGATGTCCTCGCGAGGAACCCACGACCGCTCCTCAGGGCCATAGTCCTCCCAGTCGACCAGGTATTCCAGCCGCGGACCTCGTCACCGTGAGTCCAAGATGGTGCGGACCTGGTAGATGGGTTCCTCTTCAATGGGCACCGGAGGAGGAGGTACGTCAGCCGGGACAGGTTCTGTGGGAGGAGGAGTGACAGGTTCAGTGAAAGGTTTCAACAGAGACACATGGAAAGAAGGTGAGATCCGGTATTGTGGAGGAAGGTTTAGCCTGTAGGTGACTTCGTTCAGCTGCCTCTGCACGTTGAATGGACCAATGTATCGAGGACTCAGCTTACGGCAAGGCAGGCCACACCTTCTGTCCAGGCTGGTACTGAGGAGGTTCAGAACGTCGACGATCTGCTTGGTCCTTATGCCTCCGCACTGCCTGCTGGAGATGCACGTGAGCCGAGTCCCATACCCCCTCGCTCTGATGGAACCAGTAATCGACAGCTGGAATCTCTGAAGGCTCACCGGACTAAGGGAAGAGAGTAGGCTGAAAACCCAGGACACACTGAAAGGGGGTGAGCCCAGAGGTGGACTGCCGAAAAGAATTCTGGGCGTATTCGGCCCAGGGAAGGAACTGGCTCCAGCTGTCCTGGTACTGGTGGCAATAGGTCCTCAGGTAACGTCCAATCTCCTGGATCTTCCGCTCAGTCTGGCCGTTAGTCTGAGGGTGGTAACCAGAAGACAAGCTGACCGTAACCCCGAGGAGTCTGAAGAACGCTTGCCACACTCTAGATATGTATTGTGGACCTCTGTCCGACACAATGTCTTCGGGGATGCCGAAGTTCCGAAACACATGATTGAAGAGGGCTTCAGCGGCCTCAAAAGCAGTTGGAAGTCCAGGCAATGGAATTAGCTTGCAGGCCTTTGAAAAACGATCCACAACGACGAAGATGCAAGTGTGGTTGCTGGATCGGGGAAGGTCCGTCATGAAATCTACTCCAATGTGGGACCATGGTCGTCGAGGAATAGGAAGTGGCACGAGCTTGCCCTCCGGGAGTCTTCTGGGGGTGTTGGTAACGGCACAGACTAAGCATCCTCTTACATACCTGGAGATGTCCTGAGAGATGGACGGCCACCAGTACCGGTTACTGAGGAGCGAGAGGGTACGCCTGCTACCTGGATGTCCAGAGCCCGGACTGGTATGTGTGGAGTCCAGAAGGCCGGTACGAAGGTGACGAGGTACGAAAACGCGCCCCTCTGGACCTCCCGGCGGAGCGGGATGATGCCGGTTCTCTTAGGAAATCTGCTCGTCGATGTCCCAGACGATCGGGTTGACGAACATGGCTGGAGGGAGAATAGGTTCAGGTGAAGGATCTTCATAGGGAGGACTATGAACACGGGAGAGAGCATCTGCTCTACAATTCTTACTGCCAGGCCGGTAAGACACAAGGAAATCAAAGCGGGTAAAGAAGAGGGCCCATCGAGCTTGATGAGGATTTAGCCTTTTCGCCTCTCTGAGGTATTCCAAGTTACGATGATCGGTTATGACCTCGAACTGGTGGTTAGCTCCCTCCAGCCAATGCCTCCACTCCTCTAAGGCCAACTTGATGGCGAGCAGTTCACGATTTACGATATCATAGTTCCGCTCCGCCGGGGATAGCTTCTTAGAGAAGAAGGCACATGGATGGAGTGTGGGAGGATCACCCTGCCGCTGGGAGAGAACCGCTCCAACTCCTGTAGAGGATGCGTCTACCTCTACAACAAAGGGAATCTCAAGGTCAGGATGAACCAGGATTGGAGCGGTCTGGAAGGCTTCCTTGAGGTGTTGAAAGGCTGTGATGGCTTCAGGAGATAAGGACAGAGACTTGGGCTGGCCCCTTAGGGAAGATGTTAGAGGAGAACTGATGTGACTGTAGTTATGGATGTATCTTCGATAGAAATTGGCGAACCCGAGGAATCGTTGAAGATCCTTCACAGTAGAAGGCTGGGGCCAGTCCCGGATAGTTTCCACCTTCCTCTGGTCCATCCGAACTCCTTGTTGGTCGATGATGTAGCCCAGAAATTGAACTGAGGTGGTGTGAAACTCACATTTCTCCAGTTTAAGGTATCATTTATGTGCTCTCAGCTTCTCCAGGACAAGAGACGTGACGTTGATGCTCAGAGAGAGATGATGAGTATATGAGAATATCGTCAATGTAGACAACCACAAATTTATTAAGATACTGTCGGAAGACCTCGTTCATGTACTCTTGAAAGACCGCTGGAGCATTGGACAGTCCAAAGGGCATGACCCGGTATTCATAATGGCCGGAGGGCGTGATGCGGATCAGGTTATATGCACTATGTAGATCTAACTTAGAGAAGATGCGGGCTCCACACAGCTGTTCCAGTGCTGCTGGGACCAGAGGAAGGGGATAACTAAACTTCACGGTTTGAGAGTTGAGATGACGATAATCAATACGGCCTCAAGCCTCCGTCCTTCTTAGCCACGAAAAAGAAGCTGGAAGCGGCAGGGGATGTGGATGGACGAATGTTCTCCTGTTTCAGGGCCTCCTCCACATACTCCTCCATGGCCTTCTGCTCCGGGATGGACAGAGGATAGTCACGGCCTTTAGACAGAGTGGCTCCAGGTAGCAGGTCGATGGCGCAGTCCCATGGCCGATGAGGAGGTAGTTTGGTCGCCAACTGCTTGCTGAACACATCCTGGAACGCCCTGTACTCGGCTGGAATCTCCACCTGGTGTTGGACCTCAGGACTCTCAATAGAAGTGGAACAAACGGGAAACTCGGACTGTCTCTCAGAAGATGACGAGGTAGAGGAAGGGACTTTCAGAATCCTTTTATCCGAAGCTATACAGGAATGGAAACAGTCTTCACCCCAACGAAGGACCTCCCAGAATTTCCAGTCGATGGTGGGTTTTTGTTGGACCATCCAAGGGCGTCCCAGGATGAGCTCAGCAGTGGACTCCTCCAGCACCATAAAGGAAATTTCCTCTGTGTGTAGGCAGCCAATGCAGAGCTTCAGTGTGGGGGTGAAGTGACGAATTCGACCTTGACCCAGCGGCTTACCCTGGATGGTCTGAACTCTGAGATCTTGATGACTTCGATGTTTACGGACGTTCAGCTTTTGTAAGAGTTGCGTGGAAATGAAGTTCCCCGCAGAACCGGAGTCAAGGAGGGCTTGTGCTGAGACACATAGACGAGAGGTTAGCAAATGGACAGTGATATGGTTTAAGGAGGCAATCTTGGGAGGAATATGAATGGTGCTTACCGCTGGGCGTTGAGGTCGAACCAGGCAGGTGTTGATGAGATGTTTTTCACCCCCACAGTACAGGCAGAGGTGGTGTTGAATACGACGCTGCCGTTCCGTGGAAGAGAGATGAGTGGAGTCAACCTGCATAGGCTCGGGTGCTGGAGGAGTAACAGATGGAGCCAAGGGCGGAGGACATACAGCGGTAGCAGGATTATCGCAGGCAGACAAAAGTTGGGATACACAAATGGTTCTCTGAATGAGGCTCTCAAGTCCCAGTGAATCTTCATATACCACTATCAGCTGGCGGATGTTGGTGTTGAGACCATGTCGAAAGGCAGTTATTAGTGCGGTTTCATTCCAGCCACTCGAAGCCGCCAGCGTGCAGAATAGAAGCGCATATGTACTCACAGAGGAATTTCCCTGACAAAGGTTGTATAGCTGATCGTGAACAGAGAGATCGGATACTGTCTGCCCATATCCTTGAAATGTTGTATAAAGCTTGAGAGTGATTTTACCACAGGTGAGTTAGAATTCCACAGGGATTGTGCCCATTGAAGCGCTCAGCCAGATAACAGAGAGATCACAAAGGCAACTCGGGCTGAATCATTGGAAAACTGATGTGCTTGCACTTGAAAGTAAAGTGAAACCTGAAGCAGAAAACCGCTGCAGTCCTCCGCCTCTCCGGTGAATGTCGCTGGTCGGGCCATGGGACTCGCAGAGGCAGCTGACGAAGTAGCGGATGTTTGCGGAAGTGAGCGCTGACATGCAGAGTGAAGGATATCTTCGGGAACGGTGGGTGGATTATTAGGTGGAGAAGGAAGTAGAGACTGGCGAACAGCTTGAACAAGTTCCGCGAATGAATCGCGTGATGGATTCCCCACAGGCTCCGCTGGATTCTGCATGTTGTGGTCTGGTCTTCTGTCACGGATGGAACAGGAGTCAGACAGGTGGTAAGTATAATTAGTTTATTTACAGGTGTAGCAGAAGCAGACGGAGATATGGTGAGTGTTCAAACAGATGATAGTCAGATGGTAACTTAGCTGAAGGATAACAAGAGTCTCTGTTGCAGATGCAGATGGGAGATCGGAGTGATGTACTCTGAGGGCTGAAGAGGATATCCACAGGCAAGGGATCGCAGAGAGTCCAACGGGAATCAGGTAAGTAGCGGGCAAGTAGTAGGTGAGTATCATGGGAGAGTCTGTGTGTCATGTAGCGACGAGACCAGACAATGAGTGTGTGAAAGGGAGCTGAATATAAAGGGAGGTGGAATGATGAGGTGCAGGTGATGGTGATCAGAACTCCGGTGATAATGAACGAGTGGGAGGAGTGAGTGAATGAGTGGGAGGAGTGGATGGAATCCTGACACTATCACAGCAATCATACAGTATATAAGCTCCTTCAGTATTATCAACAGCTATTGCGTTTCTCAGGAGCGAATTACCCTCCTCTATCCCCAGCTCCTCCTCTCATCCAGTCAGGATTTGGCATTCTGATTCCCCTTTGAATCAAGACTAAATTCTCGAATTATGTTGTACATTAAAATATTAAATTAATGATATCTGCTATACATTCATGTTGGTTCTGTTCTGTTTACCCTAAGGGGGGTTTTTGCTGCTCCCCCTGCTCTTATCCATGCTAGGCTGCCCAGAACAGAACCAGACCGCCGATCCCAACTGTATGCTAATTGTCAATCGTATTTGATGATAGTGATCCTGACAGAAATGTTTTCATGTTTGATATACTTTTTTTACATTAATATTATATTAAAAATAAAATACGCTTTTGTAACTATTTTTGTCTGTGTATTGTCTTAAATATTCATAATGTCAAGGGCAGCAGACATAGTCATTCGGTATAACCAGCCTTGGTCATTCGGTAAAACCGATATATAGTAAATATTTAAATAGAATAATATTGTTTTTAATAACTAAAGGAACTACAATAATACAAATATAAAGCAGATTAGGCTTTTTTCTACATTTTCTCATTTCCCTGTGCAACGTTTTACTTGAATACGTAAGAGGGTTTAGAGTAGTCCAATAAAATTATTACATTTATGAGATCAGTGATAATGTTATTTTATATTTCTTCCATGGTACACATTATAGGCTATACTATCTCAACATCAATGTCAAATCAGGTTTTATCTGCAAATTAATCATTTTAGATATATTCATGGTTAAACTTTTTTGGTGACAAATTTTGTCCATCTAGTAAAAAATGACATAAGCAGTGTTAATTGATTGTAAAAAGCACATAATCTCATTGTTAACACTTAGTAAAACTAAAAAAAAATTCAAAATTAATTATATCTTGATTATTGTTTTTTTACACTTTTAAAAACCTTATTCTCCAATGACCCTAACATAAAAATAATAGTTGTTGTTGTTGTTTTTAAATATATATGAAGTTGAGTCAATACCTGCATTTTCAATTAGTTTTTTTTTCTATTATCTATGACCCTGGCAATCAATCTGTGGACATTGTTTTTTTTTTTTATTATTATTTTTTTATAGAAGATGTAATTGGTCAACAATGTTTAATTCATGCCTTTTGAGAATAATTAGAAGCTTTCATTAGCAAATAATGTTATATTATTATATTAATATATTCATATTACTGTGCTATATAATTTTTAACATTTGTAGATATTGTTTTTAGGTTTATAGAAGATTAAATGCCTTTAACCTATTTATTTTAGTTTATAGAATGAACTTATTTACAGTGGAAGTTACATGACGGATTTAGCTTCATACAGTTTGGATTCAGCAACTACACCACTATTTAAAAATATTATACTGTATGTGTGTATGTAGGTACAGTATATGTAATACTGCTGCCCCTGAAGTTTAGAAAATTTCACCTTGTTGACCAGCAGCAACTACCATAGATGACAGCAGGACGTCTGCTGGTCTCCAGGGTTTAGGGGGGAAAGGCAGGGGTAGGGCAGGCTTTCCAGGAGATCTAAGCTGAGCAGCTGTCTCACTGGCCTGTCTAAACTTTAATGGAGCCATATCGGGGCTGTTGTTCCTGGAAGAGCACAGCAAGATTAAAACCACTGATAGTTCCCTCACAGTGGGAGACAAAACAAAACGTTCAAATTGGGCTCTCTGCCTGCCTGCCTGTAAAAGAAAGGGTCAGAGGTCAACTGTTTAAAAGGAGGGCCTGAGCAAATGGAAAAACTTCAATCCCTATACTGTCACATTTAAGAGTCATAAGGTTCAAGCCCTCTCAATGGGGACAGAGAGATGATCATTAAAAATGTGCGTTGCTGACCAATATAATTCTTAGTAATTTTGATATGTGCTTTAGCCGTTTTTATTATTTTTATTAAACTTATTCTTGTTTTTATCTATTATTTATATTTAATTTTATTTCAGCTATAATTAAATTAAAGAAAATTATTTTAAATCGTTAAATATTCAGCATTTTTGAAAAAAAGTTGCCAGCCGCCGCCAGCGTTTTTGATGATTTTCCCAAAGTTTTCATGGCCCCCAGAATATTTTGTTGTATGAATATCTGAACATGCAATATATCAAAACAAAGAACAGACCCTCTGCTTTAAAAAAAGAAAAAGAAAAAAAGATATATTATTCTAGCTGAATCCTTTTTTTTAAATCAACACTTGAATGTGGGTAAATTTCATAAAAAAAAAGCAACATTTTGAGCAAGAAGCTGAAAATAATCGTGTTTTTATCTAATAATACGTCGAATGAACAGGAGCCCCTAAAGGGACGTGGTGGTGGAAAAAATTTGGGATGGGAGAATTATTATTTTTTTTTTCCCCAAAAAAAATCTGTTTTTTTTTTTTTTTGCGCTCCCCCGAGAAACTCTGCGTTCCCTCGCAAAGATATTTGCGTTCCCACACAAAACCTGTTGTGAGCTTGGACAGACACCTCATGTTTAGGCTAATGTCCCGCTGGCATTGTTTCAGAGCTCCGTACGTTAATGGAGCGTTTCATAGTGTTTGAACTTGGACTATGGAAGTAAAATAATGCCAAATGTTTTTGAAACAAAAAAGCCTGTTGAATTGCACTACTTGAAAAAATAGGCATTGCATTAACCATGCTTGCATTTTAATTAATGCATTGTATTTTTAGGGCTTGCATTTTTATGGGTTGAAATTCAACATGGTTTAATATTTAAGCTGTGAATATTTAAATTCAAAACATTTCAAACACATTTTCATTATTCGAAATTCAATAGTCCATATTCACCTTTCATATTTCACTTCCAAAATATTCAAACTGTTTAAAAATACAACCTATAATATTCAACAGGCAATTTTTTGGTCCATTTTATTTCGCCTTGCAAATTCGCTTCCACAAATTTAGTGGTTCAAATTCGACAGTAAATTTAACATTGATATCCAGGAACTGCAGGAAAAGCAGTAGATTACCGAGCATAATCTCCATCTGCTGTTAGTCGACCTCACCAAAGTTTCATGCTGAGCGTTTCCCAGTGATATACTGGCATAAAATCAACACCTGATCAATTAGGCTAATACTAACACTTTCTGTTCTATTATATATATATATATATATATATATATATATATATATATAGAGAGAGAGAGAGAGAGAGAGAGAGAGAGAGAGAGAGGCAGAACTCATACATGATAATTGGGTTTATTGATGCTTCAAAGGCCTTTGACAGAGTCAATCATCATAAGCTATTTGAAAAACTGAGCCAAAGGGGTGCCCCTGACAGCATTATAAGAATCCTGGCTTACTGGTATGCCAACCAGAGTATGCAGGTTAAATGGCGTAATCAGGCCCGGCGTCAAGGGGGGGCTTAGCCCCCCCTATGATAATCTCAAGCCCCCCTAGCGGTGATCTGAATGATGATTATGTGACTGAGCGTTCGTGCAGGGTTTTTCTAAACACTTATGAATAAGATAACTAGAAACGAGAACCGTCTGAACTGTTCTCGACTTTACCCCTTTTGTATAATGCACACGTCTGCAGTGCATTACGGCTCCTACAAGATTTTATTCTGCGGTTGTTGTAAACACAAGCATTGACTAGAGTGGGCGCGATGAGATCCGGTGTTTCTTACTCCGATGTCGCAGCCGTAGCGTGCTGCAGACTAGTGTTAACTAGTTTAACACTAAATAATTCTCTTTTTTTTTTCAATATGGGGCAAGAGAGAAACAGAACCCCCCCCCCCCCCCCCCCCCCCGGCAAGCCCCCCTAAGAATTGTAAAAGCCCCCCCAAGTCGTTTGTCCTGGCGCCGGGACTGGGCGAAATACAGTATCTGCCTCCTTTGGGGTGAGTAATGGGATACGTCAAGGGGGACTACTTTCACCAGCTCTCTTCAGCTTTTACATGGATGAGTTATCCAACCAATTATCAAGATGCAAAACAGGTTGTATAATTGGTAACACCTTGGTTAATCATTTTATGTATACTGATGATTTGGTCATTTTCTCTCCCAGCAGTGCTGGTTTTCAGCAGCTACTGAATATCTTCTCTGAATATGGGGTAAAATTTGATGTGTTGTATAATGCTAAAAAGAGTGCTGTATTGATATGTAGGACAAAAGTGGACAAAGATCTTTGTTTTTTAGACTTTTATCCAGTAGCACCTCAATGCAGTACATGAGATCCACGGGGAGGAGTCGGATCAAAGATCCAAGTGGTGGAAATGGGTAGGATTAGGGGTGGGTTTAGGGATCAGGGGGCGGAGATGGGTAGGTTTAGGTATATGTAAGGTGGGAGGAGTTGGATGTATCCCCATGGATTTCGTGTTCTGCAGTGAGGACCATCTCCTTTTATCTGTCAGAACAAGTGATGAGTGTTTGCAATACATTTAAATACCTGGGTCATTACATTATAGATCAGTTATCGGATGATGAGGATTTATACAGGCAGCGTCGCATATTAGGCTATATCTCAAGCTAACATGCTGGTAAGAAAATTTCACAGGCGCACAGATGACGTCAAATTTAGCCTGTTTAAAGCATATTGCACTCCTTTGTATACAGCTCCTTTATGGACTAAGTACAAAAAGGCTAGTATGCAGAAGCTTAAGGTTACTTATAATGACTGTATGAGGATATTGCTCAACAAACCCAGGTGCTCTAGTGCAAGTGTCATGTTTTGTAATGCAGGGGTCAGCACCATTCAGGCATTATTGAGGAGACTCATCTATAAATTAATTTGTCACCTGAATGACTCCCAGAACAGCACTGTTATGCTGCTAGTAAATCCTAGGTTTAGTGCCATACGATATACCAATCATCACAATGGAAAGACTGGTAAGTGTCTTTTATAGAAATGCCGTCACACATAGGCTACATACAACATATGCCTATGTACTGCATTAAATAAAACTGGCAAGGGTCATAGCACTTGCATATTGTTGTCCTACTGTTAGTTTAACTGTAAGTCGCTTTGGATAAAAGCGTCTGCTAAATGACTAAATGTAAATGTAAAATTGGCTTGACGTTGGACATTCGCGCATTTAGGGACCGTCTCTAAAGTTGCATACAACATTGGTATACACGTTTCTAACTTCAATAGCAAACTTCAATTTATTTGAAATATCAAAAATCTAAAAGTTGCGCATTATGCCTGACACCTACATGAACACTTTATAGTTGGTTTTATGACTGTAAGTCGTTCTCTTCAAATGCTATTGAAGTTAGAAACTTGTATACCAATGTTGTATGTAACTTTAGAGACAGTCCCTAAATGTGCCACTGTCCAATGTCAAGCCTTAAACTTAAAGGTGCAATGTGTAAAAATTTTTAGTATCTATTAACAGAAATGCAATATGACATCCATAACTATGTTTTCAGTGGTGTATAAAGAACTTACTTAATAAACCGTAATGTTTTTATTACCTTAGAATGAGACATTTATATCTACATAGGCGCGGGAATCCCCTTCTATGAAGGTCGACATATTGTGACGTCGTGTTTCTACTGTGGCCGACAGCGAACACACAGCGCGGTTAGTCACTACCTTGAAAGAGAAGCCGCAGAAAGCTAGAAGCTAGCCATAAACACCGTGAGTAGTGACTTTCCCCTTGTCAGTGGTGTAAAATATGTAGTTGGATTGTTTCATGTAACTTAGTTCTTCTCCCTCGCTGTGTTATGGCTTTGCTATGTGGTGATAAATGTGCTGGTTGGTTACGTTCGTGAGACAGCTGATTAGTACTCTTGTCATTGACCGTAAAACAGTAACGTTACAGGAATCACCAACCCGTCGATCGCGGTCGACAAGTCGATCTTGGAAGCATTTTAAGGTCGATTGCGAAGAGTTTTCAAAATCAGAGAAAAAAAGCCTATTGTGTGTAGTAAACGGTATCTAGGGGATGTGGAGGCGCGCGCGCTGTTACAATCATGCCATTTTTGCCGCGCGCACCTTTGGGCTCATGCCGACGCGTCGAGTTTAAACAAGGCTTTACGCTTTAACCAGCTCAGCCACAGTAACAGCTCATATTTAGCCAGCTAAACTTTTACTACCCTGTTAGAAAAAATATATAGTTGCATATAGTTTCATGTGTTTCTTCTCCCTCGCTGTATTATGGGTTTGCTATGTGGGGGGAAATGTGCTGGTTACGTTTGTGAGGAAATCAGCTTATTACTATTATTATATTATATATTAAGACCCTTGATCCTCACCTGACTATGGCTTTGTAAACTTTATCCATGATGTGGTTTAAAATGGACTGTGGTACAGAAACAGTGACAATGTTACACACTCTTCTTGGCTTACTCTGGCTATTCTCTGCTGTCTCAGACGACGATATGTTTGTCCAGTTTCAGGCACCGTAGCTTCTTCGAAAGGGAAGGGTGAGCAGTGGGCTGAGCCATTAGTGCAACTCGCAACCGAACCGCTAGATGTCGCTAAAAATCACACAGTGCACCTTTAATGCCAGTATATCACTGGGAAACTTTGCACGTTAAGTTCACATTCTGAGTCCTTCTGCTTGCCTGCGAGTTTGGTCTTTTATATCACTGTATTAGTCCGTTAAGCGTTTTATATGTCCAGCAGGGTAATCCTGAAGTATTGAGGGAAACCCTAGTAGTAGGGTGGCAATTTCCATAACACCAAAAAGGAGGACACAGACATCCTAACCTGCAAGAAGTCATTTCATGGCTATATATTTTGGTGGAGATTTGAACTAATTTATGGGCATCAGGGAGCCGCTATCAATATGCGGGATTTTTATAGCTTAATTTTTTTTTTAAACAATTCAGCGCAACTCCAAAAAGGCGGACAAATGAGTGTCCGGCTTAAAGCTGCGCCGGACGCCGGACAGGGGGCTGAAAATCCGGACTGTCCGGTAGGCCTGCTACGGTAGTCGGTGTTACGGGTGTTACACGGTGTTCAGTCGCAACACCGGTTTCATCACTTGCCCACCGCCACACCGCAAAAAAAAAAAAAAAAAGTTTAAAGCGTTAAAAATATTTAACGCAATTAAGCAGTATCCGTTAAGTCCTGCACACACACACACAAACATACGACCCACAGAAAAGAACCGCGTCAGTATCGAGTTCTCTTTCGGTCTTTAACAAACCATAACACACACAAATTATGCCAAAATGTCTATTTTGTTGAGTGTCCTCATAAGAGCCTTAAATGATTTAAATAAAGTCTTAAATGAACGTAGAGATTTGTGAGAAACCATAGTGGACGTTATTGAGTGCACTGTATTAACGAGTGTACAGCTTATGTACGCTCAACAGCTATCCGAATTCGCTCACTCGTTTTCATTCACTCCTTCAAGTGAACAGTATTAGTGGACTAATGTAGGGAATAGGCCTAACTTGGTGAATGAGGGTTTAGGGGGCGATTTCGGATTCAACCCACGTTCTCAAGGAGTGAAAAATAGAGGACGCTGACAGACGGGACCGAGCAGGTAATATTTAATATGAAACAAAGTCTCAACTTTCAAATTTGGTCAGTCAAAGAAAATTACACAATAAATAGGCCTACGGTTTTGTGTCTCTTTAATGTGTCGTGACAGATTGCCTCCGGTAAAGCCAAGTTCAAATCCTCCGACGTTAATCTACTAACTCTCCTGACTGCTTTGTCGGACAAAAATGGTGGATTTTGATTGGTCAGATGGCATGTCAATCAAACTCCCTGTGAAGGATGAATTGACGCTAATTTAAAAGTGAAAGTGAAGTGCACACTGCCGCACCAGCTTTTTATAAGTTCGAAAAAGTTTCGTTTTCAAATTAGCGCCAATTCAGCGCACAATAACAAAACAGTGCTGCTCTGCACGACTACATCATTATGCATGCCTGTGCAAACACGCGCATTTTACATTTCCCTTTAAATTAATGATTTAAAAGCCCCCGCTGGTGATACCGGTATTACCGGTGTTGTCACACGTCGATTAACTGGTGGGAAAATATCCTCACCGTCACATCTCTACTGTCCGGCCAAAATTCGGACGTATGGCCACCCTACCTAGTAGTCTACTGCATGCAGCACATCGCTGCAATAAGGTTAAGGCAACAACCAAGATAAATATATGTCTACCTCAAATGTAACACTGGATCTGTAGCCTACATCCGCATCGGGGGAATAGCATTATAATCTTGTTCACGGTAGAGAAAGATGCATGTAGGCTACACAGGAAAAGTAACCGTGAAGACACTGAATTTAACATAAAACAGCCGTCATAATAATGACGATACAATATACACAAATACACTTAAATTGCTGTAAATTAGTTTTTATGAATGAATGGCTTGCTCTAACTGTTGCTAGGTCTTCGTCAACAACACACGCTTGCACCTCCTGCTGGTGAGGTCGACTAACAGCAGATGGAGTTTATGATCGGTAATCTACTGCTTTTCCTGCAGTTCCTGCATGTCAATGTTGAATTTACTGTCAAATTTGAACCCCTGAATTTGTGGAAGCGAATTTGCAAAGTGAAATAAAATGGACCGAAAATTGCCTGTTGAATATTATAGGTTGTATTTTTAAACAGTTTGAATATTTTGGAAGTGAAATATGAAAGGTGAATATGGATTTGTCACAGGTTAACCTGGTGACTCTATAAACTTGGACTTACAAACATACACCCATTTCACTGATACTGCGCATTGCCGGCAATATTAACAACTGTGTACACATCAGGAAAGTGTTATGGACTTTTTGTTTTGTTCAGTCTAAAGTTGTTACTGCTGTGTTTTGTTATAGTTTTCAACTCTTTATAGTTTTTCTTGAAGTTTGTCATTATTTTTCTAAAAGAACAGAATGCCAGAACACAGAATAATTTATATAATAATTACCTTTATTTTTCCACATATTTTTCACAAACCTTATTGCAGTTAGACTTCCCGGTTCACACTCTGTACAACCAAACCCATAATCCAGGTTAAACTGTTTTTTAAAGCAACAGCCACATCACTTCCTGTGGAAGATACCATTTTGGTGTGATGTCAGAGGAGGGGGGATTTAGAAACAGTTGTGTTTACCATGTAAAGACTCAGGGGCGGATCTAATCCGTGGGGGAATTTGCATATCATAATTAATAATTGGTAATTAATAATTATTCATACATGTTTGGATTAGATCAGTCTTACATGTTAATAAATCTCCCGCTAAGGGATGATGTGTCATTTTACCTGCATGCATGCATGTGTATCCCTGCAATTAACCACAAGTTGATTGTAATTAATTACACGGACCACGTCTTACAAAACAGGCAAAATTAATTAGCTCAATTGTCAGAATAATATTTGTGGGGATCCACAATATCATCCTACTTTATAGGATTTCAGGAAACGCAATTCTGTGGCCACTAGAATTGGGTTTTCTGCCCTATAAACCAAATACTCTTTAAAGTATCTTTAATTTGTAAAGCTTGTAGCTTAAGTTAGACCTTTGGCACTTAAGGGACTTGGAAAATGAGCAGAGGCAGTACATCAATCAAATGAATATAATGAATTTAATGAGGCAGAACTACTTATGTATTTACTACGTTACAGGAATACATGTATTTACAAACATTAACAGACAATGACAACAACGCGGGGCGTTTGGACAATGGATACACGTGTGTGTGAGAGAGAGAGAGGGAGAGGGAGTGAGAGAGAGAGCATTGGCAACATTCACCCTGATAGTCACCTGTCTGTAACAACACGAAAACATCATCTTAATGCTTCTTAGAAGCTCTATAAAGAGATATACTTGCACAAGTTTCACGGTCTCCCTGTGTAGCGGCATTCCTGCACGGCCCTGTCTGGCCGCGTGCGTGAGCGGAGTCCTTTAGGAAGCGTCACGTGGTGCGGCTTGGCGCGTGTGTTGAACGGAGGTTCAAAGTCTTTTGGGGTAACATTACCAAAGGAAAATAGTTCGGCTAAGTTCGTTTCACTTCGTGGAAGTGAACAGAGTCGACTACGGAGAACAAAACTTTGACTAACAAAGAAAAGAAATAAAGATCTCTACGGTGAAATCACGCGGAGTTAACGTTACATCTTTGCATGGCTGGTGAAGAAGCGCGCGTGCGTCTCTCGGTCCAGCGCGTCACGTGGTTACGTGCGCGTGTTTCTCTTTCAAAGCGAGCGCGCGCTCGTTTAAAGGTCCCTTGTAGATGGATTTGCTGAAGAGATATGTCATGCGGTGTTCTTTTCACTCGACGATTGGAATTCAACACGGAGGCTTATCTAAGACTGAAAAACACAAACTAAACTAGAAACAAATAAAAGAAAGGCGAAGAGCTCGCCCGGAGGCGAGACGTTACATTATGACACGAGGACGAGAGAAGTAAGAGGGAGATAAACTGGTATTCAGTCCTTTTGAAGACTTGACGTTTCCGCCTTCTTTTGGAAGAGGGTCCAATCAGGAGCTGTCCCTTTGGAGGGAATTTTTATGACCCTTTGTGTTTTAAAAGACATTTAAATCTCTAGTTTCATTGGGTGTTTAAGAGAAGAATCTTCACAATTCTTATAATACTAATGTGTCACAAAGTTTAGCAAAATGTAATGTCAATTAACAAATGGGGAATGAAAATCGGAGTTTATCGAGACCAAACTTGCCACAAATGGATTTGGTTAAACATTAGTTGGCAAAGTTTGAAACATTATCCCATTAGAGTTGTCGAGAAACATAGACCAAACCACAAAAAGTGTGAACATTGGGCCATTTGTTTAGCCAAAATTAGAACATTGTTGCGGTTTTTTTTTTTCTTTTTGTACAGTTTTTATTTATTTTTTGTTTTCTCCTGCACTGTAAATATTTTAGCACCTTCCAATAAAACACCATTTTGGATTTTGCATCAACTTTTTGTACAGCACGTCATTTCCCTTTTCCACTCCAACTGGTTGGCTTCCCTACAGGATTATTGAATTTTAAATAAAGAAAATGTGTTTGAAATGTTTTGAATTGAAATATTCACAGCTTAAAAACCATGTTGAATTTCAGCCCATGAAAATGCAAGCCCTAAAAATACAATGCATTAAAATGCAAGCATGGTTAATGCAATGTCTATTTTTTTCAAGTAGTGCAATTCAACAGGCTTTTTTGTTTCAAACACATTTGGCATTATTTAACTTCCATATTGGACTCAAATATAAAGAAATGTGGTCCGTGCTTAACTCAAGGAGTTATAGCTATCACAGATTCGAACTTCCCAGATCAATAACTCATGAGCTTTACGTTGTTAAAACACAAATTACACTTATTTACAACCACAGTAACGTAGACAACAAGCTACAACCCAAATTTCCCTCAAAACGAGCTTTATAATATATGCTAAATGGATCTCTATGAGCAGGCGGCTGAGAGACAAGTCCGAAGGGACCGTCTACAAAGCGCAATATAACCCAAAAAACGTGACTACAAAAATAGTCATTAACTTCAATGTTACACACTGTGGTGTCACCCAATCCAGGTTACACATGGTAATACTACACTGCTTTTGCACATTTTATATTATAAAAATATTCAATAACTCTGTAACACACATTCCAGTTTGATCAAACTAAGTATTTTAGCATAACCCATAGACTGTAAAAAAATATGGACGTAGTGTCCATGACGTCACCCGTAGAGCGTCTGAAGAGCGTTTTTGAAGCCTAAAGTGGGCGGAGTCGGCCGTCGCCATCTTGGAAGTGCGTCACTCCCGGATAAATGAAAATGGCCAAAAAGGCGGGATTTGGGTGGAGTTGAGGTGCCTGGATGCTGAAACTACGCCTGCCTAGCTCGACTTGATCGAGTTTGCTCAGGCTAAGGACCTAATATGCTACTGGCCTCTCGCTAAAGTGACAGCTAACTTGAAGAAGTAGACCTAAAGCCAATAGTTAAAGTTCATGTTTTTGCCCTTCGAAAAACTATAATAGTTAAAAGACATAACTAAACGTGAGACTATGTGTATTGTGATGCATTATTATTCTGCTAGATAAAAATTTATTATCATGCAGTAACTTACAATATTTGCTCTGAGCGTGTGAGTGGTTCATGCGCATACATGTCAGTCAGTGCGGCATCGCACGTCAAGTTTTTATAGGGCTTTATTCAGTCCATTTTAAATTCTGATAGATATTACCTAAGAAGTTCAAGTAATGCACTACAAATCTGCGCTCATTTAAGAGCCGGAGAGAAAGCACTGACACCTGCAGGATTTCATCTGACGCTACTTTTTATTTAACACTAAAAAGTTAAATAAGCATATTATAGTCTACCTGTCCCGTAAGAGCAACGGTACCGAAGAACGAGTGTGGCCTCTATATGTTAGACGTTTTGAAATCTGAACTCCAAAAAGCAACGAAATTGTCAGACATCCATGAGTGCATGTTCACAGAGGAAAACAACTGAAAAACAGCGCTGGTTGTTCTCTCGATACTCGACAACGACGGAATCCAACGGCGTGGGCGAAGGTATAAGGCGTGTATTAATTTTATGAAATAATCCCGAAAAAAGTATAAACACTGTAGAGATGGCAAGTTCAGCAGCTGGAATCAGCTGAGGTGACGTGATGGCTAACAGAGCAGACAAATGGCTAGTGACAGCAGCGGCAATAGACCTGTCACTCAAGTGGCCACGCCCTTGATTATGCAGCATTTTAAGGCTTAATATAATTTAAACAGATGAGTTATAAAGAAATCCCCCCCCCCTCACAGTTGTCATGAAGGGCAAAATTAACTGTATAGACCAAAGCCACTTTAAACACCAGGCTGTAAACATATTTTTTTCTGCTGTAAAGTTGGGCATTTTAACACGGGGGAGATACAGATTTGACACACTTTTGCTGCCAGCCTCAAGCGGCCAGTCGATGAATTGCAGTTTAATTCACTTCCGTGTTGGTTTCAAGAGAGAGACAGGGAGGTTGCCGCTTGGTTCAAACACTATGAAACGGCCCATTAACGTATGGCGCTCTGAAACAATGCCAGCGGGACATTAAACATGAGGTGTCTGTCGGAGCTCACAACAGGTTTTGCGAGGGAACGCAAAAGTTTTGCGTGGGAATGCAAAAGTTTTGCGTGGTAACGCAAATAACTTTGCGAGGGAACACAAAAGTTTTGCAAGGGAAAATTTCTCCCATCCCAAATTTTTTTCACCAGCACGTCCCTTTTGGGGCTCCGTATGAATGGGATTCAGAATGATGATCAAAACACAGATGGAGTAACGTTAGATCGAGTCCATCAACTCACCATGCGTACACAGTCCTATAGCTCGTCCTGGGTTCAACATTTCATTTAATAATATTAGGCAATTTAGAATGCTGTTAAATGTTGGTGATCGCGTAATTTTACATATGCATGATTACATATGCTATCGCTTTATGCTGGTTCTTCGCCTGTGTTTTGATCAGGAGGAGATTCTGTAGTGCTCTTTCAGGAGAAATAGCGCCCCCTACCGTATAACAGTGAAAACACGGAAAGCCGGAAATTCCCGTCAATAATGGGTAAAGAGTTAACAATAACATCCCTGTTGTGGAACAGCAACAGGATGTTGTGTTAGAATTAAAGCAAGAGTTGTGTTGTTCTCATCATTTACTCACGATCACTATTTCAAACCTGACTTTATTTCTTATTTGAAACACAAACTGTCTTTGTCCATACAGTAGGCTATGGTCCAAAACAACATTTGTCCCCATTGACTTTCATTGTGACACAAGGTTGATCAATTATACCGTTTTAAAGGTACAGTTTTTGGTGAACTATCCCATTATTTTTTCTATTTGCTATTCAAATGTATGCAGTAGCTATGGCATAATTAACTGTAAATGGACAGCGTTAGGCTACTGCTCCATTCTGAATCATTTAGATAGCCAAATAACACAGAATAATAAAGAGTGAATCATTGCGGTGTTGGCACGTAGTCGGTGTGGAAAATATCACAATGATAATGCACATGGCCCACATGGGTTCATAGTAGTGGATGTAGGATAATCCCACACATAATGCCTACAAGTCTGCTCGTGATGGCCTGCGTTCACACCACCTAGCGAAGACTCAGACAGTGGGCGGCTCGTGTGGGCGAACGGGCATATGACTGTAGTAAGACTGAGTTCAGTGAGCTTCACTACCACCGGCAAGACAGAGCGGCCAGTGTGTTATGCTGTTACTGGCTCGCTCAGGAAGGAGTGTTAAAAGTGAAACATACACATATTGATCTGAGGACAGACAGAGCTGTATTTGTACTGAACATTTTCTGTCACATGGTCCATGTAATAATTGAGCTGTAGCTCTTCATGTCTGGCTTCATCTGGAATGAATCTTTTCATTTTGTAGAAGGACGCTTTGTGAGCGCACTGTCAAAGGTGTGGATAAACGCAGTTATTTAAGTGCTAGTTTTGCTCAGCAGGATATCGTCGACACAAAAGAGAATGACATACAAAATCGTTTGTCGTTCAAAAGGGAAAAGAAAGAGAATCAATCTGAATTAAAGCCTCAGAATTGGGCTGTTTCTATGACAACCGAGACAATGCAGCGGATGTGCCCACTGAAAAATCAAACTTCCTATTCAAGGTACAGAAGAATAGAATAATTTCGCTTTTATAACATTAAGATCACCCCTTGAGTAGGGGTATTCAATGTGCAGTACTGCCTATAAAAAGGTTGAACTAAAATAACGTCTGCCTCCTTATGTGGAATATAACATGTAATGAGGCTATTATGATTGGGTAGTGTTGTGCTCTCACATTTATACTTGATTCACTGCTTTCAGTCTGGCTATGAATCACGGTGAACTATTTATCCAGCTGTGTGATCATGTCTCTATGTTAAAATCAAGATAATCACAACAGCCACACTTTCTTTGGCACTTATGTCATCAGTCTTAATAGAAAGAGAATAAACCGCATGCTTTTAACTAAAGCTTAATGTCACTGAGTTAGACTGAAGTTTTGTTCTGTGAATAAATTTTACTTTGATTATCCATTAAAGAGTAAATCTTGGACATATTTTGATGATGCATTAGAGAGAAGACGCTTTAGTGCCATACAAGCTTTGACCATAAAGTTAAGGGTCACACTTTAGATTAGAATCCAATTCTCACTATTAACTAACTATTAACTATGACTTTTGCCTCAATAAACTCCTAATTACTGCTTATCAATAGTTGTTCAATTTAGGTATTGGGCAGGATTAAATGATGTAGAAAATGGTCATGCAGAATAAGGCATTAACATGTGTTACCAAGATAAGAGTTAATATGTACAGTCAGCTGGCCAACACAAAATAGAGACAGACAGGGTGATGATCCACAGTGTTATTTTAGTATTATTTCTATAGTATTATAGTACCAATCAGAATGAAGTATTCCAGAGAGCTGTCTAATAGTAAAAAACAACTTTCAAAGACTGTATGAATGTTATAAAGTAGGTACGGTTGCTGTAGGCGGTACTGTTATACAGTCAACCCATCTGTTCAACATGCTGGCATTTAGAGATCTTGACAAAGACAGACCATCTGATATGTAAAGCATGCTGCATTCTCCACAGTGTAAAAATCACTTTAATGCTGTTAGCATGGCCAGGCACCATTTTCACTGAGCAGCAACTAGCCGACATCATAATGCAATAACAGAAAGGTCTATTCTATTAGCCCCAAGTCTGTAGCTTTCTTTGAGAGATAGGGCCATTAGCTGGCAGGCATTTTTAAGCAACAGGACCTCTTTCTGAAAATAGAAAATCACACGGCCATCTAAATCACAGTAAATGCCAACTACAATCTGATCATTTTAATGACAAAGTCTGCAGTGTTGTTATGACACAAATAATAGCCTAATAGAGGTGCAGATACTGAAGACCAGGCTGACGAGACAAGAACGTTTCATTTTACTTTTAAAACAGGGAAAAGGAAATTACAAACCAATGCAGAGGTTCATAGTCATGGCTCTTGTCCTATAATGTCCCACAAAGACTGAACTGTACTTCATACAACCAACCGTTGGACTGTAATTCAGACAACCATCTAAAATCTTTTGAAATATTAGTGCTTTAGCCACTTATCAGTGTGTTTTTTTGTATGAACAAACAATTTTGAGCAAGTCGGTTAAAGGGGTCATATAATGGTTCTAAAAAGTACATTATTTTGTGTATTTGGTTTAATGCAATGTGTTTACATGGTTTAAAAAGTCATATTTTACACACACCGTACACTATTGTTGCTCCTCTATGCCCCGCCTTTCTGAAACGCGTTAATTTTTACAAAGCTCATCGTTCTGAAAAGCGCAGTGTGCTCTGATTGGCCAGTGATCCAGTGCATTGTGATTGGCCCAAAAACCTTAAGCATGTGACGATATGTCATGCCCCTTCCCATATTTGGAACATCAGCTCCCAAAGCAATAATGACAGGTGATAATGTCGGTAAAATGGAGATGACCAAGCGTCAACTTTGCCAGCGTGACTGGACCAGATCGTATCAGATTGGTAAGGTTTTATTTCATTTGGGGCATAATTACTGATTATAATGATTTATACTGTCTTTTTATGCATCGCACTTACGCACTATGGGTGTGAGAACACTATGTAAACATAAAACTATGTCAGCATTTGTGATCATAGCAAGCGCTACTCTATACTGCTCAAAACTCCCGTTTTAATAGTCAGTAGCAAATTCTTAAAATATGAAAACACTTACAGTATTTGTCTGTGAGTCAGAAGCGCCAGAATGTACATGCAAAGATGGAATTGCCCCACTTTTTAGAATCAGCCTTTGTGCACAGCCGGCCTTGTACTCCGAACAGTCCTCCAAAAAATGCGCAGCACACAGTCGAACATTTTCGTTGTACTGATCTGGAACAGTGTTGTAAATAAAGCTTAAGCACTGTTGTATAATTGTGTCCTCTTTTGGAAGGTTTTCTCAAAGAAAAACAGTGTCTCCACGAAATGCTGCCGGCGGCAACAATAATAAAGCGAGAATAAAAGTTACACCTTCTTTCTTTGCGTATACATTTGGGCGGTGTTATGAAACTCTGCCCCCACACACTGACGTAGATTTGTGGGGGCGTGTTTAAACGAAGCGCTTTAGGAAGGCGTGGCTGAGCTTTAACGAATATCTACCTAAAGAGATAAAGAATATCTCTTTAGGGTTGACACTTTGAGCTTTGTAACTCTGCAGATCTTATACTTGCACTAACAGCTACATAACACACTAAAGACACAGGAAAACAAGAAATCGCACCATATGACCCCTTTAAGTGAATGATTCAATGACTTGCTCATAAAAAGGCTTTGTCAGAAATTGCACTCTAGGTACTTTTTTTGCACTTGCAAAGTACTTATTTTAAATAATTACTTACTTGTGCGACCGCAAAAAAAAGTATGTTATACCGTATGAATGTATGTAGTAGTACTAATGTAACCTGGCCTTACTATGTTGTCATTGTCATGTGACCTACCAGCGTTAGTTGCATCGCTTCATTGCCATTCACCAATCCTCTCCGTGGCCTTATGGGATAGTAAAGTGTCCATTATATGTACACTTCAGAATTTCAACCGGAAGTACTTTTTGCCTATTCTTTTATGAGTATGGTGTAACCTGGTTGGTGAATTCGGTCATACTTCTTTTGTTTTTAATGTTCGTTTTCTTATGCTGTCTTATACTATTCGGTTTTGCTATATACTAGGGAAGTATGCGATTTCAGATGCAGCCAAAGTTACCGTTCCTGAGTGAATAAGTATTTTTTTTAACAAATTGGTTGATTATATGACTCACTTAAAAATTTAGCATCGTAACTGATCGTTGCACAATGAGTTTTACAGTTCCTAACACCCTAAATTATTAACCTTTCTAAAACTGGTATGACAGAGCTCTAAATCTACACAATACAAGTCCTTGACTTGCAGAAAAAGCTATCAAAAGACTGTGATGTAAATTCCTCACTATACTGCTCCTGCTAAATGGCAACAATCATAAAACCTGTGAACACATTGAGAGGGGTTGAACTGTGCATCTCACTGACTGTGATCTGAAGATGCCCTCACACCACATGTAGGCTACTGATGATCTTGTATTAAAAACAGTCACATTAGTTGCCACGAAATTTCAATGATCATTCAGTGCAAGGTTAGAGTCAGCATTGTGTGTAGTTCAGTTGTTGTGTAACACAATACAATTTAACCCATATTTATGATTAGGACCCACAACTCCTACAGTGAGCAAATGCCAGTAATGAGTTGTATCACTGCTGCCCCGTAAGGAGGTTAAATTTAGATCTGGTATTCTTGTAGTTGTGAAGTCTAACAGTCTGGAAACTCAAATGTACATGCCTCGCAGCATGTCGCAGATTACATTTCTCATGTGCCTGACTGATGCAGAACTGACAGAACAGAAAATGTGATTCTGTTTTCCACAAACTATGTTAAAGTACCATAAGAAAAAAGATAAGTGAGAAAATCGGAAATCCAGTCTGAAGTTATTGTAATATTTATTGTTTTAATATCTATTAAAATATATTTATTTATTTACATATTTAGTTAAATATGTGCATTTAAAACAACCTGTAAAGTGAAATACCTAATGTAACAAAAAGGAGTCTTTCAACAGAGATTATATTTGTTTGGACCAACAGAGGGTGCTATCAATTTCCTAACTGTACTAATTACTTGTTCACACATTGAAAATTGGACCAGGTTAATCACCATGGATTAATCGGATATCATCATCATGTTGCCATGTGTTGCATGCCGTTTTTTTTTAAACATTGTCTAAAAACGTGGTGCTCATGGCGCGAGATGCTGATAAAAAACATACACAAAAACCTTTACAATGGTACAGTTAGTTCATCACAGTATTACACTTGACAATGGTCAAAATACAGAAAGTCATAATTGTCATACCTTTTTAAATTCATAGATAATAACATTAAAAATGTAATTGATATTTTGACTATAGAAATGTCAGTTTTCAGTTCAGAAATCGGAATATGTACAGCTCAATTATATAGCTATGCATGTAAGTATTTAAAAAAAACAGTAACAAAAAGTGACAAAAATTCCTGCCAACAACAGTCATGCAAAAAGTGCACCTAACAAATGTGAAAACGGTATGTTTGACAGTGTATGGAAGTAACAGATGTAAGCACATTGTGTTCCCAAAGAATAACACTATTATTGGGTAATGAAAATGTGAATGTTGAAGAGGACAACTGGAAGAATACGCCACACTACAGGGTAGGGTGATCAGATTCTGAATCACTGACTAAATTGGATTTAATGCTTGTCCCTCTCCAAAAAGCTCCACAGGAGATTGCATCACTCAATGTTGAGATTAAATTTGCATCGGATAAAGAAAATTACAGGTTCTTCTGGTTGAAGAAGGCCTCTTCGATTTAGATTGCTAACCTTCACTCACCTTTTCCAATCTCAGCTGCGGTAAACAAGACAGGTCAACAGGCAGAAGTGGAGAGAGGCTAAGTGGCAGACGAGGTCCTGTTAAATTAATCAGGCAGACGAACACTTGTCTCATTTTGGATAGATTCAAAAGGATTATAAATAGAAAGATTCAGAGTGTTGCTAATATTGAATCCTGACCAAGTGTGAACGCACTGTGGTTGCTGAAACTGGCAGGAGCAAGGATGGTCAATCTCTTATGCTGGCCTGTGGCATCACTTTCAGGTCACCAGTCCCTGCCTCAACATGTGTAAACAGCAAACGATAAGAGCTGCCGATGCGCTGTGAACATTATGTTGTCTGGAAAAGCAGTTAAGAGACAGTTAACAGAAAGAGGACAGTGTCCAGCTTTGGAAATGACGAATATTTTCCACAAAGTCATTTTCACCAAACCAACAGCATCATTGGTACTTCATCACCCTGAAACTTGTTTATACGTCTCACATAGAGTTCACGTCTGCACTCTTCCTGGCCAGGAATAGAAACAGGACTTACATCTGACATTTGGCAAATCACAACAGGACTCATACAGAAAGACAGATATTTTCAACCCAGGCTCACTGGAAAAACATTTTCTGCAGAATTATTCATTACAACTTTACTGTCAACCAAGGTTGAAATTTCTCTTTGACCACACCAGCAATGAAGAACAAAAAACACATACTACACAACACAAAAGTTAAAATAATCAATCAATCAATCAATCAAAATAAATTATCTTAGGTAATTTAACCTTATTATTATTATTAATATGTCCAATCACAGGTAAAAACGATCTTTTCTGATCTGGTAATGTTTAATATGTTGGTATGTTGGTAGTTGTACTGTATGTATCCTAGCAGTTTGGAAATGAAATGCTAATGGGACTAAAATGTTAATGCTATATCACTTTTTGAAAATAACGTACCACACTTGACCCTACACTAAATCTAATCAATAATTAACAAAAGCAGTGAATTGTATGTATAGGTATATTTTTGTAATTTGTATAGTTTTGCAAAAATGTAGAGTCTTTCCAATGAGCATTTATTTTCTCTTTTATAATGCACATAACATCAACAGAGGTTAAAAGCAAAAGCTCACAGTTACAGCTTGTTGATAGTTTAATCTACCCTGTTATCCAGCTGTACCGATCTGATCCTAACTAAAACAAGGCCAGGGAATCTAAATATAGTTCCTGCCAGTCACAGTATTATTAGGCTTGACCTACGAATGACTCAGGCTTTTTTGTAAATATTCTTTTGGGCTGCCATTCAAAAACACACAACCATGACCATTCATATCCCTCAAGGGGTTGCTAGTAGCAAAATAATGTTTTGACAGTTCCAAATTCATTTTTTGGACATTACGAGTCACCCTTTCTATTTAAAAGGATGAACAACCCTGGATGTGATATTATGAGCCAACGCTTTAATCGCTAAATACTCATGAAAGAGACGTGGGAGAATAGACTGTTTATCTGCTCATGTCAAGAATCAGCAGCAACATGACAGGAATTGCATGGGGCAATGTGACACGCGTGCCGATATTTTAAAAAAGCAGCTAAGGCTGGGGACAAGACAACAATGAGAGCTATACATTCAATGCCAAACAGGCTTCATTTACAGTCGTAGCGGGAAGGCTGATGTTTGGCGTCACTCAGCGGCATGTCTATTTTTGGCGCACTAAATGTCTATATATAGCATACTTGTAAGGTCATCTGGGTCACGTTCGCCACTGTCATCTCACCATAAAAAGGATATGGCTGGCTAAAAGGGATTGTGGTTAATCTTCCTGTCTCACTAAATGTGAAACTGTTTTAGGCTGGTTATTATCCCAGGGGATGGGATTATTATTATCCATCCCTAAAACCTGAAGATGGGCTGAAAAAATATGAAGGTGGTTAAGCACTATTTTGCTTTCTCAATGTCATTCTATCTTCTTCTCTATTTATATGACTGACCAAACAAAGCTTGTTTATTTCAGTTAAACAAAATCAATAATACAGCATACAAAAAAATTATAAATCCAAATGTTTTAATCAGCACTACTGTGTTTATGATTGCAAACAAGACATTCTGACTGGATTGGATTAAAATAACAGAAATATATAGAAAATAATTTTCAAAATTCAATAACCAAAATCATGAGGTAGTTGTCAATTCACCAAAAACTCTCAATGAGTCAAATTAGCTGCTTCCATTATTATTGACTATACATCATTTATATTTAATATTTAAATTCATTTTTGAAGTGATATTATAATAAATGTGAGTTATTGTTGTCCCTGATTCAAGAGGGTACATATGTTTTTCCTCAATGTACTGTATATAAGTGACCAAAAAGGTTGTTTTCTAATTGTCTTTATTTCAGTTCATTGATCACTCAACTCTGCGGGGAAACAAAATGAACAAGACAGCTCCACAAAAGATAATTAATTTGTCAATTATAATTATAATAAAATTATATTATAATAAAATCAATTATTTTTAATCACTACTAATTATAATAGATTATGATTGCAAAAAAGATAATGCAACTACATAGCATAAAAACAAATAAATAACATAGAAATATCTCATGTAGACAATTATTGAATGCTTCACAGTGGTACTAATATTTTTTTGCCTAATATTTTACTTTGCTAAAACCACAAAAAAAGTAAGCAAATTGTTCTTTAAAACACAGAAATCCCTCAATGAGCTGATGTTAGTTTCAAGACTGCAGTGACCAAAGCTCAGGTGTTAGAGAGAGACTTTAAGTGGCACTCGTTCCTGGCAGTCTTTGTTTGGTGGCGTTGAATTCTGGTAGGACAGCCTCACAAATATAACAATAAGTATAACGCCTGTAAACAAGAACATAAAATGTGATTGCATGAACCGCAAATTGTGTTATCCTCTTCAGTTTCCAATCATTTCAGGATGTTTTGAATGAGCTGTGTATGTGTCTCACCAATAAATCCCAGAGTCCCAAGCAGGATGCCAACTGTTGACTGAATAGTGGGCATGCCCTGAAGCTGTTTTGGTGCAGTTCTACAGTTCCCCCTCACGTTGCACGGGCAAACTGTCACTGTGAGAGAGACAATGACCACTAAGCTCTTTTTAAATGCATTAGAAGGGGCAATGGTTGCACACAGGGAAATGGGACATATTTATGGAGCACTAGGTGAGGGTGATTGCATTGGAGAGGTCTCGTGGGAAACTAGAATGTGAGTCAGACAAGATGAGAGCATGAGAGAGAGAGAGAGAGAGAGAGAGAGAGAGAGAGAGAGAGAGAGAGAGAGAGAGAGAGAGAGAGAGAGGGTGCCATTGCCCTGTGGCCATGCTATGCATCACTGGAGACCGTGTGAACAAGATGTTTCAGGAGAGAATCTATTAAACCAATGGATGTGAATGCATGATAAAGGAGACACAAAAACACACAGCATTTGTTCTCAACCTTTTTGATCAGAAGTCACCCCAAAGATAATTCCTCTTGTATTTCTGCTGTAATTATGACAACGCTGCTTGTTATTTGTTTTTTTTTTTAGTTTTTTTTTTAGAGAAACTGGAAGTGTAGATAATAGATTAATCTAACAATTTATTTTGTGATACTGCGAGATTCAAGATTCTGTGTTTTTCAATGAAAATAATAGTTATTGAGGGGAAATAACTATTCAAATAAATATGATAATAAATAACTAAAAAACCCTAAAAATATTATTTTAATTTGTCGTTTTTTGTATTTTTAGCGTTTTCATTTTTTAATTAGAATTTTAATCATTAAGTTTTAATTTATTTTTAATAAGTCATCCTGTGGCCCCTTGAGAACCACTGACTTAGAGGCCACATGCACACTGTAAAAAAGTCAAAGATTGTATTTGATTAATATGAATTAATCAAACATGTTCTTTTTTTCCCCAAGTGGTAACATCGAAGTCACTACACCAACTGGTTTGATTTATTTTTTTAATCAACCTGTATGTATGTTTTATTTCTTTTTAAACTAAATTAAATGAAATTAAATTATGAAGTAGAAATTGTACCCTCAACTGCATGTACTACATATTTTTACAGTGTACCTTCCAGAGAAAATGTAAAGGAATGCAAAATGTCTAAAATGTTAAAATGTCAGGTCATCAATTAAAAACAGACATCAATTAAACAAGAACAAAAAGTCTCACCTATTCCTCACAGTCTTACATCAGTGAGCTTTATGAGGAACAAGACTAAATTATTACAGATACTGACTACATTAGAGCTAAATTGTTTCACAAAAATCCTGTGACTGAACAGTAATTAAGCTCATTTGTACATTTAAATGACACGAATGAAGTGAATGCTTGTTTATCATTGACGTGGCTGAATTGCGTTTTTCGGGGAAAAACTGTTAGAGATCTAAAATTAAACATGCCATTTGTGACCTCCAATGAATATTACAGTCTCCAGTGAGCCCATTAAACATTGTGTTCAGACAGATGATAAACGCAAAGCATGAATGTAATCAAATGACGTACTGTACATGATTTTCCTCTTTATGCAAACATGCTCTCTTCATTCATTCAGTTTTATTTTAGTCCATGTATGTTACCTGGCAGATTGATGAATGTGCTTCTGGGAGGAGAGCTGCTGTCTGAGATGGTAAAAGGTACGATATAAACCTCTGGAGGCAGGTACGGGACATTTAAAGACAGGTTGGTATGAGTGTCTGTGGAAACAATAGAATTCCAGCTTTCATTTCTATAGGGTGTAACTTTATCATCCACTTTAGACATTCTTACTATAAGTAACTTTGCAACTACATGTCAACAAACAGTCATTAGAGTCTCAATAGACTGTCTTCTTACACGTTATTTTGATGCTCTCCCCTCTACTGACTATACGTAACTTTGCAAGTAGATATCAACTTATTCTACTAACCCTAACCCAGGGCTATTCAATTAGCTTCATTCGAGGGCCGGATTATTCAATTGAAAAGTTGAGGTGGGCCGGTGGGTTTAGCTTACTTATTAAAACATAACAGTATCAATAAGTTAGCTAAAGTAAACATAAAAGTATTGTATGGAAATGTGGTACCCAACAGTATGCAGATTTATAAGACCATAATAAATAACTTATTTACAGCTATGTACAAATATATTAATTATACTGGATCATAGCTGGTAAGAATTGTTTTATTAATAATTATTATAGGCTTAAATTAAAATATACTGACAGTGAGACTTCGTAACCATTGGTAAAACCATGGCTACTCACTCCCAATAAAAAATGCATTAACAGGTAAAAAATACACACAATTACTTATGTATTCCTCTACCCCCCTAATAAATCTAATGCAATATAAATTACTATAACATAGTATTCAATATAAATATTCACAGTAAATGTTTGAAAGGGTGGTGATTAGGGATTTATAGTCTTGTAACTTCATTCATGGCACAATGTTTCTGCTATTTACCTCATCAGTCATGTTGGGAATTTTGAGGCTGTTTCATCCGATTTAAAACTAGTTAAAATCATTGAGTTATTTGTGGTTTGTAACAGAGAGATGTGTCAGATTGAAACGCTTCTCACTGGATGTCGCAACACTGTTTAATAATAGTGTCCGGGACCGGGAGTAAACGCAACTCCTTTAAGCTTGCGTTCCGTTATCCACTGGACCGTGCTGCGTAGTTCAAAGTAAACTAGTGAAACAACTGAAAACAGCGCTATTTGTTCTCTATTTGTTCTTACTGACCGAGAAACCGCTTCAGATGATTCAGTGACAGAACGGTCCGAACGAAGCCGAATCGTTTCAGACCGTTATGCAAGTGCGTTTGGCCAATTCATGGAAAGGAAATACTCGAACCAAAGAATGATTAATTCACGAATGATTGATATCGCTGGTTCAGTCGACAGAAATACGGGACACACATAATAACTGCTGAAATATTCGAACTGAAACCGTTTCTCAGGTCAGTCAGAGCGCTCATGGTACACACACAGTGCGTATAGCCGTACAGCTGCAGGCGCCACTGCGGTCACGCGCATATCTAACCAAATTTCACCGCACCGCCAGGAAAAGAGGAGGAGGGAGGTTGAGGTGCCCTCGGGCCGGATGGAGATGATTGGCGGGCCGGACTTCGCCCGCGGGCCGCCAATTGAATAGCCCGGCCCTAACCTAACAGTCTACTAATACTCTAATGAGAATTAGTTGACATTTTGTTGCAAATTAATCAAGCGTAGCGTCAGTTCTGGCAGGTCACGTTAGTCAAGCTCGCATCAGCTGACTCTCAGCTGATCCACGTCTACCTATAGGAATACGATGCCTATCACAGCAATCATATATAAGCTCCTTCAGTATTATCAACAGCTATCGCGTTTCCCAGGAGCGAATTACCCTCCTCCATCCCCAGCTCCTCCTGTCTCCAGTCAGGATTTGGCATTCTGATTGCCCTCTGATTGCCCAACATGTGCCAAAACATGTTGTCAACATGCTAAAAATGCTAGCAACACCTTAAAACATGATAGGAGCAAATGTACACGCTAGCAACATGTTAAACATAGCCTATTAGCTACATAAATATACCAACGGTGTATTAATGTAAAATGTAAAACATTCTAGCAACATGCTAAATCATAATATCAAAGGCCCAGTCCCAATTCGCATACTATCCGTCCTAAATAGTATTCGAAAATATAATTAGTACGTCCCAAATCGTAGTATGTTGAAATGAGTGTTCCCAAAGATACCCGGATGGTCTACTATTTCCAGTCAGAATCCGAATTGCAGATCGATGCACACTCTTACGGCTAATATTGCCCAAAACCCATCGCACGTTGGACGAGGATTCGGTTAGAACTACAAACACGAGTGAAAAGTGTTAAAAAACTACAGACATGGAGGACGCGCGAGTCCGGCGGTTATGTAGAGAGGTTTAGATAAAGGGGTTTGAGTGATTTAATTATCAGTATCTAACCTGACGAAAATGTATTTATTCAACGTTGTCTACATTATATTGCATCTGCAGCAGCATTGTGAACTTTTGTAAAGATATGTTTAGCCATTACCTTTTAAATGGATCATTATATTCAAATTGCAAACACATGAGGGTAGTCTCTGCATGAAAGACCCATGACTGGCAGATCAACGTGCTCTCCGAAACGGTAGGAAATCAAATTAGATTGAATGGAGGATTTTAACTGTGACAAGATGATTGATAGGGCAGTTTACGGTGACAGGATGCACGCAACAGATCTGTCCGTTAAATATGACGTGATAGTATGTCCCAAAGCTTGCCTAATCTTTTGCTACACACTCAAAAGTATGTACTTTTTCTTCACAAAAAGAGTACATACTTTTAGGTCGTAGTATAAGTAGGCGAATTGGGACTGGGCCAATGTCTAGCAAGCTAGTTGTAGGCTATAACCATCTTTATAATCATCAGACTTTAAACTTTTAGATAAGGCTTTCTCACCCTTGATATTAACAATAAAATAATTAGGTGACCCGACATAATGCTGCTGAGTAAATCTTATGGAAAAACTCCTGACTGGGCCTAATCAGGACTTGGCTGTGTGACGCAGAAGCATGAACTCAGTCCAGTAAACAATGGGGTGTTATCAGTCTCTGCTCACTCTTATCAATAGTCCAAGAAGCCCCACTAGTGTCCTTTGACACCAGTCCTTTAATGTGCTAGTCAACAGGGTCACCAGTACTGAACTAACACAGAATTATCTCTCTTGTCAGAGGTGACCAATATGTTGCCCATGGCCTTCACATCAATGCAGTTAATTCTACACAATAGAACAACTGTTTCAGGCCATGAATATTTAGATCCCTCTCAAAAGAAGAAAAACAAAGATATAAGACCAAGACCAAACTTCACATTTGTGAACTTGCAATTCCTTAATGTTGCTTACTAAGAAGACAGTGATTTGAAAAGATCAAGTTCAGTTTACACTTTATTTATGATTAGGGGCGTTTCCTCCGTGGAGCCAAGGAAGGCAGTGCCGCAAAAAAATTGGATGAGAAAATAATCCATATTACAAAAATAAAAATGCAAATATTACAAAATGTAAAAATCACTCGTTTTTCGTGACACTATTCAACAGCGACACCAGCAGGTAAAGTTACCGCAGGAGTTTGCATCTTTCTTGCCTCCCCTGAGCCCTTTGACTTTTACAGACCCCCTAAAGCATGCGGTGGGTTTAGTGGGGGGCAATTGAGAATGAATGGGGAAAGTCATGTGAGAGGAGGCAATGCCTCCATTGCGCTATGATTGGATATCAGTGGTTATGATTTTCTATGATTGGTTCACACGATAAATCCTGCCTCTTATATTTGTGCACGTATTTTTAAACGTAAGTTTAAAATATTCTAACTGACCCCCCAGAATTTGTCACTTTAATGTTTCCATGGTGATGCGCCATTGCTTGTCACGTGACACCGCGCAACCACAACACAGCGCTGAATGAATGATGTCATTTTTCCTTTTTTATTAAAAATATTCACAAATGTATTAGCTATAGCATGAAACACTGATATTCCGATTGTCAAATATGTGCAAGTGGATGTTTTGTTGTTTAAACACCTTTATAACGATCGCGTTAGTTGAGCTGTATGTGCGATGGGCGGTGCCATGTTAGTTTGTTTCACAGTTCAGAGGATCGGACCTGTTGGATTTACAACACGTCAATTCCTCCACTTCTCACGAAATACATGAAAGTAAGTGGCCGGTGAACTGGGAGAAGAATAGGGTAAAATGTAAAGCTACTTACACAATGTGTATCTGATATGAATAAAACGTGTCGTCTTATTATAATGGAAAGAATTATTATTACCGCTTCCATAGACATCAGTGTGTATTTTACAAACTCAAAATCATTGTTTTGCTAGTACTTATATGTATTTATAAATAAACATTATGTGGTTGAAAACACTCAATAGTTGTGATGTATGACAGCACTGAGTGCGTCCGTCTCTGACTCAGCCAGCCAACGCAGAAAGCACGTTTGAATTTAGCAGTTGATAACATGATGCATTGACCGTTCCAGGGAACTACACTGCGACCAAAATGGTCGCATATGCGACCTTTTGAAATGCCATTGCGACCCTAATTTTTAATGGGTCGCAAATGTATCACTGATTTTTTTTGTACCTACCTTATGTTTTAGGCAATATGCTATGATTTACTATGAGCATTTATTAAAACAGAAATGTGTATTTTAAGAATATGTTTTATAACGTGCTCTGAGCATTCAACACATCAAGTTGGCTTAAGCACCGCGACCCCCCCCCCCCCCCCCCCCCCGTGCCCTCCCGGAATGGTATAGGCGTAGCCTAACGTTGATTTAAAAAAAAAAAAAAAAAAAAATACCTCTCGTTAAGACACACGCAGCAATCAAATATTATATCAACATAGCCTACAATCTGCAAGTGTTGAAATGAAGCGGACAATTGACTCCCTTTTTAAGAAGGGAAGTTCAAGTGTAACAGAACCATCACTTGATGTAAAACGGAGCCTGTGATTGAGAATAATGAGGCTGAGAAGGATTCGTCAGGAAAAGCACGCGAAAAAACGATACGGACATATGAATTTCGACACCAGTGGCTCGAAGAATACCAGTGGTTAAGGTACCAAGACGGAGCAAATAGGGCTGTGCACACTCACAAAATATCGATACGACGATACATCGTCATGAACTCCTGACGATGCGCGTATCGATACAATTACGGCTGTATCGATACTGTCTTGCTTTTGAATGTAGCCAATTCAGGGCTCGAATTTCAGCACGGGATTGCGAGTATTACGCATTATTCTAATCATTCCCGCAGGTCTCCCACTTATAATGCGGGAAATTCCCGCAAACATTAATTGAGTGTCCAGCTGTGCCGCGTCTTCTGTCTCTCTGTCTCTCAAAATGGGTTGCTCAAGGCAAGCGTCAAACGGGCTAAAGGCGGCGATACTATACTCTCGCTTTTAGGAGTCGGGACATGACGGAATATTCACTTGCATATTCGGGCGAGCATTGCATTGTCACTTAAGTTTACCATTTTGTTTTTTTAAGTCTTACCACGCTAAACATTCAAGCGATTTTAAACTATTCAGTTGGCCTACTCGCACACTCTCTGAGAGATGGTTTTCTCTGCATGCTTACATAGAGTAAAGCTGCCTCACAAACAGCCTGCGAGTAACAAAAGTTCCTTTTCACGAATTATATCGCTTTTACAGACAAAAACAAGCAAAATTATGTAAAAAATGTCGGTCTTGGTGAGTATGCAACACAGTCGGTTATGTCTTAAATTAGCATAAAATGCATGTGACAGTATAATGAAAACAGGATCCATGCACTAGCTCTTAAAGTGACAGCAGCCATATGTGTCTGTCATTAATATTGTTGTCAAAACAACAAAAGATAGCTTTAGTTATAAGGAATCTGGATTTATAGTCGATGTATTTAATTTAGTCAGGACTAAAATACTACCCAATGTTATTTTACATTTAATCACTTTATTAAGTTTCTGTAGTATTTCTGAATACTAGTGCTAGACCTATTCAAAAACTTTTCTCTTTATTGGTAGGCTATCTTTATTCTATTGTATTTATTTGTTTAAAATGATTTCAACATAATGTAAAGAAATTACTGTGTTTGGTGCACATTCCAACACTTTTTTAATTTAACTCTCATTGTTTTTTAATGACAAAAACTAATAGTTTTTCAGTTATCACAACTGTTATAACACTGTTTATTCAATAAAGATATTACTGTTAGTAAACTCTGCTCAAAATAAATTTAAATTCCAAATTGATCCGTATCGTATCGTGGCTTTAGTATCGTGATGCGTATCGTATCGTGACATTGTTGGTGATACACAGCCCTAGGAGCAATGCACTGTGTGTACTGTAAATTCTATGGGCCTTCAATTGCAGGACTGTCAAAATTTGTAACTGCGTCAAAACAATTCAAACACGAATCATTGAAGCTTCACAATGACAGTATGAAGCACGCGAAGTGTATAGACAGGAACATATCCCTGTGCCAACCATAGCATGTTGAAATCCAAATGAAATTCATTTAGCACTTTATTGTGTACTAAAGAAAACAAGAAGGCATGTGGTTTAAAAGATGGCAAGTAAAATAAAAAGCACATCTGTATGCAATACAGTTTCAATATTGTTCATTATTATCCAGAGCGGCTTACTATAAATAATTGGTGCGACCAAATCATGTTTTGCGCCAGTAACTGAAAAAGTTAGTAGCGCAAGTGCCACCAGTGGAAAAGGTTAGTGTAGTTCCCTGCATTCTAATCACACCGGTGTGATCGTACGCTCCAGGGACCAGCCAAGACTGATCACACCGGTGTGATCGTACGTGCGAAAGGGTTAATGGGAAGACTAATTAAAAAGTGAGTAAACAGCTCAGCCACTTGGATATCACCACTTTATGTCATGTCATGATGACAGTGGGGGGTTTTTAGTGAGCAATCAGCTTGGTGAAATTAAAGGAAATTAAAGGTAAAGGTACATCTGTGACCAGTGTTTATCAAGCATGACTGGTGATCCGAATATAAGTTGACTAAGAATTAAAAAGTCCTGCTGAACATCAGTTAACAAATAAAATGTTGAATTTTTTTACTGCCTTAGTTATTATTTTGGAATATATTTAAAAATACTTAAAACATTAACTTGATATGCTAAATTGCACAGAGTTTTCTTTATAATGGCTTTTGATGGGAAAATGGTTAATGTGAAACTTTGTGCATTGCATTCATATATTGGGTTCATCTGCTTGCTTGTACATACAGTAGGCTACATATAGTAGTAGGCTATGTTTTTGGTCCTCCAATATCACTTTCTTAGTGCATTAAGAAACATTAACCATTTTCTTTATTATGATTTTCTATGGGAGAATGCTTCACAAGCAATTTAGTGTGTTGGATTCATATTCTAAGAATCTAAGAATTAAAAAAAAAAAAAAACGTTTAAATTCAGTTCAGTCAAGCCAACATTCAAAGTTTGACTACTGACAAACTTGCTGTTCTATTTAAAATGTACAATTAAATTTATGGATTGAACTCTTTGAGTTCTAATTCATTTAAAAAAAAAAAAAAATGTCCTTAAATGTAAATTCCTAGAGTAATTCTGAGGAATTGGAATTTAAAAGATATTTTAAATTCTAAATGGTGCACAGCAAGGTTATATATCTCCATCAGACATTAAAGAGGATGTGCTCCTGTGTGTAATGAGTGGATAAACACAGCATACACGCAAATACAAGGTTAAATATAAATTAAGACCTACAGATGCCATTCTACATCATCCCTCCCCATCATTCTTGACACACTTTCATTATAGATCAGGTAAAGCTGGATGAGTGAAAAGCGAGGAGAGAGAGAAGTGAGTAGGAAAAAATAGAAACTCTCTGTTGGATGTCAAAAGATCAATTGGATGAAAAGTCAATGGAACACATTTAGCTTCTTAACCAGCTGACGCAAGCTGTGAGATCATATAAATTAAAGGCAACATAATTTCCCCATGTTACTAGAGGAGGCCTTTTTTTCAATTAACAATGAAGAAAAAAAAAAAAAAACAGAGAAATACTGAGACAGACCAAGAAGTTTTTGTGCAAAAAACAACAACAACGAGTGAACAAAATCTATCTGATTCTGGTCCGTGACTCAGACGCTGCAACTAAGTCAACTTGCTCACCGGCATCAGCTTGGCACATTAATAATGCCTAAAGCTATCAGGAAGAGAACCATTATGCTTATTACATCCAAGACGGATTTCGTCTGAAGACACTAGACTTGGCGGGCAATTTCCTTCTTTGTCAGTACACTCTTTTCCCTAGACCTGCACTGTGTGTGTGATTCAGCAGGTGGTAAGCATTATACCCATTTCAGATGACGCAGTTGTTGTTTTTTTTTTTTCATTTCAAATCTCTAATTTTATCCACATTGGCGTCATTGCTAGAGGAGGTCAATGTAACTGGGTATGTCAATGCTATTGCGGTTATACAACATTTTAGAACATTAAGGGAACTATAAAGTGAGTGAAGCTTGTCTGACATGTAATTTTGAAATGAGTGACAGACAAATAGATATTCAGAGACAGGTCACGTAGTTCTTGGGCGAAAGAGACGATTTGTCACTTCAAATTCAACCCCAGTATTACTTAATAGATAGAGTGTCTGGAAGTGGGTGAGATGACTAGACAAACCATTGATGGGAGTGAGCTTCCAGTTGCTACGAACAGTGGCGTCACTGCGGAGGGAGAAGTTGAGCCTTCCTCCATGCTGGGGCCCATCGCTGTCTCGAGAGGCCAGAACCAGAGCCTGATCCTCCCAGCGAGGTGTGCACAGGTACTTCCAGGAGTAATCACCCACCAGAACTGGGCTGTTGTCATTTACATCCAGAATGTGGACTGTCACTAGCGTGGAGGCAGACAAGGAGGAATTACCTGAAGGAGAAAATAGATGACAAAATATGAATAATTTTATCTTGAACTTTGTTTAGTGTGCATTTAGTCTGTGTATTTCAGCAATGTTGGTAACCAAATAGTTTTGGTGATCATTGACTACCATTGTACGGACACTACCATTTTTCACACAACACACCACACCACAAAATCTTTATTATACAGTAGATCAAGCCATGCATTATTAAGCTACTATGTAAAAAAGAGACACAACTCTGGCCAGTGTTCAGTGGATTTACTGCTTCTTTGCTCTCTTCACTGCATTACACCCTCATGTGGTCTTCCGGTCATTTTGACCCGGAGAAGATTTTCTTTTTCCCAAAAATACTAGTTAATGTTATCGCATTGGACTGAAACTTAGTGAGTTTCTTCACAAAGGGTAACTACTTCTCAAATGTTTTTTGAAAATTTTCTTACTTTTTTAGGGGGGGGGGGGGGGGGGGTTTGTTACCTTGTTACACTTGTTGTCTTCCCGGGTCAAAATGACCGGCCTATAAAAAATACTTATAAATCACTCATTATTCATTACCATATTTTCACCCAATCTTGGATTCAATCTTTTTGTCAACTTGTTCTCTTTCAGTTAGGACTGGTTTTGTATTTTCATTTGCATCTGATTAATCGTGGGCCTCATTTATCTAAGAGTAGGCATCTAATTTTTGAGTAAAAAAAAAATATTTTTTTATAATTTTGGATTTTTTTTTTTTTTTAGAAAATTGGTACTGTTGTTCACACTAGTCTACTTTAATGTTTCACCAGGAAGTTTGTTTTGAAAAACTTTTATTTTGTAAAAAATGGCACATAGTCACACTTGTGGTATTCCCGGGTCAAAATGACCGGCCTATAAAAAATAGCTTATAAATCACTCATTATACGATATTTTCACCCAATCTTGGATTCAATCTTTTTGTCAACTTGTTCTCTTTCAATTAGGACTGGTTTTGTATTTAATTTTCAAATGGTTTAATTGTAGGAGTCATTTATCCGAGCTTATGCACCTTAGTTTTTGAGTGAAAAAAGCATTGTGTTAATAATTTTGGCAATATTGAGTTAAATTTGAAAAAAAAAAATTGCACGGTGGATCACACTAGTCTACTTTAATGTTTAACCAGGAAATTTCTTTTTAAATTCTTTTATTTTGTACAAAATTGTACAAGTGAGTCATACTTGTGGTGTTCCCAGTCAAAAATGGCCGGCCATTGAAAGTGAATTTAGAAGATTACAAAACACAGGACTTGTATTTTGAAATGCTTTTATTTTCAGAAAAGGGGTGCACAGTAACACTTGTGCTGTTCCCTGACAAATCATTGTCACCATTGTGACAAACAAGACACATTAACGCTGTCATATAGAGAACACATATCAAACACTGTTCATATTCTTTCAGTTTTCCAAATTATGAACTAACCAAAACGTCAAACTCCGGGTCTCTGTGTGAACACATGCAAGTGACTAACAAAAGCATTTTTAAATATTAAAGTAGACAAGTGTGATCAACAATGCAATTTTTTTTCATATTTTACTCAATATTGCCAAAATTATTAACAAATAATGCTTTTTTCACTCAAAAACTGAAGTGCATAAGCTCGGATAAATGACTCCTACAAAACTGTCACCGTCCCACAGGTGGGACGCTTGCCCATATATATTTAGAACAATAATATCTTAGTAAAAACCTAAAGTAATATTAACAAACTATATATCATTTGAAAGCTTAGAATCTATAGTTTTCATATTTGGTGGCTGTTTTTTAAAATAAATTACAGAGGAGCAATAATTTATCAATTTGCAACAAGAATATTTCATATTCATTAGGCGTGTTTAGGCCTTTATTTTGAAATAGAAATAAACATGAAAAATCATGAAAGATTGGTTGAAACCTCAGTTTGTTTTCATGCCAAGAGTTCAAAAGATAGCACCAATTAAATTTTATGAGAAAAAAAGGTCTGAAAATGTTTAGAATATAAAGAAAAATATTATGGATTCTCGATTTGTGAGGCAGCAGCGAGCTATAACGCACATATGTGCTCTTTTTATGTTTATTAGAGGTTGAAATCAAATCAAACACTGCCAAAACACCCATACTATTTCTGAACAGGATGTATACTTCATAAATTGTATGAAATTATGGAAATACATGGTTCAGATCACTCAAAACATATATGAAAAAGGAGACGCCCTTATGGTCAGTAAAGAAGCTGGCTGTCCATCTAGTGAAAAAGTTTGGTACTGCACCCAAATAAAATCTCACTGAAAGCTCATTTTTTGAGATATCTACCTAAAATTTGGAACACAACTTGTTTAGATTTTTGGCTTTAATTTTCTAGCAGTTTTAGAGTAAAATATATTTTGTAATATATATATATATATATTATATAAAATATAAATAATTATATTTTTACATTCTATATTTTCATAAACTCAAACTAATATAACTTTTTTTCTGTTTCACTTTCATAATTTATTTCACTTCTACAATAATCTGGCAAATTTCTTCTTAAAAACAAGACCAACCATATGTCTATATTCCAAAGCATTCTTGAATTACAACCATTTAAGTTTGTATAGTGACTTTTTTGTCTATGCGAAAAAAGGGGGGGGGGGGGGGGGGGGTGACAGCTAAAGGGTTAAACCGTTTGAAAATTAAATACAAAACCAGTCCTAATTGAAAGAGAACAAAACCAGTCCTAATTGAAAGAGAACAAGTTGACAAAAAGATTGAATCCAAGATTGGGTGAAAATATGGTATAATGAGTGATTTATAAGCTATTTTTTATAGGTCGGTCATTTTGACCCGGGAAGACCACAAGTGTGACTATGTGCCATTTTTTACAAAATAAAAGTTTTTCAAAACAAACTTCCTGATGAAACATTAAAGTAGACTAGTGTGATCAACACTGCCAACTTTTTAAAATATTTTATTTAATATTTCCAAAATTATTCAAAAATATTCAAAAATAATGTTTTTTTTACAAATAAAATGAGATGCCTACTCTTAGATAAATGAGGCCCACGATTAATCAGATGCAAATAGAAATACAAAACCAGTCCTAATTGAAAGAGAACAAGTTGACAAAAAGATTGAGTCCAAGATTGGGTGAAAATATGGTATAATGAGTGATTTATAAGCTATTTTTTATAGGCCGGTCATTTTGACCCGGGAAGAACAGAGGTGTTATAGGGTTTTGAACACCACATGAGGGTTAAATGGATAAATGTTTCGCCAACCATTATTACATATTCTGGTCTTTAGCGACCCATAACTATATCCAACAGTGATGGATCCCAACCAGTCGCGATAATATAAAACCCTCCTGATATTAGAGTAACAATTACAGAATAATAAAATAAAACATTTTGTTACTTTTTGGATCTTGGAAAGGTTCAGTTTGAGCAGATGTTTTATACCATCATCACTGTCCTCATCAGAGATCATTTCCCAGTACATTCAGCATCTGGCTCATGTTCACGATGTCAAACATATTCTCAAAACTATCATTTTCAACATATTCAAAATCAATATTTTGATCACTGACAGCTTCTTCACCAGAATCCACCATCAAGTGACAGTGACACTATATTTGATTGCGTTCAGTACTCTGCAGTAAATCACTGAGTCATTTCAGGTTTTGTTTTCTGTTTCGTTAGTGACCCTATACAATTTTTACAAAAAATGAATGGGAAACGTCTCCGTTACGTATGTAACCCTCGTTCCGTTACGTCGGATGACGACGAATGGGGTTTCGCTTAGAAAGCCTATCAGCTTCGAGTATTACAAAACGAGCCTATGGCAAAGAAATGCCATGGGTCTGCGGAATTTGCATGACGTAACTCCGCCCCACCTCGTGGGTATAAAAGGAGGAAGTCCGCAACAGCAGTTTATGTTTCTTCGCTGAGGAGCCAAGACTGAGCTCAGGCGATCCCCGCGGTACAGCGGAAAGTGGCAGGCAGACGTAACGTCTCCGTTCCCTACTCAGGGAACGAGGGTTACATACGTAACCGAGACGTTCCCTTTCGTTGTCACTCCGAGTTACGTCGGATGACGACGAATGGGGTTACCAGTCTAATCACGCCACCTTCTCAGCTGTCTTCCAGTGCCCTGCGTAAATCGAGATCCCTGTCATAGACTGGACGAAGGACTCCATTTAACACAGGAATACCAAGGTACACTGGGAAGCATATCCCAAGCTAGGGGAAGTATGCAATTAATGCCAACCCAGAGGGGGGGGACTTAGAAAATACACATATGACCCGAAGGAAACATATGGAGAACACTGGGGTGTCCAGCCGCAGGTGGAATATTTCAACCCCAGGGGTGGCAAGGTGGCTTACAGTGGAAATACACATGTGGGGGTCGCTCAGGGGAGGGACCATGCACACGGGAGGCACCTAGCCGACGCGCAGGCAATAGACACTGGCGCCGACGTCAGGAGTGCTGGAGGAACTCAGGGCTTTCGGGGAAGCTCACCTGAGGAGAATATCGCACGTATCCAGTCCGTGGAGTGGAATGGCGAGCAAGCGAAGACACCTGAGCGGGTCCGGTACTAGCTAGTTGAAGCGAGTACATGAGAGGACACTGGCTCCACTCGGAGATTATAGAATCTGGCGAATGTGTTAGGTGTCGCCCAGCCTGCAGCTCTGCAGATGTCTGTTAGCGAGGCGCCATGCGCTAGAGCCCAAGAGGATGCCACACTCCGGGTGGAGTGGGCCGTCACACCAAGGGGGCACGGTCGACCTTGCTGCTGGTAAGCCAAGGCAATGGCGTCCACTAGCCAGTGAGACAACCTTTGCTTGGAGAGAGCCTTTCCCTTCAGCTTCCCACCATAACAGACAAAGAGCTGGTCTGAGGTCCTGAAACACCGCGTCCTGTCTACATAGGCGCGAAGAGCGCGTACTGGACAGAGCAGTGCCAAGGCTGGGTCTGCCTCCTCCGGGGGCAGCGCTTGCAGGTTCACCACCTGGTCCCGAAAGGGAGTGGTAGGAACCTTGGGCACATATCCGGGCCGGGGTCTCAGGATCACGTGAGAGAAAGCCGGTCCGAATTCCAGGCACGCTTCGTCGACGGAGAATGCGTGCAGGTCCCCTACCCTCTTGATGGAGGCCAGTGCAACCAGGAGCGCTGTCTTCATTGACAGGAACTTAAGCTCGACTGACTGCAGGGGCTCAAAGGGAGCACTCTTCAGGGCAGTTAGAACCACTGAGAGGTCCCAAGAGGGAACGAGAGGAGGGCGAGGAGGATTTAGTCTCCTCGCTCCTCTCAGGAACCTGATGACCAGGTCGTGCTTCCCTACCGACTTACCTTCGACTAGGTCATGGTGTGCGGCAATGGCGGCAACATAGACCTTAAGGGTGGAGGGAGACAGCCTTCGCTCCAACCCCTGCTGAAGGAAGGAAAGCACAACGCTGATCAAGCATCTCCGGGGGTCTTCTCGGTGAGAAGAGCACCAGACGACGAAGAGGTTCCACTTCAACGCGTAGACGTGTCTTGTGGACGACGCTCTAGCGGAAGTGATGGTAGCCGCCACCGCTGGTGGAAGGGTACTCAAACCTACCTCGAGCCGTCCAGGAGCCACACGTGGAGGCTCCAGAGATCGGGGCGAGGGTGCCACAGGGTGCCCCGTCCCTGAGAAAGAAGGTCCTTCCTCAGAGGAATGGGCCAGGGAGGTGCTGTCGCGAGGAGTGCAAGTTCGGGGAACCAGGTCCGGCCGGGCCAATACGGCGCGACCAAAATGACCTGCTCCTCGTCCTCCCTGACCTTGCGCAAGGTCTGCGCAAGAAGGCTCACTGGGGGAAACGCATATTTGCGGCCCGGCGGCCAGCTGTGCGCCAGTGCATCTGTGCCGAGCGTGCCCTCGGTCAGGGAAAAATACAGGGCGCAATGGGTCGAGTCGTGAGAGGCAAACAGATCTATCTGTGCGTCCCCGAACTGGTCCCAAATCAGCTGAACCAACTGGGGATGGAGTCGCCATTCTCCAGGGAGGGGCTGAAGCCGTGAGAGCTCGTCGGCTGCACAGTTCAGGGCTCCGGGAATGAAAATGGCTCGAAGCGACCTCAGATGCTTCTGACTCCATAGAAGGAGGTGGCGGGCGAGTTGTGACATACGGCGGGAGCGTAGACCACCTTGATGGTTGATGTACGCTACAGTAGCGGTATTGTCTGAGCGGACTAGTACGTGTTGACCCCAGAGCAACGCCCGGAAGCGGTGCAGGGCAAGGCGTGCTGCCAAACACTCGAGGCAATTGACATGCCATAGCCGCTGGGGTCCTGTCCAGGAGCCCGCAGCAGCATGTCCATTGCACATGGCGCCCCAGCCCGTGGTGGAGGCATCCGTGGAGACCACAACATGCCGGGAAGCTCGTTCCAGGGGGACACCCGCCCTGAGAAAACTGAGGTTCGACCACGGGGTGAGGAACTGACGGCAGGTCGGAGTAACTGGTACCCGGAGCGTGCCTTGATGCCATGCCCACCTCGGGACTCGGTCGCGAAGCCAAAGCTGAAGCGGTCTCATATGAAGCAATCCGAGCAGCGTGACCGCGGCTGCAGATGCTATATGCCCCAGGAGCCTCTGAAAATGTTTCAGTGGAACCGCATTCTTGCTCCTGAGATGTCTCAGGCAAGTCAGCAGTGACTGCGCGCGCTCGCTCGTAAGCTGCACGGACATGGCGACCGAGTCGATGTCCATACCGAGAAAAGAGATCCTCTGCACGGGGCAAAGTTTGCTCTTCTCCCAGTTGACCCGAAGGCCCAGACGAGCTAGGTGCCGGAGCACTAGGTCCCTGTGTTCGCAAACCTGATCTCGAGAGTGAGCTAGGATCAGCCAGTCGTCGATATAACTCAGCATGCGAACCCCGTGTTCCCGAAGGGGAACAAGGGCAGCCTCGACGACCTTCGTGAAGGTGCGAGGAGACAGGGCTAGCCCGAAAGGGAGAACCGCGTACTGGTATGCCTGCCCCTCGAAAGCAAACCGTAGGAACGGTCTGTGTCGAGGAAGAATGGAGACATGAAAGTAGGCGTCCTTCAGGTCGATCGCTGCAAACCAATCCTGGGGCCGCACGCATTCGAGAACGCGTTTGGCGGAGAGCATCTTGAACGGCAGCCTGTGAAGGGAGCGGTTCAGCACGCGCAAGTCCAGGATTGGCCGTAACCCACCGGTTTTCTTGGGGACAATGAAGTAGGGGCTCTAGAACCCGGACCTCATCTCGGCTGGAGGGACAGTCTCGATTGCACCCTTCGCCAGCAGGGTGGCAATCTCTGCTCTCATGATAGGGGCATTGCCACCGACCAAAGTGGAGCGGACTCCCCTGAAGCGGGGAGGAGACCCTTCAGGCGAACTGAATCGCATAGCCGAGCCTGATGGTGCGCGCGATCCAGCGGGACAGACGGGGAAGCTCTAACCAGGCTCCCAGGAACTGAACCAGCGGGATCAAGCGGACGACAGGCGTCCCCCCGGAGGGGCAGCGAAGCGGAGTAACTGGCCCAGACGTGGACGGCATAGCGGCCCGGTGTGGGGGCACAGTTAGCAACCGTGGACGGCACGCCTTGTCAACCGCCTCTGGGACAGAGGGGGGCGAGGAGAGCACGGCTTGTGGGCGGCGCTCTGTGTCGCCCGAGAACTCTGTGAGCTCAGGGAAGAGAGGGTCGTTTCTGTCTTTAACCACTTTAGGGTGCTGCCCACCCGTGGGTGAGCAGCGGGGAGCGGAGAACAAAAGATTCTCCCCCGGCCCTCCACCAGGGGAAGGAGTGGTCCTGCTACCATCTCCTGAAAAACGACCATCTTCCCTGAGCAGCCCGTCTCAGGAGCGCCGCTTGGCCCGGCGTTTAGCGCGGGGCGGGGCGGGAGAGGGCTGTGGCGCCTTCTTACGGCTTCCTCCGCGACCGGCCCGGGGTGGAGGCTGCTGCGTGGGCCGGGCGGGAGGGGCGGGAGCCGCAGGAGGGCGCCCTCGGCGGGAAACAGGACGAGGCATCTGCCCGGTCGGCTGGGTGGAGGCAGCAGCTGGCCGGCGGGGCAGAATGTGTTTTATGGCCTCGGTCTGTTTCTGGGCGGTTGAAAACTGTTGGGCAAAGTCTTCAACCGCACCGCCGAAGAGGCCGGCCTGGGACAAGGGGGCGTTAAGCAGACGGGTCCGCTCCGCGTCCCGCATGTCAGCCAGGTTCAGCCAGAGATGTCTCTCCTGGACCACGGCTGTGGACATCACCAGACCCAGGGAGCGCGCGGTAACCTTCGTCGCCCGGAGAGCAAGGTCGGTCACGGCGCGCAGCTCATTGAAGAGCCCTGGGTCTGTCCTACCCTCGTGCATGTCTCTGAGCATCTGGGCCTGGTAGACCTGCAGAGTGGCCATAGCATGCACTGACGCAGCCGCCTGTCCCGCCGCTCTGTAAGACTTTGCCACTAAGGTCGACGAAAATCTACAGGCTTTGGATGGGTGCTTAGGCTCGCCACGAGAAGAAGCACTCTGAGGATATAGTTGCATGGCAACAGAGCGTTCAACCGGGGGGAGCCCAGTGTACCCACGGGCGGCTGCATCATCGAGGGGAGGAAAGGCGGATGAGACCAACGAGCTGTCACGGGAAGACAACGGGGTCTTCCAGGACTTCGAGATCTCATCATGCACATCCGGGAAGAAAGGTATTGGGGTTTGCCGAGGACGAGGGTCGGCGGCCTTACCCAAAAACCAATCGTCCAGCCGCGAGCGCTCAGGACAGGGTGGAGGCCTCCACTCAAGCCCGATGCTCGCGGCTGCCCGGGAAAGCATGGCCGTCATCTCCGGATCAGACTCGAGCACAGCCGTATGCACACCGGAAGGTGGCAGCTGTGACGAGCCCTCACTTCCAGAAGAATCAAACCCACCTAGTGATGCAGCAACAGACATGGCATCATCCTCTGTAGCTTCAACCGAAACACGCGGGCCACCAGAGGGTAGACCCGCGGGAATCGGCAGTTCACTAGCGGGCACCGTCATTGAAGAGGGGGGCTGGGGTCGCGGACACATAGTCGGCGCCTTGTTCCAGACCGTCACCCTCAGGTCACCCTGGCCACCAGCCGCAGGGCGGGGGGTGGATGAGGGGACTCTCACTCTTGCGAGTTCACCGAGCCTCGACCGTAATGACACGATGGTCATGTTCCCACAGAGAAAACATGAGTCATCCACGAGCGCTGCTCTAGCATGATCAATGCCCAAACATACTATGCAACGCTCGTGCCCATCAGAGTCCGATACCAATCTGCCGCAACCAGAAGTACACGGGCGAGGCATCTTTAAAAAGACGTGCCGCGTGTAAGCTCTTTTAGTGACAAAACTCAAGTGTTTAAGCGCCCGGGGAGAAACGCGCCGACTGGCAAATCACTGCAGCAGATCAGCAGGAAGCACGCTCTCGCCGTAGATCGCCGTCACACCAACACTCGAGGCACTCGTTCGTGAAGCTGACAATTCAGAGATGGCTTGTGGAGAGAAGAATAAACTTGGCTCCGAAGCGAAAACATAAACTGCTGTTGCGGACTTCCTCCTTTTATACCCACGAGGTGGGGCGGAGTTACGTCATGCAAATTCCGCAGACCCATGGCATTTCTTTGCCATAGGCTCGTTTTGTAATACTCGAAGCTGATAGGCTTTCTAAGCGAAACCCCATTCGTCGTCATCCGACGTAACTCGGAGTGACAACGAAAGGGAACCAGGCATTCTTTTATAAGTTTATATATATTTTTCTTGTTATATTGTTTATAATTAATTTATTGAGGAATACTAAGGTTGATTTCTAAATAAAACAAATGAATGAGGAGGAGGGTAGTGAATGACGTCCCGGGTTACTAAAGGCCCGAGGTATGCGTTTAAGGGTTAAAACAGATGTTTTAAAGCAGGCATTAAACTGATGCTAAATATTGGTCAGGAGATTAAATGCTGTGCAGATCGAGATTAATGCTACAAAGCTTAATGGCACAAGTCTTACATTATGTTTTACCGAGAGAGATATTATTATAAATCAATAAAAACTGATTTGTAAAGGAATTTCTAGCTTTATAATATTATATTGTATCTATGTAGCAAAGAACAGCTCTTACTGCCTGAATCAAATTAGGTAAAAACGTAGCCTACAGTACATATAACCTGCATGCAAGAGGGAGAAAAAAAATCCCCCAAATAAACCAATAACAAAAACCACCAAAGAAAAAGAAGACGTGGATCAGCTGAGAGTCAGCAAATGGCTTGACTAAAGTGGCCAAAACTGACGCTATGCTTGATTAATTTGCAACATTTCAACTAACTCTCATCAGAGTATTAGTAGACCGTTAGGGTAACACTTTACGGTAAGGGTACATGAATTATCATGAATTCAGGTATAAATTCATGAATGAATTAGGCATTAATTCATGCATTAATATCTCATGAATCATCAGGAACTAACATGAGTTCAACGTTTTTCATTCATGAATTCATGGATGAACAACACCTTAATTAAAACATTAACTAAGATGAGTACATCATCATGAATTATGATTTATTACGCATGATCATGATGTTTTCTTTGTTCACAAAAAAATGTGTCTTTACTATCCATTGTGGATAAAGCTACAGTTATGGTACATGAATCATCATGAACTCATGCATAAAAAAAGCAATAATTCATGCATGCAAGACTACTCTTCGAATTATTAATACAAAAATCCACATTACCTCATGCATGCATACAGGCTAGAACAGTATATCAATTAATGTGAGAACTGTTTTTCTGAATTATGATCTGAGTTTCCAAGCATGTTCATGTCTTCTTCATAGCCTGTAAATGGACAGACCCCAAAATTGGCCAATCACAGCAAATAGCACACAAATTCTGTCATTCTTTCAACATTCAAATACAGTCATCATTAACTAAGCATAATCGTTTAATGACTTCATCATGTGTGTGGCCCCTCAACTAAAGTGATGACTTGGTCTTTTGAAACACTGATGAACAATGTGTTTTCATTATGATCTGAGTTACCCAGCATGTTCATGTCTTCATAATAGCCTGCAGGTAAATGCAGACCCCAAAATAGACCAATCCCAGCTCATAGCAAATCAATTCTGTTGACATCAAATACAGTATTCATTATCAACTAAGCATAATCTTTTAATGACTTCATCATGTGTGTGGCCCCTCAACTAAAGTGATGACTTGGTCTTTTGAAACACTGATGTGAAATGACATGAATATGAACATGAACGTTCAAGCCTTTGCAAACAATGTACTGTGGACACAAATGGACTTTGATCTTAACTTTACTTCTTTGATCTCATGAGAATACGTGTGTATTTTTACGTAAAGTGTAAGTTAGTTCTATCATACGTACATTTATTTACGTTTTATACACGCAGAAACGACTCTATTGCATTCAACTGTCTTATCAATTAAGTTTTCAGTCGCATTTATTAATATAATACTCATAAATATGAACATTTTGCCTGCATGGTGTTAAAAAAGAATAGGCCAACACTTTAAAACCTTAAAAATACCTTCTTTACTCGTTTAACCATTTTTATTTACTGTGAGACACAAAAAGCGTTTTCTCCTATAAAACACAACATAAATTCACAAAAGACATAAATTTTATTAGTTTGATGTAATCCAAATCTTTAGAATCCATACGTTGTTTGCAAGAAACAGATCCAAATTCAGCCTTTTATCCAGTGATCTTCATCTCCATTTCTCAGCAGCGACCGTAAACGTCAAATCCCGCGCCGGTGATGAATTCAAATTAAAAAATTGCGCCCTCAAGAAGCGTACGTCATGTTTTACGGCAGTGATATCAAACGCTCATTGGCTCTTCCCTGCTTCGTCACAGATTGCGACATGCCGTGTTTCAGTCGGTGACAGTGTACTAGTACATTTGAAATGGAAAAGCGCGCGCGCCTTCACAGAGCGAACCGTAACCGGATTAACATTTTCATGGATTATTAACTTAAATAACTTAAATCTGCTCTGTACCTCATACAAAATTATAATACTGCCAGAGAGGACTGCGACTCCAACACATCATCATGTGAACGACTTTTGGTTCCGGTTTTGACATTTTCGCAATAAATAAATAAATTATTGTGATTATACTTGTCTGTCTGTTATGTTTTTCTTCATAACTGTAGTCTAACGTTACGTAGTTTTAAGGAATGGTTATGGGTAGGATTAGTGGCTCAAAATATATTTTAATGCTATATTGTTAATAAAACGACTCGGTTACTAACGTAACCTCGGTTCCCTGAGAGGAGGGAACGAGTATTGCGTAAGTAGCTTACGCTATGGGAAAACTCCTTTTCTCGAGAATATTGAAGTCTTTATGTAAAACGCATTGCAAGTCTTTATGTAAAACGTTTTACGCATTGCGCTTCGCGCCCGCGCGCGTCAGAGCCCGCCAAGATAGGCGTGGCCAAGCTATATATTGGGCGCCCCGTCATGAGAGTTCTTTAGGTTAAAACGACTGAAGCGAACTAACCAAGCACAAGCACGGCAGCTTACGCAATACTCGTTCCCTCCTCTCAGGGAACCGAGGTTACGTTAGTAACTGAGTCGTTCCCTTTCGAGAGGTCTCTCCTATTGCGTAAGTAGCTTACGCTATGGGAACACCATGTAAAACGCCGTGCGTGCTGAACTTCGCCTTATGATAGTCAGAGGCAGGTGCCTGAGCTAAAAAGCAAAGTTATCATCCAACTAGCCGGCAGAGGCGAGCTTTATATGTGGGAAAAAATACAGAGCGGCTAGAAGGCGCTCAGTGTGACACAAGCACATACATAATCTAGATGCGAACTCGCAGTTCAACTAGCATCATGCTGATAGCACATTGGAATGCAATGTCGGGACCTGTAGGTTGTAGAACCTGATAAATGTGGACGGTGAGGCCCAGCCTGCCGCCGCACAAATATCCTCGATCGGTATCCCGCTCGACCATGCCCAGGAACAAGCCACACTCCTGGTGGAGTGTGCTTTGACTCCCCAGGGGCATTGAAGTCCCTTAGCTTCGTAAGCCAGCGCTATAGCTTCAACTATCCAGTGAGAGATTCTCTGCTTTGAAACGGCGGAACCTTTCGTACGGTCGCCAAAGCATACAAACAGTTGTTCTGTCTGTCTGAATAGGGCAGAACGCTCCAAATACACTCTGAGAGCCCTAACGGGGCAGAGTAGATTAGCGTCGTGTTCGTCTGCTGGAGACGAAAGCGCAGTTAGGGAGATAACCTAGGGAGTGGTGAGCACTTTAGGAATATACCCCTGTTTCGGCCTAAGGACGACCCTGCAGTCGTTAGGACTGAATTCTAGGCAGGCAGCGCTTGTCGAAAGCGCGTGCAGGTCGCCCACTCTCTTGACCGAGGCGAGTACCAGCAAGAGCGCAGTCTTGAGCGAGAGCTGTTTAAGGTGCACGGTTCGGAGTGGTTCGAACGGGGGCCCTTTGAGAGCGTCTAGGACAGTAGCTAGGTCCCAGATCGGCACTGAGGGGGGGCGTGAAGGGTTCATCCTCCTAGCGCCCTTTAGGAAACGAATAATTAGGTCGTTTCTTCCCAATGGACGTTCCATTACAGGGTCGTGTGACGCTGTGATGGTCGCCACATATACTTTGAGCGTGGAGGGGGTGTGGCCCGCCTCCAGAAGCCCTTGTAGAAAAACGAGTACATTCGTAATCTCGCATGTCTCAGGGTTCAGGCCCTTGGCATTACACCAGTCACTGAACACTTTCATTTGTGGGCATATAAGCGTCTCGTGGAGGGCGCCCGCGCCTCAGCGATGGTTTTTAGTGCTCCGCTCGCGAGGTTCCTGGGAACCCGTTGAGGGGCCATGCATGAAGGGCCCACAGATCGGGGCGGGGATGAAATATCATCCCGCTGGCCTGACTGAGGAGGTCTGGCCTCAGTGGAATCGGCCGTGGTGCAGATTGCATTTGCATCAGATCTGGAAACCATGTTTGGTTCTTCCAGAGTGGGGCTATCAGCAGCACTGCGTTTTTCTCCTCTCTGACCCGACTGATGACCTGCGACAGCATCGCGATCGGGGGAAAGGCATATAAGGGGCGGCTCGGCCAGCTCTGGGCGAGCGCGTCCGTGCTTTTCGTGAAGAAAAAAGAGCAGTGCGCGTTCTCCTTGGAGGCGAAGAGGTCGATCTCCGCTTTGCCAAAGGTTTTCCATAACCACTGAATCGTCAGCGGGTTGAGAGCCCATTCTCCTGGGAGAATCTTGTCTCTGGATAGCATGTCTGCCCCCTGGTTCAGGGCGCCTGGCACATGCGCTGCTCTCAGCGAGCGCAAGTTGTGCTGGGACCATAAAATGAGTCTCCTGGCCATTGAATGCATGGAGCTCGACCTGAGTCCACCCTGGCGATTTATGTACGACACTACCGTCATGTTGTCCGTTCGGACCAGGACGTGTTCGTTTTTTTTTTTTTTTTATGTGGGAGCAGAGCTCTGAGAGCCAAAGCGACCGCTTTCATTTCCAGACAGTTTATGTGTAGGCGCTTCTCCGGGTTTGACCAAAAGCCGGAGACAGGCCTGCCCTCTTAAAGGGCCCGCCAACCTATTTTGGAGGCATCTGTCGTTATCATCTTTCTCCTTGTGTTCACACCCAGACTCACGCCTGACTGGTACCAGTCGGCGGCTTTCCAGTGCGTCAGGGCTTTTATACAGCCGTGGTTCACTCTGATTAAAAGTAGTATCACATCGTGAGTAGGGACGCGGCTCTTTGAGCCAGCGTTGGAGAGGGCGCATATGCAACAATCCTAGCTGGAGTACGGCCGATGCTGAGGCCATGAGACCGAGCATCCTCTGAAACCGTTTGACGGGGGCGCGCGCGCGCCCGCCCTGAATGATGTTGCAAGGCGCCGGATTGTAAGCGCGCGCTCTGATGAGAGACGCGCTGTCGCGCGCTGACGCGCATTTGCATCGAGTCTAGAACTATTCCCAGGAAAGAAAACCTCTGGCTGGGAGATAGTATGCTTTTTGCAAAATTGATTCTTAGACCCAGGCATTCTAAATGGCTGATAATCCAAGATCTGTGTGTTATTAACTGACTCTCTGATTGTGCTAGAACCAGCCAATCGTCGAGATAATTCAGTATTCGCACTCCCCTTCGTCTTAGGGGGGAAAGTGCTGCATCCATACATTTCGTGAATGTACGGGGAGCCAGGGACAGGCCGAACGGGAGTACTGTGTACTGGTATGACTGTCCCTCGAAAGCGAATCTCAGAAACGACCTGTGATGAGGCGTTATTGGAATGTGAAAGTAAGCATCTTTCAGATCCACTGAGAGAAACCAATCTCCTGGGTGTACTTGCGCGAGGATATGCTTGGTTGTTAATATTCTGAACGAGCAAATCATTAGTGCTTTGTTCAGGTGTCTGAGATCTAGGATGGGGCGGAGACCGCCATCCTTTTTCGGGACGAGAAAATAGCGGCTGTAAAAACCTGTCCCGCTCAGAGAGGGGGAAAACAGTTTCCACACCGCCCTTTTCTATTAGTTTGCGCACCTCGGTGCGTAGAACATGTGAACACTCCTTTCTCACTTTCGTCTCGACCACAGTCGTAAAACGTGGTGGTCTGCGAGCGAACTGGAGCGAGTATCCGTGCTTTACTATATTCAATACCCATTTCGGCATATCTGGAATGTTTTCCCATGCCGCTGCGTGTACAGATATGGGCTGAATACAGGCTAGGGGCGGGCCGCTGTGACGTAGGGACCTGGCCAGCGAATCGCCTGAGCTCGTAGCTCTCAGAGGCGCGGACGCGCGCTGAGCAGCTGAGTGAATGGGCGCGTGTGTGATTACAACAGCGCGCGCTGTGTTTGTAAAACTCGCAGCCTGAGCTGAGGTTGTGTTTGACACTGTAAGGACAGTGTTTATAAGTGGGGGTGCATAAACAGTGTTAGGCACACGCGTCACCTTTATAATGTTTCCCGCTTTTACTGGGGATGAATTTATAACTGTGTGAACAGTGCTTGTGTGTAGTGGTGCATACATGACCGTAGGCACGTGATCTACATTCATGGGAAGCGCAGCCTGAGCTGGGAATGAATTTGGCACTGTTTTGACAGTATCTGGAAATGCACACTTTGTGGACATGTTAACCCTTAGTGACGCAGGCAGAAAAATACTATTTTTTGTGTTTTCTGTGCGTCGCCGTAAAAACGGCGTTTGTTTGCAGGTGAGCGAGCTCTGTGACTGGCCCATTGACTGCTGTATGGACATATCCAGCCGCCTGTAAGGGGACTGGGTAATGTTTGAGCTTTTGCAGAGAGAGTGGTCCGGCTTTTGCGAGACACGCACTCTCTCTTCTCATTTCTGTGGCTAGGACAGCTTTTGAGAGCGCGAGCGGCGTCGAGCGTCAGCCTGAGAGGCGGTGGGAGCGGTCTCTGTCTGCGGCGGTCTCTGTCTGCTCTGCGATGAGCTGGAGCGCTTTGGCAGGAAATGACGCATAGCTTGTGAAGCGTTCTGGGCCTCAGTGAAGCGTTCGGTGAAACCTTTAACCGCCGGTCCAAACAGCCCGCTGGTGGAGATAGGCGCGTCGACAAATGGCGCCTTATCCGCGTCCTTCATCTCAGTCAGAGTCAGCCACAGATGGCGCTTGAGAACAGTCAAATTAGCCATAGCACGGCCAATAGACTGGGCGGTGGCCTTCGTGGCTCGCAGAGCTATATCAGTTGCGCTGCGTAGGTCCCTGCAGGCTTCGGGTTCGGGGCCAGACTCGTCTATAGAGCGGAGAAGCTTGGCTTGGAACACTAGAAGTACCGCCATTGAGTGAAGCGCTGATGCAGCTTGGCCGGCGGCGGCGTAGGCGCAACCGGCGAGAGCAGAGGTAGTGCGGCAGGGCTTCGAGGGGTGGGAAGCTTTGGCTTTCCATCCGGTGGTGGAGGGCGGGCAGAGATGATTGGCCACGGCCTCCTCGAGGGGCGGCGTTCCCTCGTAGCCTCTTTCCTTCGCGCCGTCCACTGAGGAGAGCGAAGAAGAAAAAGAAGGCTTTAGGCGCGCAGAGTGGGGGGCTTTCCATGACTTGGCGGAGAACACCAATCGAGCCCGAGGTCCTCCACGGCCTTCGAGAGGATGCGGATAATCTCCGTATCCATGGTGGAGCCCGCACTCGTGCTAGCTAGCGTCGACGGGGCGGGGTCGAAAGTGGAGCCCGGCCAGTCGTCAGATGCAGCGTCGATGGACAGGCTGTCATCCACTCCCCCGTCGTCCTCGGACGCGCCGAAAGTCACAAGGCCCACCGCTCTGCTAGAGGGGTGTGGGTCCGGCTGAGTGAACTGAACCGGCGGTGGGGAAGGCAAGAGCGGCGGTGAAGCACGCGGAGACTGGCTCGGCGTGACGTCACTGAGCTCAGGTTCAGGAAGCCTCTGTGAGCGGCGTTTTTTTTTTTTTTTTAAAGCGCGGCTCAAACAGAGGGGTGGCGCCGATGGGCTCGCTCGCGGCGAAAGCGGCGAAGCGAGCCCGCAGTGTGGAGAGACCCAGGTCGTCACATTCCGGGCATCCGCCCTTGGTCAAAGCAGCTTCTGCATGGTTCCGGCCCAGGCAGCGAGCGCAGATGATGTGACGATCCCCGTCCGGGAGAAGGTCTCTGCACGACGTGCAGGAAGGCATTTGAAACAACGCCTCAGAAAAATTGCTCTTTTACAAATGTCGCGGGGCGAACAGATGTAAAATACTTGCGTGTGTGGCGCGCCGGATGGCTCAGTAGGATGGTGTTCGAAGGCGGCTGAAGGTGCCGACGTCCTCGTAGCAATCCCGCTGGTATGCTTTTCCACGGCGGCGAAGGCTTTCAATAATCCGGAGGATCCAGCGAAGAAGGTGTTCGCTGAAGGAGATAAGATCTGAAGAACTCTCATGACGGGCGCCCAATATATAGCTTGGCCACGCCCATCTTGGCGGGCTCTGACGCGCGCGGGCGCGAAGCGCGCTCATTGGTCGCGCATTCAGAGTTGCCCCGTCATTGGTTCGAGCAAGTTGCCGCAGCACAGCCAATGAACGAGCTCCTTCGTTCATTGCTGTCAGCTGTGCAGCTGCAATGCGTTTTACATAAAGACTTCAATATTCTCGAGAAAAGGAGTTTTCCCATAGCGTAAGCTACTTACGCAATAGGAGAGACCTCTCGAAAGGGAACTGCCATTTCTCTACACATCTCTGTCCATTACGTTTTATCCTTTTTATATTCTGTATAAAATGGGTATGTTTAGGTTTGGGAATAGGGTTAAGGGATCTTACATTTATCTATAAAATGCATGGTAAAAGGGAAATTATACAGATATCTTTATGATATGGAATATACGTAAATAACGTTTTGTAGCTGTAAAATCGTAATACTGTTACGTTTAAATGTTGCAGATATGTCCATATTATACGTTTCAGCATCTATCCAAACGTACAAAAAAGTATGTTTTTTATCTTTGAAAATAACGTCTTAATACCTACGTATTAACAATGAGACCATGCTGTTTATTCTGAAACAGTATAGCCTACCAGTTAAATCAACAGCAATACTTGGGAAGAGACATGAACATGCTAGATAACTCGAATCATAATGAAAACACATTGTTCATCAGTGTTTCAAAAGACCAAGTCATCACTTTAGTTGAGGGGCCACACACATGATGAAGTCATTAAAAGATTATGCTTAGTTAATGATGACTGTATTTGAATGTTAACAGAATTTGTGTGCTATTTGCTGTGATTGGCCAATTTTTTTTTTTTTTTTTTTTAAGTTTATTTAGATAGGGACAGATACAAATAACATAGATAAACTTTGACAGTAATCTGATGCATGTATCAAAATGTGTCTAGCTATAGCTAATTTACAACATTTGTCCCTAGAAGGGCTTTTTTGGTTAAATATAATAAAGTTAAAAATGTAGTACAATAGGAACAAAATAAAACATTAAGTATTAAAAATAATATTAATAATAATAATACAAAATAATAATAATAATAATAAAAGTATACAGGAAAGGCAAAGTCAGAAAGACTAGATATGAGAACAACACTGTTCTTGAATTAACCACAATTTGGTTTGTTTTTTGAAGATGTCTAATGTCGGGATACATTTCAGATGATCTGGCAGAGAATTACATAATTTTGCCCCTTTCACTGAAACAGCAGCCTGAGCAAATGATGTTCTACAGAAAGGGATGTTACAGTTGACTTTAAAAGCAGATTTGGTCGGTCTAGTACTTTGCTGTCTTGTTATTATTTTGCAAAGCGGTAATGGAGCAGCATCATGTAAACATTTGAAGACCAGTTTAACCAGGTGCAAAGAAATAAAATTAACAAAACTCAGAATCTTATATTTACTTTGAATTTGGCAGTGATGGTACCTTATTCTCCTCTTATCCAAAACTTTCAAGGCCCTGTTGTAAAGACACTCTATAGTTTTGACTGATGACTGATGAGCTTGAGACCATGTGGTTATGCCATAAGATATATGTGAAAGAATCATAGAATTTAAAAAAGTAAAAGCACAGTTAAGAGTCAGACAGTTTCTTATCAGCATGAAACAGCTCAAATTGACCCTAATGGTTTTACAAATTTTCTTGATGTGACTTTTAAAATTCAACTGATAATCTATATTTATTCCGAGATACTTCACTTCAGGTACTTGTTCAATAAGTTCACCATTCATTTTTATGTTCAAGAGTTCTGTTGAGGGTAATTTTCGAATAGAAAAGCAGACAGAGTTTGTTTTTTTATATTTAAAGTTAGACGGGATGAGGCCAGCCACGATGATATTCTTTCTAAATTAGCATTAAGTTTGTCAGCCACAGAAATACAGGTGTCAGCAGATGCATACACCACTGTGTCATCTGCATACATTAATAGACCTATATCTGGACATACTACATCCGGCAAGTCATTAATATATAAACTGAAGAGTATGGGTCCCAAGACCGTGCCCTGAGGAATGCCTGTTTTAATTTTAAGAAAAGTGGATCTCACACCATTAATCACAACACACTGTTCACGGCCCTTTAGATATGATTCAAACCAGGATAATGATTTTTTGGATAAATTGAATTTGCTTAATTTTGAAATTAATATATTGTGATTTACTGTGTCGAATGCTTTTTTTAAATCTAGGAATACAGCACCAGCTACATTTCCCTGGTCAAGTGATTGTTTGATTTTTTCAGTTAATAGACAGATTGTGGATTCTGTGGAATGGTTGTTCCTGAATCCAAATTGTAGAGGACTCAGATATTGGTTTGTCTCAAGGTAGTGCATGAGTTGTTCAGAAACAATCTTTTCTAGAACTTTCGACAAAGCTGGAAGAAGACTGATAGGTCTATAATTACAAGACATTTTGTCGTCTCCTGATTTGAAAATCGGTGTTACCAGAGCATTTTTCCACCCGTCTGGGAATTGCCCAGATCTGATGGAAATATTAACAATATTGGTGAGAGGCTGGACCAGAATGCTGCTATGTTTTTTTAAGAAAAGCTGTATCTAAATTAAAAATATCTTTAGAGAAGGTGGTGTTTAGGTCCTGTATAGCTTTCAAAACAGCTGTCTGACCGACCTCCCTGAGCTGGAATGAATTAGCTTGATCTTCGAGCAAGTCTACTGCTGTTAAGCCTATATCATTGCAGCATGGAAAACTTGATGTTAGGTTGTTAACGGATTGTATAAAAAAAGTATTAAATTCATTAGCAACTTGTGTGCTATCTGTGATGGTGTATTCACCCATTTTAAGCTCATATTTTGTTTTGGTGACGTTACCCTTTGGATTTAGTAGGCTATTTAATTGTTTCCACATTAATTTGCCGTTCCCTTTAACCTCTGTTAGAGTTTGAATATAGTGATTTGATTTAGATATTCTAAGTTCTTTTACAACTTGGTTACGCAAACCTTTAAATAGTTTCAGATCAATGTCCCTTCGGGTCTTAATAAAAGTTTTCAAGGCCAGGTCTCTTCTTTTCATCAGTTTTCGAATGTTATCGTTTATCCATGGTAGCTGGAATTTTCTCTGGGATTTCTTCTGCTTTTTAATATATTTATCAACAATGCTCTCGATAGTGGACATAAGTTTATCACAGTAATCGTTTATTTGATCATATTGTTGAAGCTCATCCCAGTTAACACTCTTCAATTCATTTTCAAATTCAGTCTGCTTTTTACGAGGGATTTCAATTTTAAATAAGTTCCTATTTGAATTAAAAAATCTAGTCATTCTTTTCTTTGTCAGTTTTCTTGCAATTAAAATCATATTATGATCAGATAGACCAGTGACTAAATTATATGTTTTTGTGATTCTATCAGGTTTATTAGCGAAGACTAAATCTATCAGTGTTTGAGTCTTCCTGGTAATACGTGTAGGGGTTTCAATCATTTGAATAAAATCGTGTTTGGATGCAAGATTTTTCAGTTTTTTTTCTCTTTTGGGGTCTGTCCATTTACAGGCTATGAAGAAGACATGAACATGCTTGGAAACTCAGATCATAATACAGAAAAACAGTTCTCACATTAATTGATATACTGTTCTAGCCTGTATGCATGCATGAGGTAATGTGGATTTTTGTATTTATAATTCGAAGAGTAGTCTTGCATGCATGAATTATTGCTTTTTTTATGCATGAGTTCATGATGATTCATGTACCATAACTGTAGCTTTATCCACAATGGATAGTAAAGACACATTTTTTTGTGAACAAAGAAAACATCATGATCATGCGTAATAAATCATAATTCATGATGATGTACTCATCTTAGTTAATGTTTTAATTAAGGTGTTGTTCATCCATGAAGTCATGAATGAAAAACGTTGAACTCATGTTAGTTCCTGATGATTCATGAGATATTAATGCATGAATTAATGCCTAATTCATTCATGAATTTATACCTGAATTCATGATAATTCATGTACCCTTACCATAAAGTGTTACCACTGTTAGGTTAGGGTTAGTAGAACAAGTTGACATCTACTTGCAAAAGGTCTTGAAAAGTCATAACTCTCATTAGAAAGACCCAAACAATAAACAAATATATAATAAAAAATGCAAGTAAATTAAATAAAGATCATTCTCACAGTGAATGTGCAGGTGGGAGAGCAAACATACTGTATATGTATTTTTCCCATATTTTCTCTTCCACCTGCACCTGAAATGTTTCTTTATTTATTTCAACATCATAGGTATTGATAATACGTGACCATCTTGATAAGATGGACAGTCACTATATTTCCCTGGCCATCTTTCAAAGAAAGCCCTGAAAAAGGAAATAGCTAAAAAAAAAAAGAGCTAAATAGCTCAAATCATCCTCAACCATACACTCCAGCAAATGCACTCTCTGTGGTCATTAAAAATCCCATGGCACTTCTCGTAAAGAGTAGGGGTATAATCCCAGTGTCCTGGCCACATTCCACCCATTGGCCCTTGCCAATCATGGCCTCCTAATAATCCCCATCCACTGAATATGCTCTATCACTCTCTCTCTCCTCTCCACCTATAGCTGGTGTGTGGTGAGTGCACTGGTGCCATTGTTCTGTGGCTGCCGTCACATCATCCAAGTGGATGCTGCACACTGGTAGTGGTTGAGGTGAGATCCCCTGATATTGATGTAAAGCGCTTTGGGTGTACAGTAGTACATATGAAAGCGCTATATAAATGCCTCATTCATTCATTCATTCATTCATTCATTCACTAATGCAACTAATTTCAGACAAACCTTTTAAATAGAGTGTTTGCATTTAAAGCTTAGCCTACAATAACATGCATATAGTCACACATTTACTTACTTTGTTATGGCGCCTATATCACAGAGACATTATTATATTTAACTTTATTTTTGGCTTCTTAACTTTGGAATAGGTTGAAGTTAACTTAAAATAGTATTTTTGTTAACATTTTGTAAACATATTTGATATTTGACAACAATTCATCTAAAGTTTCTTAATTCCTCTTATGTACTTCCTCTCATTTTCGACCCTAGTTCACCACTTAAGACCACACAGGACCGGGAGTGTAATTTCTCTCCTTTCTTTCTCCCCCGTAAACATTTGTGACTGAGCATTCTGGACTGGACTGATTTCACATCTGAGAGCATTGATGGGTAATGGAGGGTGAACTGTGTGACCTTCACACCTCAAGGCTTTGATCTGCATCCTCCGTTCAGGCGCGGAGGAACAATGTGGAATTCTGTTCCACACACGCATGCTGCAACATTTTGGCTGGTGACTCATTCACCGCTAGTTACAATGTCTGAGATTTCACTCATTGCGTCTGGATGTGGCCAAGAATTTCCAATGAGATTTGATACTGAATAGAGCTTGTCACAGCATTTTGAAATGTCAAGTGTCTCAGCAGCAATGATGATTTTGAAAAAGAGAAAGCAGAGGGATGTTGATTTTCCCAGATGTCTTGCATTTGATAGCCTCTTTTTCTTGCACTTGCTCTGTATAATAACTTCAGTTTGATGGACATGTTTATTCAAACAAATACACAGTGAATGTACAGCATTAGGAGGGAGAAAAATATTTCTTACGCCCATCTTCAGCCACCACCTCCATGGTGTAGGTGCTGTTCTCCTCTCTGTCTAAAGCCTGGACTGTCTTGAGCTCTCCTGAGTACTTCCCAATGGAGAAATATTTCTTAGTGTCTCCTCTCAGTGAATACCTGCAAAAAAACAGTCAAATACTGAATAAAAAAAACAAACAAAAAAACAAACAATGCAAATAAGAATATCAGCAATCTATTTCAATTTGTTAATGCTTATCAAAGCATTTCAAAATGTATAGTGTTTCCTGATGTGCATTCAGTTCACATGCACATACTTTTAACCCAACATACTGTATTTCCAAATACAATCACAAATTTACTATGAATATTTTAACACAGTTTATTATTAGTTATGAGTGGTCCGAGGCTCTCTTTAGATTGCTAATGAATGCGACAGATGGAAATTGTTTCAAGGCATGAATCGATGTATAGAAACCATTTGCATTGTGACCGATGGTTGTATTTACTACTTATTTAAATTAGTGAAATATCACTTTACCTGATTGGATGAGAGTCAGGGTCATAACCTCTGATTGTGGCAATAACACGTCCTGGCTCCTCCCCTTCTCTGACAGTGACTTCATAGTGGCTTTGAGACAAAACGGGACCTTCGTTGATGTCATCGATGAAAATGGTGACAGTGGCTGTGGATGCTGGTCCGTATCTGCCTCGCACCAGAGCAACTGGGTTCTGAGCGCTCAGTACCATTATGTACTCATTCTCCCGCTCAAAGTCCAGCACCTACATGCAAGTGACCAATGAAGTGTTAATACTGTATATCACATATTTATTTATTTTTCCATGCTTGGAGGACGGTTTCAAGAGAAAACAATACCACTATGTGTTTATAAAAAAGAACAAAAAGCAGTGCTCTGATTTTCACAAGTAGCTCTCTTAACCTGTACCAGCCCAACGTAGTCCAGGACAAAATAACAAAATCAAAAAGTGTCACACAATTCAAACTAAATTTCTGAAGGAAAAATGTGTTCAAATCAGGTTCTGAGTGACATTGTATGCTGTGATGTCATTCATCAGACTGAAGGTCAGACTTTCTCTGGACGTCAACCTGCTGTCGTCACTCTGACTGTATGCTATACACTGGGCTGTCTTCCAGGAAAACATAGCTGTGATACAAAAGGTAACAGAGTTAAAAAAAATTGTCGATTTAGAAGTGGGTGGTAATGACATCAAGCGTAGCGTCAGTTCTGCCAGGTCACGTTAGTCAAGCTTGCATCAGCTGACTCTCAGCTGGTCCACGTCTACGTATAGGAATACGACGCCTATCACAGCAATCATATATAAGCTCCTTCAGTATTATCAGGACCATACCGCCAATCCAAACTGTATGCTAATTGTCAATCGTATTTGACGATAGTGGTCCTGACAGAAATGTCATTATTGATTTCAAAGCACTTTTTTTATCCCTACCGGTAATTTTGTTCTTTTCACTTTCATTTCTCATTTAACTTAATTCTCAACACTTGCACCTCTAATGTGTGTTTGTTGAAAAATCAACAACAAAAATCATCCTTTCTATAACTGAGAATAACTGATGATGTCAGTGATGATGCAAATGTTAGATCTGTGTGTATGTTTCCAGAAAGTAGAAAATGAGAGAGAAAGACAGCGAGCAAAAGACTAATGCTACTGACGTGAAAAGCATTGCTGTTTTTTTCCACTAGTAATATTACATCCAAATTTCACTTAATTGAATTCATTAAGTCACTTTATCCACTTGTATTTTTAAGAGCAGACAGCATTCTGACCAGACCCTGCTGTTCTGTCATTCTTTGCCTATATTACATTTGTCAGTTGACCAGTGTACAACTAGGATTTACAAATCAAACGCAGCCAGGAACCAGGTGGCAGTGTTTGATGAAAAAAGACAGAGTCTTGCAGGTTCATGCGTTATGAAATCAGGAAAATCAGACCCATACTGTCTTCTTAAAGTCTTTGCAAAACAAAGCAAGTTATATAAAAAGTTATGAAATAAATACAAAACCACTTTCCAGAAGTCTTGTTCTCTCGGTTCTTGAGTGGTGGAATGAATTTCCAACCTCCACCCAAGCTACTCATCACAATCTTCAGGAGACAACTCAACTTATTGTTGTGTATTTTCACAACATTTTGTATGCTTCTAATGTATCTGAAACTTTGCGTTGTGGTACTGTGAGTGTTGTTGGCGCTTATATGACACATTGCTTGTGACATTCCTCATCTGTAAGTCACTTTGGATAAAAGTGTCTGCTAAATGACTAATTGTAATAATACATTTATCTTTTTTTCTAATGCAGTTTGAGTCACTCAATCATTTGAATTTACAATAATGAATTTCTAAAATTGTTACATAAAGCTTTGTGCCCTTCCCATGCAATAAGTCGTCCTTTTGCTGCACTCAGAATATGTGTGAGATGTGAGAGTTCAGCACACGTCATCATGGACAAGAAATGAGCTGTTCTCAAATCCTCAGGCAATCCCTGTATAAAATTGAACACAAAAACATTGTTTATAGCTCCTGAAAACTGTAAAAACACTGCTCTAACATGCTTCAAGGCAACAGCAAATTACATTTGTTATTGTTGTTTACTTAAAAACAGTCTTTTTTACCATTTGTGGTCTCCAGCGTTGACTGACTGTACATGCTGAAAACTTGACATTCTGTAATTAGCGCTAACTAAGAATACAATACAATTTACTTAATTACTGAGGCACTGAACAACATTCGAGAGAGTTAAGCAGAGTGAATGAGAACACAGATAAACACAATGTAAAACAAATGGCTTAGCTTGACATACAAATATATATCAGTTGAAATGTCACCACCTCCCAGCCTGCAGTCTGATGAAAAGCTATTAGAACATGAATAAAATATGTCAGAAATGGATCAAACAGGTTGTATATCACAGACAGGGTGGACAGAGTTCAAGATCAAGGGAATCAGTGACACTAATCACGTGCTTGTGGTGACCCTGCAGTGCAACTGCATCACCTGAAGGGAATGTAGGTCACGGCGAGGATCAGGCCTTAAGCTCCGGCTGAATGGCCAGCTAAAGAAAGACTGAACTGTTTGTTTTTATTTAACGGCCACAAAAAAAGTATTTGAAAACCTAAAGCCCCACTTAAAAATGCATTAAATTAATTGCATTAGATCAAACCAAGTGGAAACAAATTATACTACACATTTTATCATAGTTTACTTCATTTTTCTGAGCCACTACTTTTAACCAACTGGGCCCAAAGGCATTTCTAGTTCACACAGGTGCCAAGTTTTGTCTTACAGTAATTTTGAAAAGTATATACACAATTAAAAACAACAACAACAACAACAACATATTTTCATGAAATATGTGGCTTGAAAAGTGTTTGAACTCTTGGGGGTTGAGTGGTCAACAACTTAACTCTTAAACCTCATCCATGCACTTAACGTTACCTATAACAATACCAGTTAGTATAAGTGTAACTGTTCAGTGAAGGCAAACACAGAGATAATTTTAGTAACTCAAGAGTATGAGCAATCATACATTTTGACAATTTGACAATGAGCATATGCAGTGTCAGTCCCATTTTGAATGTGGCTCACTTGAATGTGTTTAGATCTTTCTGACGGAACATCAATTTCAGATCCCAGATTGAAAGTTGGATAAACAAATAACAATTACATTATGTCAGGGTGATAGCTCAACATTGTTTTCTCTAATTCAGTGAAAAAGAACAGACCAATGAAAGTTCATTTTTAAAAAGGATCATGATCCAGAAAGGATCATTTCAAACACTGTTAAAAAGTTTGATCTTCTTTAAAACAAGTGCAACTTGGTTTAATGTTTATCTACGCATCTATGAATGGCAGTAGTATAGATCATACCTTATCAAGGATGAGGGCAGCTTCATTGGTCTGTCTGTCTGTCACTAGAGTGAAAACCTCCTCCTCATTCCCAGATTCAAGTCTGTAGTCCACCTGCCAGCTGTCTCCACCCCATTCATCAGCGTCCCATGCTGACACTACAGTAACTGTGGTGCCCACTGAGGAGTCCTCAGCAAGGTGGAAGGGTCCATACTAGAGAGACAGAAATAAATGAAAGATTTCAAAGATACTATACACTCTTAAAAATAAAGGTTCTTTATTGGCATTGATGGTTCCATGAAGAACCTTTAACATCCATGTAACCTTTCCATTGTACAAAAGGTTCTTTATAATAGAAAAAGGTTCTTTAGATTATTTAAACTTCTTCACACTAAGAAAAAATGGTTCCTTTAAGACCTGTTTACTGAAAGGCTTTTTGGGGGAACCCAAAAATGGTTCTTCTATGGAATCATGCCATTTTTAAGTGTGTATGCAATTATGATAAAATGGAGAATAAATAAACCATGAGGATGTGTGTGATTAGAAAACATATTGAACAAATGGATGCATCAAAAATGTGCCATTTATGAATGTTTTCCAGTTAAGAGGAGAGCTCTATCAAATGGAGAATTAAAAAATTCAGAAAGATAGTGAAGACTTTTATAATGTTAAAATGGAGAGTATTATAATTATTTATATTGTTGTCGATGGAGCTAACTAGACAACCTTGACCGCTTGCTATATTGTTGTTGACCTTCAGAACTACTTAACTCCTGACATACAGGCATGACCCTCTCAAAAACATACCTCCAGAGAGAGAGAAAAATAGAAAAAAAGAGGTACAAAGAAACCAGAATATTAGCTGAATATGTGGGCATGACCGGAGAGTGCCTATCTGGAGAGTAGAAAATGTATGTGTGTTCATTTCTGCAAACAATGCTGTTCATTAATGTAAGTAAGTACAGCACAATTTATCCAAACATCATCCATCTAAGTTGAAGCTGCATCATAGTGACTAAACTTCATTGTCAACAAAACGGGGGACACATAATAAAAATGAAAAGGCACACAGCCAGTGAGGTGAGATTTATGGTTGTTTCCAGAATGCAGAACAGAGCTTATTTCAAAGAGGACCTATATATACCTCTTGAATTCAAGCCAGCACTGCTTTTTTACCCCTCCACTGCAGCTGCCCTCCATCTTTACACCGGCACTCTGTCTGCACCCACGTACATCTCCTGTATTATTCACAACACGTAGGCGTAAACACGCAGGGTGTTTTCCAGAAATCAGGGACCATTGCCTGCCTCCATCCTGCATCCGCTCTGTTCTGTATCCGCTCTCCATCCCTCATTTTTCTCACCTCTTCCAGTCATTTTAGTCAGCGATCATAATCTCACTGTTTATTATTCAACTAAGCCACATCAATGAACAAAGATGATGACATAAGAAAGGGCTATGCGCTATGGGCTGTTCTGCATAAGTGAATGCGCTCATGTACCATAAATAGACATCACTTCAGGATAAGAAACTCTTCCAAAAATAGCAGAATCAGACATGTTCTGTAAAAATGCTCATCACAGAATATTACATTTGCTCACTGAATGTAATTATGGATGCACTAATGTTAACATTCTGGCCAATACAGATAAGGTGATAATTTACTTTAATGTTCTAGTTGAAAACTAAAAAAACAATGGTTTAATAATTTGTAAATCAAATGATTTGTAAATCATTCATTTAAATTCTACAAGCGATTTTAGGCTTCACAACATTACAAAGTACAGTCAAAACTGGATATTCAGTTTGAGATTTACTTAAACTTAAACAGCTACATTAAATACACTACATTAATTGCAATCAACTAACACATAACCTAAATGTAAAAAAAGAGAAATTAGAATACACAATTAAGTATCTAATATCAACTGATACAAATAAATTAAACATGTAAAACTAATAACTGATGTGGTTGGTACCTTGAATATAACATAACATTTATGGTGAAATGCAGAATTAATATGAATAAACTGTCGTAATTGGTGCCATCCAATCATAGCTGTGAGCATTGTCCATTTGTAGTGCTCAAAACTAAAAAAAGAAACACTCACAGCTAAATTATTACATGTCCATAAGCCTAAGATTAAAGCATGGATTCCCCCTGAAAGCTGTTTATCTCATCTGACTCTGTAAATCACATTTTCTAGAACACAGGCCTTACACACACACACACACACACACACACACACACACAGACACACACACTTGTATATGTGGTTTACGGTGACTATGGTTTATTGGGCGTAATGGTTTTTATACTGTACAAACTGTATATTCTATCCTCTTACACTAACTCTATCCCTAAACCTACCAATCATAGAAAACTTTCTGCTTTTTTAATTTTTATTTCAAGAAACACCTTTTAGTAAGGTTTTTTAAGCCTTTTGGTTTACGAGGACACATAAAGTGTCCTCATAAACCATGTTTACGTTGTAATACCTATGTCGTTATAAACATTTGTGTCCTCATATACCACATATTCCTGTACACACACACACACACACACACACACACACACACACACACACACACACACACACACACACACACACACACACACACACACACACACACACACACACACACACACACACACACACACACACACAGACACACATACGAAAGTGAGAGAGAGGCTGAGATGACAGCAACATCATCAAGAGTCCAAAAAAAAGAAAATTTATGTTTATTTATTTATGTCATTCACAAAACTGAAAATTATAAATAATAGAGTAGTACCCATAGTGCACAGCCCTTACCTCATGATGAGAGAAGATAGGTGGGTTGTTATTTTCATCCAGAACTTTGACTATGACAGTGCATGAGCTGTTCAGCCCTGAGGAACAAGTCAGAAAACATATTAATTATCTATTTATAACTGCATTAGTGACTGCCATTAATATCAAGATTGATAAGATATCATGTTGCTGTCTGACAGCATATCAGATTCTACATGGCATATTATTTATTCTAGCTGACAGACTAGTCATACTATGTATGTGGAAAGAAATGACATTTTGAGAGCCATTAGTCGGGTCCATAAAGTGACTGAGATTGTGCTGCATAACTACACTAACTACCACAGGTGTTATAGGAAATTATGTTGGAGCATCACAATGTGAAATCTGAAAAAAAGGTGTCTTTAATCACGTAAACCAATCAGAGAAAATTGCACAAAATGACACTTGTTTAAAGGGCCCATATTATGGATTTTTGAAAATTACCTTTCATGTAGTGTGTAACATAGCTCTAAGTGAATGAAAACACCCTGCAAAGTTTTAAATCTGAAAGTGCACCGTATATAAAGTTATTGTCTTTCAAAAGTAAGAGTCGACTCTGAGTAAATTAAATTAATCGTTTTTCAAATGAGTCATAAGCCGTTTCGTTGTAAGTGACGTCAAGACGAAACATTAGTATATTGCCTGCCCACGTATTGCACGTGCAGACACCAGGGAAAACTTTAACCTCAAACCGGCAGCTGATTCCTGTGGATACTAGATAGGATCATGTTGAGAAGACGGCGCTGTGCTCTATAATGTGAAGGTAAAGCCAGTTGTTGTTTTTTTCACTGCCCAAGGACGAGCATGTGAAGAATCAATGGTTAAAATCTTTACCACGATATCACAGCAGTATAATCCTAAACTTTTGCTGTGCTCCCTTTATTTTACTGACGACTGCTTCTCAAATCTCGGAGTTCAATGTAGGATTCGCAAACTGCTTGCTCTTGAAAGATGGTGTTCAAAAAACTTAGTTTTGAGTTTTATATTGTGTAGGTCTCCTGCTAACTGGCTAACTAATGTTATCACTGTCTTACTGAAATACTTCTGCTGATCAGCTGTGGGCCACTATTACCTAAAACTGTGTCTATTAATGCAGATTATCTGTCGTTCTCACTACTTTGAGGAAATATTTGTTTTACCAAAGTTTATGTTACATCAGATCATTCACTCTAGAGCTCGACTAATGTACATTGCATACATGCACTGTTATTGATACAGTTTCCACGTATTCACCGCAATATATTAGAAAAATACTCGGTAAATAAATTAGTACAAGTAAAAAACATGCACTTGTTAATGCTGATGGTGAGGAATTACAGTTGTAACATCTTATAATGTACCTCAAACTGAGTAGTGTATCACTGTGAAATGTCCTGCTCAAGTCGTCCTTGCGATGGAGGTTTGGGTTGAATAATAGTGTTTCATCATCTGACTCGCGCTCGCATTAATATGGTCAAATCGACGTCATTGTTTGTTACTGTGTTTAGTTTACAGTGTATGAAGCCTCAGGACAAGCAGAGCTGACGTTGTTATGGCAATGGGCGTTTTTGTTCTTGACGCGGTGTACACGGTAAGCCAATCACAACAGACTGAGCTGTCTGGCCAATCAGAACAGAGTAGCTCGCAGAAAGGAGGGATTTAGAGAGATTGATTCATTTGACGAGTAGTTTGAGAATCACTGAAAATGTGTGCAAATGTATATTATGATGAAATTAAACAGTTTGATGTGTGTAAACATGCTGTAGGAGACTCCACAACAACATTAGTAAACTTTAAAATAGCATAATAGGGGCCCTTTAATTACGTGGTGCCATTCTAACTAGACTAGTTTTGCATTGTGTCGACCTTTAGCATCCTCTGCTGTGATGGTGAGTGTGTACTGTGGAGCGGTGCCCTCCATGGTGTCCGCCTGCACTGTGATCACTCCCGAGTCTCGGTCCACACGGAACAAATTCCGAGGAGTCTCAGGCATCTGGCTCACCAGCCGATAAAAGATTCGCACGTTATCAGTTTTCGGATCGTCGTTGTCCGCTGCTTGGACAGTGAGAATCTCTGTACCTGTGAGCCGAAGATGATACCACTCACTAAATTTGCTTTGTTTTAGTATTTACATAGGATTTTGTGTTTCTATTGTGCATGTATGTGTGTGTAACCTTTAGTCGCAAGCTCCTTGACCACAGTGTGGTACTGCATCTGTGGGAATGTGGGCCTATTGTCATTGGCGTCACCCACCATCACTCTCAGCTCCACAGGCTTAGCAATCTCTCTGCCATCTGGCCTCTCCACTACTATGTCAATATGAAACTAAAAGGGAAAAAACATAGAAAAGTGTGGTAATCTAAATCATTCTTGTGAATTATCATTTGCAAAGAAATCAGAACTGTATGTCATCTGTCTATTGATGTATAATAGATGATGAAAATAAATCATGCTCACTTAAATCCCAAACGTATTTACTTAAAAAGTATTTACTTAAATCTAAGATTGACTATTAAAATGTATCAAAAATAAAATTAGAACAAACTATTACAACAAACTGTTTATTTCTGTCAAAAAACACCTGTTGCATACCTAGGACAGTTAGGAAACTAAAATTCTAAAATTCACAGGCAACTGAACTTAGTTTAAATTTGAAGACGTTGTGTCAAAGTGGCTAGTTATCTGATGGTGGAGATGTACGTACGTAGACCTATTTACAGAAACATCATGAGAATTATGATGCTATGTGAGTTACATACTCGAGCTGGAGGAGTGAAGTCTTGGTACAGTCTTCTTAGTAAAAAATGATTGGGATTTCCCTGAACTACTGATGAAGACAGATACAAAGTTCCAGCTTCCATTGATTAAATAACCTCCACAGGCATATGTACCTCCAAATGGACACCATATCAATGCTGGCCTACTCTTAAGTGATTAAAAGACATGGAATTGTTGATATTTGGCTCTTGATTGAGAATTTTTGAGAAAATTTCATTATTCTGTGATCCATTGGGCTATTTATTTAGGACTTTTTTATTCACCCAACAATTGAATAGTTGGGTGAGTATTTTATCCAACAATTAATATGAGAGGGACTGAACTTTTGGGCATAACTTGGGCAAGCTGATTAAATAATGGCTTTATGTACAGTAATTCCATTCAACAGTTTGGAGTACAATTTATTTATTTATTTATTTATTTAAATTTTATTCTGCAAAGATGCATTAAATTGATTACAAGTGACAGTTAAATACATTTTTATTCTATTTCAAATAAATGCTGATCGGATTAACTTTCTATTCATCAAAAACTCCTGATAAAATTTCATTATGTTTCCACACAAATACTGTTTTAAACATTTATAATAAGAATTGTTTGTTGAGCATCAAACCAGCATATTAGAATGATTTCTGAAGGATCATGTGACACTGAAGACTGGAGTAATGATGCTGAAAATACAGCTTTGCCATTACAGGAATACATTACATTTTAAAATGTATTAAAATAGAAGGCAAATATTTAAAATTTTGTTTTAATGTTTCACAATAATTCCTGTATTTTTGATCAAATAAATGCAGCCTTGGTGAGCATAAGAAACTCCTTTCAAAAACATTAAAACATTTTATCAATCCTAAACTTTTGAATGGTAGTGTAAAGTCACTACATAATCCTCAAAGCATGGCACTGATTTGTTCAAAACGGGCTTGAGTGCAAAACTTGGTTCGAGCTTGATCCCTGCTGGACTACTTGTTTAAAGAAATATAAATGGATAGAAAAATAGCAGCAATGAATTATATTGGGGTTAAAATTGGAGTTGGAGGAACACCAGAGTGAACACTATTATTTTCTTATTATTTAAACATTATACAGAAAAACTGTTGTAAATAAGGAAATTTAGACAGAATTTTTACATTTAAATTTACCCATAAATCTTAATTTTGGTAAATTTACCACATTTAGCACTGATGTACATCCATAAAAGTATGAATGAATTGTTTATCTTTCACCTGATCCTGTGTTTCTCTGTCCAGAGGAGCATTCAGGTAAATGATTCCTTCCCTGTTGATAGTGAACAACATTTCCGGAAACTCTCCCTCAAGACTATACTCAACTGGACTGCCACTCCATTTCACCTGCAAAGACACACACCCACAATACACAACATAACGAATCAATACTATTGACAACATTAACTTGAGTGAAAGTGTATACCCAAAGGCTAATCTTAAAATCAAGCCTGCTTTATTATACAGTATTCAAAAGGCACCTGTGAGGGAACCATCCAAATGGCTTGGACATCAGATTTAAACAACGATGAGATACAGTGTTTGAGGAAAACCCTGCATGTTTATGCACTGCTGAGAGTTAGCTGATAAGTGCGGTGAGGCCGGGAACCTGCCAAAACAAACCAGCTGCCTTTGCGATGGAGGGATTTTCCACTGCGCTGCCACAAATGATGCAAACTGTCCTGGAAAGGGTGTGGAAACGCACCGAAGAAGGAGAGGACCCTGTAGAGGGGAGAGCGAGGGGGACATGTGTATCTCCTCAATACCTCGCCCTCCAAACGTTTGTTATGGAGATGGCTCTCCAAACTCAAGCATCCTGTATACATCAGCAGGCCTCTCTAAAGATGACCTGCCCACACTGTTATGAACCGTCAAGGAAGCACAGCTTTGAAGAGATTAGTGTCGTCCTGCTGTTCTAAAAATGGTGAGCACCGACTAAGGTGATGTCATCTATTTAGTTTCCATGGCCTGTTTTTGATTGAAGTGATAGAATCCTCTTAGGGCGAGTCAGTTTGGCACTTGCCTTTGATGCTTAGTGCTGTGAATTAACAAGAGAGAGTGTTAACAGTTTGATGCTGAAAATGTATTCTTGTGATAAGGAGAATGATGCTTTAGCAGTCTATCAATGCCGAAGTTTCACTGAGGAGATGCAGGTTAATACGGGTGAGTCTATTTTTATTTTAGTTTTGTTTTCTTGTTATCATGAGAGAGAGAGAAAAAAATCTGATCAGCTGAAAATCATTTCATTTCATCTGTCAAATATCATTATATTATCATGCAGTTGTCCTGGGTCCTTGAGCCGGCTGGCAATTAAATTTGAGTCACTATTATGTAACTGTTAGATAAAGTTGTAGCCTCCTCCTCCTCAAGTATACAGATTTGGAAATGCTCCATCACTCATAAGTGAATATCTGATCAAAATGACGAAATAATTTGCTCATCTATGATGCACCCTTTTATATGTATTGTGCTTACAAAATTTAAAAAATAAGAGATAACTTTTACTGTAAGTTGAGATCTTGATAAACAATATTTGCTGTGTTGAGATTGTGAGACAATTTGTCATGATCACAATACAATAAGGCAAAAAAGCATAAAAACTAAGGATAACTATAACTACTGTATAACTAATAACTAAAGTTTTAATAATCATAATTCAGAACACAACTGTAACAACAACGAACAATATTTTTGGAATCACTTTCAGAACTATTTTTTTCTGGCTAAAAATAACTTTAAAGAGCTTTTTTGTGCCAAAAAATATGGCACAACGATTAAATTTGTCTGTCTAGCTCACGATGCTAGAAGCAATTTCACAACAAAATATGAAGGGATCGAACCTTGCGATAAGGCCCCTAAACTGGAGATGAGTAGGCGGTTCCTTACAGACGCTTGTGTGATGATTGACAGGACAGATTGATAAGGCTTCTCCTGAACTTATGTTTAGAACTTTATTAAAATGTAGCGCAGTGAAATCCAAGAACATGTAGAGCATTAAATAAGCCAAATTTTAATAAAAGCACACCAGCATCTTGTAAAATAAACTATGGGGTGCACGGATCACAGATTTACTGGGACAATGTTGACATTTTCAGCCTGAATCTTCATCATGACAACATCCACAGACTTGATTTAAACATGGGAATTTAAAATACTTCTGCTGTCACCACATCTGTCTTATACACACTCGTTCACAAACAAATTGTGACTCTTGAGCAGTGATTTGTCATCTAGAGTCAATTTGAAAAAAAACAATTTGTGGATTGCACTATTGTGGCATCACCTAAATGGGGATAAAGAATGGGCAACTGCCGAATTTAGCTGCTCTTCTGAATTGTGGCACCCCTGTTGGCGGATTTGAGTGAGAGCAAACAAACAAAGCTGACATCCTAAGCTCAAGTCATCCACTAAGCATTATGATCAAATAAAGCTCTTTATCTGAAATACCAAAAGTGTTTTGTAGGAACACATGGAGTTAAGAGGATTGAGATAAAAAAATTTTTAGGTTTATATCTATACCATTTTTAAAATAGAAGAATTGAGAAGGATGAAATGAGGAGTACTGTACTGCAGTGTTGCTATGAGAGACAGAGAGGAATGCACGACACACAGAGTCTGAGTCCTTCATGACCACTAATCTGTTTCATAACCAGTGTAACTCCAGCCACCCACATGCACATCACAGCACACATGAGTGGGTGGGAAAGGGGTTTTCCCATTAAAAAAAAAAACAAAAAAACAAAACAAAAAAAAGCTCACATAGCACACGTCTTATTGTTCCTTATCTGACTCCCTTACATCGAGTTATTTTGTGTAAATTAATTTAAATATAATACAATGCAATGTCGATGCAATACTATATTATTGTATTAATATAAAATATAAGGTATTTGTTAAAATTCTATTGCATACATCAAAACCAGTACTATAATATAAAACAGTTTGTTTTTTGTAGCTCCTAACTTTAAAACAATATTCAGTCAGAAATTGCAAGAAATTTTCACAAATAATCACAAAGAAATGCCAAGTAACTCTTGGAATTAAACATGAAATTATGAAATAGAAAGACTGAAATAGAATTTTCTATTAAAATGTCCTCCAATAATCTTTTTTATTTAAAAACGTTGAAAAATCACTTTTATCCAGAGAGAGAGAGAAGTACTTTTTAATCAACAGGAACCATATAACACTACATATAGGAACTACTAGGCATGTCACGAGACCAAAAATCCAGTAGTCGGTACATACACCACTATTTTTATACATATTTTTAAAAAGAAATTACAATTATCTTACCAAAATGTTAGCTCACTTAATGTATTTGTGTATTTATGAGGTAAATTGTTGCAATAGTCAGTAATAAAACAAGAATGAATAAACACATTAGAAGCAGTAGCATAAATAAATACAATAGAATAAAGATACAAATTAAACAATGCTGTATATTTTTTCAGTTAGGTTTAACAGTGGCATTCAAGTAAAAATACCACAGAAATTGAATAATCAAATATAAAATAACTCTGCATAGTCATAACTGTATAAGTCAAATATAGATTAATCCTTATTAAAGCTTTTCTTTTGTTGTTTGTTTATTATTAATAATACAATAGTAGACAGTAGCAGGTTTTAAAGGGGTCCTTGATCATACTTTTTTAACTTTAGTTAGTGTGTAATGTTGCTGTTTGAGCATAAACAACATCTGCAAAGATACGACGCTCAAATTTCAATGCAAAGGGATATATTTTCTTTTACATAAATCGCTTTTTAAGGACTACAACAAACGGCTGGTAGGGAATACAACAATCACAAACCCTAAAATTTACATAAACCCAGCCCCCGGGAACAAACAACCAAGGGGGTGAGGCCATGTTGGGCAGCTTTAGGGAAGAGGAAGAGTTGTTGCCGCTGTTTTTTACACCCCAGAAAAAGTTTGTCCTAAGGTTGACACTGTTCCTGAACATTATAACCTCAACATTTGTCTGTGCGTTGCACATTTTATGGAGAACAGCTTCCAGAAGAGAGTACAATGCAGGCTATACGCACAAAAGCTTCTCCTGAAAGATATAGTCATTTCCATTTTGTCGGGAAAATCTGTTGTTTATGGATCACAACTTGTATGTCTTATTATTTGTAGTTGTGTTTCCTAATAACAGTTCCAATTATAAGCTTTTTGTAGTTGCTTTGATAGCTATGATGTAAACGAAGGGCAAAACTTTGCCTCCGCTAGCCCGCTAACTAACATTACAGTATTGATATAGTGTTTACTTTAGCTTTTGCAAGCTCTTGCTTTTGTCAGACTGCTCACCACCCCTCAGGAAAAATATCCATGATTTTGTGATCGATTACTATTTGGATTACCATCGTTTCCCGACAAATATGATTAAATGGTGGGATATCAATGTATCTGTAAGAAAAAACAAAACAAAAAAACATACCACTCTGAAACGTCCCAATTAACATTGTCAGGGTCTGAATCAGGCTTGAATTGGTTTGAAATTGACACCAATCATTAATATTTACATCTGAGTAGAGCTTGCGGTTACCAAGACAGGCATTTTGACATAACTCTGTGTGTGTATTTGAACTTTTATGTGTAATAAGCCGCAAAAATCTGACACTCGCATAAGGCAGCTATGAGTGTGCGCTATGGTTGTCTCTCAGAGTAAGTACTTTATAGTTTAAAATCGCTTTTATTTATAAATTGCCATGATATAAGACCATGAGTGCTTATGTCTTGTATTGTACCGTGTAGCTCGCTTGCAGGGCAAAATCAATGTGGATACTATGAAGCAATTTGCACATTTTGAGAGAGAGAAAGAGAGAGACGGAGACGCGGAACCACTGAATCACTAACACTGTTTGTTAAATTACGTCTCACTGAAAGTATGAAAATTACTGATTTGCTCTGATAATCTGTTTGGGTTCAACCTACATGCTATAGTGCATTAATGTTCAGTACCATCGGTACTTACGGTACTGTAAAAAAACAAGTATCGTCAGGATTTTCAAATGTTGATATCGACTTGGTACCGAAGTATCGGTTCTCATGATATTTCTAATAGGAACACAACATTAATGCAACAGAACTAGACAGGTGTGTAATAATAAGAAAACAAACATGGATCGGTAACACAGGCAAACAGGAACAAAACAGAACCACACCAAAACATAATTAAAGTGACACCAAGCCAAACCCACCCCCCGGGAAGGTGCGTCCTCATGCCATAACTAAATAAAGTTCAACAGAGGAGGTAGGGTGGGGGCTCTGGAGGAGAATGAGGAGTCAGAACAGACTACAACTGGGAGGAGCCGGCAGATGGGGGGGGGGGGGGGGGGGGGACTACAAAGAAGCACATAAATTCTGCAACAAATGTCACTCACTTTGATATGTTTTCTTTCCTTAAAATATCATGACTATTTATTGTAATCAATTGATAGCCCTATTATGTTTTGTTATATTTTCTGTTTTAGGTTTAAAAAGTAACATCAAAACCCTCCCACGCTACTTTAGTACCCCTGGAGTAGCCCAGGCTGGGAAAGAAAAGCATTTTTGTGATCCAGAAATTTAAGTGGCTGGAAATGTGTTGGTGTGTGTAGGAGGCATCCATAAAGTAGAGAGAGGAGGATATTTTGCCACAAACCCACAAACAACTTGTGATGGTAATAAATATTATTCTGCAAACACAACTTACATGATTTCCACTTCACATATAGCACAATTGTACTCTGATTTTGCTGACTGTATACAAGCATTTTCTGATGTTACACGTTAATTGTCAAGCTAGATTTCACCTTTGCTGTGGAGTTAAATGTAAAGTAAACTAAAGATAAGTGATAAGAGGTCTAAAGTAGACGCCCCATATCAACTATCACGATACCAGGTGTTTCAGATACTATTTTTAAGATGGCAGTGATTCATGATTAATATCATAAAATCAGAAGCAAGAGGTCATGTCATGATGAAAGCCATGTGCAATTTATGGATGCTGCCACACTTCCCTTTGAACGCAATATAACATACTCACCTATGATAATATATACACACAGGGTATCTATCTCATGCCGCCAGCGCCTAGAGCCCTTTGCTTTCATCTTACCTGTGAAATTGGGATGGGATATGGTCCAGGCAGATTCTCCTGCAATCTCACTGGATCAGGTGAGGCCCACGCATTCCCAGTCACCTCCACCAAAACAGTTCCAGTCGAAAAGAAAGCGTTGGCCTTGCCGGCCATGTCCTGCACCATCACCGAGAGCTTGTAGCGGCCACACATCTCTGGATCTAGTGTTGAGGCACCTGGACAGATAGACACATTTAAGAAAAACCCCACAAACGGCTGATATAAAAAGATCCCCATAACACCAACCACAGCTAAAAAGGGAAAGTATTTAGTGTAAGTATCTTATAGTGTATGTAAATTAAATTAATTAAAATTCTGTCATGTTACTCTAGATGGCGCAGGCTGATGGGTCCTTAACTTAACCTGCTGACAATTACATCAACTACATGGCACAAGCTGATTGGTTCCTGTTGCATCTGCAGCCAATGAGCTAGTAGTTAGTAAAATAGTTGGTTATAGTTTTCTGTAACAGTTTGAGTTCCACTCAGTTCCTCCACTTTCCCCAGCTCCACCTGTATAGATCTGCTACGGGTAATTTCATATTTTTTATGCAGCAGTATGTCTTACATGCTCACAGCAGCGTGTCTGTGTATGTATTGGCAGTAGCAGCAGCAGTGTAGCAGATTTATATTCTGCCAAGACCAAATACATTAACATTGTCATATCCATATGTCATGATAGAATTGATTGTATTTACTCTACCATTCTAAAGATTTCTAAATGTTGATAAAAGTCTTATCCTCACTAAGGCTGCATTTATTCAAAAACAGTAATATTGGGAAATATTATTACAATTGAAAATAACTGTTTACTTTTTAAATATGTAATTTATCCCTGTGGTGGCAAAGCTGAATTGTCAGCATCATTACTCCAGTCTTTAGTGTCACATGATTCTTCAGAAATCATTTTAATATGCTGTTTCATTTGTGAGCTCCCTATGACGTGAGTAAGAAGTGATTCTGATGAATGGGGATTGCTTGCGAGAGCCTATCTACTTCGAGTGTAACTAAACGAGCCAATGCACATTAGCATGCGATAATTGCACCAGCTGCTCTGCATCGCGGAGCAAGCATATAATGAGCAGCAGGTGCCTCGCATCCTTGTCTTTCGCTTCGGAGCCAGACGGTGAATGCTGTTCCTGCTCTGCAATCTTATCTGAGAGTGTTTTAACTTCAAAAGACGAGTCTGCTTCTTCAAGAGAACGCCTCTTCAAGCTGGTGTTGGTGTTACGGTACATATAGTGCTGGCCACAATCTCACAAAGAGCAAAAGAGCTCTTTTCACAGCTCAGAATGTTGCGAATTCAATGAGAATGTGAGTGCTCACAGCAGGCTTGCACTATTGACCTGTTTGTGTAGCCGTGGTCATGCCTGGGTACTTCAGCACCAGAGAGAGCAGTTTCCTGAAAGAGCATACACGGTTTGACACTGCGTCTTTTTCAAGATGTCATTCAAACCTTGTGTTTCTGGATGCGGTCATTTCCTGTCCTCATTTGATGGCCACGATCACTGTTTCACATGCCTGGGCTTAAGCATGTTGAGACTGCATTCGTGGGTGGTTCATGTTCTCTCATGAGAGCATGACCACGTCGGCACGTTGTTCTTCTGCCCTTTCTCGTAAAGGCTTGAGCTACTCAGCGTGCCGTCGAGCTGCCAGCGCGGGTTGATCGGCGCTCTAGATGAGCAGTCGAGACTCAAGTGGGACTCAAGAGGTTTCCCTTTGCCTATTCCCCGATCTAGTTCCTTTTCTGGTGGCCACCAGAAAAGGGCTGCAATGGCTAATTGCACTGGTGATCAGAGGATTACAGTGAGCGTTCCCTGATGAGACCACCTTCTCGGGCCCCTCACTCCTCTACAAACATGCAAACATGCTGAGACTGTGTTCGTGGGTGGTTTATGCTCTCTTATGAGAGCATGACCACGTCGACACGCTGTTCGTCTTGCCTTTCTCACGAGGGCTTGCCATTGTTCCACTCTCACGTACAACGGACATGCAGTTTCAGGTCTGTGGACGGGGCCTCAACTGCATTGGCACATCAATTGCCTCGAGTTGCTCACAGTACGCCTTGCGCTGCGCCGCTACATGGCAAGCACGTACTGGTCCATACGGACAGCACTGCGACTGTTGCGTACATCAACCGCCAAGGTGGTCTACACTCCCACCGCATGTCACAACTTGCACGCCATCTCCTATGGAGTCAGAAGCATCTGAGGTTACTTCGTGCCATTCACATCCCTGGCGTGCTCAATCGTGCAGGCGACGAGCTCTCACAACAGCCTACACTTCCGGGAGAGTGGCGTCTCCATCCCCAGGTGGTCCAGCTGATAGGGAACTTCTTCGGAGCCGCTCAGATAGATCTGTTTGCCTCTCCGGACTCGACCCATTGCCAGTAGTTTTTTTCCCTGACCGAGAGGACCCTCGGCACTGGCGCACAGCTGGCCCCGGGGCCTTCGCAAGTATCCGTTTCCCCCAGTGAGCCTTCTCACACAGACACTGCGCAAAGTCAGGGAGGACAAGAAGCAGGTCTTGTTAGTTGCGCCGTATTGGCCCAACCGGACCTAGTTCCCGGAACTCATGCTCCTTGCGACAGCACCTCCTTGGCCCATTTCTCTGAGGAAGGACCTGCTTTCTCAGAGACGGGGGCACTATATGGCCCCCTCAACGAGGCGCCTCTATGCTGGAACCTATTCGTTGAATGGTGCTCTTCCCACCGGGAAGACCCCTGAAGATATCCGATCAGTCGTGCTTTCTTTCCTGCAAGATGGGTTGGAGCAAAGGCTGTCTCCCTCCACCCTCAAAGTGTATGTTGTCGCTATCACTGCACATCACGATGCAGTTGAAGGTAAGTCATTGGGAAAGCATGACCTGATCATTAGGTTCCTGAGGGGAGCGAGGAGACTAAATCCGCCTCGCCCCCCCTCTTTACCCTCTTGGGACCTGTCTCTGGTTATCAGTGCATTCAGAGACCTCCCCTTGAACCACTGCAGTCAGCTGAGTTAAAGATCCTGTCACTAAAGACAGTGCTTCTGACTGCTCTGGCTTCCATCAAGAGGGTAGGGGACCAGCAAGTTTTTTTGGTCGACGAATCATGCCTAGAATTCGGGCCAGCCAACTCTCACGTTGTCCTGAGACCCCGGCTCGGATACGTGCCCAAGGTTCCAATCACTCCCTTCAGGGACCAGGTAGTGAACCTGCAAGCACTGCCTTCGTGGGGAGGCAGACCCAGCCCTAGTTTTTCTCTGTCCCGTCCGCTCTTTGTGGTTATATGTGGATAGAACGCAAAGCTTAAGGACCTCAGATCAGCTCTTCATCTGTTACGCAGGCCAGCAGAAGGGAAAGGCTGTCTCCAAGCAGAGGATGACCCACTGGATAGTGGATGCCATCGCCATGGCTTACAAAGCCCAAGGCGTGCCTTGCCCGTTCGGGTTGAAAGCACACTCAACTAGAAGTGTTGCTTCCTCCTGGGCGTTGGCTCAAGGCGCCTCGCTGACAGATATATGTAGAGCTGCGGGCTGGGAGACACCTAACACATTCGCTAGATTATATAGCCTCCGTGTAGAGCTGGTATCTTCCCGTATACTCACCCGTTCTTAGTGTCGTCTTGCAACACCACTTCCACCCCCATGGGCCGGATACGTGCGTCTATTTGCTCCAGTAGTGTTCCCTAGAAATGGCTAACCCTGTGAGTTCATCTGTCACCCCTGCAGCAGTCAGACGTTGCAGAGTGTCTGACGCCAGGCCTACACTCGTATGCATTGTGGAACCTGTGTTAGGCTGGGTGTCCATATGTAGCGGTACTTCTGTCGTCTCTGCTGGTGTTCTTCCCCCCTATAACTAGGCTGGAACCACCCCAGAGACTACCATATGTTGTACTACCCTGCTTGACTAGTCCATATGTGTATCCGTCACAGTGCCTCCCTCCGGGGTAGGATGTGGCTCCCGCAGCGTTCCCTTCCCCAAGGGCACGCTTTCCCAGCGTTATCCCATAAGTCACATTGAGTGAGTCTTGCGGAACAGCAATGACTGACCTTCTCTGCTTAGAGCTCCTACTTTCTGCCCAACACTGCGGTCAGGTCAGGAGGCTCAAGCTGAGCGTTGGAAGGGCCAGCAGCCGTGGCGTTTTGGTAGTTTGGGCGTTTTCCCCATTCGTCAGAATCACTTTTGACTCACGTCATAGTGAGCTGACGAAGGGGAACGTCTCTGTTACGTATGGTAACCCTCGTTCCCCGAGGAGGGAACGGAGACGTGAGTCCCCTCGCCACAAATGCTGAGCTTCTGCTGTATGGCCGAGTCACAGGTCCAGCTCCTCAGCGGAAAAACAAGTGTGCAATTATCGCATGCCAATGTGCATTGGCTCGTTTAGTTACACTCGAAGTAGATTCCCCATTCGTCAGAATCACTTCTGACTCAAGTCTCCGTTCCCTCCTCGGGGAACGAAGGTTACCGTAACCGAGACGATTTGGTGCTCAAGAAACATTTCTTATTATTATCAATGCTTTTCAGGATTCTTTGAATAGAAAGATAAATAGCACTTATTTTAAATAGAAATCTTATGCAACAACATAAATTTCATTACTGTCACTTTTGATCAACTTAATGCATCCCTGCTAAATATAAAATCTTACCCTAAACTTTTAAAAGACGGTAGTGTAAATCAAATTAAATTTTTGTTAATTGGACAAAATCAACCTAACTAGTAAGAACATTAGATTACTCCACAAAGTAATGCAATGTATCTAATGTACTCCACAAAATAATCTAATGTATCTAATGTATTGTTAACACAAGGTATATTACTCTGGGAGCAAATCAAATGCAGCAGTAAAGACCTACATTGCAAAACCATCTATTGTCTGCACAGCCACAAAAAACACAGTGTACAAATTGTGAGCGTATTAAGCCTCTGTTTTTATCTCTTTCTCTGAGCTAATGCCAAGCTGCTCTCATAGCATTTGAACCAGAATCGTCTGAGCTGACCTGATAGGCATGGGGTCTTGATGACTCATTCAAATAGTGGCCATGTTTAAAAAAAAAAAAAAAATGTTGTTAACAGCCGAGTTAACAATGCAATAAGCAGAGCGTGTTGGACTGGCTGAGCGAAAGAGAAAGTTATAAGCTGATGTCATGGTGGAATTGGGCTGAGAGGAGTGACAGATGAGGAAGGCAGTTTACACCAAGACACTTAAAAAAAGCATGAGCGCATCAGTCCAAAATTTACAAGGAAAGATGTATTATTCTATAACTTTTCAAGATTTGATTGGTCAATGCAATGGTATTGTGATTAGGAAATGTGCTGACTTATTCTTTACCAAATATATCAGTCAGACTTCGTTCAATTTATCCTAATCTTAGTCAAGGAGAAGCATCAGTAGTTTATTACCATCCTCTGTAAGAGACACTTCTCCGGTGATGGAATCAATGGAGAACATGTGGCTGGCAGGGATGCGTGGTATCTGGTCCAGAAGACTGAAGCGCAGGTCCGCGTGGGCGGTGTTTCGGTCGTCTCGGTCCAGCGCCTCCACCTGCATGAACGGGATTCCTGTGACAATGACACGTACACACAGACACACATCAGAATTATTTATCACAATCTGAATGAACTGACTGAACTGACACATTCAGATTGATGAGCAAACAGTAGTTATTTGCATATTAACAGAACGGAATTTGAAAAATAGCTATTTTTTTCACAATTATATATTTGGCCACTTTATTAACTGTGAGAGAAGAGCAAAATGACATGGAGAAGAGGGAGGAATTGGTTTGGCCATAAGGCAAAATCTCTCAAAGCAAAGTCGTTGATTACCACAGAAAATAATTCTCAGTTTTTTACTAAATGGAGTATTAGTCAAAATCATTGTTAACAGCTGTGTATAGAGCTTAATTTGGTTGAAACCGGAATACATTTAAATATTCTTAATGTTTGATTGCAATCAAGTGATTGTGAAACATCTTACAATCTCACAATTAACCTGACATTCAACACAGGTTATTATTGATGTTCTATATTCAAATAATTGCCAATGCGTATTCAAGAGGATGACTTCACTGCACTGATAAAAAAAACGGTGAATCAGTTTGTTTGTTTGTTCTTCAATTAATTTTCTTCCTCAGCATGAAGCCTCTGAGGTTAGAGTACATGAGTCTCTCTTTTCTGATGTTCTTAGAGATGAGATGAGTAATCTCTGAACATTGATGAGAAAAACATTCTTCATTTTGCTCTTGTTATTCACTCCAATCTCTACAAGCAAACAAGCGTTTCTGAGAAAATTAAGAAATTCAATTCACAATAGTTAGCACTTCAAGTACATTCATCTGTTATCACAGTGATGGTGTACAGGTACAACAGATTGTCTGCATGTCTAACAGAGACCAGCAGAACAAGCTCTTCATGTGTCTTATAGAAAGTGAAAGAAAAAAAAGCTAAAGCACCATTCAACTATGGCACAATAAGCTTTTTCTAATTGCGCTACTATGCTACTCTAATTTATAGTGTGGTGAAGGAAATGTGTGACATTCAAACTAACAGTTTATCTCATTTAGCATCACACACCTATAGAATTTAAGAGAAAGTCAAGGCAATTAGGATAAGCATCAAGCAAAGGAAGTTCTCTGATGCAGACCTGCTGAGCACTGCCCACCCACCTTTGAGAAGCCCCAGTTGCACGCTGCCTCTCATGCTCTCTACCAAGAACACCGGCACGTTGTCGTTCTTATCGATGACGCACACTTCGACAGTAAAGCTCTGAGTGTGCATGGACTTTGTGAAGGACACCTGGGAAAAAGCACTCAGTTCAAAACACTCAAGCAACATGTCTTATAAGAGCTCAAACCTTTATGCTTCACGTTTCATTGGCCAGCAATTTTCATCAGCATTTGTTATTTTGGGTTGCCTCCATTAAACATTGATTTTTACTAAAATTTGTACCAAATGATCTAAGTGGCATAGGTTTAATTTGAACATCCGTGATTCAAGAAGCTGTGTAGTAGTCAATGCCGAATTGACATGCATCTCAAAGTAACATGCATTTTACAAAGAACTTCTGTAACAATGAATGTTAAAAAAAAGATATTCTTGAAATGGAATTGATACAAGGTTATCCTGATGTCTTCAATGTATCTTGAAAAAATGACATTAAATATAGGTCAAAGACAAAGGAACATTACTTATTGAATGCTTTTTAAGAAAAAGGAAATGTCCTTTATGATTCTGCACCTGTAAGGAGTATGATGGTTGCTTCTCTCTGTCCAGAGGTTTAAGGGCATACAGGAAGCCTGACTCTACCCCAAAAATCCCTTCATCATCACCACTCACAGTCAGATCAGAATAGGCCAGGGGGAGATCCAGCAACTGAAATATCAAAATATGGTAAATATATAAAAACTGATCTATAATGGGAAACTGCAGGCTACTAGTGTTCTATTTATTTGTAAAATAAATAAATAAATAAATTAAAAAAAAAAAAAGGTACTGAAAGACTTAACAGCTATTGCTTTCTTTATTTATTTAGTAACCAGCTTGTTTTGACAGACATCTTTATGCACAGTATGAGGCTCTAGTGAGTACTGGCTCAGTTCACACTTGACATTAAAATGCACTGAAAAACAAGTGTAAAAGTTTTTGTTACTGGTCACTGCTTGATATCGAGAGAGTTGGGGATATGATTTCAATGTAATCCTATCTAGTCATCATATCTGCATTCAAATCACACAAACCCTGCCCATTCCACCTTGGGCTTTACCAGGTCTAATATGCTCAGCCATGCAATTTATTTTTAGAAGAATCACATGAAAACTGCTTTGCTTTGGGGTCATTTGTGCAGTTGTCATTCCTGAAACTTTGCAGGGTGTAGGTGACCTCTTGTCTTCTTAGCAGCATGGATTTTTTTTAAATAGTTAATAGATTATACACAGAATGCAAGCAAAGAAAGCTTTATCAGACAGGGTACCTTTAGATGACAACGAGTTTTTCCTTTAAGTTTTCCGCGTACAGGCGACACCATTTTCATTCACAAGGATCCGCGAAAACAACTAAAAACCTTGTATTCTGCTGCCAGGCCATTAGATGGCGATGAAACACTAGAGACTGAACACATAATACGCATGTGCACGATGTCATCGTCTTCAGAGATTCATGTTTTTGTTGTTTATGGAGACCGTTTTCAAAAACTTGCACTTTGAAACCGTTTTCAAACATTTGCGTTTTCAGGCACCAAAAAGGTTGCTGTTGTGTAAACGAACGGCCAAAATGCATAAAAAGTTTTACGTATCTTCTTGTTCGTTTTTACAATAAGTCACACATACAAGTTGTAAAATTAACACAGAAGTAGTTTAAACAAAATAAGACATATTGTGAACAATAAACCCATATAACTACATCTGAACTCAAAAATGATGAATATTTTTCCAAATCTATCACTTATTAATAATCAAACTAAATATCTAACAAAGTAAGACTCAAAGTTTACAATGATTTCACTTTTGGTGTGAAAGGGCATTTACTTTTGCCAAAAATAGAAATTTTTCCAATCAACAATCAAGTCCAGCCCAGGTGAGAAAAAGTAACATAAAAGTAACTTAACATTACTTTCCATAAAAAGTAACTAACACGATTAGTTACTTTTTTTAGGGAGTAACGCAATATTGTAATGCATTACTTTTAAAAAGTAACTTAACCCAACACTGCTGATCTCTCAATCTGATCTATCAGTGTTTCAGGTTGACATGCTCCTTCCATCGTCACAACTAATAATTATGAAATTCCAACTCCACTTGAAGGGCACATTAATACCTGTTAGTGTAAACAAGGCCACTGGTTGTGTAGTAGGACAGTCAGTGAGACTGATGTTTGGCTGACCCCTTCTCTAAATGTCTGTGAGTGTGAACAAACATGGCTGGTGCTGTTGACAGCAGGTATGTGACTCAGTGGTTGACACCAATTCGCACGGATATTCTGAATTAAGCTGAGCATGAGGCTACACATTGTAAATGCTTAGTGTTCAATGGCACATCCAATGCTAGGTACAGTGTGATCACATGTCTTAAATAGCACACAAACCAGAATAGCCCGGGTCATACGGTATATTTCCATGCAGTGAATTTTAATTGTTTTGTTTGGTTCCTGGAATGTAACTCTGAATAGTTTTTTTCCATGCTTACCCTGCATATTTAGAATAGCATGCCAGTGAGTGTTTATTTGGGAAAGGTAAAGATTGATTGAAGTGCAAATTGCACACAGCATGACTTGTGTGGCGCTTTGTAGCTTGCCTTTTCCCCTGTCTGTTCAATCTGATATGCAGCCTACGCACATGCACAGAATATCCAGGGAACAGTCTTTTAAACCCATGCTTGCTTGTTTTGCTTGACTGTGGCAAAAAAAGCTACCAAAAAAATTATCAGTTCTATCTGGTGGCCTTGCAGCAAGAATGCAACACTCCGGTGAGAGCTAAAAAAAAAAAAAATACATGAATGCGTCAGCCCTCATTTGTCACTTATTTTTAAAGCCTAAACAAATATTCTGTAGCCATCATCCTGTCCCTTCTGTGATCACACAGGGTGTGGGTAATTATCCACCCACTCACATGTAGGCCATTATACTTGATTTGGACACTGCACAGAGACTGTTTTGAGAGCAAATTCAGAAAATGGTGAGCAAGAAGGACTAGGACCCAAACAGTCCTTCAGAAATCCCGTCAATTACAGTGTCTAAGCAAAAAGCTCTTTGGAGAGCAACTGGGCTATTACTAAACGACATCTGGTAAAGATTTCTGACACAAGGCTTGAAGTAAAGCATTGTACAGGAGCTCCATATTTAGTTTGGTGATGACTGGTTGTTGCGTGAATGCCTGCTCATAATTGTACCTTGAGTTCTGAGTGCTCTGAGGAGTGGGATGTAGGATTTATTGAATGGCATGTTTTAATGCTCTGCTTTTTCAGTCCTTTCTCTACATTGCTCTTAGAAGCAGTCATTAAAGGGGGGGTTCAGGATTTTAGACATCGGACCACATTTCCAAGTTAGCCTGGGTGTTATTTATCAGTGGAGACAGTTTTCAAAAATTTTCATCCAGTCCTTACAGTTGCATAGTTCGCCGGTGCTAGGCTAGCGCGAGTCAACGGTATCTGCTAGCCTGCCATTAAAATCAGTTTTACCCACTCCACAGTACACCAAAAGCAAATCAATTATAACGCCAGACTATCAATGGAAATGTCTGTTGAGAGAATAATGTTAGAAATCAAACTACCCTTTCATCGCATTGCAATAGTTATACTTTGTTCCCTGTATTTATTAGCACAGTCTACAGCAGCGGCAGAGTGATATTAAGTTACCTAGGCAACCGAGAGAGTCGGTCCACATGACAATCACGGAAGTGTATTTACCTGCCGCTGACACTCATCACTACAGAAGCAGAGTATATCACCATGTTGCTAATTCCTTCGTTTACAATCAAATGTTTCAATATTGTTGTTCAAGGCTACTACTAGCTAGCTAGACGTCCTGACTGTAGTGCGCTTCTGTTCTGTTTTCTTTTCGGCGCAGTACTACTAACCGGAGCAAAGTAAAATCCCGCCACTGCTGAGAAACTAGTTCCTGTAAATGTAATGCGATCATTGAGATGCAAGAGTAGTTTGATTTCTAACATTATTCTCTCAACAGACATTTACATCGATAGTCTGGCGCGTTATAATTTATTTGCTTTTGGTGTACTGTGGAGTGGGTAAAACTGTTTTTAATAGCAGGCTAGCAGTACCGTTGACTCACGCTAGCCTAGCACTGGTGAATTATGCAACTGGAAGGACTGGATGAAAATTTTTGGAAACTGTCTCCACTGATAAATAACACCCAGGCTAACTTGGAAATGAGGTCCGATGTCCAAAATCCTGAACTACCCCTTTAATACATTCACAGAACTCTTTTAGTCATTCGGAACACAGCACAAGGACAGTCCATTTCAACCAACTAAATCCAGTCTATAAACAACACGCAGGACAATTTCTTTCACTCAGTAATCTTTGTGGTATTTTAGTCACCAGATCTGACAATATGTTGCTTAATCTGTCAGAACTGTTTATTAAATTTTTTACCCAACTGAAATGTTCAGAACCTTGGTGTAACATCTTCTCACATTTGAAGATTACATCACTTCTTTGGTCTGGACTGCAAAACGGCACACCTCCGCACCATGTAATATATGAGAATGAGAGAGTCTGACATTCTACTTGCCACTTGCCTTCATAATTTCCCATCTTGATTACTGCAATGCCCTTTTCATCAGCCTAGTCAACAAAACCATTGCTAGACAAATTGGCAACCTGTGTCATCCTGTATTAAATGCTTTATGGCCCTTACTCTTCATCTATTTGAGCTACACTCAGTCTACACACACTTCCACAGTCAATTTATTTATTATTTTCTAGTATATATTTATTTTTACAGTGGACAAATATAGCCCATATAAGTCAAAGCTAAATCTTCTACTAACATGTAAACTTTCCAAAAATATTTTGTCCTCCTTACAGAAAAAACTCACCTTGGTGAGGTACCATGGGAAAATACCATCATAGTTTTCAGGAACACCAATTTTAAGATGAGCGGTCTCAGAAAGCAAAATGTTCTGAGTCAGCACCTAAAATAGAAAGCAATTAATTGCAAAAGTTAAATCATGGTGAGTGATAAAATATATATTCCAGACAAAAAGGCCAAGAGAACTTACGCTCAGTGCAATAAAGCAAGCACTCAGAGATTCCATCGAGCCAACAGCGGCATTCATGCCTGAGACAAAAACAACAACATAATTTCAGCATTTATGCTTATTTGCTTTAAAGTTCAAACTTCAGTTTTGTTCAGTTTTTTAACAGAGAAGAGACGAAGATATAAAATGACCACTGGTTTTACTTTTAAGGTGCACTCAGTAGCTGCCTAAGTTTGTGTTGATTTTTTTTTTTTTTTTTTTAAGAGCCACACGTAGGCCTGTTGCTGAACACTTAGAATCTTATGTGAATGTACTGTAGTGCATTTCTCCAAATGTTTAAATAAAAAAATAAATAAATTAAAAACCAGTGGGTAGCCTACACCCTTAAGATAGGCTAATGTATTTGGCTGAGTGAACGAATCAAGCGTGCCATGCCATCATACTTTTTCTCCAGTTAATGTTCAACTCGAGTACATCTCATTAATGTAACATCACGTAAGTGTCGAGTTACTTCTGTGCGCTTTTTTTCAGGGACAGCTACACGATTTAGGCTAACTTCTTTTTTAATACAATACATAAAACAAGAATTTAGGCCTACGTCAGGTATAGCCTACCAGTGTCAAAAAATGACAAATCGTACGCAGCGATTACATCACTGAAAACAAACAAACAAAAAAATAAAATAAAATAAACGAACATCTGTAGCTACTCTGTGATTACGTCAGTAAAGACCCAAAAACCCATATACGCCTTGTGACACAGAACTAATCGCACTTAAAAAAAAAAAATAATAAAATATATGTATATATATACATAGCCTAAATAAAGTTACAATAGTCTACTGTGACAAGTAAAATGCGGATGTTTTATGATAAAATAAGAATACGTGTAGTCTAATAAAAACAACGCAAATAATTTAAAACGACAACAAAAATCTCTAAATTAACGTCAGGGTGAACTGACAGATACAGCAAAATCTTACGCGCTTTTTTTCTTATGTTTATCAGGCCTATGTTGTTGAATAAAAGCAGCTCTTACCTCCCGTTCACACTTGCCGATAGCGAAATAGAGAATGGCTAAAGCGTTAGAAGAGCATTACATCTGCCTTGTATCTGATTAATGATTAGCTTTCTTAATTTATCTGAGAAAACCTTTAACTACCTTGTTTCCTCCAATTATACTACATCGTCCTTGGCTTGCATATGTATGAGGGAATAAATTACATGGTATTATAGCCTCAAGTTTGAATCATGCATTTTGTGTTTGTAGAAAGTGTAAATTCAGATAGTTTTTTATATATTTTATTATAAAACCAATTGTAAACATGTAACAAAATTAACAACTCGATAATATTAAATACCTTTAAGTGCAAATCAAACGTTGTTAAAAACAGCTCACAAAACATAATTTATTGATCTATGTCGTCATTTGCACACGGAGCATAGATGTCGAAGTAGCCATATGTCAGACCTCTTATATTGAAACTTCTTATTTATATTGCCTCTTGCCCTCCCCTCCCCTTCCCTCCCCCACTCAAAAAAAACCCAAACCTTCTAGTTCGGTGTCTTGGCTGAGTTACGAACCTGCGCACTCAGTTTCAAGTAATATTATATTCCATAAGTTATTTCAACAAGAAAAATGACTTGTGCTCATCTATATGCACACATGTGCATTCCACTTCTGATACAGCTGTAGTGCACATCAGGAAAAGAACCAATTTCTTTTGCCTCAGTGCAAACATAACCATAGCTCTCCGAAGGGAACATTGTGATTAGTGGATTTACCTCCTATTTACATGCGTAGAATTTGACAACTATACATATTAAGGCAACGAAACAAAAAAAAGTAACGTAACAATAAAAAAGCCTCATGCCCGGCCAACATAATCAACATGATTTTGTCAGTTTTGTTTCATATAATCTCTTTTTCAGTTTACAAAAAAAGTTCATATTTTTCTGTACAGCTAAATAGTCCTTATATTAGCATTAAAAACACACAGCTTCTGGTCGTGGGTATCAGAGGGCATATTAGTCCAGTTTTTCAGAGCACTGACAGGTCGTGACAGGATTTGGACTTCTGTCTAAAGGCCATCTTCTTGTTCTTCCGGGCCACCATACGGCCTAGGAAACGTTTGGCTTTTTTGCTGATGCTCTCGCGGCGCTTACAGTTGGCCATGCGGCGGGCATTCTCTTCCTTGCTGTCCTTGCGAAGGCGAATTTGCCGTACAATGCCCTCGAAGAGGTCACGCACATTGTGATGCAGGGAAGCTGAGGTCTCAATGAACTTGCAGTCAAACACAACGGCACAGGCACTGCCCTCTAGAGAGACATGGAAAAAGAGATGCAGGTGAGCAATAACTCCATTACCAGAGGGACTGAGGCTACAGTGTCATCATTACTATATGCCTCCTGGCTGTTCATCAAAGCTCAAGAGAGATGAGTACTTTATCCAAAACATGACTCCAACCAAAGGCTGAAAAGTCTGTGTTTCTACATGCCATATTTAAAATAGAGAAGAAGATGGGTGAAATCTTACCATCTACAGAAACTTCTCGGGACCGCACCAAGTCACTCTTGTTTCCCACCAGGATGATGGGGATGTTTTCCGACTGCCGAGCTCTGCGCAGCTGGATTCGTAGCTCTGAAGCTTTCTCAAAACTGGACTTGTCTGTCACCGAGTACACGATGATATAGGCATCTCCCATACGCATGCACTGATCTTTCAGCCACTGGCTGTTATCCTGTAGGAATAAAATGGACGGTTATACAGTGCAAAGTTTATGGTGATCATAAGCCATTCCATTTTTTAAATCCATTTTTATTTATTTTAATTAATTTAAAATATTTTATTATTTGTAATTAGTTTAATTAATTTAAAATAAATACTTGAATAAATATTACTCTTAATGTTGATTGCTTACCTGTTCCCATATATCATACAGAAGGATTGATGTCTCCTCATCATCAACCACAAGGGATCTGTCATATGTGTTTCCTGAAATGAAAGTGCAATACATAAGCACACGATATATCATACAGTTTTTTTAATTTTTATTTTTTAAAAAGGACCACGTCACTTAAGACAGATGCTGCACTTAAGACTGACTGTGTTCTAAAATCTTCTGAAATGATATAGGTGTGAAGGGTAAAGATGCAATATAGATATTTACCAGTTTCCTCGCAGTCGCTACTGTCTTCAACTCCACCAAATATTCTCGCCAAACTCGACTTCCCAACGCCGTGCTCGCCCAAGAGAACCACCTTGTAGACCTGTCCGTCTGAGTCGCTGCCGGAGGAGATGACCGAGTCGGAGGAGTCGGACACGCAGCTGTTCCTGTGCTGCTCTCCCGGACTGAAGCGCATGAGGCTGGACAGCTCGGTGGGTTGAGCCTCGGGCATCGAGTGCAGCTCTCGGTCGTCTACCGGCATGCTCCTTCTGTGCAAGTTCTGCAGGTGGAGGGGAAACGGCATGCTACCTCTCCTCTTATCCATGTTCCTCAACTTGTCTCCTTTGTTCAAAGTCATGACTCCAAACCTGTCTGTGTAGAACTATATTATAACAACTGTAGCTACTATGTACTTATAGCTACACTTTTAGGCTACCTATAATACTACCAAGAGAAAAGAAGATATTAAAACATGCCAAAATTGTACTTACATGTGAGTGCGGCTATAACGTCTTCCGTTCAATGTAAAAATTCCAGTTGTCCCGTTTTAACTCCGTTATTCTTCCACTGAGGGTTTCGCTTATAATCTCTGACGATACGGATGCCTTATTTATGCGAGTGAGTGACGTCAGCCCGAGGGAGGGCTTGCCTCGGAGAATCACTCTCTCTTATAGTAGTAACATGATTTTGAGGGAGGGCTGTGTGATTCACAATCTTGCGAGGGTGTCCAGCAGAGAGGGTCTTCCCTCCCCTGCTCGTGTAGTGCGTGGGCGATGAGCTTAATCAGGTTCCGCCAAATGCGGTCTTTGTCTGTAAAGGCTAGTAGCCAGTCATCAATGCTTCAAGAAACGAAATCAGGGTAGCGTAGTTTTTTTTTTTTAAATTACACTGCTGAAACAAACATCTTGCTGGTTTTACCTGGTTTAATGGTCTTATAGCCGGAGAACAGTCGCACTGTAAAAATCGTAATTTGTATAGGCCAAACAATGTGAAAATGCTGTAAATTAGTATAAGATGCCTATAACCATATATGGTCAAATAGATTTCAATAGACAACGTCTATGTAATTTCTCTGTCAAATGTTTTAGCCGATACGAATTACAGAATGTATTTTAAATTCTCTCTATCTTTCTCTCTCTTACACTGGGGTGTTTTCTGTAGCATTTTGTGTTATTTAGTCAGTATTTATAGTATTATTTTAGTGTTATGTTTGTTATCCTGATGTTTTCTTGTTTGTGTGGCAAACTGTGCTCTATATTAGCCTAATATTATTGGTTACAGCTGCTGTTAAGTTAAATTTTTAAGTCATCATTATGTTTTTAATTTTATCACCTTTTTATTATCATCAGTATTTTACAGCAACAAAATTAAAATACTTGGACAGTTTGGTACATTAACATTAATTTAAATTAATTCATGACATAGTTACAAATTGTAAAGTCACCAAAATGTCATCACGTACGTCTTGCAACATCATCATTTGAAACCTTTTTTTTTTTAAATATATATATCCTGTAATTCTCAAGGGCAAAACGACCCTTTCATCACATTGCTGGAGTGCATTTATAGGTAGGCTAGTTCAATGTTGACATCTAGTGGCAAGTATCGGTACATAAATGGCCATTTTTCATGTTTTATTATATCAGATTTTTTTTTATTCGTTTGCTATGTAGAGAACGGCTCTCTGACTTTAAATTAATTTGGCAAGTAGGCTCCACTCAGTTCTTTTACACACCGACTTCTTATGTGGAGGATGTTTATGCATTGATTGCAATGACTTGCCAAAGTTATGGATTTTTTTTTATACCCTGCCCTAGCTTTTAAAATTCACCTAGCCTATGCCAAGGCCTGGTATATAACTGGTTAACCACGAAGAAACACTTTACAGAGCAATAGACATAACCAAGTCTTGGACATAAGCATAAGCAGAATAATTGTATAGATCACATCACAGTTAGTTGATGCACTGCATCATTTACAATGTACTGTTTTATTCAGACAATGAGACTGTAAGACACAAAGATGTGACCTGACATATGTCCTTTCTACTTATAGATGCACGATAACAAAAATTTATTTGAAAGTTCGGTATTTTATGACTGGACCGAAAAAGACTTGCAACGGTAGCTAGTCTGGTCATTTATAAAGAGACTATTGAATAAGAGTTCTGTTACATGAAATGATATCTATCATGCATTTTTAATGCATGCCAGAGAAAGCACTTTTTATGACTTGAAAGCCAAGCAAGTGTAATCTAAATCTATTGCTTAGTACCTATTGTGCTTATTATAGTATCTGTATATCATCACTGTCTTCTGCCTTTAGCTTAGACAGACTATGGATTATCTTCAAACCTTTAGATGACAAAAAAGTTTCAATTATAACTTAATTATAACACAGGTCACTAACTTGTTAAATTGCAATAACATAGAGCGTAAGGTCAATGGTGTGTGATGAAGGTTAATAATAACTAATTCAACAGATGTTACCATGCCTCTTGGGGTTTATTTGGGGTTTATTATCAGCCTGAAGTGGTTTATTTCGAGAGAACAACCGGCTGGATGTACATCATCCCGCTTATTACATGGCTACTTGCCACATAAGTAAATAATTAGACACAAAATATTGATCCGAGTTGAAATATTTTATTAGGTCGTTAAACGCAAAGCTTCCGCGGTGAGAGCAGTTGCTAGTTCAAACTAAACGGACATTTAGGAGATACGGTATACAGTCATTCATACCACTTAGTTCACAGCATTTCGTCACAGAAATAATTATGGGGATAATATATATATATTGATTTCAGATTTAACTGTTTTAAAATCGTACCTGTTTGTATCTCATAATCCAACAGTGTACAAAACAATAGTCACAAAATAGCAGCAGCTGCATTTGTAGGAAACAAGAGAGAGCGAGTCCAGGATACTTAAATAACTGTACACAAAATATTGATTCGACTGAGTTATAATATTTTATTAGCTCACCAAACGCAAAACTTCCACGAAGAAAAAATGTTCCTAGCAAGGGCATAGCACTGTTGACTTTAGTAACCCGGATGAAACTGCCTTATCTGTTTTGAGCAGTTGTTATCTGGGAATATCATAACGCTGGATGGCGCAATTGACCAATCAGAATCAAGTATTCCACAGAGCCGTGAAATAATGATGTATAATGCTATATCCATGTACCAGTAAATCCGTATTTGATTTATCTGGAGAAATGAAATATTTGTACCACAGCATACAAATTAGGCCTATATTTTATTGTATTTATTTATTTTTAGCCTTTTTTTAATTTATTGTTACCTTCCAATCAAGCGTATGTAAGAAAAAATATCAGATTACAGTAAATCGATTACTGTAACATAAATACAACTGACCTTGGGAAAATATTGTTTGCTTAATGGGTAATTGCTTGAACTTTTTCTTAAACTCACAAAATTCATTTTCAATTTTTTATTGGCAAAAACAAGAGGTACAAAACAAAGCAGTCCAAACTATTTCTGCTGTACACGTGCTCCATTTTGATCAATAAGAAATGTCTTTGAAAACAACTCTAAAAGGATGCTATGTCAAAATGAGACTACTATTAAAAGTCACGTTTTACATATTCACAAATATATGACATAGTTACAGAATAAATTTTCGTTCTCTATCCACGTAACAGAGAACGTATGTGGAAACAGAATTCATTTTTATATTACTGTGGTTTCCTTTCCTGACACCTTTTTAGCTCAACTCTCACTTTATAAGTACTAACCAGTCTTCCTGATCTGGTACTGTGAGCGTAGCAAAATAGAATTTTAAAAGAAGCAAAACAATAACAATAATGATAAAGGCGCTCACATTATTATTATCATCATGACACAACTCTGGCTTGCCTTTAGAAGTTCGATCAAGATAACGTGTCAAAGGAGCACACTAGAGCGGCAGGCTTCTTCTGATCACATGTTTCTGGTGTACAGACACTGGTTGACCACCTCCAGAAGCTGAGAGTTCTCCAGAGCTGCTGCCACTCTCTCTTTGTCAGCGAGCTGCTTATTGACTGGAGGAGAAAAAACACAACATATTATCAAACTCAACAGGGTGCTGTGTGATAAAAAAAAAAAAAAAAAAAAAGTGTTACATTAACTCATAAAGCCTACTGTACCATTTTTGATACATTGATTTTTAAGGCCTTTATATTATCAACACTTTTCTGAAAAACACAATGCACACAATCTCTACTACATGCCTTCTGCACACTGACTGATGGTTCAAGTAAAAGGCCTTTAGTATAATTCTAAAAAAGTCCACCTTCAGGTCGTAGTACACCTGTAGACATAAGAATAACTTTTATATTGTAAGTAATATTTAAAAATGAACATTTCCTAGACTGAGGGAACTTTCTTTTTATTTGATTATGCATGTGTAACGGAAGCCAGCTAGTAGTTGCCCTCACTCCTCTGATCTCAATAGGCGCTCTAGCGACTGATGCTATAGGCTGCAGTCGTTAGCCTCCTTGTTAGAGCGCCTGAGACTCACGCTGGAGACTCGGGTTTGAGGCCCGCACTGAGTGGGGTGAGTAGGACACAGGTGAAGTGTTACATATGCATTTTTTAATGTATGAATCAAATATGATATAACAGGCTGTTGGGGAATGTTTATTTTTACATTTCTTAATCATCATTGCAGTGCATTGCATTTATATGTTTTGCCACCCACAATAAGACTACAGAGCTTTGATCATAAAACAAAGCATTTTAACATCTTACTATTTATACTTATATAACATTATCTTGGATCTTACTAAGACATTATTGGGAGATGAGTAACAAATCATATGTATATGCATTTTAGGAATGCTATACTGTAATACAAATCTTATAATTTATATTACAAGCTATCAGAAATGTATCTTAAGTTTTGGACGCATAAAGATAACAATATCTGCACAAAATTACAGTTTTGCTCAGTGGACTGAAAAATATGCATGCATTTTTTTCTTGTGTGAGTTCCATATTCTCAATATGTCATCCTAAATGGGCCATAAAAGCCTGATGTATCAAACACATATGCCATGTATAATGTATGTAATATACATAGTGATGCACCGATGTGAAAATTGTGGCCGATACCGATAACCGATATTAATATTGCTGTTTATGGCCGATACCGATATTTACCGATGTCGATATCTCTGTATAGAAAACAAATTTTTATGATAATCAAATAAAGCGCTATTTTCCAAAACCCTTTTTTTTAAAAACTTTTGTAATTTATTTTCAGAAATGACTGATATTGGGCACCTTTACCTGTGTGCAAAATATGTCATCAGATTTTCAGAAGAAAAAATAAATATTTATATAAAAATACATTTTTATAAAGGATACAAGTGTGTCCTGAATTCACACTATGAATAAGCCAACCCTGAGTATTCAACCCAGAGTTCAACAAAAGGTAGGCTTTAAATTACTACATTCCCGCTGCTGGTGTATAATGGGTGTCGTTGCGGCTCCAACTGACCAACTCGCGTAGTTTTCAGTCAGTGGACTGTCATTGACAGGCGAGAGCTAGCATTTTATTTCAGTTGTAGCCTACATGTAGCCTTACGGGCTGTGAATTAAGATATCCTACAAGCCTGCTCTAATGCAAGCGCTTGTTACTAGATAAGTTGTTGATTATGGCTCGAAAGATGTTTGTGTCTAGTTTGTGAAGTAGCATCGCTAGCTAAAGGCTAAAGGCATCGCTAGCTATTACTGGATTTTAAAGATTATCTTTTTTATGCACCCGTGTCGTGTGTCATTCTTACCTTGATCATTTTCAAGGTGATTTAATTGGCTTTATGCCCAGCTGCACTACTTCCTGAACTTCAGCCAGCTCCTTGTTTCCTGTCTGCCATTATTGGCCAAATTGATTAATTCAGGTGTGCCTGACCTCAGTAGTCATGGCAACAATAATCAGACACCTGAATTAATCAAGTTTGCCCAATAATGGCAGACAGGAAACAAGGAGCTGGCTGAAGTTCAGGAAGTAGTGCAGCTGGGCATAAAGCCAATTGCTACATCATAACCCCGTAACTCCAGCGCGACAATACTTTGATGGTCGGTCAGAACAAGGCAGAGTGCCGTAACTTGCCGCCTCCAGCACCTGCTTCAGCACATTATGTGAGTGTAATGTATGCGCGCGTGCAAAAACAAACATCCCCGCCGGCCCCACATAATCCTACACACACGTCAAATACACAGGAATGATTATCGGCCTGTTCACATCGGCCCTATTTTGACATCGGAACGATACAGATGTGTAAAAAATTGACCATATCGGCCGATATTATATCGGCGGCCGATATATCGTGCATCACTAAATATACAGCAGTGTTTCCCCTACCATTGTTTTGGGGGGGCGGCCCGCCCCCGCAAAACGACCCCCCGCCCCCCCTAAAATGCTGACGAAATACAGTCATAAAAAAGGAATTTAGTGTAAAACGCGGAATTTCACGGAATTTGTAAATTTGAGGAAAAAATAGAAAGCAGTTCAGTACACTTGAAATCAAATCGCGATGTAGACTAGTGTGTGTGAATATTAAAACACAAAGACTATTTAAATACGAATCCTGCATGTTCTGTGTGAATGAATGGTGCCCCGACGCGCAGTTTAATTTACCACACACACACTGAAGCACGTGTGACGCTTGCGCTGTTATTTGGCCTATATGAAGGCACAAATGCATGAACTTCCTCTCCAGGCTCTAGATCCACTCTGAAAGTCACTTCGTGATCATTTCACCGCTTCATTTGAGAAAAACTATCATCATGACAAACACACAGAACCTCAAAAGGTCTTCACGGCAACCCGTCAAAATAAAAGTTCGGTTTAACTTGACAGAAATATATTACTGTTGTACATTAGAATTTAGATATATCCCAATGTAATAATACACTAACACTAATCCAAATAAATTATCATCAAAACTGAAATTTTTAAGGAATAATCCATGTTTTAATTTGAACAGTTAGGCTAAAGCTCATTGTGCAGCCAGTTATTTGACAAAAAGTTTATTTAATTTCATATGATTAAAATTGATGATAAATGCTAAAATTTGTGTTTTATGTCTTCATTTTATTACCAGAAAAAACACAACACAGAATTAGTGTGAATTTTTTTTCCATATATATATATATTAAAAAAAATGTTGTATAAGTTTAATGATTCATAGTACATGATTTCAATTAATAATAAAAAACAAATACACCACGTATCCGTAACACGCCCGCTCCGCAACACTAGCAGTCGTCGTCCCCCGCCCCCCCCCCCCCCCCCCTTTGATGGTCGGTCAGAACAATATGTATATATATATATATATATACATATATATATATATATATATGTATATATATATGCAAAGCTGACTTTTCATCAGCCATTACTCCAGTCTTCAGTGTCACATGATCCTTCAGAAATCGTTCTAATATGCTGATTTATTATCAATGTTGTCCTGCTTAATATATTTAAAATATATATTTTTTCACAATTCTTTAGTTAAAAAAGAACAGCATATATTTAACATATAAATATTTTTTAACAAAATACACTACCTTTCAAAAGTTTGGGGTCAGAAATGTCTTTTTTTCTTTCTTTTCTTTTTTAAATAAATGTTTAATCAGTAAGGATGAGTTAAATTGATAAACAGTGATAGTAAAGATTTATATTGTTATAAAAGACTTCTATTCATTTTATAATGATTTCTGAAGGATCATGTGACACTGAAGAATGGAGTAAATTCAGCTTTGTATCACAGAAATAAATTATATTTTAAAGTATATTCAAATAGAAAACCATTATTTTAAACTGTAATAATATTTCACAATACTACTGCCCCCCCCCCTCCCTCTCTCTATGATTAAATAATGCATTTCATATGTCATGTATTATTTCATAATGTACCATTTTATAATAAACGTTTACCTGCATCCTCTGAGGCATGTGTGCCAGGTGTGATGTGAACGTCAATCTAACAACAAAAAGGCAAAAACGAATGACTTAGATGGGAAATCCCAAAGCCTAATGCTGGCCTGTGTTTGGCAGCTCACTAAAATGTACCTTAAACCTGTCAGGCAGGGAGCGCAGAAGCTTGACTTTGATAGACAGGCCAATGAGAGTGGCCATACTGCAGTGTGGGATAGTCGGTGTGAACTCCACAGACACTGTGCTCTCCTCATCATTCACCTACTCGGAGAGAAGAACGTGACAGACAGACAGATAGAATATTCTATCCATTTGATTAACGTAAAAGTCTATTCTTCTTCAAACTATTTCAGATTAGACTCACATTGACGCGCATTTGTTCCACGACATTCAGTTCTTCGAGGGACAATGGGTGCTCAGGATCGTTGATCGATCTGATTAGATGTGATCATTTAGTTAAGGTCTGACTCAAAGTATCCAAAATGCTTTAAATTGAGGCTTCTAAACTATTGCAGTTTGATAAGAGTAACTGTCAACATGGCAGATAATTCAAAGGAACAAGGCTGACTTTACACAGCATTTGTGTAGCGAGAGCCAAATGATGTAGCTAACGTATTTTGAAAGGATATCGAAGATTTCCCTGTCATCGATGGGGTCCGCTACATCCTCATCTTCATCAGTGGCAGTTAGGAGTCTTTCCCCTGATCGCTGAAATATCAGAGGATTGGCGTTTTCTAGTCGAGTTCCCCCGGACATTATTATCTACTCAACGATGAAATAATAACCAAAAACCAACGCTGTCAGACGTCAGATCACTTCGAAAACTCTGCGAAGCCAAAACAAGCCAGCCGGAAGTCATACAATAAAACCCGGAAACACCCTACACGCTTTTTAAAATAAAAGTTTTATTTATAAAAGTCCGGCAGTTTTCTTCCAATTTTTGCATTTGAAGAGATATAATAATAATAATAATAATAATAATAATAATAATAATAATAATAATAATAATAATAATAAAAAGAACAAGAAGAAGAAGAAGAAAACGAAAAAGAATATAGATTTCCATGCAGTTGTTTTACTTATTTTAACTTGGGAGTTAAAAAAAATACTAATCCCAAATCTATCCTTTTTACTTGTTCAACATATGCTGATAAGGGTTGTTCTGATCAACACAGATAGGCCTATATGCAATACTTGGAGCATTTCTCATTATATACATCTGCAACATTTTATCTCAGATATGGCAACAATGACCTTAGATTTAAACTATTATCATTGCACAGAATGACCTCGTGGATCAGGCCAATTTTCCAGTTAAAAGTGATTTTGTTTTTGAAAGGGGGAAACAAAAAATCATCTGTCTTTAACTAAGAGGGGTGATAAAAGTTCTGTGATATAGGCTACAGTAGGCTGAGCATTCAGTATTATGGATTTACATACACCTATTTGGCTAACTAACACACGTGAGGCAGATGTGAGCAAAACATTTCCAAAACATTTGTCGTGCCAAGGTGGCTACTGTCATCAGTACACTCCAGAATAACATAACAGGTAGAAGAAAGCAAAGCTATGTCTTCCCTGAAGTAAAATGGTTAGTTTTTAAGGTTTAGCACATCAAAGCAGTGTTCATCAACCTTAACCTTGATTTAACAGTGAGGTTTGGCTATTTGTGAGCCAACCAATGCTTATTCCAGTTATAAAGAGCCTTTTGACTTAATTGTTAGGCATCTGTATGCATAGATCTTGAGTACCACAGACAGCACACAAGGCCTAGCAATCCTATAAACCAATATAATCACAGAGTGTGCTATAAATCTTCTTTATTTCATTTAATGGTAATAATCATTGTGAGACAGCCAGCATTTGCTTGTACATTTCCTTGCACAATAATAATAACTTTCAGATACAGTCCAAACAATCTAAAAAAAAAAAAAGTTTAATTTTAGTAGGCTATTTAAAGATTTGTACATCCTTTTTTTTAATGAATCATCCCTATCAATCAGAAAAACCCAGACTCTGGCTATGTTTTCTCACATAATCCTTGCTATTTGTTTTTGGTCTCATCAAAAGTATTGTACTGTGTCACATTAGTTATGGTGTTATTTGCAAGATTGCATATCTGCATCAGCTGCCATAGAGAATTCATGTGTTACACATTTGCTCTGTCTCTTATAGCTTCTTGAAATAATTTTGCTGTTTCATAGCATTCATAACATTTGCTTTCTCTAGAAGCTCTAGCATTTTAAGAATGCAATGTATGCTTTATTAAATTACACAATTTGGCTACTACTTCAGTGTTCAGTTCATAATGAGTCTCTTCCTGAGACTCACACAAAGGATTTATAGACAAAGAGATTATCAAGAGAGTCACATGTTATATTTAATGGACAAGTGCTTTTATTGCAGGCTCTTTTCCAACCAATGAGACTATAAATCTGGCATCACAGCTCTGCATCGGCCTGTTAAAAGATTACCATTCATCCACTGACTGCTTCTATGTGCTAATGTGAAGGTCAAAGGTTAACTGTATGAGAAAAACTTAAGTAACAAAGGAATTTATTGAAGTGCCACAACCTCCGTCTCCTTTCCAGTAGGACATTTGTGCATTCCTAAAATGACAGAGGAGCTGGTATTGATCAAAGCCTTTTGTTTAAAATGTTAATGAGTCAGAACTTATTTGCATGAAATGCACATTAACTTATATTTGCATTATTTCCCCCTTAATTTACTATTTAATAACTTTAATAAGCACAATGTTTATAAATCCCTTGATCTGTTGGGTTTTTCTGGACCAATCAATATTCCAGCCAAACAAATTGAGAAGTTAAAATAACTACTAAATTGCCACCACATCCCTCTTATCACTCTTTGATATTCTCCCACTTTTCTTAAAAAACACTACCAAATGTACTTTTTTTATATGCTGCACATTTTCTTAACTGTCAGTGCTCTTCTTTCTCAGCAATTTAACATCACACTTTTCTGCTAGTGTTTTTCACAGACACAGGATAGTCTCATGTCAAGTGGAAAACTTTGACTAGTAGTTTGATGGCTAGAGCAGGGGAGGTATAAGAGGGGTGCGACGAAGCACAATGAGCTCTACATTCAAATACATATGGAGAGCTTCAAGAGTGGAAGGTCTGCTAGTATGTCTGAAGAAATTTAGCTGGCTCCGAATAGTAAATGACTCATTTTTTTTCCAGAGTGAATGATTAAACCAAACAGCCACTCTTAAAAATGCCCTGAATCTCAAAGATTTCTGGGGGTAGGATGTAAAAAAAGAGGTCCTTTGTGTTGATTTAAATTTGATCTTAGCATCTCGGTTTATCTCAAGGCAAAGCGACCACAGAAATGATTTTGCTGCCACAAGGGTGCAGTCTTAGCACATGCTAATATCTGCCATGTTTTCATTATGACAAAAACTGCAGTAATCTGCACTGGGTTAATGCCAGTTGATAGGGAAGGCAGATAATCTCTGACATCATTCTTTCTTTCTTCCCTCATTGGTTGAACACAATTAAGAGGATTATTTAAGGTGCTGTGAAAACAAATTCCATTTCTTTCCTCAATAACAGAATCAGATCCACTGGTTTCCTGAAAAAAAAAAAAAACAGCCCACATGTACACAAAGTTAAAATTATTACATTATTTGCTCCACCGCACCTTCAAGAAGGTCACCTGACTGCATCCCGACCTTCGTAAAATGGCCAGGAATGACACTTGAATCTGGGTGTCTTGGTCCTGTTGAGTGTTTTTGACATTTTCAGTGCAAGTAGGTCTGTCATTCTGTTTAATTTAATAACAGAAGTTGTTCAAAAGTTTACAGGACGAGTGATTGGCCTGGTTGTGATGAATAAAGAATGAACGTTATGATATAACAGGTAAGTACCAACAGAGTAAGTGGGGGACACATACAGTTTTGAAATGAGGGAATATAATATAGATAGGAAACAAGTCATAGATTACAATATCATTGTCAGGGTTGGTGAGCATGAGGGGGAGGTATATTAGTGTAGACATGTGTGCTACACAGATATACCCACCCAACAGTACTGACCTATTTAGTGTGAACGCTGCCATAATGGGTTTCTCTGTAGCATCCCTTCATTTAGTCAGAAAGTCAAATGCCTCTTAACTAACGTCACAGATGTTCACAGATGTTCACAAGTTCACGGTTTTGTCTGGTTTTTGCAAATGACTTTGACAGAGATTTTAGACAATATTTGGTGGGCCAGTGCCAGGGTTAACCACAGGTTTTGCGGAGGGTATTACAGATATTCAGTCTTGCAGTAGATTCATTTGTTTACTCTGGATTTCAGCCATATTGCTGATTAAAGACTCAGATGGCTGGTAGAAAGCCAACTTGATACAGACTCTTTGGAGCTCAGTAGGCCTATGTATCTGTTCCACTTGAAGAGGTAATAACGCAGAATAAAGAACACAAGAAACTACAAATAAACAGTTTAAGAAAGGGATAATGTGGTTGGTCAAAATTCATAAATTGGCAAAATAAACCCTCAAAGGGGAGGCCATTCACCCAATAGATAAATATGCAGACATGAAATATATATTTTAGTTGATTATTTGATCATTTCACATGTATATTATCTTAAAGTGTCCACTATACAATCACAGAATCTGCCAAGGCGTATTAAAACAAGCGAGTGATATAAGAGTAGAAAAGATATGAAAAGTTGTGGTGGTTATATACGTACACATAGCCTACTTAAATATATGTACTTAAAACTTGTGCACTTTTTGACAATTATGTACAAAATATGCTGACTGCCAGGCAGACTTTGGACTGAGATGTGTTTGATGTAAGGGTTCTCAGGGAGAGTTAAGATGCTGAGGTTGTTGGCTTTTGGGGATGTCACTGTGTTTTGGTTCTTTCTCCAGCGGGATTGACAGGCTGAATCACTGGGTTTAGGCAGCTGCAGCCATTTTCTTCAGCAGTTCAGCTGACTGGGCACAGAGGGGTGAAGAGAGCAGTCATGCTTTCTGTCTCGTTTTCATATTTTCAGAGTTAGACCAAACTGTAATATTTTGCTCTTACTATATCTCATACTTAGGCTATCATAACCATTAAAAGTGGCAAAAAAGAAAGAAAAATAAGGAGAATCTCTACAAGGCTGTAAATGTCACGTTTTGCCTTAGTTTTGTTTTTGTTTTCTGTCAGTATGTTTAGTCATCCGTTTTCCTATGTTCCTTTGTTCTCTTTTTTGTTCGCCACTAGTAGTCTTTGAGTTAATCATCATTGTGTATTTAAGTTCCTCATTTCCTTTCATCCATTGTAGGGTAATGTTTGTGCTATGCACACAGTTTTTTATGTTACCTCTTGTTGTTTTATCTGAGCTTGCTTCATTTATTAAGCGACACCTTTATTTTAATATGCTTCTTTTATCTTCTTCTTCTTCCTGGGACTAAACGGCAAGTAACCATTACAGTAACGGTTATAGTAACCATGTCTTGAATGTTGGGGGGGACCAATTTTTTTTTAGAAAGCATAAATAAAAAGAACAGTGCAGGAAATAGGTTTAATTCTAGTTGTGAAATAATAATTGTGAACTGTTCACACATAATATCTGCATTCATTTACATTAAAATGCACATATGTACTTTTTTTGTATGCCTAATATTTTGAAAACGTAAAATGTTTCTTGTATCATCACACTTAGTTAGGATCATTTTAAATTCAAAACGGCCATATTTGAGAAAAAAGTTGAATAGTTTACATAACTGGATGTTACTGTCTGTCGTTTAACATTTATTTCATAAAACAGTTGACATATTAAATGTTTCACTATTTACATCTTACCTCACTCTCTTTCAATGTTACGCGCTGGAATTCACACTCTGCTTCTGTAAACATTAATTTGATTGGCCATCTCAATAATTTTGACATTGACAATTCAGCCATTTCTAATTTTAAAATGTATTGTGGCACATTTTATATGTGGTCTTCTGTACCTTCTGTATTCTACCTTAGGGAATCACACTAGATAAACAGACATGGAAAACACTTATTTCATAACCACTTTGCACAAGTTTAATTAGAAAGAATAAAAAAGCTCTGCTGCTTTATTGAGTGAGGACTACTCACATGCATACAAACTGTTCACAACACAAAACCAGAACACAAAACCAACACGGCACCAGGGAACAAACTAGGCTGTTGACGGGATAGCATTTGTTGTTCTCATGCATCGATGAGCCTTGGGCGCCCAGCACCCTGTTGCCGTTTTGTGGTTTGTTCCTCCTCGTACCACTGTTGGTAAATTTTTACCACTGCTGACCGGGAGCAATCCACAAGACTAGCTGTTTCAGAGATACTCTGACCCAGTTGCCTTGCCATAATATTTTGGCCCTCGTCAAAGTCGCTCAGATCTTTATTCATGCCCATTTTCCTGCTTCTAACAAGTTGATTACGAGAACTGCTTGTTTGCTTACCATCTAATCTATCCAGACCTGAATATTTGGCCTTGATAGGAGATGATCAGTGATATTCGGTTCATCTGTGACTGGGTCATAATGTTTGTGTGTATGTGTGTATATATTAGGGCTGGGCAAGTTAACGCGTTATTATCGCGTTAACGCATTTATTAATTAATGCCGACAATTTTTTTATCGCACGTTAACGCAGTTTTTTTTTATTATTATTATTTTGAAAGTCCGTTGCTCACTGGCTCTGAATACACATAGGCCTACAGTCAAACCATGATCACAGGAGGGGTGGGATGTTGGTCAGCCAGCAAATAACCCACCCAAACAAGCAGTGGAGAGAGGCAGGTTCTCTCTGGTGAACAGTTAAAGGGTTGCGCTCCGCGAGTGAATGACAGGTGCTCTATGGATAGTACCTATAAAACCTATAGATAATAACTATTTAGATTCTGGAAACTCACAGCGAGCCGAGGATCAGTCTCTCTTCTAATTATTTGTGCTGCGCGTCCTTTATAAAAAGTTATAGACAATTCAACTTCGGCAACGAGCGGGCGCTTGCTTGAGACGAGCATGACCGCAACAGTTTCACAGGAACGCACCCGCTTGTCGCTGCACCTTGTGCTCGACCACTTCACCTCACTCTTGGCTGATTTATACTTCTGCGTCGGACTTACGCCGAAGACAATACGCTATAGACTACGCGTTGGTTTTCATTTATATCTCTGCGTCGTTGTCCGCGTTGACGCGCAATTACACATGCAGAGGGAGCATGTGAAACCCGGGGAGCGGTTCTACCAATCACAGCGCTTGCGGTACGCGTAGAACTGACGTTACATTTTTGGAGAGGTGCACGTCAGGGTACGCCGAAGTATACGCGCGCTACACAGCAACAGCGTGAGTATAAAGTATAAATTGTTTTTTTTACTCCGTTTAATGTAATCTTACGTGGGAAACCATGGCATGACCAAACCTAAGCTACTATAAGTAACGTTGGTCGACTTATATAGTAGTGATCATGACCTCTGACTACTACATAGACTGTTTCTGCTGCTCCCTGATAAAAGATACCTGTTGATACCTGTTCAGAAAAAAAAACAAGAAAACTGGACTCGTTTTAACAAACTAGATAAAAGGTAATGCCCTGGCAGTGGCAAATAGCTTTGTTTAAATATTTGATTTGATTACATTAATGTTTAAGTTGAGATTTGAGATTACTGTGTAAAGGGAATACTGCTGGTATAAAAGCACCTTATTTGTTTAAAGTTATTGCACTTTTGTGTATATAGCAGTACATTTAAATCAAAAGTGCGCAATACACTACTTTAGAAGTCATTATTCAATTTTGCGCATAACAATGCGATTAATCGCGATTAATCACGATTAATCGCAAGAAAACCATGCGATTAATCGCGATTAAAAATTTTGATCGTTGCCCAGCACTAGTATATATATATATATATATATATATATATATATATATATATATATATATATATATATATATATATATATATATATTAGTATACATGGAATTTGGCCTTACTGTCTGTGCATGAAATCTGGTCTGATCTGAAATCTGTATTCTGAAATATGAAAATGATTATTTTCACCAGTGTTGTAAGATAAAAGCAAGCACAGCAGATTTTTTCTGTGTCTGTTTCATAAAAAATGTCAAACTGACAGGTTTATTAGATTAAATATTAAAACAATAATTAATAATGCATGTCTAACCTAATTGGACTTTATACTGTCATTACATGAACAGTGAGTAATCTACTCATATTTATGTCATAATTTCCTGGAACAGCTTTTACATTTTTATTATTGCCATGCAGTGTATGTAATATCAGAAAATTTTTTCAGAAAATTAACCATTATAAAAAAAATAAAAAATGACTGTTATAAGCCTAATCCTCAAGATGGTGCAAATTACTGTTCACAATTTCTTTCTTACTTTGGATTCTAATGGCTACTTTTCTAAAATGAGGCAGACTCAATGACCTTCGGAGGACACGGAATTGGACACAGCTACAACATTTTATTGGAGACTTGCACTGACCTGGGCTACAGTTCCCAAAAGCATTGTAAACCTACGTTTAGAACAGGGGCGTCACTAGGATTTTCATTTTAGGGGGGCTAAGCCCCCAATGAAGGTATGATTTTTTTTTTTATTATAAAAAAAGGTAACACTTTAGTTAAGGATCTAATGCTCACTATAACCAGTTTCATTACCATGCAAAGGCAGGGTTTTATAATCACTGTGGTCCCAAATGTGAGGTATGGGCAGATAGGGGGGTTCTGGGTTTCCCAGAGAAAATTTTGATATTTAGATTTCTCTGATCTACATATTTTAAGATGTTTTGAAGGACAAAAAAATTTGGATAACAGCTTTAAAACCATGTCAGTGGGCAGCTGATTATTTTTCTATCCTCATCAGCATCACACTCTTTTTCTCTTTGTTTTTATCTTGCCCTGTCTCTTCCCCTCCTAAAGCTGAGCTTTGACTGATATAGGCTTTTCATTTTTGTCTGTCAGTGAAGAAAGTAAACATAGGGTCAACTGATCAACATAGGGTCAACTGATCAACATAGGGTCAACTGATAGGTTGATTTTGCCTATGAATCATTTTCTCAGACGCGTTTATTTACTGAAAGCTACTAAAGCTAGGTAATTAAGTTTATTAAATGCATTCACAATATGTAGGCTACACATTCATTATTGATCTTATGCCTAATACAGGGCCGTAGACAGGGCTTTATAATCAAAGAGGTCCAAAATTTGAGGTTGGTAGGGGGTTCAAATTTTTTATTTCTCTGATATGTGCATTTCAAGACGTTTTTAAGACCAAAAAAAGGATAAGAAATAGCTTTAAAACCATGTCAGTGGGCAGTGGATTATTTGTCAATACCTGCTCTCTTCTCATCTCCATCACTCTTTCTTTTTTCTCAGTCTCTTCATTCCTTTCTCTTCCCTTCCTAAACCTGAGCTTTTTTAATTTACTAAAGGCTACAATTTGTATTATATTCTCAATATGTACACATTCATTATTAATCTTGTGCCTAACATGATGAAAACGGCTTTGTTAATGTTTGTTGTCCCCTAACAATGACAGTAAACTAATTACTACATTACATAAGTCACGTTACATAGGCCTATTTTCAGTTCAAAATGGCGAAATTAGACAAACCTATATTAGTTTGCCTGATTATTTGCCTGATTATTTGCCTGATTATTACTAAAGGCTACAATTCGTATTATATTCTCAATATGTACACATTCATTATTAATCTTGTGCCTAACATGATGAAAACGGCTTTGTTAATGTTTGTTGTCCCCTAACAATGACAGTAAACTAATTACTACATTACATAAGTCACGTTACATAGGCCTATTTTCAGTTCAAAATGGCGAAATTAGACAAACCTATATTAGTTTGCCTGATTATTTTTTGTCATTCGTTTAACATTTATGGCCTAAAAAAACGTCAAATATGAAATGTTAAGTTTAGCTACTTACATCTTATCTCACAATTGACCATACGCGTCGAGTCGCACTGTTAAAATTCGCGCTCAGCAGCGTCTGGGAACATAAAGCCCGCCTACTTTGATTTTATTGGTCATCTCAAATATTCTGACATTGACGAACAGTGACAGACCAATGAGGCTCAGATGAACACACACACACACACACACACACACCCTGTCCTCTGTTTCTGACGTGCTCTCTGCTCGGCGCCGCTGAGGATTGAAGATGAAGAACGCGCTGAGTCTGATTATAACAAGACTGAAGTGAATACGAATTTGTGTAGCCTACATTAATCACACATTTTAGGGGGGCTAGGCAGAAGTTTAGGGGGGCTGAAGCCCCTGGTTTAGAACAATTGCCACCAGTGGTCTCTATGATCAACTTTGATCTTACAATGCTTTTGGGAAGCTGAGCACAGATCATGACTCGAAAATCAGATAAGTCCAATACATAAATAAATCGTTTGGTGCAATTCGCCAACCGATTCTTATAGGTTCATTGAAGATTAAACTCTTTTATGAATATGTAGTGGAGTAAAAAGTACACTAACATTCTTTCATGAGTTCACACTTACATAATCAGATATTGTATAAAATATATGTATATACAGTAGATATATATATTTGGCGTGCTCCAAGCTCAGAATTTGGCATGAACCCAGAGCACCCCTCCCCCATCTCTGGCTGGGATAAGCGAGAGTGAGGAGTTGGGGTGAAGGAGGGATCCTGGAAAACAGAGGGAAGTCCTCTCTATATAAGCCTCCTCTCCACTGATTGGGTAGATTATCTGAACGCATTTTGAATGCAGTGAAGTAAAAGTTTCCCAAAATATAAAAATAGGCTACTCATACTACTTCAACCTGTAAGCTACTTAAGTAGGCCTACAGTAACAAAGTAAAAATACATTGTTGCTGTCCACCACTGAAGCTGACTAAAAAAAGAAGAAGACTTAATTGGTCTTATTTTAATCATTTGGTCAAATGGACTCACTGAGATGACAGCGGGTTTGTAACAGTCAGGCTTCTTTTGGGCACAAACAGACTGTCAAGAGGCATTTTTCTTTTGGCTGAGCTGACTAGACTTTTCAATTTCACTTACACACATACATATTTTTGGAAAAAGATAAAAAGTTAATGACTTTCACTTATTATGCTTCACAAACAGAAAGTGCAAAAGTAAAGCGTATCTCATTATAATCTCAGTTTTGCACAAACTGAAAACGATTATGCAAATAATGCTGAAGTATTCACTTCTCAGTTGACTGAATTTGTATCTGTGGACATTGCCAATCTGAAACAGTGTTTTATTTACACTGACAGTCAAATGTTTGGACAGAACTACTCATTCTTTATTATTCTATTCTCTATTCTTTGTCTATATTTTACTATATTACAGACACAATGTAATGACCATGGGGAAATCTCAGCGTAAAACTGGGAGTTGTGAAAAATATGATACATCAGTGTTTTACCAGATGAGAAGCTTATCTGTATCATCGTTTTACTCTTTTAATTCATTTTATGACTGTATCATATATCTCTTTTAATTCCTTTTATAGCTGTTTTAATTTTAAACAATAAAACAAACTTGCCTTGCCTTGCCTATATTTCCTACTACTATAATAGTATGAACTTTAATTTAGTCTAATCAGTAATCTGTTTTTGTCAAATCGAATGGGTGTTATTTATATCTCAGTTCCTCATAGACAGATGCATCAGACTTGGAACTTCATTTGGCAGAAATAGAAACTGTCACCAAATATTCTTGATTTCAGACAGGCATAATCTGCATTGGACTCAGCATGACTGATACTGACAGTGGTGATGATTGGAAGTAAGATCGTAGTGACAATGGTGATGGAAAATTAAAACACTTGTTAGGCACTTGTCTTGAGAGGTAAACAACATTAAAGTTGAGCATTTCAGTGCACTTTCCAAGAAGGCTTAAAGGGGTGGTATAATGCCCCTTTTTACAATATGTAAAATAAGTCTCTGTTGTCCCCAGTTTGTGTATGTGAAGTTTTAGCTCAAAATACCCCACAGATACGTTTTTACAGCATGTTAAATTTGTCCCTGTTTGAGGGTCAGTAGTTTTGTGTGAGTCCCTATAAAGCAACGCTATGTAGTTTTTCAACCTTTATAATATATTTACAAGGTGTTATGGTACATGTGTAAAGTTTGTACAGCCTAATGTTTGAGTAGTGTATTATGATGAAGCCCCTTTTCTTAGGACAAAAAAAAATAAAAAATCACAAGTAAGCCTATGTCTAAACGGCGTGTACAAGTTTGGTAGGGGCTTCATTCTTGCAAGTAAATAATACATGATTAGATGGACAAAATAATCTTTCAGGATAACTATCCTAATGTCTGCAGGCTGATAGTCATGTTTGTTTATTTATTTTTATGGTGAAAGTGTCTTGCCTCTGGCTATAATGCAAATCGATTTTTCAAATTTGCAGATTCATCTATGGTAGCTTGATATTATAATATTGACGATATATGGCTATTACCTACCACACAAACATTGAATTGAAGCATATTCATTATGTAAAACAGTAGACAATAGGCTACTATAATGACGCTGGCTTGTAAACGTGAGCTACGCAATCTTTTGGCGTTTGAAAAAAATAAAACCCATGAAATTATATTCATATGACATGCTGAAATATATGCCAATGTACCTGGGATGAAGACATTTCACACGCAACGCTGGCAGTCTGCCCAAGATGTGAGAACAATTGTCAAGAATATCAAGAATAAGTGACAACATGTAGAATGCAATAGGATGTTTCTGAATGGTTAGTTGATGAAGACAGTTAACTCCACATCAACAACATAAATTCAAGTCTTTGGTTAGCATAGTTTGTCATGATAATCTATAAAATCGCTTGTGTGGGAACTGTTGTAAGATGCCTACAGAGTGACATGCTATTGCATTTGTGTTACGTACTGTATTGCATGTGAAAAGACGGATAAGACAGTTTGAGCAGACTCAGAAATGTGCTCTACTACTACACACTTCCTCTTCTCAACATGGACTGTGTGTTCCCGGGGGCAAGGTTTATGAGTATATATATATATATATATATATATATATATATATATATATATATATATATATATATATATATATATATGACTAACCTTGAAAAGTGTGGAAACTGCCATCAAAGAATGTCCTATAGTTTTCATTTATTTAATTGAATTTCACCTTTCAAAGGGAAAACGAGGAGTGACCTCATTAGCAGAAAAATTACACAAGGGCAGCTGTCAACTCGGTGTGAGACCACTGTGCTACAAAAAAATTAAACAAATAGAGAAAGAGTTTCTAATGTTAATGATGAATAATGAAAGGGGGCTTCAGCTAATGACAAACCTACATTCACATGAGAAGGTAATAAACTTTCAATGTCTTATTGCCATTGCCGATGTTCTCAGAATGGTTGAAATGGGGAAGAAAATCCCACATTAACTCATTCTTTTCAATCGTCGGAACCAAATTTCATTCATCTGAAAATGTTCAGTGTTTGTGTTAATTTGCTCTCTCGATTTTGCCTTGAGAAATACCAATAACATGTGCTCTTGTAACACTAAAGTCCTACTAATAAAATATATCTTAGACAACAGAGATATTACAGCAGCATGGGTGCAAACATCTTATCACTGATGCGTGTGCAGAATGCAACAATCAACATGAACCAACATGCTCCTCAAGTATTTGCCCATGTGCAGACCATCTGTCCTGCACCTTTCAGAAAACCTCTCCACTGTATGTGACTCAGGTGACGTTGATTAAATTGCACAGGGCAGCGGGAAACCCGTCACATTTTTCTAAGGTATAAGATTATCAGAAAAATGACTGGCTGTGTTAGTTGGGCATAATGCTGATGTTTTTTTGTGAAAATGTGCCAGTAGGTCCCAAGAAATTAAAGTGTGAGAGTGACTAATTGTAAGGCGAACTATCAGTTGCATCATGGGCATATTTGGTATGAGAAGCATATGGAGAAATTTGCATACAGCACAACCTGGGGGACAAAACACAATGATTCTTCAGCCAGGAAATCACTTTTTGCAGAAAAAGCTGCCATTAGTAGCATAGGGCTTTCACATCCCCTAGACTATGGGCCTGATTTCCCTCTGCTGCTGTTAAATGCATGACAAAACTTGGAGCGAACTGATTAGATCAATCTAATAGTGAAGGCTAAATGAATTTTCAGTGGGCCACTTTAGAGAGCTGATGGAAATGACTCAGCTCCAAAGTCAGGCGGGAAAGAAATTGGAGGCGTGTCTTTTCACTGAGATCAAATTAAAAGTATTTTGCAGCCTTTTCTGTCCTTCTTTCTTTCTTTCAATGCCCTGTATATTCTCATTTCTCACTGCATGCAAGAATGAAAGATACATAATGCTTTTCTGATGGAGTTCAAATAGTGTCCTTCAGAATCTATTTTTACTCTATATGACTGTGTCTGTTTGAAAAGGTGTTTTTTATTGATGAGATGGCTAACCATTATCATATTTCATTAAATTATACAGTAATGAAGGAACATTAAGTACAAAGTATCATTATCTAATGAAACATTAAGTACAAAGTACTAGTGTACAAAGTGTTACCGGGAAAAAGTACAATGTGATTTACAAAGTCATATTTTCCTTGAGTCAGGTAGCGTGTAGGTAAAATGCGTATTAGCTTTATTGCCACCATTTACACATCCTTTGTCATCACTGTGTTGTTCATCAAGGCACGAATCCCCTGTTTGCCAGATTATGACTACTCAGTCTCAGTGTAATATGCAAGCATTAACGTATTAACTACATTTTAAAATGATATGTTGAAAAAGGTGGATACAATGAATGCATGAGATAAGCTCTGAAATTTGAGCCATTTTCTCCTCTTTCCATTAATTCCTTCCTGGTTCTATGTATGTATTTATGTATGCACATATTATGTGTGTGTGCTTGTTTATATGATTTATGAGGATACACATTTGAATAATGACATGGGTATTACACTTGTATTATTATGTAAATGTGGTTTATGAGGACATCTCATGAGTCCTTGTAATTAAAATGGCTTAAAAACATACTAAACAATGTTTTATAATTTTTTTTAAAATGCAGAAAGTTTTCTGTAATGGGTAGGTTTAGGGGTAGGGTTAGTGTAGAGGACAGAATATAGTTTAAACAGTTACTGTAGACAAACCATTACGTTTATGGAGAGTCCCCACAAAGAGAGTAAACCAGACATGTGTGTGTGTTTATTTATTTATATAAGAGTGCCTCAAGCATCCTTACTATGTTTTATGCTAACATCACTCCTGTTTATTGTTATTGCGCACACATACAAATTGTTTTTATTTTCATTTACTTATTCATGGGTGAAATTAATTATTGGTTTAATAGTACCTTTATCAGTCTAAAAGTTCCCTTAATAATAAATTGCTAAATTGCTCTGTTGAATGTCACATGAACTTTGGAAAATTCATTAATTTTCAAAATAAATGCTAAAAATACAAACATACCACAATTTCTGGAACATTTTAATTGTAATCAGCATGATAAATATTTTATCAAAAGACATTAATGAATATTAATTAAATTAGATGCCAAGCTTTTTATTATGGGACATATTTATTTGATCCTTTAATATTTTAAACTTGGCAGGTTCAATAACTGAGATTTTGGCAGGTTCAGATTGATTTTAGTTTTGGCATGAAACTGAAATTGCAAAAGTCTTTTCTTTCCTATTGAGAAATATATCCAAGCTAAACAAGAAAAAAGTGTTGGGTGGGCTATTGCTACATGTGTTCTCATGTGAATGACAGATAAAAAACGTGCCAGTAAACACGTCACTGCTAAAAGAAGGGGAACTAATTTTGTTTAAAGATTAGGAGGGCACATGAATAAAATAAAATAAATAAATAATGATGTGCACAATATTACATAGAAAATAAGAAGTGTCAATTTTGATTGTATGGTGACTTTAAGGATAACCATAAACTGCTAGTACATCTAGTTGTTCTGACAGAGACCTGCATCTCAGAGAGAGAGAGAGAGAGAGAGAGAGAGAGAGAGAGAGAGAGAGAGAGAGAGAGAGAGAGAGAGAGAGAGAGAGAGAGAGAGAGAGAGAGAATCTATTAGCCTGTTGATGGCTGTTTATCAGGGTGCTTCCTAGCCTCAAAGAACAGATCAGGTTGATAAAAGGATGTAAAAGGATTAGGGCTTCAGACAGCCAAGTAGAGAAGACAGAGGGAAAATGGGATTACTGCTTTTCTCACTGTGGTCTCTGTACATACTGGGTGGTTTACTTAAATGAAAAAAAAAAAAGTTATTCACATGAGGAAAAAAGAGAAAATAAGGAATAATAAATGATGCAATATAAAATGTTTTGATTTGTTATATTTTAGATATTTTAGATTAATTTTGCACAGATTATTTTCAAAAGCACAATGCATGAACATGCATGTTCAGCAGAAAGAATATGTAACAACTGGAGGGGATCTTAAATAATAAAGCACTTTTGTTCACACACCTACCAGAATAATGTCGCAATCAAGAGAGGACATGTTTTTTAAGTAATTCCCAACTTGTTCCTTGTCAATGAAACATGGTGATGTGTTCCACCCAACAGACAGTGACTGAAAACAAACACAATACTTTCATACTTGAAATTTTCTAGTATTGTTGAAAATTAAATAAGCTGTACAAGACCCTTAATTATTAAAAATCATTGTTTTTCTGGGAAATCATCTAAGGGTGCTTTCACACTGGCAGTTTAGTTCGGAACAGGGCACGGTTCGGATCAAAAATCGCTAATGTGAACGCGGTCATGTGGACCCGGGTGCGCACCCGAGACTACCTGGAGGAGGTGGTCTGAGTTTGGTTGCTCCCGAACCGTGGCGCGGTTCGCGTGTATGTGAAAGCAACACGGACTCGGGTGCGCACTTGTTCAGGAAGTAAAGTATCCTGCGCATGTGTTTTAGCCGATTATGATGTATTTAAATAATTAAATAATTAAATTAAACACACGTAAGAGATGAAGATTTACCTTGGATACGAGCAAGAGTGAGTCTGCAGTGTATTCGCGCATAGTGCGTGCAATCAGGGCAACAAATTAATGGAAATCCACTGTCTCCTCAAAAGAGGAAAGACAGCTTAAATGCGACACACACACACACAAACACACACAAACACACACACACACACACACACACACACACACACACACACACACACACACACACACACACACACACACACACACACACACACACACACACACAGTAAACCTGTGTTGTTTACTCAGCTATGCATAACAGCACCAAATTAATAAAAAACACAATATATTGACCCGCGTCGTGTTTTCTATCATGTGCCGTGCACGTTTGCGATGACGTAAGATGCACGCAAACGCACCAGAGTTCGATAGAATCAAGTTGAGTGTGAAAGCAGACCAACGCTGCGGGGGGCGCCGGGAACAATCGCGCTCGGCCTCGGACCACAGCAAAGGAGCCCAGTGTAAAAGCCCCCTAAGTGCTCAGTTTGTAATGGAGGCAAGATTTCACCATCCATTTGGCGCTCCCCTGTGTGCGACGTCGCAGAGCTATTCGAGTTAAATTTTTGTTGTTATCATTTGTCTTCGTGAGTCACTTTAGGGGCAACTATACAAACATTAAGTATGATAGAGTGGCTCTGAAACAGGTAAAAGAGAGCAGTAAAAATGACTTTTTAACTTTAGTATGCTGGACTCCTTCTCAGAACTCCTTCGGGATGTCGGTGTGACACCAGGCCAGGCCCGAGTTGGGGTTTTTCCTGACAACCAGAACTGAAAGTGGAAACGCGGCAGGCAGGGAGGAGCCGAGCGGAAGATTCATTGCATGGTTAGCAGAGGAAGGCTAACATTACCGGTCATACTGTTTGCAAACGTCCAGTCACTGGAAAACAAAATGGATGAACTACATGCAAGGATATCTACGCAGCGATACGTCCAGGATTGTTCCATGGTGTGCTCTTGTGAAACGTGACTAGGAGACAAAACTCCCGACGAGTCCATAACACCAGGGGGCTATATGGTCTACAGAGCCGATCGTAACGCTGTGGATTGTGACAAAACCCTCGGGGGAGGAACAGCGATCTTCGTCAATCAATCCTGGTGTACAGACAGTAAGGTGATTTCACAGTATTGTTCTGAGGAGGTGGAATATTTAACCTTAATGTGTAGACCATTTTATTTACCCAGAGAACTGCAGTGCATTGTTGTGAGAGTTGTGTACATCCCCCTCTGCCAAGGAGGAGGCTGCATTAAAAGAACTACATAACATGATCTTCGAGCATGAGAACATGTATCCTGATGCTGCCTTTATTATCCTGGGAGATTTTAACCACTGCAATCTCCGGAAGAGTATTCCCAAATTTTACCAGTTTGTGACTTTTCCCACTATAGGAAATAATATCTTGGATCATTGTTATAGTAACATTAAAAATGCTAACACAGCGGAGTCCAAATCTCATTTTGGAAAATCTCACCATCTAGCAATCCTGCTAAAGCCAATTTATATTTGAAGACTAATGGACAATCCAGTCACAACTAAAGATGCCACCACATGTACTGACAGTGCACTGATGAACTTGCAGGGCTGCTTAGAGGCTAAAAACATGAACATCTTCAAGGAGGCTACAGACAATATTCATGACTATACAGAGACTGTTTGTGACTATATTAACTGGTGTACATCCATCTGTGTCCCTTCTAGAACTGTTTGTGTTTTTCTAAATCAAAAGCGCTGGTTTAATGGTCATATACACTTGAAGATCAAACAAAGACAGGAAGCTATCAAAGCAGGGGATAGGGAAGAGTATAAGAGGGCCCGACACGATTTGAGGAAGTCCATCAGAGCTGCAAAAAGGGCATATTCCCAAAAACTTAAAAGCTACTATCTGCAAAATGACACACGCAGTATGTGGCAAGGGAATTCAATCTGTTACCAATTATAGAAGCACAAACTGGACAGAGACTAGAGATGTCACCTTACCAGACTGCCTTAACAGTTTTTGTGCCAGATTTGATAGAATAAACTTGGACACTCCCTCCAAACTTTTTTTGAACACTGAGGACTGTGCGCTCCAGGTCACACAAGCACAGGTTCAGAAGGTTTTTAAGAAGGTAAAACCCGTAAGTCAGTGGGACCTGATGGTGTATCGCCAAAAGTTTTGAAGGTCTGCGGGGAACAACTGGCAGGTGTGTGAGTCAGTGAGTTGTACCACACTTATTTAAGTAGTCTATTATTATACCAGTCCCCAAGAAAACAGACACATCTGCCCTGAATGATTTCAGGCCAGTTGCACTTACATCAGTTCCCATGAAGTGCCTAGAGAAATTTGTACTTAGACATATTAACTCTGTGGTTCCAGACACTGTTGACCCCTTATAGTTTGCCTACCGCCCTAATAGATCAGTGGACGATGCGGTGGCCATGGCTTTGCACTATACTCTTCAACGCCTGGACCGGAGTGGAACATACGTAAGAATGCTTTTCTTGGATAATAGTTCCGCTTTCAACACCATCCGACCTGGAAAGCTAATTGAGAAGCTGGTAGACCTCGGGGTCCCAACCACCACCTGTAACTGCGTTTTGGACTTTCTTATTGATAGAGCACAGAATGTGAGGATGGGAGGTAACGTCTCTACTGAGCTCTAAGCACAGGAACACCACAGGGCTGTTGTCTCAGTCCAAAACTCTTCACTCTCTATTCCTATGATTGTGCCACTACCCAGAACAACACTGCTATTATTAAATACGCTGATGATACAACTGTCTTGGGCCTTATTAAAGGTGGGGATGAGACTGGTTACAGGGAGCTGGTTGATAAAATTATGGCTTATGGAGAGAACAATGATCTTATTCTTAATAGAGACAAAACAAAATAATTAATCATGGATTTTAGGATGAAATCCTACTTTCTACAGCCACTGACCATCAAGGGGATTGAGGTGGAAAGAGCTGAGAGTCACAAGTTTCTAGGCCTGCATGTGTCATCAAACTTGAGTTGGACCAAAAACACTGGTGCCACAGTGAAGAAAGCCCAACAGTGGCCTTTAGAGGACTTGTGGAAAGCATCCTCACAAACGGCATCACAGTCTGGTTTGGATGTACCACCCAGGAAGAGAGGAGATCTCTCCAAAAGGTCATAAAGACTGTGGAGAGGATCATCGGATCTGACCTTCTATCTGTGGACACTTTATATACACAACTCTGCAGGAGGAGAGCACAGAAAATTTTTAGGGATACACACCATCCAGCTCATTCCATGTTCAGGCCTAAACACTCAACATATAACTTGAGAAATGACAGACCGGACAGTATTATCTCACAAAAGGTGTGGTTTTATAACAGTTTTTTTCCAGCCACGGTCAGACTGATGGCTGAGGATATGGCATAGGGAACAAATATGTCTGTCTCATCTTTATAAAATGATAGGTGTTATCTCCTTTTACATAGAGATGTTAGAGGTAGTTTATGCCTGTGATGTTTTCATGTGTCTGTCTCTGTTAAACAGAGAATGCTTTATTACAGTACTTTTTAAATATTTATATTATGTATTATCTCAGGACAGTGCAATACTCTTTAATGTGTAATAATCTTAATTTAATCTTAATCTTAAATGATAATCTTCATTGTGTTTGTTTGTCGTAGGTTAATACTGTTCTTCGTGTACTGTACCTTCTCAAAGTCTATTTATTGTGTTTTGTTAGTTCTTCTTTTATGGAGACTTTTTTAATGTTAACTCAACAAACTTTGCTACACAAATTCCTATGTACTTGTACTAGCTGTACTGGTACAAATGGCAAATAAAACTTCAACATTTGGTGACAGCCATTGTCTTTGTTGATCTGGGAGTGAGGTAAGGCTATTTTCCTCTTTTCCTCTTATTGAGCAGTCCTGGGGGCAGGATATGATTTAAAGTAGACAGCAATTTCACTCGAAATGACTGGCACAAGACCTCCTGAACCTTTGCAATGGAACATGGCCATCGGGGACGTTTTCCCGTTTGCATTTTGCATATTTGCTGAAAGTCGCCTGTGGCTCTGGTGCACTCCAATACAATATTTCATATTAGACTTGTCTATAGCTGTAAAATATAACTTATGTTTGTTGCTTGCTTATGTTGGGGAAAACATTATGTGCGCCACGTAGGTTTGTTATTATGTGCAACACTTCTCTGGCTTTTATTATCAACCAGACTGATCAACCAAAGTGAGAATTAAACTCTTGTGTCCGATGCAAGCCTAGGGAAAGAAAAGGGTTTTTTTAACGACTGGAAATTTCTGCCACATAAAATCAATGACTGCTATGAAGTCCTTGGAGGGCTTTTCCTTGCAGGACTGACAGACCAATTATGGACTTGTGAATGTGCAATACTATGATAGCTACAGTCACACTAATGCTGCCCCAATCCCTGTCACAGCACAGAGACCAGATACGATCCCATCAGAGGCTGTGCACCTCACACTCTTTGTGCCTGTGCAGCTGTGCACACTGTGCGCTAATGAAGAGAAATAACCCACTGAAATATCACTTACCCACAGCAGCCTGGGACAGCAGGCATAAAATAAAACAGTTCTATCATTAGTGCACAGTGCACGCTCAATCCCTCATGCACAGTGTCTGAAGAAACAACCGTAGCTCAGCATGCTCTATTTGCGTATTAGTGAAAGACAAGTTTGATCGGCTGTCAGAGGACCAGTGCACTAGGCTGATTTTCCCATTTAAATAGAGCAGCAAGTGGCACAGGCCAGGTTGTGTGAAGGGTAGGCAGAAGAAGTAATGTTTGAGAAGTTTACAATGGCCAAATTTCAGATCCCTGTGACTACTAAATGGCACAGTAGGTTGGCACTGCATAGATGCTAGCTTCAATGCAGGTTATTGTGCCTGCATCTGAGAAGACTGAGATTAAATAAATGCTGTTAAACTGTGCTTATATGTTTATACTAACACATTCTGTTTTATCCTGCATGAATCTTTGATCTACCTTTTATGATGAATGACATTTGTATACTGCTACTGGAAAACACTATAAAAGATGCTTGAGTAATTATTGAGGAAATATTCTACTCTGGCAGGAACACTTTTTTCAGAGGTCTTCAATATTATATTTCCTTGAATGAATACATATAAATTAGTATGGCATAATATGATATACACATATTTCTATCATGATGTGGAATTTCTGTTGGCTTTCTATAGTTTTTACATTGATATAATGATATTTTCTATTCCCAAAACCTAATCCTCACACATTTTTACATGTTCACAAACATATTTTAGCATGTTTATCCATACAGAAAATAGACTTTGCTGGCCTATTTGTTGCAATAACAGAATTATCTGTATTCAAATGGAAGCAAAAGTGGGATGGGGCGTTTTAAATGCTAACTCCATTCAATTTAACCCCTAAATTCATGAATGTTTTGCCAATCATTATTACATATTCGGGTCTTTAGCGACCCGTATCTATTACTAACATGGATGGATCTCCACCTGCTGCAATAGTATAAATTTCTCCTGATATTTTAAGAACAACTACAAAAGAATTAAATAAAATATATTTTGTTACCTTTTGAAACTTGGAAGGGTTCAATTTGAGCAGATGCTTTTTGCCATTATTACAGTTATTTAGAATTAATTTCCCCAGCACATTCAGCATCTGGCTCATATTCGCGCACTTAACAAACAACTATCATTTTCATCGTCTTCAAAATCAATATTTTGATTGCTGACAGCTTCTTCACCAGATCCACCATCAAGTGACAGGACAGTAATATTTGATTGCGTTCAGTGCTTGCTCTGCAGTAAATCACTGAGCCATTTCAAGTTTTGCTGATGATACTTGTGTAGGTTTTATTCCTGCAGTATTTATGAGTGAAACATCACACCATCATTGTGTATCAGACATTGCCACCTTGAAGAATAAAGGTGAATTGCACTTATTGACTCATCAGAAATTAAATTATTGTTGCATAGCTAGCAACCCTATACACATTCTTAGAAAAAAAGTACAGATATTTTTGTGGCTGACCTTATTACATATGCATTTGTAGGAGTTTCCTTTTCAGACGGAACATTTATAGGAGGAGAATATTTAAATGAATCACGCAAACATTTCTAAGGTTTGTGCTACTCAATTTACCGGTATTTGCGCCATAATTTACCACCCCAAAAAAAAGCATGTCTCAAAGCAGACGCTAGTTTGTGCTGCTGTTAGTAGATTGCGTTGGTCAGTTTGGAAATGATCCGGATGCGTCTGTGTTCATTAATTTGCACGTCGTCACTAGATCACGCGCTAAACTTTCCACTCCCATCTGCACTTTTTTGGAATTGCACTCTCATGCTAATTTGCCCTGTTTAATAAACCTGGCCCTAAGGGTCAAACACATAACATTGTAATTTAAGTGCCTAGTTGAATGGTTTCAACAATGTAAGTGATTTCAGGTGGGTCATTTGGTTGCCACAATGTTAGCAATACCAGACACACAGACACACAAATCCTGCATGACAGTTCATAATTAAAAAACTAAGCTCTCATTTTGTTTTATGGAGACAGAAAACATGTATACTGTGTCTAAATGAAATTAAAAAAAGGACGGTTTTAAATGCCTGCGGCCTGCCTAGGATTTTAATAAGCATATGAAAATGTAAACAAATTAATACCCTCTTAATATAATATCTCATTAAATGCTTAGGTGGGTGGTGTATAGCTCCCCTGACAATATGCGACCAGAGACTGTTGCTGAGAAACCAGAAGGGAGAAGCAAGCAAAAGAGGATGGATCGGTACTAAATTCTAAGGCATCAAATCAGCATTAACCTGCCACAGGAAGATCAAATTGCCCCTTCAATGGCTTGGCAATATATTTTCTTTTAGAACTCTAAAACAAGACCAAATTCCTTTGACAGCTTGACAACTATGCTCATAAAGTCATATTGCCTGCATGCAGCTTTTATGATGTTATTATATAATGATTAGGTTCAGCACAAGGGGAAAAGGGAAAAATATGTTTTGAAAAGTTGTCTACAGAGTAATATACTGATCGTTGGTGGCGTGATGTTTTAGTAGCTTGGTTCCAGTCAACTCTTCAGTAGCCCATTCTGTCAAATACAGAACTGAGCTCAGTTAGTATGCATATCAACCAGTTTAAGTCGTAAACACATGGCTCACATGCTCATGGACTGATCAACAGTCTCCACTCCAGCTGTTCTCAAACATCTGCTGACAATCTGACAATACCATAAGTAGAATGATAACTAATTCAATCATGAGTCCAAGTCAGGAAGCTGATCGCTTTCAGTCCATGTTTTACAAAGCGCAGCTGGTGGCGTTCTGAGACTGTTGACTGATCCGTTCCTTGAAAGTGAAGGAGGTGGAAACAGATGTGCAGCTGTCATATCTCATGAGATGGAAGATGTGTTATGAATGTAGCAATCTTGTGCAAACAAAGTGCTGAAATGGGCAGAGCTAAAAAGAGAAGCTGGCAGTATACGGCCTGGATAAAAAGATCCCTGCTGTTAGATGTGCATGTCCTTCGCTGGCAGAAAGGAGTACCTTTGATAGGGAAGCTTTGAAAAGTTATAGTGGGAATGGAATTCATTTTATTCTGGTGTTTTGGACAAGAATATATCATACTTGCACTAACACTTTTTCTAACTGTTGTGTCCTGCAGTTCCCCTGAAGCTGGTGCCATGACTGCTGACACTGATAACGGTGGTCAACATAATCACCTAATGATGATACCCATGTGACAGACTGAAAAAAGCTTCTAAGTTTTGCTGCAGTTGTAATGTTTGTGAAACCATTGGATTGCTGAAGCTATCATGCTGAAAAATCCAGCATTGCTTGTTACCAGCACAAGGTATGTTTGACATGCTGGGACCAGCTTGGGATGCTGGTGTGCTGATGGACCAGCATATGTTGTCTTTTGAGTGCTGGTATGATCCCAGCAAGACCACAACAAAACTTGTATATGTGTTACATATCACATTTCCTAGTGTGTGTTCATAGATAAAAAAAGACCAAGACAATTTTCCAAATAAATTTTAATGAATAAAAATATCTATAGAATCTATAGAAAGTAAAAGTAACACTGACAGAAGCAATGTTGCAGTTAGTGAAATAAAGTATCACTCTACAAGTGATGATTGAGGATTAGTGATGAGACTTGTGGTAAACAAGCAGAATCACTGAAGATAAGAGGAACACCAAGAACAGAAAAAAGAGAAGAGATGAGCAGAAACACAACAACTACAACTGACTTACATCCACACAGCCTTAAATAAAATCAACTGCAAATAAAATCAATGTCTCGGGATTAACAGCATTACCATATTCACTTATTACAAACCAGTTTGGCTTTATTTATTTCATGTGGTACATGTACAAATGTTGTTGAAGCCCTTATGGGCACTTGGCCAATGACTTTGGTTGAATTAATTATCTTTCTGTAATTGTCGAAAGTGCATGCTATCACTATTGTTGACAATATTGCATGTTCCTGACTGCAATGACATACCTTTTACTATGTGTGCTTTTTGGAATCAGTGACTGACAGATGGATTTTGACACATGTGAGTTCTCAAATAAATATGAAAGTCTTTAAAAACTTTCAGTTTTAAACTTTCATTAACAAGTTGTTATTAACTGTCCCATTAAAAGAGCTCTTCTCATAATCTCTTTTACTGAACAAACTTATAATAATTGCTTATGATTATGTTTTTATTAGACATTTTTCTTGGCTTTCATAAATCTAAATGTTTTTGCTTTGCAATTGATTTAACTGATTTGTGTACAGATATTTTGGAATAGGAGACCATTCCTATGATGCTTTCAGCTTACCAGTGACATTGATTAATAATGTAAGTATAACTAAAAACTTTTTTTTTCAGTTTTACTTTCCGTAGAAGGATCAAAATATTTGACAAAGTTATAGGTAACGCTTTAGATTACAGCCCGGAAAGTACTGTGTAATTAAGAGGAATTTACAGTGTAACTTTCTGTAATTATAGTGTACCTATAAAGTACTTTCATGTAAGTATGAGGGAACAATATTTTAAGTTTGGGGAATACAGCAGTAACAACCAGGAGAATTAAAAAATATATATATACTGTAAGTATTATAGAACTAAGGGGTACTTATTCTACTATTATGAAACAACAATCTTACATTTGGGAGCAATGTGTAATTTTTTAATAATTGTGTACCAATACATACTGTGTAATTGCTCCCTTTTTGTAATACTGTTTAGTCTTTTTAAAAATGACAGGGTACATATCTGTGCATTTATTTATTTATTTTTTATCGCTAAAGTGCAGAGGTTTAAGTTTGGGCTAACATGTTTCAAGGCAATAAAAGCTAAGACTATTGCAATTTTTTTAAATACTGGGAAATATATCTTGTTTGATGTGGTCACAGGGTAAGTGGTGCTTGTATAATAAATAAAGGTTTCCGAATCAGTGATATAAGATTGTGTATGCATTTGTATTGTACTTACCCTGTAACTACATGGAACAAGAGGGTAACAAGCACCACTTTAATTTACAGCCCGCAATGTCAGTCTTACCCTGTAACTACATGGAACAAGGGGGTAACAAGCACCACTATAAAACAAGAGTATCTTTCTCCAATATTTAAGCAAAATTTGCAATAGTTTTCGTTTTCAGTGCATTTTTGTTAAAAAGATTACTTTATAAATGCATAGATATATACCCTGTAATTTTTAAAAAAAGGCTTTACAGTATGCACTGATTCACCATTATTACAAAAATGTACGCAGTAAATTGCTCCCAAATGTAAGATTGTTATATCATAATAGTAGAATAAGTACCCCTTAGTTCTATAATACTTACAGTATAAATATTTTTTTAATTCTCCTGGTTGTTACCCCTTTATTCCCCAAACTTAAAATATTGTTCCCTTATACTTATATTGTAAGTACGTTATAGGTACACTATAATTACTGAAGGTTACACTGTAAAATCGCTTTAATTACGCAGTACTTTCCGGGCTGTAATCTAAAGCGTTACCAAGTTATAATAATATAATTCAATAAATTATATGTTTTAACTTTATATTGTTTTCCTTTACATCATCAATGTGTTAAATATAGAAATAGGCGAGCAAAAACAATGCTTGTCCCCAAATCACTGCTTGCATACAGACAGCTGGGCTACTCACACTCAACCCGGCACGACCATGCTGATGAACCAGCTTCACCAGCTCCGTTTTGCTTGAGAACAGCATGCATATCAGCTAGACCAGCACTATACCAGCAAAAACCAGCCTGGACTAGCATGGAATCCATGCTGGTTTATTATGGATCTTTCAGCAGGAATTGTAAAGCAAAATTGGACAGCTGTCATCAAGCACTTCTATATTTTTAATGCTACCTTACCTTATACTTGAACATTTCTTGCAGAAGTCACAGAAAGCTTCTTAGCACTTGTGCTTCTGACAGAGATGTACGCATGGAACAGTCTGTGCTGAATAGTGAATAGTAACAGGAATCACAGTGGGAGATTGAGGACTTGAACTACTCTTTTTTTTAGCCAGCCAGTTCCTCCTGGGGTCAAATTATTAAATCCAACTCTGAACAGCTTTTATTTTCTCTTGCATGGGTGAAAATGTTTTGCCTCCCTGAAAATGACAAATCTCTCAAGCTACGAGTTTCCATTAACAGAGGCTTTATGCACCTTAGTATGTTTCAGACTGAAACACAAAAACAACAATATTACAATATTATATAATAAAGCAAATAGGACAAATAAAATCCTTATTGAATAAATGAAAAATGAACAACTGAAGTTATCAGTTACACTCAACATTTTATATTCAGCATTCAAAACACCAAAACCACATTTAGTTGTTGATATTTAGACCCTATGATATTTTAATAATGAAAATGAAAAGTTTGGCTGTGGCAAGTTGCCTTTGAGTTATTAGCTTACAAAGATTTCCATCCCACAAGTTTCAGGTCCCACTCACCGACTCCAAACAATTCAAATGTGGTCATGGGTTTCATACCTATTGTGAACTGTTTTTGCAAAAATCTCACCCTCTTCTGGTGGAAGTCTGTCACACTTACTGATTAAAAATGGAAGACGGTGTCACGGTCTATGAATTCACTGTCTCTCTCTCGTCTCGCGTGCGGTTGTTGTGTGTGTGTGTGTGTCTGTGGGCGTGGTCACTGATCACTGCTGATCAGCAGCGCCAGCTGGGTTCAATTCGTTTGTCTCTTTATAAGTTCAGTAACTGGTGTCTCATGTTGTCAGATCGTTGTGGTTTCCCCGGTGTGTTCCTGTGTTTCGTGTTGGATCGTGGATTTCCCTGTGTACTTCGTCTCATCTGGATTCTTCACCTGCACCGGATTACCAAGCACTGCACTAGGTCTTCACGGGATATCACCAGCACCAGTCGCTCACCGAGGTCCCTGTGTCACCTTCCACCTAGCGGGGATCGCTCGACCTGCATCTGTGAAGAGCTTCTTCCCGTGTTTAGTGTCTGACCTTCGTGTCTGTGTACACATTAATAAAGAGTCTTTTGCATTTACATCCGTCTCTGTGATCCGTTACAGAGGGGTGATACTAAACAACCTCTGGGTCCAATACTAGATCTGCGCCATCTAAATTGTTTGTTCAAAGATTTCAAGTTCAAGATGTTGACATTGAAACAAATTGTGACTCAAATCAGATCTGAGGACTGGTTTGTCATGATAGACTTCAAGGATGCATACTTCCATGTATTCCTTCCTTTCACATTCACAGGAGATTCCTGAGGTTTGCTTTTGGGGGCGAAGCATACCAATATCGGGTTCTTCCGTTCGGCCTAGTTTTATCACCTGTGGGATGCGGCGCCGATGCAGTCTCCTGCTCGTATCGTATTGATCCTCGCAACCGTAAACAAGCTAAAGCTATACCAGTCACTCACTGTCGAACTGTTTCAGAGACTGTTGAGTCTGATGGCAGCAGCATTTATCGTGATACCTTTTGGCCTGCCGTACATGAGACCCTTGCAGTAGTGACTCAAGACCAAGGGGTTTTCCCCATTGGGCAACCCATTCCGCATGATCGAAGTAACCGCAGGTGTCTTCATTCCTTGGTGATGTGGAAAGAACCTTGGTTCTTGTCCCAAGGTCCCATGCTGCAAGCTTCTTGACGTCGCGTGACAATTGCGACAGAGCTGAGGAGCGATCATGAGTGGTCGCTCAGCACAGGGTCTGTGGAGGGGTAGTACATCGTCTTTCGTGGTAGGACATACATTGCCTGTAGATGGTGGCTGCCTTTCTTGCTTTGAATCACCTTCTCCCAGACCTTCGGGGCCATTATGTGCTTGTCCGTACAAACAACACATCGGTGGTCTCCAATATAAATCATCAGGAGGGATAGGGTCACATCCACATCCACTTTACAAACTGCCAGATCAGATCCTCCTGTGGGCTCTGGAAAAGCTTATGCAGATGCTGAGCAAGTTCTGGACGACCTTCACCTATGGCTTTCAGAGCTCATTCAATGAGCAGTTTGGTGGATTTTAAAGCCTTTTTGTCAGGAGTATTCCTTCGTGATGTGTGTGATGCGGCGGGCTGGTCCTCTCCGCTCACATTTGTAAGGTTTTATGATGTGGACCTGGGCTCTGCACTAGGTTTTCAGGTGCTAATGTCATAGCTATGCTTGTGATTCACACTAGACAGGCACTTGTCAGTACGGTGTAGTGGGTATTATCATTCCCACAGCGTCGCTACTAAGACGCAGCACAAGTTCCTTCGAAAGGGAATGTCTCAGGTTATGACTGTAACCATTGTTCCCTGAGAAGGGAACGATACGCTGTTTCGCCCTGCCATACTTCCTGCATGCCTGTGATTGACTTGCTTGTAACCTGAGACATTTCTCTAGTACTTCCACCTTCATATTTTACATTTTATTTATTTATTTATTTTTATTTATTCATAAGCCTACAAAGTAACATATGCACCAAAACTGACTAAAAAGAAAACAAACAGCCAGTGTTATTCAAATCTTTACAGCAGCTGTTGTAACTTGAGAAAGCAGTATGTCTCACAATCCTAAATCACCAGACCCGTCACCTTGGACACCGTTTCCCATAATCCCTCCTAGCTCACACCTGCACACACTCATCTAATCATCACACCTGTTCGTATTCATTTCATTATCTCTGTGTATTTAGTTCCTCTATTTACAGTCTTTGGTTGTCTGTTGTTAATGTAGCCTATACTAATGTTATGCACACTGTTTTATGCCTGTCTGTTTATTAAATCACGTTTATATTTGTCTTCCGTCTTCCTCATCTTCGTCTGGTGACAGTATGCTGATGTAATAATTTCCCTATAATTTGACATTAATTATTTATGTGTAAACATTGTGCAGGTTCACTGGTTCTACTAGATGTCCATTTGCACTGTTACTAAGCCATTACACGACCTAGGCTGTAAACCATTAATGTGCTTTAGGTTCTGAATCGATGCTGTTGTCAAAATAAAGCCAAAACAAACGATAATAAAGTGAAGCTTCAAGCATATTCTGAAGTGATGTGGACTGAATGATTTGTCAAGGTTTGCTACATTGATAAATACATTGAGGTTTTGAAACAGGTTTAGACTGATATGAGCTCACACATACAGTTTATACTTCCATCTGTCTTGAAAGGACAACATTAAAGGGATTTATAGAGTAAACATAATACATAAAAGTAACAGAGATAAATTCTACAGACTGTCTATCTTAGCCTAAACACTTGTTTAGTCTCCATAGCTCCACTTGTTTGTGTCTAAAAAGTAAGCAATAGCATATGTTGTGTGAATTTTTAAATATTGTTTAGTGCTGCTTTAAACAGAAGCAAACAAGCAAGCAAAAAAAAAAGTTCTGAATAAACATTAATTGCCTGAATCTGAATTGATTTACCCCTTAAATATGCATTTTTTTTTCTTTTAAATTATATCTTACTTTGGCAGGCATTACTTTGAAGTTTTGTTGTGCCTGAGTGTACAGCTGGCAAGTGGGTTTATTAATGAGTTTACATTTGTCTGCATGGCTTGTCAGGGAATATATCTCTGTGTAGGTGCGCCTCTCCCAGATTGGGTCGCTCAGACAATAACAATATTAGAGTTGACACAGGCTGTTGGCAGGGGTAATTGTTTTGAGTCTTACCCAGAATCTCTCACATGATTTAAGCATAACTGGATTAGACTGAGGCTTTGCAGTCGACACATCCACTTTCTCATTTTTTTTTTTTTTTTACATTTAATCAAGCTATCAAACATCACTGTATCTTTTCCACTGCATGCAGGCTCTCTGCAAGTCAATTCAGGCCTAAAGTCTCCCCTGTAGCCTATACTGTAGTCTTGTTCCCATCAACCCAGCTAACAGGGAATGTTCTGAGAACTTCGGCTATAGTTATGGCAAGGTTCCCTCAAAGCTATGAACAAATATTCTTCCTGTAATAGATTCTTCTTTTACAAGCATTTACAAGTGTAGCAGGATGCAGCTGTCTGGCTCATGCCTTCTGAAGTGACACTTAATTTGCTGTGCTGTGAGTGGTTCTGGGCAGTTAACTCTGAGCCAATCGCGAGGGCTAAACCCCTTTATAAACCGGGACTTTTCTTTTGACAAGTGATGTCACCGGTACGCGACTTGTTGTCCTGTCTACATGCCCAGCGACCTGAGGTCTGCCTTTGTTATCAGTTTACCGTAGCGCCGCAGGTATGGTTAGCTCAGTTTCTTTTTTTCCCACTCGTTGACTTCATAACTTGGGCTTATAGGGAATGTTTCGTGCTATAGAATCCCCGGTGCGGCCGCAGCCCTTTCACCAGCTGAGTGTGCACCCTGCTATCCGTGATCCGAGCTCGGAGCCTGTGACACAACGCTGTTACTCTTAGGTATGTTGCTATACTGAGTGATAGTTGAATGGTTAATGTGGGATATATTTGTAAATGGACATCCTGTGCATTTTAGGGAGTGCTGTTTAACCGGGGGTGTGGCCGCCAGTTGCCTACATCGACGCAGAACATCTGCTGCTTTGCTTATGCTTTTTTAGGTTACGTGTTTTTTTTACGTATTTTCGTCGTACCCGGCTGCCTCTTCACACGGGACCAAGGATTATTAAACCTGTGGTTAACAGGCGTCTGGCTGGCGTGTTACATCGTTGCTTGTTTAACACTGTTTGATTCTCCTTTCTGTCATTGTTGTGAATCAGTGTTTGAGTGTGGACTGTTCAATGAACTGACACCACTTTAATTGTTTTTGTGTTTATTTCTTTCTTTTGAATTCTTGTATGGAGGCCTTTTCTTGCTGCTGATATCCAAGAGGATTAGCCAAATTGTGATTGTTTTTCTTTTGTTTTAACTTTTTATGTGATTTGTCCACATTGACTGAAGATCTTGAAGTGGTTGATCCATAGGGCAATCTTGTCCCATTGTTGTGGATGTTTTATCCATGTTTGATTGTTTATTTTGATGTATTGTGTGATTGAGTCTCTGTTCATATTGCTAACTCCAGTATTACCTTGGGCTTTAGAACGGGTGGCTTATTAGACCTTGTTTATTGTCTTTTTTTTGTTTTGTGTGTGTAATTTTGTTTTAACTGCCACGAGTCTGTTCTTTGTCCAGGTGCTGAGAACTGCCAGTGGGAGCAGTGCCCCTTGCGGTGGCGGGTCCCTTGGTGTGTGCTGTGGCTGTGTGTTCACCAAGTGTGGTCATTTCCCTTGTGGTGTGTGTGTGTGTGTGTGTGTGTGTGAAATTTGACACGTGTGATTGGGTTGTTTTTCATGGATGCTCATTGCTCGAGCCACTAGCCTCCCACTGGTAAGATTCCGCCCTATTGCCCTCCTATCGTGTGTGTGTGCGTTGCGAATAGAGTATAGTGAGTGGATTGAATATTGAGTGTGTGTTTTGTTATTTGATTTGGTGTACAGTGTATGTTGTTTGTTATGAAATCTCAATCATTGTGGTAGTGAAAATAAAGTCTGTTTTTGCACTGGACCACTGTCTCTGGCTATCCATCAACGAACTTGAGTGCCTGGTTGAACTAAATACTTAATTCTTTGGGTGTAAGTCCTATCGTGGCGTAGTCTGCTAACTGCCTGGGCCTAAGCCCTGAAATCTGTATCCCTTTATGCCACATTTGGCGTAGTCGGCAGGGTCGCTTGGTAAAGCCAGAGACGTGTTCCAATTCTGTTTTTTTTTTTTTTTTTTTTTTTTTTTTATTACAAGCAAAGCAGCAGCTGTTCTTTGGTGGACCAGTAACAGGGCAGGTAAGGAGGGGATTTTTTTTTTTTTTTTTACCAACTGCATTGCCAAAATATGGAACAGGGGGTGGCCGAGGGGAATGAGTTACAGGAGTTGAGGGACTTGATATCTCAGCTGGTAGCTGATGATGAGCGCCTATGTCAGACCCCAGGCATGTCCCTGCCCTGGCTCCTGGCCCTGCTTTTGTGTTTCTCGTCGAGTAGCCGTCATGGCAGAGCACTTGTAACAAGTGTCTTGTGTTTCTCGTCGAGTAGCCGTCATGGCGAGAGGACTTGTACCAGGTGTCTCATGTTTCTCATTGTGTAGCCGCCATGGCAGAGCACTTGTAACAGGTGTCTCTCGTGTTTCTTGTTGTGTAGCCGTCATGGCCAGAGGACTGGTACCAAGTATCTCGTGTTTCTCGTGGTGTAGCCATCATGGCAGAGCACTTGTACCAAGTGTCTCATGTTTGTTGTGTAGCCGTCATGGCCAGAGGACTTGTACCAAGTATCTCGTGTTTCTCGTTGAGTAGCCGTCATGGCCAGAGGACTTGTAACAAGGGTTTTCTTCAGTGTTCGCTCTACTAGCATCCCACAGCAGAGGTGAGTGTCTTGGGGTCATCGTCGGGGCGCCTATTTAAAAAAAAAACAGGGCAGATTGTAGCAGGATGCAGCTGTCTGGCTCATGCCTTCTGAAGTGACACTTAATTTGCTGTGCTGTGAGTGGTTCTGGGCAGTTAACTCTGAGCCAATCGCGAGGGCTAAACCCCTTTATAAACCGGGACTTTTCTTTTGACAAGTGATGTCACCGGTACGCGACTTGTTGTCCTGTCTACATGCCCAGCGACCTGATGTCTGCCTTGGTTATCGGTTTACCGTAGCGCCGCAGGTATGGTTAGCTCAGTTTCTTTTTTTCCCACTCGTTGACTTCATAACTTGGGCTTATAGGGAATGTTTCGTGCTATAGAATCCCCGGTGCGGCCGCAGCCCTTTCACCAGCTGAGTGTGCACCCTGCTATCCGTGATCCGAGCTCGGAGCCTGTGACACAACGCTGTTACTCTTAGGTATGTTGCTATACTGAGTGATAGTTGAATGGTTAATGTGGGATATATTTGTAAATGGACATCCTGTGCATCCTAGGGAGTGCTGTTTAACTGGGGGTGTGGCCGCCAGTTGCCTACATCGACGCAGAATATCTGCTGCTTTGCTTATGCTTTTTTAGGTTACGTGTTTTTTTTTACGTATTTTCGTCGTACCTGGATGCCTCTTCACACGGGACCAAGGATTATTAAACCTGTAGTTAACAGGCGGCTGGCTGGCGTGTTACATCGTTGCTTGTTTAACACTGTTTGGGGGCAGTCATGGCCTACTGGTAACAGAATTGGACTGGTGACCCAAAGGTTGCTGGTTCGATTCCAGTACCGGCAGGAATATGACTGAGGTGTCCTTGAGCAAGGCACCTAACCCCCAATCGCTCCCCGGGCGCCACACAAGGCTGCCCGCTGCTCCGGGTGTGTGTATCCACGTTTGCAGTGTGTGTGTGTGTTCACTACTCACTACTCTGCTCCTAATGTGTGTGCACTTACTTGGATGGGTTAAATGCAGAGGTCAAATTCCAAGTATGGGTTACCATACTTGGCCATCACGTGTCACTTTCACTTTCACTTTCACTTTGATTCTCCTTTCTGTCATTGTTGTGAATCAGTGTTTGAGTGTGGACTGTTCAATGAACTGACACCACTTTAATTGTTTTTGTGTTTATTTCTTTCTTTTGAATTCTCTTCTTTTGAAAGATCTTGAAGTGGTTGATCCATAGGGCAATCTTGTCCCATTGTTGTGGATGTTTTATCCATGTTTGATTGTTTATTTTGATGTATTGTGTGATTGAATCTCTGTTCATATTGCTAACTCCAGTACTACCTTGGGCTTTAGAACGGGTGGCTTATTAGACCTTGTTTATTGTCTTTTTTTTGTTTTGTGTGTGTAATTTTGTTTTAACTTCCACGTGTGTGTCCTTTGTCCAGGTGCTGAGAACTGCCAGTGGGAGCAGTGCCCCTTGCACTGGCGGGTCCCTTGGTGTGTGCTGTGGCTGTGTGTTCACCAAGTGTGGTCATTTCCCTTGTGGTGTGTGTGTGTGTGTGTGTGAAATTTGACACGTGTGATTGGGTTGTTTTTCATGGATGCTCATTGCTCGAGCCACTAGCCTCCCACTGGTAAGATTCCGCCCTATTGCCCTCCTATCGTGTGTGTGTGCGTTGCGAATAGGGTATAGTGAGTGGATTGAATATTGAGTGTGTGTTTTGTTATTTGATTTGGTGTACAGTGTATGTTGTTTGTTATGAAATCTCAATCATTGTGGTAGTGAAAATAAAGTCTGTTTTTGTACTGGACCACTGTCTCTGGCTATCCATCAACGAACTTGAGTGCCTTGTTGAACTAAATACTTAATTCTTTGGGTGTAAGTCCCATCGTGGGGTAGTCTGCTAACTGCCTGGGCCTAAGCCCTGAAATCTGTATCCCTTTATGCCACACCAGCATCAATCATTCTTCTTAATATAATGTTCATTCAAATTATGTGGTATAATGTTCTCAAAATATTAGCTCAGAAACATTACTTAGGTAGCCTATTTATCATTCATGGAACGTTTTTATTTTCTTTTTCTGAATAGTTTTAGTTGGACGCTTATCTAATGCTATTTTTAAATGGTACTACTTGTATCAGAACATTTATATTACAACGTTTACACGGAGACCGGTTTCAAAAACTTTCACTTTGAAACCTGGTTTCAAAAGATTGCATTTTCAGGCACCCAAAAAACAGCCAATGTAAATGAACGGCCAAAACGCATAAAAAGTTTCACGTTTTTAGGTGAAAACGGTGTAGTGTAAACAGCCCCTCAGAAATAATGTTTTTATAACTTAATGCGACCAAAACACTCTTAGAATACAGCTGGGACTGCACAAGCTGATCAGAGATACAAACAGCTGTATAGTGAACAAAAGCCCTGAATTTATCTTTTCATGGTTTAGCTCCTTCTCTTTTCTCTAGGAAAAATGATGTGAGCATCACCAGACATCTCACATTCATCCACAGCTTAAAATTCAAAGAACACAGGCAGTGCCGACCACAGTGGAAATGCTTTAGAAAAGATCAATGTGCTTCCTAAAGTGCTGGACTATAAATAAGTTTTAGAGGGACTGTTTTCCTCTGTGCATTCCAAACACCAGTCAGAGAGTGATACCAGTGTCAGGGAGAGGAACCAAAACACTGTTTATTCGAACACCTTTTCTAGCTGCGCTAGAAATTTATCCTCGTTGATTATACACCCATGAATAATGAGTCAGGTCAGAAAGCCCATTGCTTTCGTTTGTTGATATGCACTTAATGTGGACTTGTGAAGCATATGGTTTTTAATCAATACTCTTCAACGTGATAAATGCAGGGTTTGCTGTACATTTTAAAGCACTGAAAAAATTAGCCTGAGGGCGCAGAGTCCTGTTAGTGCGCCTGCTTCATTCAAAACAAGTCCGTGGCAACAAAGGCATTAAAGCTTGAGTGTGTTGCTTAGTCTTATAAGACATTGTCCTTTCCAGCCATGGTCTAACTGGCAATGTCAGATCAATGCTATAGACAGAAGAAAATCCAACACTTGGTGGACAAGGACTGATGAGCAAAATTAAAGGTAGTGCAGGCATTTTTTTTAATAATATTTGTTATACTGGTTGAAACTCACACCCTGAAGCAATCAATAATAACTATAGTTGTCTAAAAAAAAAAAAAATATATATATATATATATATATATATATATATATATATATATATATATATTTATTTATTTATTTATTTTTATTTTTTTTTTTTTTTTTTTACATATATCTTCTGTGGAAGTCTTAGTACCAAAAAAATTACAGGTCCAATCATTGCACGGGTGGTACAAGTAAGAGCTCTGTAAGTTGTTTACGTTCATTATTATTGTAATGTTATGTGCTTTGAGACAGACATTTAACGCTGTCTCTCATGAAGCTTAGCTGACTCTGCTGTGTATGTTCGTGTGTTTTGAAGGAGGCTTGGCTTTGGAGATCTTCATACTATGTCTAATTATTAGTTCTTAATGAGGCTAATCTCATTCAGTAATTATTGATTACCAATAAGGAAATATCTTAGTACTAATTGATTTGTTTATCTGGTTTCCATACTAGTTAAATAGTAGTAGCTGAAGTAGTACTACTCAGTGGTCCTCGCTACTTTTTTCTGCATAATTACCTATAAATGACAGGCCATTTTTCTAAAGTGTTACTGTTTTTTTTTCTAATACTGCTTCTATTTAAACTTCAGGAAGGAATGCAATGGCAAATCTAAATTAAATGCAAAACAGTTATTTAAAATAACAATACTTAAAGGTGCCTTATGTCAAAAAATCTATTCATACTCCACATATTCCATACCAGATGGGGGCAGTATACCTCCAGAAAGTTGGCCTACTCTAGTCTGTTTTTTAGTTTCAGGTTGTTAATCTTCTAAAACCGTCAAATAGTCTGCTTTGTCCCGCCAAAGCCTATTTTGATCGGTGAGGGATGTGGAATAGAATGACTGCTGCCGCTGCGCTTGACAGAGAGAGAAAGAGAGAGAGAGAGCTCGGCCGCGCGCGCGCACTCTCACGTCTACAAACAACATGAACGCGGTCCTGCTCTCTCTCCGTCGCGCATATTAATCAAATCAATTGACACTATAGTAAGACCGCAGTTTCACGTGGAGCATTTGGAGATTTTTAGAGGTTAAAGAGATACAAGCCGTGCGAGTTATTCGTGTGTTGCAGTTTGGCTGGTGGTTATGTATGTTGCCCGCATACCGCCTCCCATGGCCGAAACTGGTATTAGACACCGGCCGGGGCTAGTAATTTAGCATGCTAATTCAGGTTTATATCTCGGCAGCACTATAACTTGTCATTTTTTTAATGACATCATTGCACTTATTTCTTCTCATTCTTTTGATACGTGTAGCTCATTTTTTGGATATTTTTACCTCAATTTTTACATATGGCACCTTTAAAACTTTCCATAAGGTGAAGGATACAAAACCCCACTCATACATCAAGCTCTGTATTCTTGCCTGAGAAGCCAGTTGTAATCTCTTATTCCTGATGCCAGCGATGTGTGTAACAGCGAGTGGAAATTAGTTTCCCAGAATTCCGGTTGACACAAGGTCATGTCATTTTGTACTAGAGCAGAATGTAACACATCTATCTAAGAGATCTTAGACTAAAAATGCTTTAATATCATAGTTACCATATTTTACCTTTGTAGGGCACACACACACACACACACACACACACACGTGCGTGCACACACACACACATACACACACACACACACACACACACGTGCGCGCTTACACACACACACACACACACACACACACACACACGTGCGCGCTTACACACACACACACACACACACACACACACACACACACACACACACACACACACACACACACACACACACAGATATTAGCTTGTAAAAAATGTTGTTGTTTTACTTTAAAGTTCAAACCAGTCTATTCAGGTTAGATTTACATCACGATTTGTGATTTGCACTTCTAAAAGTGTCCAGCTGTGTCGCTTTGACAGTGTTGCATTAGTTGTGCTTCAATATCTTATTCTACTCAATAAATGTATTCATTACAGTTTTTTTCGATCGCTAAACGACAGTGAGCACAACTGGAGCTACATGTGTAAAACTCTAACTACAGTCTGCGCAGCAGCAGTTCATGTGGACCAAACTCTAGTTCGTTTTTCATTGCTTGAACACAGTTTTCAAAACTCTACACATTTATCCCATGATTTTAACCACAACCTGCACAACACTGTGGATTTACAGCACTTTGTTCAAATGCTAACACACTGCTGTCAAAACCGTGAACCACACATTCAAAACAGAATAGATTTCAGCCTTTCAAACAATGTTGATTGCAATTTCAGCTGAAAGGCTAAGCAGTGTCTCGTTTGTTATTTGTTCGAATTACAGAATGTACTTTTAGTTTCTAAATTTTTTTCTCATTACTGTAATTCCGTAAATTACTACAGACCGAAGATTGAAGCAAACTGCTAATTTTCATTTACCTTAAAGAATTGTTATGTTCTAAAAATTTAAATAAATCATGTGAAAGAATGTCACTCTTTTCTTTGAAGAAAATATTACTTTGTATGAAGTCCCTGAAATTGTTCAAACTGTAAAGATAAAAAGTTTGTATTTTCTGTATTGGTGTTTGATGCTAGTGTTTTTACTCTGCAGACTGTAGTTAGAGTTTTGCACATGTAGCTCCAGTTGTGCTCACTGTCGTTTAGCAATCGAAAAAAACTGTAACACACGTTTTCTTGGTATTATCTGATGGCAAAATGCAATGTATCATCCCACAGAGTTTGTGCATTACAGCTGTGATATAGCTACCAGCAGTGCAAACAGTTTCACAATTTTGAGACGGAATTCTGCTATGCTCTGTGAATTAACTCTATCCTGGTCTCGTTACGCTGTGGATTTATACCTGTGATCCGACCTGCATTTACGCACATTTTATCTCCTCCTTTTTGAATGGTGCAAAAAGTGTCCATCTACTTGTCTGAATGGAAACAAAAGTTGTATCCCAAATGGCATACTATACATTATGCACAAAAGCGTGCCGTACCGAACTGAACCGTACCGTACCATGCAGTGGAAAAGCGCCATTATACTATGCCATATGTACTCAACAGTATATTGTATGAATTTTATAAAGTTATTTTGGCATCCAGCATCGGGGTCTGAGAACCCCATCCCTCTCTGCTACATATGAAGCTGTGATAGTTGAGTGCAGTATCTAATGTCCCACAACTCAAGTAAGTAAGTAAGTGCATCATCCGAGTATTTGAAGTGAAGTTTTCACTGGGAATATACTCACACTACTAAAAAATAGCATAAGTGCAAGATGGGGATGCACTTAAAGTTCACGGTTGTATTTGAAAGGGCAGAGCTTAGAAAAGATTTTCTGTGAGTAGTCTCTCTATTCTGGACCAGTTCCTCACTCAAACTCATTTTATGGTTTAAGAAGGAAGCGTATGAACTACTTTTGAATCTTTCACAATATCTTTACTTAACCTACAATATCTTTACATCTATGATCGAGTTAAAAGGATGTGATAAATGATCAAATTCCCTTATTTTTGCTGTTACATTCTCATCTCATCAGCTGCTTTGCATTTATAGCTAATGCATCTCATTCACAGTGACCACTTATTTAATTTTGTAAACTTCTACACTATCAACAATCTCAAAAGTCTAAAAAATCTGAAATATAAAAATGACTAATTTAGTAAAAATAGATGTTTATGTGACGATCACAAAAGTATTGTAATTGTACTTTAAATATACTCAAAATTATTGGTTTCATTTTGAATATGTTATTGTGTTATTTTGGAAAAAGAAACATTCAGAAGGGTTTTATTCTAATGTGATTCCTTTTAAAAGAAAAAGAGAGAAGTGTGCAATGCTACTCCTGACCGTTAGGGGCAGAGTCGAGCGATGGGTGTTAAGCTGTGCGAGTCGTGAGTTTTTTATTACTCCGGAGAGCCTGAATGTGACACACTGGCTGTGTCCGAAATCTCCATTCAAACCACTACTCCCTAACCACTATGTAGGGGGTAGGGAGTAGAGCACTATATAGTGAGCTCACCAGCATAATAGAAACACCACTTTCGGACACTACTCGATCGTCTCTCGGCGCCGTTGATTACGTCATTACTGTCGCACTATTTAAACGCGCCATCATCTGTCAGCTGGTGCCGAGCCAGCTCTGGGCTAAATAGATTTTTTTTTTTATATAAATACATTACATTATATTGAGCTTATTTCTCCAAAATTGTAAAATTAAAAGTCATTTCTGGCCGTTTCTGTTATAATGCGTTACTCCACACATTATTATAACTTATAAACATAAATAAAATGAATACACATATTTCATATATTTTCATTTTCGCGCCACACCGTTTTCTCTTGCCTGTCGACATTAGGAAAAAAAACAGATCTACATTATCAAATACCTTGCTCATAATACTCTTAATAAAACAGCTTTTATTCCCATATTTTATTCCCAGGCACATTATGCAATTCCAAACCATATTACTCTTAAAAACTACTATTAATGTTGTATTTAATCATTTATTTATTTATTCCCAAAATGTGCCTGGGAATAAAATATGTTCAGAAAATCAACGTGCCTAATAATTCTGCACACACTAACGTTATACAAAACGAAATATGCATTTTGACAAACAACAAACAAATCTGTCAGTATTATTAACGGTGATGGCAATGTAGTCAGATAATAAAAGGTATAATTTCACGTATATGAATACTCAAAATACTCCTTCGCAAGAATTTGACACAACTCACTCCCATCCAGCTGCCGAGGCAAAACGCTTCCCTGAGAAGAGGTGGTCCTTCTCTCTCCTCAGGCGAATAAATGTGGCCACATCATCGTCGGTCCCTGACGAGATCAAAATAAATTGACAATCCATTCTTGCTTTTATTTGTGTTCAAATATGTTAGTTTAGCAGCGTGACACATTTGTTAATAACGTTACTGTACAGTAGAGGGCTAATGTTAGCAAGCTGGGTCGTTAGGCATGATTTGTGCGTAATGGGGCAATACGTGCTTACAAACAATTTATACATGTCTGACAAAATTGTAGAACTACTACATATCATAAGTTAAACGAGAAAGAACATAACTTACATTTGTATGACAAATTCATATTGTCGCGCTGCTCTCCTTGACGTCCATCCGCAATTTTTACGATCAGCGCAATGCATGATGGTATGTAGGGCTTGGGTTAGTGACCATCGGTTGTACACTACTTTTCAAAATGCATTCTGGGATACATTGAGTGGACTATATAGGGTATAATAATCATCAGTATATATTCGGACAGCACTACAAAATGGCGAGCTCACTATATAGTCCACTATATAGTGAGTAGTGGGAGATTTCGGACACAGCAACTGTCTCCTCGTTTCTCTCCTGTGTTACAGGTGGGTAAATGTATAAAAACATTTTAAAGTTGAATTTAACCATGCTGAAATGTGTTTAGAATATAAGTGAATTGTTTTAGAGAAGTGATGTTTGTCAGAGGTTGTTTTTGAGTTTGATTTAAGCGAGAGAGAAAAGCTCGACCGATGTAATGTTTGTGAGCGCGTCAGTTGAAAATATAAATTTTTCCCTATACAAATGCACATGAAGGTATTTTATAAGCTTTAAAGGTTAATAGGTATTGTTTAACGTACTATATATGTGTTTTGAAGATCGATTGTTAATGGTAAATGTGTTAAATAAGGTTTAAAGTTATATTTGAAGTATATTAATAATTCTGAGAGTGATTTGCAGCATCGTATTAATGTGATACTGGTAAAATATGGTGAATTGAAATGATTAATCATTTAAGAGAAGTAATTGAAGTATATTACTATGGTTTTTGTATTTCTTTTTTGTTGAATAGTGTGAAATATAAAAATACAGAGTCAGTGAACATGACTGTGAAATTGAGAAGTTTATTTTATTGCAGATTGTGAATTGACATGAACATTGAAAGTCATTATAATGTTAAGAAGACATTGAAAATGTGATATAAAAAAAATCAATAAAAAAATCACTTTTGATCAATTTAGCATCCTTGCCAAATAAAAGTATGAATTTCTTAAAGAAAAAAAAAAGAGAATGTGATGTGAGGCATAATGTGACTCTGAGAAACAGAAATTTGTTTAATGAACATATTGTGAATAAATTACTCCAGAGAGCTTGAACGTGACACACTGTCTCCTCGTTTCTCTCCTGTGTTACAGGAGAATAATCTGTCCCTCACGGGTGCCGACGCCACGGTACCCGTTACATTTACATTTTCTGAAGGAGAATATAAATTGAAAGCCTTCTCTATTCAATGAGGTCATATTGAGTTAATGTTATAATTAATTTGATTAGACATTGAACTTTCATTGTATTTGAAAATACATCCCTTGAGACCACAGTTTTGGTTGAGATTGTAAACCAGTGCTACAGCATATGTAGCCATTGCTATAACCTGTTGGAGTAGTAAGGACCTATAAAATATTAGTTATGAAACTGCATTAGCTGTGTGAATAGCTGTGGTTTTGGTCAGGTCAGTGGGCCTGTGTTCATTTGTCGAGAGGTCTGACACTGCCACTCAAACTGACAGTGTTCTGAGACCATGTTTGGCATTACGCCTATTCATACTTCATTGGTAACACCCCTGTGCTGTTGTTTGGTTATCTCTGTGTTGTGCTTTATTAGAACGGGACAGATTGCATCAGGGATTTATCATCCTCAGTGAAAGTGAGAGTCTGAGGGTAAAAGTCTCTGGCACACAATGCATCACCTCAATGTGCGCTGACTGTCACCCATGAAAAAAACAAACAAACAAATGAAACTCAGTCATGTTTCCAATGTCCTGCCCAATTCCAGGCACTTTCCTTTGTGTCCTTAGACAAGGGAAATTAATGCCCCTGTGTAGCTGATTAAATCGGCAGACATGGCTTATGAACTGAACACACTGTACTAAAGACTTCAGAGCAAGGTTTGCTGTATCTACTGTAAGGATTTGTTTCTTGTGTGGTAACACAAATTTCTGCCTCGGCTAGTCCATTGCAAAGATTATCATCTCACCATCTGCTGATCAACCACACATAAAGCTTATAGCAAGAATCTAATGCATGCATTACTGTATTTGATCACATTTTATTGCATGCAAACACTTCAATGAAGCCATTACCTGGTGATACACCAAATATTGAGATTGCAATTTTATTTATTTTGGTATATTACTTAAATATTGTGTGTATTGTGTCCAGCACAAATTTTATTTCACCTTATAAAAGCAAAATCACTACAGTTTAGTACTGGAGCTACAGTATTAACCTCTTTTAACCCTTTTTACCGCAGATGCAATATGAACTCGTAACTCTCTGGATCAAACACGCTTTAGTGATGGATACAACATATATGTAAGGAAAATCTTCTTTGTTAATGTACTATACCGTTTGTTTTTAATCTACAATGCTCAAAATCCCAGGGATACCAGCATCAGGCTGTTTGTCTGTTTCCAGTTTAGGCACATGAAGTGTGTCATAAAGCGACAGCATTTTACTTGGAGGTTTTCTGACCATATTGGAGAGCTAAACGAGTATCCTGCTTTTCAGATTTTTTTATCTTAACCCTTGTAATCTCATGTGTGTCTCCTCTATATCAGGGGAGATCTCTGTCACAAATTGTTGTACGCTGTACACTGTAAAAAAAAGTTGTTTTCAAGTTGTAAATAAAACAAAGATTATTGGAGTACGTTTTACAAAAAAAAAATATATAAATGTATATATATATATATATTTCAGTCTTTTAACATGTCAATTCAATGTGTTACTTGCTGTTTCTTTGCATTTATTTGAGGAATTTACTAGCAATTTCTGGGTGAAAATGGTTTCAAAGTAAATCCAAACCTTTTTCTGGTCCTTTTTCAAGGGCGTGGTCACGCAGTACCACAACATCCAATAGGAAAATTCAACTGTAGTAGCCACCGTTCAACCTAAAGAGGGCAGCACTCAGACATTTTTACAGCATATTGTAGAATTAAAACACTTTATAGCCAAATGTCAAAAAATTTACTCAAATCAATGAACAGCATTAATAAAGCCCCAAGTCTTACAGATTATTTACTTGTTTTAGGGTTTAGTTACCCTCTAAGGTGATCTGAGCTTTAAAAGACCAACCAAATATACAGTACATCTCCAAGCCTCTGTGGCTTTGTCATTGTCATTCTAACCATCTCATTGACAGCCAGAGAAAGAGTGCAAATCAATTTATCGATGACAAAGCAATTATAATTACTATATTTGTACTTTGTTGTTGTCAACAGTTGTGTCTTACACAAGTTATTTGCATGAGTGCATTTGCATCAAATCCACAGCGGGATTTTTGTGGTCTGTCCCTGATGTTTCCTTCAGAAATGAATTTTAGGAGGAAGTAGGACATAAATAAGAGTGAGCTGTGTTAGTGTATTTGAATGAGGGATGATTTACAGCGGTGGGGAAAGCACTCAGGGTCTTGTTATGTAACACATATAAAGGGCCATGTCAAACACTCATTAATTTGATGGGAAGAAGAGACCTTCACCAAGCAGAATAAAAGCCACCTGGCTCATTTTGCTTAAAAAAGAAAAATGCTAATGCTTTGGTGGATACTCGCTTGCTGCTCGTTTGTACCCGTAAGATCCATTTATGTTTGTATAAACTGTTATTTATTCCATTGAAAGGAAGATGACTTTTCATTATGCATGTTAAATTCAAAGTGAGTGAAAGTCAGTTACGATAAAGGCGATAAACACAATGAATGTCTAAGTTAGTGAGAGTCTGGTTTGTATTGTGATGCCTTGCAGGCTTCCATTAAGACAATAGAATGCAGTGTTTTAGCAAGGAACAATGCCTCTGCCATTCATCAGGAGATGTGTTTAGGTAGAGCGGAAGAAAGTGGAGCAGGGTTCAGTGAAGACAGCAGCAGAGAGTTAAGAGTTATTTGACGGGGTGACGTGCATTTGACTAATGAAATGAACCGTGAGTTGTACGGCAGCTGTGCTCAGTTGGTGATGCTTGCGAGAGTAATGTGTTTTTCAGCTGGATTTAGGCCTATCCTATTGTGAAGAATACATTACAGTTCATGACACCCATGAGACGCTGTAGTGTTTAGCCAAGACACTACCGTCATGCAGCTGCCTGGTGCTTGTGCACCTGAATAAAACAAAAACAGTGTGTGTTTTTTTTATTTTTTATTTAAAGAAACAACTTTTATTTCAACTGTTGGCAACATACCAATGTTTTTTTCTTTTCTTTTTTAAATTTTATAAATGAATGTCTTATCTTGACCACCATACCTTTAATAAAAATAAACATTATTAGAGGTGACTAACAACCACTATGGTAACATGTGCCTTATTTGATCAAAATATATATGGTTGCATTTTTATACATTATGAGACAAAAAATGCTTGAGAACTCAGAAGTCAGATGTGAGGGAACAGAATACACAGTATTACACACAGTCTTGTAGTAAGAACTGACATGAGAGAGTGTCTTCTTTCACATTTATGAAATGAAAAATTAGACCGCTGACCAGTTCATGCAAAAAAAAAAAAAAAAAAAAGAAGTAGATAAAATGATTAAAAAAAAAACAAAAAAAAAAAACAACAACAATAAAAAACAAAACAATGCAATCTCAAAAGACTAAGTCATTTATGATTCAACATCAGATACTCCAATAAGAACAATGCTAAAATTAAAACCATAGTGAACTGGAAAACAAACAAAAATACCTTAATCATTGAAAAAATAAATTAAGAGAGCCATGCATTTAGCAAGGCAAGCGTTTATGGATGTCAGTTGAGTGTGTGACACAGTTGTGAAGCTCTAATTCACATAGACTCCTTTTAATTTTTTTTTTTTGTTGTTGTTTTTCATCATGCTTCATATAGAATCCATTTTACATCCAAATCTGAGACAGAGCTTCTACACAAGTCCCAGAAAAGAAAATGGCCTTCTCATTATTATTCTGATATTTTTATTTTCTCCAAAGTCATATCCCATCCCTCTCTGTGAAGTGCCATAATGGTAGATATATTTATATATATGTATAGATACATAGTTATATTTTCCCTTTGTTGTTTGGTACATAAAGTGAAATCATTGCGAGTTGCTTGGCTGTGGTCTCTTAGTAGGCAAAAAGGAAGGGGAGGAGCTTATGCAGGATCAGCAGAGTGATGTAAAGGAGTGGCTCAGTGGCTGCCATGTTTCCGGAACCTGCAAATGTCAGCGAGAGAGACAGAAATGTCTGTTAGATCACATGCACTGTCACATATAAAATTAATATCATCAGTTTTTTTTTAACATTCATTTACCAAGAACATTAGCATTAGTTGGACAAACAGAGCATCTTCATTGCTTTTAGTCTGAGGACATTTATTGATTCAAAATCTGATTCAGCATTTGGGCCATATTTCACATCATTAAAGTCCTTCAAATGGCTCTTTCATAACAACTGCACAGCAGTTTTGCTGTTATCGCCTCATTCCTCCATCGAAGTTGACAATCTCATTTTACAAGACCGAAATGCAGTCAGCTCTGCTGGAGATGTTGAAAAAACATGGCGCACCGCTCCTAACATGGAGATAATAGCCCTATAGGGCCTCCATGTAAGCTACTTGCCCTCATGTGGAAACTACATAACATATCCTCTCTGTGACTGACAGCAAAACAGCAGCCCACGGGCCTTTTGAGTGCTAGCCAATAACGGCACAGCAGAATACAGAAACCGATTGTGACATGAACGCACTTATACGAACACACAAGAAATTGCCAGAAGGATGCACTTAGATCACACATCCCTCCAATATAGAAATGTACGCACATTCTCACACAACATAAACACACTAGTAATGATTCATTGCTTAACGGGGCTGCAGCGCCGCTGACTTTTAGAGTGTGAAGCGGCCGTATGTTTTCTGCAATTCTGATTTTCCCATGGCCATTTCTCACGACTCTCCTTTACTCTTACTCTCCCATCATCCCCAAGCAGATTAGCATGGTGTGCCAGGCTGCTTCGTGACAGGAACATTGCGCACGTCACGCTAGCACGACATCACACAAGCTCTAGGAGCATGTCTTACAGTGGGCTCCTGGAGCGTGTCCATATGTCTTTTGAACCCAAGTTTATTTTGCTTCCTCTCTTCGATCATCATTATTGGAGAGGGAGTAGGATGGTGTTGTACTCGTGCATGGTTGGTTGTGTTGGTTCAAAGCGGTTAGAGGAATAGTGTGGTTTAATTTCATGCTCTTTCTGCAAAGTCAAACATTACAGTAGGGCTTACTTTTGATTTGACACAAAGAAACATTCAGCTTTTCCTCTTTATACTTTGTATTAGTATTTCTGTATGAAGACATAACAGACATAACTTTAAAACCCTTATATATTGGAGCTATAGTGGATCACACATTTTCTGAAACCAGAGGATCGTCCTTCAAAATGTCACTCTGCACGCAATGAAAATCTCTTACCAAGGGACATGATAGATACACAAGAGATTAGACTAAACAAGGGTAAGTGAATACACGAACAGACGTGCAAATCAGCTAAAATGGCAAAGTCATGACCCTGACTGCTGTGGAAATAATTACAGTCACCATCGACGCAGAGGGCTTCTGCGTCCAGCTCATTACTCACATGTCATCGGTAATCTCCTCCTCTTCCTCATTTAACCCTCTAGAAAAGGACATTAATCTGTCTGTTCGCTTAATAACATATTTAATGAACACACCCCAGTGATCGAGGTCAGTGCCACTTTTAATAATATTTTATAACCTTTGAGGGATTACGGTTCTCATTCGGTTGTATAGAAATGTGAAAGGTAAAAAAAAAAAAGCCCACATTGTTTGTTTAATAATTAAAGCTGGTCAAAAAAGAGTGCATTATCTTCTGGTGAATTGAATTGTAAGGATATTTAAGATATATGTGAATTTAGGCACGTCTTCAGCAGACTGACTGCAAGCAGAATATTTATTCTCTAACATTTATTTCTAGGTCATTTGTTCCCATTGCCCCTTTTCTCACTCTTTTAACTACATGCTACATGAAGCATCCTGCCTCAGGTCACTCCACAACCTTGATATTACATTTTCATGTGGACCAGTCACTGTAAAAGCAGAATTCTCTTAACCGACCCTGTTCTTTTCTAGACCCGAATGCTTAAATGTATCAGCTCACAGTAATATTCCCTTCCGTCCAGCCCTCGGGCCATGCACAAATGACCTGACATTCTCCATTAGCTTCTCCTGATGCAATGCAGATTGTCTTAATGATGTCAAACCATCCTGATCTATGTGCAGTCCACTTATGAATCATTGTATACCGGTAGTAACATTAGTATTATAAATGCAGTGTTCTTGCTGCATTACAGGATTTGTAAAAAAATAAGTCACATGTCATATTTTGCTTTTATCAGCGTTTTTTACTCCCTTCTGATCTCGGCAGGTGTTCTTACGCAGAGCTATAATGGCCCTTGAGGGCCCACTGGAGGATCAGAAGCAGTGGACTAAAGATGAAGGATTAGAGGGTTATGGTGTGATCATATCTGTTGAGCTGAGGCCGTGTCCCTCTCCCTCTGAGGGATAATAGAGTTTCAGCAGCACACTCTGCACACCTCAAAATCCAATTGACTATGGATTGTCGAAGCCTTGCTTTATAAGCTGCTGGCATATGTTTGGCCATCCCAGCATGCCTGTGAATGCGGAGGCTGGTATAGTAAATCAATGACACCTTTGAATGATTTCTTGTTTCAAGTACTTAGGATGCTAATGGATCTATAATGAATTATAATATAAAAACCGTGGTACAAAGCAGTGCGATTATGATATCTTCACATACAAAGAAAGCCAATGAAAAGGAAAATAAGAAGCATGATGATAAACAATCAATGATAATGGAAATGAAAAAGGGCGGGTGACACTTGTTCCCTCTGGTCTGGACATGAGCAGAGCTTCAGCGAACAAGAAGATTTAAGCCCGAATGGCTGAAAAAGAGGGAATATTGATCAAACACAATCAGTATTCTGTATACTGGCAATTGACCTGTTTTAGCCATTTCACCTATAAAAAGACAAAGACAATCAGTTACTGTAAATGTTATAGACCCTAGTCAGGGTAATGATATTTAAAATTTTTGACAGGAAAAAAACAAGTCTGTGAGGGATAGAAGTACAGCGGATCCAATGGATTGTACTGTTGTTTAGCAACATATGGATTGTTCAGTTGATGAAATATCTTTCTGAGAAAAAAAAATCAGTACAAAAAAAAATATACATAAAAGAGTTTTGAAAGCTGTTCTGAACATAATGTGATCGAAGACCTTGCTACAGTGCGTGCCTTGTTTACATCCACGTTAAATTCAAAATGCCGTCTAATCTGACTAACATATATAGGATGCATGTTTTGGCAGCTAACTACATTTACACTGTGTCCTAACCAGATGCAACTTGGTAAAGCAACAAATGATACAAAGAATCTCATCCACTTTAATCAGAATTTTTGTTCTAACCATCTGTTATCATGATATCTTTTCAGCTGTAGCATGTCATGAGAGACAGGCTCTGTTTCCACCTGATATTAATAAGCTATGGATTTTCCATGATCCGATCATGTGGCGACTGTGGTGAAGCACCATCTACTCACCGCCTAGTCATTTAAAGGTGCAGTCACATGTAACATTGTTCTGTGTTTTTCATTGACATTTCAATAGGAATCCATGCAATCATGAATTCTGCTAATTAAGGGAGAAAGTTTCCCCACACAGACTTCGCATATGATTCAACAGAAAGCTGCTTGGTTTGAAAGTGACTTCTGTGTGATCTGTGCTTCATACATCTACACTATTGACAATAGACAATGGACATTTTTTTACCCATGAAATTTTCTCTAAATTTTGTTAATGTGACTGCACCTTAAAATGTGATCGTTCTGGGAAGTGTTGTGAGAAATTGCAGCTGCCTTTCATATTCTTTTCATTCGCCTCTTTTCCCACTCATTCGTAAGCCATATAAAAATAGTTAATTCATTTAATAGTATTCATACATAGTACTCAACGCTGAAAGTGATGTAGATTTTGACGAAATAAGAAGGGAATATCTCAATGAAATTCAAACAAAACCGGTAACAGAAGACTCATTTGAAAAGCAGATGGAAATGGTAATGTGATTGGTGGGGCCTGATAAAAATGTGCAAACAGAAAGAACTGTCCTGGCTATTTTGTGATTGATCGGATTGCGTTAGGCCTACTATTTCTGTGTTTGGTGTGGATGGACAAATTGCTTCCACCTGGTTAGACAGTGTATTGGTGTAAGTGTAAAACAAAGTAAGATCCCATTTACAGTATTAAATAGTGGCAAATACTGTGTAGCAAATAGCATATTGTTTGCACTATGTCCAAATAGTAATAGATGCTATCAACAGGTCTAAATAGAAGTAACATGCTGTTTGTCTCAAGGCAGAGTAAGTGAAAACAGTCACTGCCAACCAGGTTAGCAATTTGTGTAAATAAATACTACCATTTTGTTGTTAATTTGAAGTCTTTCGCGTTAATTAAACGAATAAATAAACACAAACTATGACCCATGTCAGGTTTAAAACTGCACTATTGAAATAGCTGACAATGAGTCATGAAGCTCTCTTATTTTCCACGGAATTGTCCATTTATTCGGTCACCTCCCATTTTTAAACATTTTTTTTCACAGATTTTAGCCAGCTATCATATCTATTATTCATGCTCTGAAGCTTTTCTTCAGGCTTACCTGCCTCTCTCTCTCTCTCTCTCTCTCTCTCTGTTTATGTGAGTCATGTAGCCAAATAAAAGCTACTGTAGATTGAGACAATGCTCTCCTTGATTTCCCTAGTGGAATCAGCAGGTACACAACTAAGCACAGTGTCCCAACATGACAGAAGCAAAGATGAAACAATTAACACTCGTCTATGAGAGCTGAAGTGCTTCCCACATAGTGACAATGCACAAACCTATCCAGTGAATAAATGTCTGCGGCGGGGGGGCCTGCAGCTGGATGAGACTCATCAGTTAAGTGTGAAAGCTGTCCAGCAGCACTAAACACTGGGCTTCTCCCCTAAAGCATGCAATCAACCCACCACCACAACCCCCGCACTCGCGCTCGCTCTCGGGGGGGAATGCACTTTGATGACAGGTGTTTTAAGTTCGCAAAATGTGTGGGAGGAAAAAATGAGCTGAAAAGTAAGTAAAAATCAGTCAGGATTGGCACACATGCATTTTGTATAATTATCACACACAAAATAACCAGATTGATGTCGGAGCGCATTAGATGTCGAGGGAACGTAGAGTTCTGAGAACACACACACGCACACAAACAGAGACTAGATTAAAACAGCTGTGCAGCTGGAGTGATATTAACTTATCAAGGGTGCCAAGGTCACCTGAGGTGGCATGATGCATTGTGGGTAGAGGCATTGCGTAAGACTGCTTGTGTTTCTCCTCTTCTCATATCTTTTTCTCTTCGTTGTATTTCTTTCTCTCTTTCAAAAACTATTTGCTCTCGGATTGTGTCTCTACAACTTGACTTCAAATAATTGTTTACAAACCCTTGTGTCGATCCAAACCTGTTTGACTTTCATTATTGTGAAAACTTTGTGAAGCACGCACGCACGCACGCACACACACACACACACACATATTTTGAAGATTCTTTTTGTCTTTACAATGAAAGTCAAAAGGATCAACATAGTCAAAAACATTTACTTTCATTGTATGGAATGCTAAAACATTTTTCTAAATTTCCTAAAAATCCTTGTTTTTCCACACAATAAATAAAGCCAAACAGGTTAGGAATGACATTGAGGGTGAGTAAATTATGATACTATTCTCTCTCTTTTTTTGGGTGAACTATCCCTTTTACACTCTCCCTCTTGCCCCATTCCTCTTTCTGATGCAAATAACCAAATGTAAGAGTAAATCTTAAAATTAACTTGTGCATTATGATTATTCAAACCTGCAGAAACTGTAAAAAAAAAAAAAAAAAAAAACATGAAAAACAACAAAGAGCTTAATTATACAATCAGAAAGCACTGACATTAATATGAAGAGCATCTGAATTAAAAACCAACATCATCCTGAAACAATGTAGTAACTTATTTAAATTATTCCAGTAAAAATTACTACAAATGGCATTTAATTATAGACCACAGCAACAAAAACACATTTTAATGATTGATGCTCTCATTGGAGGAGCGATCAGGAAATGTTCCGAGAGCATTTTTGTAAACTTTTTGTTTTTAGGAATCTGTATCCATTCTCAAAAGTGCAATGAGTTAATCTGCTTTTTCCAGTAAGGACAAACATGCCACCAAGCCATGCTGGGAAAAATAACAAATAAAAGAAGTGAAAGCAGCAAGAGGCAATTTGATGCACCTGACAGCGTGTAGAAGGCAATGCTTATCAGCTCCCGTCAGTGGCATTCCTAATATGAATTGTTTCTGCCACTCAATGAGATGACATTGTGGAAAAGTGACAGATACAAAAGAGAAGGTGTGTGTCTGTGAGAAAGAAAGAGAGTGGTTGTGAGCAGCGAGGGGTGCATTTTCTCTCTGTCCTCAAAAGCTGGTCAGAACTGAAAGGTGCAATCCTTCAAATGTGGCAGATGACTCTTTAACCTTCTCACTCCATTGACAAAATCTGAGCTCTTAACCAAAAGGGGGAAAAGAGAGAGCCAAGATAAATTTGAGATTTTTCTGTCATTGTTAAATGTGCCAAAGCACTTACAGACACATGACCAGCATTGGTTGGCTGGTTTTGAATCAATTTTCCTGACTCTGTGAGAGAGACAGGCTTAAAAATCCCTTTCCACATTAATAAGTGTAATATAGGCTCTCCGTCATATTCAATGCAAAGGTACACAATCCCAAAAACCAAAAAAATGTCTAAAACATTATTTTTTAAATTATTTTTAAACTAAACAATACATTTAAATATTGTTTTTTTATTATTATTATACCATAATGCCTGTTATTGTGATCTACAGTTGTGTAAAATAAGGGAGAAATGTATTTGTATTTTCGAGCAAAGGCAAATTACCTAATTATACAAAAACATATTCCTGTTTTTTTTTTTAAATAAATATGGTTAATTGATTTTGTTAATAGGATTTTTACAATCCTAAATTTAACCCATTCTAAGGGAGAACAATAATGCATGAGGTGTCCGAATAAATAGAGAGATATAGGGATAAAGCCTGGAATGATATACCGTGGAGGATCAGAGCACTGGCCCTCTTAATGTCCGACATGCTCGCTCGCCAAATGGCTGCCTCCATGTCTGGCTGCACTAAAGACAGGGCTGGCTGAGCAATGCATGTTGGCACACATACAGTCACTCCCACACACACACACACACACACACACACACACACACACACACACACACGGATGTACTGTATATATCCACACGGTTGTCATGGTCCCAAAACAGCATGCGTCACAGTTTTATATATCATCAAATGCATCCCGCTGCTTAAGCTTCTTCATCAAGAAAGATTGCATAAAATAAAAAAAAGCTCAATATACTAGTCTATTAAACATTTGACATTTTTATTTTGTTTGCACAGGGAAATTTGCTGAAGCCTAAAAGGTATACACTACCATTCAGATAAGTAAGATCAGTAAGATTTTTTTTTTTTTAAATTAACACCTTCACTTAGCAACGACACATTAAATTAATCATAAGTGTTTTCGCAAGCGTGTTTTGTGGAGAAAAACATTTATTTCATAATGTGATTTGTGATTTTCCCAATTTCAATTATTTTACTTCAATGAAAGGTTAGATTTTTGGCAATTTTTTGAATGAAAAATTAAAAGGATAAACGATGCAGATTTATTTTTTTACAGCCAGTTTTGATCATATTTACCAGGGGTGCCATTCATTCTGAGCACGACTGTAACTTAACATTCTCAAGAGAAGTAGTAAAATATTACAGAAATAAAATGGGATGAACAGGATGATATCAGTTCTTGTTCACCATTGGAGCCCTAGAACGCAACTATTGACAGGGACATGAGACTGTTACCTTCCACTATAACTGTGAACTTCTTCTGAATTCACTGTATCATTCTATAGTCCACAGCATGGTAAGAGACTTGATGTAATCGCCCTCTGTTGTCTGCAGGATTCACTCCCGCAGTGAAGCCAGAGTCAGAACACACCCACCCAAGCCTCTAAATCTCCAATGAAGACCCCAATAAATAGAGGCCCTGACCCCTGAGGCCAGAGTTAAAGAGACAAGGTGATATCTTGATAACCTCCTCTGTCACGCTGCACAACGGTCATAAAGAGACAAGAAAGGTTGAGACTGATGCTCTGAGGCTGGACAGATCGCAAAGCCACTTCCTGCTTAAGACAGACATGGTGTTGGCAAACAGCTTTTATTGCCCTTTCGTTGCTTGTATTTTCTCACACAGAGCATAGAGTGCATGATACATAAAGTTTCTCTCTCTCACACACACGCACACACACACACACACAAACACACACACACACACACACACACACACACACACACACACACACACACACACAATTTTCTCCCGGACTGCCTTGCTATGGAAGGGTGACAAATTAAACCTTCCAGCAAATGTGATTATTCTGTGATGTGCTTCATTGATAAGTGTGTGCGTGGGTCAACAATCTCCAACATTGTGGCGACCAAATATCCACACTGTGATTGTATAACCCGAAAGCAGGTGGTGGGGGGTTGGCAGACAAATGTCCCCATGAGGAAAACAGCTTAATAAAAATACTAAATGATGTCTTGATGTAAATCTATATAAATGCAAAGACGGTTCTGGTAAGGTTAGGCTTAGGGTTAAGATAAATAAAATAGCATTAGCGCGGTATACAAACAAAAAAGTCAATGCCAGTCCCACCATGATAGAAAAGCAATGTTTATGGACCTACAGGATTCACCTAAACTTTTTAGGGGTAGGGCAATAAAAGCTAATTGCTTACTCCCATCACACACAGAGTTTCGAAACGTATATAAAAAAAATAGACAACACTCTAAAGAGGTATGTCAAAAGCTAAATCTGCTCAATTAGCCTATATCATGGAAATAACATTAGAATTAAAGGCCTTAATTGTATATTTCAGTAATTTAATACAAATGAATGTTCTGAAATTCAGTATGAGCCACATAATAGTATACACTAAGAACTCCAAATCAATTTGTTTTACATTATGGCTTCATAATTTAATTCCATTAAAAATAATCTCTCAAACACTAAACACCTGACTATTTTTCCTCACACGGCCGCTCGGTGTCGCTGTTGCACTGTCACTCACCGGATCCGTGCTGTTGTCTCTGGATAGATGAATTGCCTGGCCGAGGCGAAGCAGACGACTTAACTGCAGATCCCGTCATAGTCGTTGAGGAGGGAGCGGGTCCCATTCCAACCGGCGGAGGCACGCGGGGTTTTCCCTGACCCTGGCCCGGTTCAGAAGTGGCCCTTCCACCCGTCGCTGTGTTGCTGTTCCTCAGTGGCCATCGGTTCTGGATGTGAGACACGGCCTCCTCGGCCAGCATTCCCTCGCGCGGTGTCACGCGCAGAGTGGCCTGCACCTTGTATTCCTGAGTCTCATCAGAGTACAAGTCCAAAACCCGACATTCATACACTCCCTCGTCCTCCTTCCGCACACCCGATAGGCTGAGCTTGTGGGAAATGGCGCTGCCCTGGACCCTCACCGTCTGCTCACAAAGAGACAACAGGTTTTGTTGACATGAATTAGGGATTTCTGCAACCCAGTCTTATTAACCATTAGGCCTATGTTTCATATTATTTACCATTTAACAAAACATGTCCAAAATATGAGGGTGGGGTTGGCGGACGAATTAATACAAAAGTACATTTACATGTTAAATTTACATGCCAAAAAACTGCCCAGTTCTTTTCGAAATCGCGTTCGCCTGTGGAGGTAACCATAGCAACAGTTGGCTATGCCGCTCGAGAACTTTGTAGGCGTGGAACAGTAGGCCTATAGGCATATCTAACGTAGGCTAGTAGACGACTGTCAGTAGGCTACTTATTTATTACAGATTCACATCTCGCTTGCAGGCTATAGCCTGTCAAAAGTAGGCTACTAGTCTTGGGCAATAGGATTTGAGCTAATCCAAGGTGTAGAATTACCTGTAGATTTTTCTCTGAATGCTATATATATATATGTATATGTATGAAGAATTCAGATGCAAAAGCCTCTAAGTGCCATCTGACATTTTCTTCTAGAATGATAATTTTTATCAACCTTGTATGTTTGTGTTCGGTTATTTCACTTTAATGGCAATGGGAATTACCTACAAATTGTCATTAAAGTGAAATTAGCCTACTGAACCTAAGCATACGAGCGCTTGATAAAAATGTTCATTTTAGAAGAAAATTTCAGATGGCACTTAGGGGCTTTTGCATCTGAAGTCTGCATATATATATGTTTTAACTAAATTTAAATACGTATATTATGGTGGGCCTATTAGTCATTCGTATAAAACATGTCAGCTGAATACTGTAGCTTCTCCGGTAGAATTTAAGGAACGTCACAATAGCGTTATTTTGCTGTGTATCTCTTTTAAATTACATATTATGTGTTTTTTTTTCTTTTATATGTTCGTTTCTTTCTTCTATAGGCTATGTTCGTTTCTTTCTTCAAGCGATATTCTGATTCTACTAAACATCACATAGTCTACTCTAATGCTATTATCAAAAATACAATCACTGTAAATACAGATTGTTATACTCACGCTTATTTTCGTGGCATCCCGGTGGGTAACCTGTAATAGATTACATCAAAACAACATAAGTAGCTAGAAAGAGTAGTTTAGGCTATTTGTGTCACAATATCAATGGGCAACTTTTATTGAAGCTATAATATTAAAGTGAAAGTCCATAATATTAACAATGAACGAGAACACTTGGCAGTAGCACCATGGACAGCAACAGTTCCCTTTCGTGTTTCATCAGATTTCTCATTTCATGTCACTTTCAATAGGCTATAAGAGACCTTCAACTTCATCGATAAAAGTAGATTTTATTTTTTGATTTGGTTAGTCTGTCAGTAATTAAAAGTTGCAGCCTACATAATGAAGCATGCATCGCAGGGTTAAACACATTTATTTATTTGTTTGTTTTGTTTATTTATTTATTTATGTGTTTATTTATTCAATCTATCTATCAATAAACATGACATAACGCTCGTATCCTCCTTCTAAATGCCCACCCACAGACACAACCCAACTTGACTCAACGACGTAAATTAATAACTCATCGCCTCAGTGCGTTTAGTTGGGATCGCTCATCACAAGGGGTCCATCTGCACGCAAAGCCCTGCCACATCCCACTGCGGCCATCAAACAGCAGTCCTCTTACTAGTCGAATAAGAACTTAAACTGAAAATGCCTGTGTTTAGGCAGCTTTGAAAACAACGAAAGCCCTGTTACCTTGGCTCTGTTGGCCGGAGCGCTAATTTGCAGTTCGTGAGCGAGCTCTTTAGGGGCCGCTTCCTTGAGGTACCACCATTGAATCTCCAGAGAGAACGGCGAGACTCCGACGGCTCGAAAAGCGCACGGCATCTCTATGTCCTCGCCCTCACCGACACTCACATCTTTGGGCACTTCAGTAAATGTGGCTTATGAAGAAAACACATCAACAACAACAGATAGTTTGGTTAAAAGAAACCCCTCGAATAGATATAGTCTACTAAAAGGCCTATATGTAAGATGTGACTAACATTTTGTGTGTGTGTGTGTGTGTGTGTGTTTTAACACATTTGTTATAAATTGTATCTGACTTGAGTAGGCGTATAATATTATGGATCATTTATGGTAAATTATCTACACGTAGCCATAATTTATTACCTTTTCATTCAATTACAGGCTCAACATGCAACGATCTGGCATGAACAAAATATTAAACTTAACCAAGTACAGTGCATTAATAAAAAAAAACGAAGAAAAAAAGTGGAGAATCTCAACAGACTGTGCAGTAACGCTGAGTAAATACGCAACGTGGGAGAGACTAGAAATCTGCCCAAGTTTACTCACCTTTTACACAGAATAGCAGGGGCGCATTCAGAATGAAATAATAAAGGACGCTGTGAAGTCCCCGTTTTTCCATGTCATAAATAAGGTGGTTAGATTGGAGAACGAGTGAAAGCGGTCATTTGACCCAGAGATAACGGTTTTATTTCATCGGCATCTCCATAACTTCGTCTCGTCCGGGTTTATTAGTTTAAAGATATAGTTTCTTCCCCGAAATGTAGAATAAAAGGACTGAAATCTCCAAATAAGATACTCCAAAACGATGCTGCGTCAGTCAAACAAAATGTAAAATCCAATGTAGCGGACCAGAAAACCCCTTTTCTGTTGAGAAAACTGTGTTTGAAAAGTGTTGTTATCTTGAGTAACTATCCTTCGCCCCTAAAAAATCCTCTGTTCCACCATTTGCCTCTTATCAAGATAAAACTTGCTTTCAACAGTATACAATCTGCTCACTTTGGTCTCCATAAAAAGAGAAGATATCCGTGATTCGCTTCCACCACCCATCACAAAACAATCCTGCGTCTAAACCCTGCAAACCAAAAAAAAAAAAAAAGAAAAAAAATCCAAAAACTAAAAAAAAAAAGCCCAACGTCGGAGGATGAGATTCCCTCGACGTTTTTAAGGAGCAGTTAAGCACCTAAACGAAGAAGCGACATCAGTGGATCGTTCCAGCTCGCGCCACCGGAACCCTCTGCTTTGTGTGAGAGCGAGCTTGTGAGCAGCGAGGAGGCGCTTTGGCATTTCCAGACCACTGACAGACTGACGGGGTTTGGGAGAAAACTAACCTTCTCTGTCACTCAAATCAGCATACGGCTCGACCAATAAGAGGGAAACCGTAGCAGCGGAGGTATACAAAGCAAATCGCTGGGAAATAAAAGGCGCTTCTTCGTGCGGTTCACTCTGGGAGATCAACAAGCTAATAAATGAACAGCCGTTGCGTCACGACCAGATGTATTTAATTTTAATATGATAGCCTACCTCAGATTAAATGTATACCCTTAATCTCATTCTCCCATCATTTGCCTCTGGTTACTGATAATAATAGCCTACCATAGATGTAATCTGCATTTTTTTTCTCTTTCCTGCTGGAAAATCCAGATTAAACTGGTAACTGTTTTGGAACATGGGTAACTGTTTAGCTGGTCTTAGATGGTCATTAGCTACAGCAGTGTGGTAGACCATCTTGGACCATGCAGGAACAAACCAGCTACCATTTGGTCAAACTGATTTTGGAACATGGTGGCTGTTCAATTGTCCAATGACCTGCTACAACCAACAATGACCATCTTAGAGCAGAAGCTGATATTATGCAGTATGTTCCAAAACACAGTTAGCCTACCATGTTAAACTGTATTTTCCATTAGGAATGGCAGTCAGTCAAAATAAATATCTGCACATTTCCTTAAGCCTTGTACATCACAAGATTCCAAGAAGTCTTTTTCAGCTCTGAATCTTTACATGCGAACGAAATTGAGTGCTAACACTGTAAAAAAATCACCCGTATATTTACAGTAAAGAACTGGCAGCTGTGGTTCCAGCGCTTTACCGTAATTTTACGGTTTCAACAATGCTGTAATTTTACAGTAAAGTACTGGCAGCTGTGGTTCCAGTGCTTTAACGTAATTTTACAGTTTCAACAATGCTGTAATTTCACAGTAAAGTACTGGCAGCTGTGGTTCCAGCCCTTTACCGTAATTTTACAGTTTTTAATTTTACGGCTGTGCTGTAATTTCATAAAGTCAAAAATTGTCACTCAATGGAAAAAATAAAGACAAAATAGATTATGGTACAGTACATTGTTTGCCATTTATTTAAAACAGGTAACAGGTTTTAACAATACATTAACAGTATTTAAGGAAAAAAAGTCACAGAAAATACATTTTAAAATTCAATGAGAGGAACCAGTAGGCAAAAAAATAATAATAATAATAAAAAATAAAATAAAACCAGCCAACATGTCACATCAGCAACCAGGCCAGAGAGGAAGTCTGGGTCTGAGAGGAAAACATTGAGAACCAATGGATGAAAAATCCTGGATAGAGAAAAAAAAAAAAAAAAAAAAAAAAACTGCCTAAACATCCCAAACCTGATTTTGAAAGATCTGGCCTGAGAGGAAGTCCGGATCTGCGAGGACATAATCACGAGAACCAATGGGTGAAAAAACGTAGGAAAAAACAGCCAACACGTCCCACATCAGCTTATGACACATCTGGTCTGAGAGGAAATCCAGGTCTGAGAGGAAAGAAAATCAAGAAAATCTTAGTAGTAAAATAAAGCACATGGCAAAAACTAGCGATCACACTCTGCGAACACTTTTAAAAGAGACATAAAATGATCATGTTAATGTACTTAACTAATCTTAGTTAACTAATTCTTTTGACACTTAAAAAACAACACAACGACCCCAGTGGATGAATTAATGTCTTCTGAATCTGAAGCCAAACGATAGATGTGTGTAATAAAAATATTAATATTTTAATCATTTTATTTTTGTGTAAGAAAAACAACAAAAAAATTCAATACTAAATTAACTATAAATCATTATGTCTGATCTACGGTCATAAGACTGTACACCAGGGAAATGGTAACATAAGTCAATTGTGAAGCTAATGCTAACTGTCAGTGACCCTTGCTTCTGTTAGGCCTACTTCTCGAATAACAAATGCACAAATGATAAAGCATGATTGTGCACAAAGTTTGCAAGTATGCATCCTCACCAAAGATAATAGGGCAAGCTGTCTCAGTAAAACATTTACATCAAGTGAATGATTCCTAGGACAAAAAGAAGAAAATAATTATTTCGAAATCTTTAACAAGCAAAGAAATTCGACGTCAGAGCACGGAGAACATTCAGGGCCGGCGATTGCTATAGGCGAACTAGGCGGTTGCCTAGGGCGACAAATGTGTTGGGGGCGCGGTGCGCGGGCGCCCTCTAATGTCGCCCTTGGCCTACTTCCCATTAATCACAGAATTAGAATGACAAGCGAAACAAAAACATGTTTATTAAACATGATCATCCTAAGGCGCCCCCTCAGCCACACGTTTAATTACTTGTCAACCTGATTATTAGATTGAATTGATGATTATTGCTGATCATTTAACGGGGGGTGGGGGGTTACGTTACGTTAGGCAAGTGCTCAGCTGCTGGCGCGTTGATCAAAACCCTCTGGTGCACTGGGACGAAAACGGAGAAAGCAACAAGATAAAAAGAAAGCCCAGTATAGAGGTAAGTCTTCTCATCACAGCCATTAAGGTGTCAAACGAAATAAATTTACTTAGTATTGTGCACAGGCATGCTGGCCATCGGGACTACCGGGAGCGAATTCTTTTCCCCCAGGATGGTAGAGATTCCCGGTGGGCCGACGTGCTTTTTGGGCTGATACGTCGTACTTTTTATTTTTTTTGTCTTAGTGGCCCATAAAACTCGTACATCGGCCCATTCGTTTTGTTTTGTTTTGTTTAATTGGCGGTGTGGGTTACTTCCAAGTAACAAAATTAATTATGAAAGTTTCCTTTATTTTTCAGTGCATTTGTTTTACAATATAGCCTATGGCTATTACTGTCATGGGATTAATATTATAACTATTATTATGTAGTAGTGTAATGTAGACAGACACTGTAACTAAAAGAGGTTTGAATTTTTCTTTGTTCAATTTGCACACTGAATATGGGTTGGAGCTTTTAATTTTGAACTCTCAAAGTGCACCAGATTGATGAATTTACCATTAAAATACACAACATTTTCTTACGGGGGGCATACCCCCGAAACCCCCTTAACCTTGTAGCAGCCTAATAGATTAGTAATAATAGTAGTGGTGGTAGTAATTGTAATTTATATACTACAAGTTACATGGTCAGACAAAATGTATTTGTACAATGCAACTATGTAGGATGATAGAAATATCATTTAACGTTCTTTGTAGCATTTGTATGAACAATTTATTTTACAGTTGAAGTCATAATTTGCTTGTTGAAGTTTTGGAGAGACTATAAGAGAATTTTTCTTTAGTTTAATAAATATTTATCATTTGTAAGTATTTTTAATAAAGGGGGGGGGGGGGGGGTGCAAAACTCAATCTCGCCTAGGGCAACCAAAGGGCTAGAGCCGGCCCTGAGAACATTGAACAGTGAAACGCCTCAGCTGTTGAGAACTGTCTGTCTGACTCTGCAAAAACGTGTTTCGCGCCGTCAAGAATATCCTTCCCGTTTTTCAAAAACAACCTCTTTGACTTTTTAATACTATGTAACGTTAGGCCTACATGTGAATCTCACAAAAACGTAGGTACTTGCACCACTAAATCGAAAAAAATACATATATATTTTGCTTTGGGAATTTTAACAGCTTTACATTATTTGCATGGAAACTAAACAAATTGACCCACTACATTTTAATTACTACAATGGATCTATATATTTCGAGTAGTTTTGTAATTATTCTCCATCTTATGTGCATGATATTATTCGAATTGATGCATCTGGTAAGATTCGCATCGTGTAACGTTACTGAATCACAAATTCATGTAAATCGAGTTAAGGGTTAGGCTAGCATACTACAAAAGAAAGCCCAACTAATTTCTAAATGGTAACTTAACTTTAACCAAGCAAAGAAGTCGCAGTAATAATCGCATATTTGTAATCGGAGCAGGCGAAAGCCCTCAACCGTTGAGCTCTGTCTGCAAAACGCGATTCGCGCTCAGTAACTTAAGCACAGTCAAAAAATACCTCGTGAAAAAGACGATTTTCCAGGTTGGGAGTAACATAATAGAATAAGAGCAAAGAAACAAACTTACCTTGAACAGTGTCCTTCTTTAAAACAGCCTAGAGGAGTGTTGTGTTGTTGCGAAACAATTCTGCTTTCTGTTCGAAAATAGACCGCGTTGAAGATGCCCCGCCCCCACGTGCTATTTTTTACAGTCCAAGACTGTTTTTTCCAGGAACAAACTGGTTTACACATAAATGCTGTAAATTTACCGCAAGTAATTAATTTATGGAACATAGACTGTAAATTTACAGGATTAAACTGTTTATTGAAATAACAGTATTTTACTGTTGGAAATTGGCTGTATTTTTACAGCAATTTTTAACAGTGTACTGTATTATTACTGTTTAGAGCTCAGGGAGATCCTGCCTTAGTGATACAGTAATGGGAAATAAGCTACGGTGTAAGGTGGCCAGTGGTCAATATAAGCCAGATGTACATAAAAATACAATTTAATGATGGAAAAATATCATCTCATATAATGGTCAGTCACTATGGCTAATATAATCATAATTATTATTTATTATTATTATTATTATTATTAGTAGTAGTAGTATAGTATTAGTAGTCTGTCTTAAATATTTTATGTAAAGATTAGTAAAAAAAATATTAGCAAGCGTGATATAACATCAAGATCGTTGTCTTGAATTATCTTTGATGGTTTTTGTCATTGTAAGGCATGTGTGCTACAAGTCAAATACAAACATGTCCTTTCTAATGGAATTGAAGGATGTGCCACCATATCTGACCACTAATCCAGAGTTGTCCCTGGAGTAACAGGCTTGTGCAGCAGAGTGCTTCTCTGGCTGAATCCTAAAACAGCCCTCCCTCCCAGCTGCCTGCCTGCCAATAATGTAGCACTTGTTCACCCCTACACTCCCATTAGCACTTCACCAACACAGAAAGGAAGAGAGAAACTGAAAGGGAGAGAGAGATAAAGGGAGAAACTGGACGAGAACACTGTTGAAATTAGGCTTTTGCCCGTTATTGAAGTATTGGTGCTCAAGAGATGGTGAGAAAGAGAATGTAAGAGTGCTCAGTGTGGTTGAAAAACAAGATGAGAAACTATATGAGAATGAGAGGGAGAAATCGAGAGACTGTGAGGCGGAATATCAGACAGAGAGGGATTGAACAGTAATCTCCCCTTCTGTTGTAGGAAGATACTCATCAGTCAAGTGCTTTGAAAACAGTCCCCAATATATTTTATAAGAGGAGTCAGATATCCATTGTTAACCCATGCAGCATGTCTGGTGTTTTTGTTTCCCTTTTTCTGTCATTGCTCTCTCCTCATTTTTGTATAGACACTATATGGTCAGCTGCTTGTACTTGACAAAAATACAGGTGCCAATGTGTTTACATTTATTGTCACAATCCAAACCTTCTCTAAGTTTTACTGAATACACTCTGCCTCAGTAGTCAGTACAATATTGTACACAGTTCTGGCTGTCCACTGGGCTTCCTGTGAGGTTTTTTTTTTGTTTTTTTGTCTTCCATTTTCTGTGTTTCTGTGTTCTGTTCCATAGGAACACTCATAGTTCAGCTCACAGGCTGATTGCCTTCACCCGCTACTCATTTGCTGCTATTTGTATATTTTATTATTTATTATGGATGTAAAGGTATGTAAATATACATAGTATACACAGATTACTGTTCATATGTTTGGGATCAGTAAGAGTTGGTGTTTTTGTTTTGTAATAAATGAATAGTTTTATTCAGCAAGTTGATTAAAAAATACTGTAATTAAATTTCAAGATTTCTATTTCAAAGCAATTTTGTTCTTTTGTACTTTATATTCTAAAAAGTTAGAAATATTAAGCAGCACAACCATGTACAAAATTGATATTAATAAGAAATGTTTCTTGAGCACAATATCAGCATATAAGAAAGATCACGTGACAGCACAAAAACTGCTGAAAATTCAGCTTTGCCATCACAAAAAATAAATTAACATTTTAAAATATATACAATAACAGTTATATTAAATTGTAATATTTCATATTGACTGTTTTTACTGTATTTTCGATCAAATAAAAGCACAACATAAACACATTCGGTATATGGATAAATAGTTAAATAGTTAAGCGTAAATATGTGAATAAGTGTTAATAAATAAATGTTTTGACAGACAGTGAGAGCTATGATTCATGATTTTTTTCTTTAGTCGCATAAAATACTTTTACATCCATGAATGGAAGTTGTATCAGATAACCTAGATCACGATCACTCAGTAAATGCCACTATGGCACTAAGCAGAGATGGATCTCATCAGAGTCTGTCACTAATAATAAGTGCCTTTTATGGTCCTTTGGGTCTGAACCATCTGCACCCGTCACTCCATAGGATGGAACAGAAGCCCTTTCTGATAGAGTGACAGCAGGGTACATCTAATTCCTGCGTTAATAATAGATAATGACCATTATGCACCACTGTCGATTTAAAATACAAGTAAATGACTAAATGGTATGCATTATCTGCTGGCATTAATTTCTAGGTAATTCCATAATCCCGAAGATAAACTGTCTGTCACAATCAGAAAGCTGTTAAAGAGAAGCCATAGCTCTGTGGTATGTATTACTGGTATATATTACTTCATGGAGAGATTGTGTGAAACTAAACTTAAATAAGAGGTGGTATTCAGAATTGGACAACTTTCACCTTCAGTGAGATAAACAGAAAAGTTCACTGTCAGGAGCCTATTTTCTCGTATTCTTGGTGAGATGTGACGTTCTAACCATGCCTGGACTAAGGTCTCTTCAGGTTCCCTTGTCAGCTGGCCGATGCCATCTAAAATCTCACTTCTCTTGTGCTGTTGCACTGCATTTAGCAGGAAGCACAATGCGATATTTATGATCTCTGGGAGGCTGTGTCTGCTGCTGGCCAGTCTCGAGAGTAAGAAAGCTATAGTTATTCCAGGGTGACAGCAATTCTGTCTAATTCATGAGCAAGCAATCTGATATGAATGCATGTGGCATGGTAGATGTAGCCAGCAATGCAATTTAAAGCAACACAGCTGATGGCACTCTGACTTTTTCATCATTTCCATGCTATTTTTTTCTCCATTGAAACCAAAAAGCTATGCTGGGTTTTTAACTTTTTTTTCTTTCCCCCAACCTGTCTGCTTTCTTTGAGTGTCCTGGTGTTATACTCCTTGCAACTTAGCTCAGAAATTGCAGAAATATTCCAGGTTCAAATAGTTTTGTTTGCATAACACCTTACACTAGACAGAAGCTTTGCGAAAACAGCACTTGTACAGTTACCTTTGTACCTAATATTCTTTACTACCATTCAAAAATTTTTTTCAAGATTAATTAATAAGTGTAAGTTTAAAAAATTTATTCATTTAAAAATCATTTATTTGAAATAGAAATATTTTGTAACATTAACTTCTGATCAATTTAATGCATTGTTGGAGAATAAAAATAAATAAATAAATAAATAAACTTACTAACACCAAACCTTTAAGGAATAGTGTATATTTCAACAAAACCTTACACAATTCAAATTATTTACCTCATAGAGGGCAGCACAATTAAAAATCTGAGTCTTCCTTTTGCAATTTTCAATGTTGTAGATTTGGTATTTAGGGGAGCGTGGAGGAGAAAAAAATACTAAATTTATCTGCTTGTATGTGTAAATGTCTTCAGATAGATAGAGAGAGAGAGAGAGAGAGAGAGAGAGAGAGAGAGAGAGAGAGAGAGAGAGAGAGAGAGAGAGAATTTTAATGCGTCACACGTTGCTGCCAGGTGGTTTCATGTTCTGTCTTGAGGATGGCTCTCCACTTCTTTTGTTATGCTAAATTGAACAAGGTTGAGTACAACACCACACCTTCCCTACTGTGACATGGGCAAATTTATTTCATTGTCATCATGCTCTAGACAACTGTTTGATATCAAAAGATACCAAACAGGGAAGGTGTGCGTGTTTGGGTTTTTGTATTGTTTTCAGAATGGCAGATTCACAAATGTATTTTCGTTTTAATTCAGATCAATATTGTGCAGTATACATTTTGAATAGCTGCAGTGATGTCAGGTTTACCAGCAATTGGGACTCATCCACACTCATGTTTCATCTGAAAGAAGAATATCTGAATCTGCAATAAACATTCACAGGAAACAGAGGTCACTGTGGTAATGTAACCCTGTCTCACAGAATCCGCTGAGAAAGAAAGACAGAGAGTAAGAGACAATAATAGCAGGAGTAAAGGCGTCTTACTTAAAAGGCAGAGGTCTTCAACCCTGCTCCTGGAGACAAACTGCCCTCCAAAAATGTATATCCAACCTGGATCAGCTTTTAATTTTTAAGCAATCCCGAAGAGCTTGATTAGCTGGTTCAGGTGTGTTTGATTGGGGTTGGAGCTGAACTCCAACTGCAGGACAGTGGGTCTCCAAGAGCAGGGTTGATGACCTCTGCTTATAGTTTACCCAATAATGCAAATCCTGTCATCATTTACTCACCCTCATCATGTCAGTCCAAACCTTTATAACTTTTTTTCTTCTTCAGTGGAACAGAAAAAATATATATTTTGGAAGTCAAAAGCGGTGCTAACCCTGCTCCGGAGCAGGGTTTCATAACCCCGGGTAAAAAGTGGTGATAACCCCAATAAAAGGTTCCATAGAACAGATGCCAATAAAGAACCATTAGTTCTAAGAGTTCTGTATCCCTTTCACACATCATTACACTGTACTCAACTTGGATGTTTAAGTCATTTCAACTTAAATTACATTAAACTGACTTTAAAAAAAGAGTTGAATCTTGTATAACATAAAACAGTTAAAAATTGCTTAACTTTTTTTGATGAGTTAAAATAAGCAACACTCTTTTGGGTAATTTTTTGGGGTTATTTTTTCAGTAGTTGGGTAGTTTTTGTGTTACCCAGGTCTTGGGTCAGACATAACAACCCAGTGTTTGGGTAGTTTTCTTGTGTTACCCATATCTTGGGTCAGACATAACAACCCAGGGATTGAGTTATTTATCGGCTTTTTGCAACCTCTCCTGAGGAGAGAGCAGTGCAGCTCCGTCAAAATGGTGCACTTCTTCAGTAAAATACAGGTTTGTGTACATTTATTTTTAGTTATTGTGCTGTATATTGTTTAATTTTATGCAAAGCAACATATACAGGGATACAATGTGACTCAAAGTGAGTGTCGGCGTCGATCTTTTCTCGTGGTGGAAACGCCTGCCTTGCATATAATTTGATTTAAAAAAAGATACAGAATATAAATGTTAAAATATGTTCTCAGAAGAACTATACACTGGTTGTTTATGGACAGGTTATGGAGCCTGTCGCCAAATATTTCGGCTACGAATGAAACGCAGGGCGGCGGTCTGAAGTTATAAGTACCCCTGCTGAAATGATACAAGCTCCGGCAGGACATCCAGCGCCGTTACGGTGGAAATGGTACAACAGAGACTGGTCAGACTCGATTACACTTGAATTACACTTATACATTTTTAATTCTAATATTTTTTAAAAAAAGCTTAAATGTTGGCAATATGTATTAAAAATTATATAAAATATACCATACTGTAAAATATGATTGAAAATAAAGGAATTATTATGCAAGCCAGTTGTTGTATCGAGAATTTTAAAGTTAATCCTGAAGGGATGGATTCTGGAATCCACTGCTGCTTCAATGTATATCTAATGAGTGATTATAATCAAGGTGTTAATCTAGCTATATTCTTCCTTATCACATGAGTTGAATGACTTCTCTAGGCTTATGAGATTTTACTTTGTTACCAGTGTAATTACTGAAATGTTCTTTTCATGTATTATTTAATGTCTGTAATAAATATCTGAGAGGTGACTGAAGGGTCTGGCCCATGCCAGGAATGCAGTAACAGTGCTTGCTCATTTAGCCCGGCTTCCAGAAATTAAGTATGGACTCGTTTTGTTTGAGAAAGGTCTTCAACGTGTCAATACATACATCTGCTTTTCTAGGGTACCCTGACAGGTCATTGAAACCTATAATTGTGTGACCATTTCTTAATTTAAAGCCTTACTTTACTGTTAGATTAAAAGTGTCCATGATAGAAAGAACATGTTATCTTGATGTTGTGAGAGGACTTATAGTTAGAGCCTGGCCAAATCCAACCTTGAAGAAGCTGTGTGTGTGTTAGTATTATTGGTTACAGGGTAAAGGAACAAATTACATTATTGGAGATGGACTGACTAGTTTTCTTTGACATGTTGGCGCCTAGGCACACAGTCTTGTGACCTCGGAGGAACATATATCCCTAACTCAGGGTCCCGGTGGCAGCCGTACAGACTGGAGATGTGCTTCAGTCTATCTGTCGTGTGGAAAAATACTATTTTTATCTATTTCTTAGCCAATCAGAATAATTTAAACTAAAGCAGGTAGCTTAGACCTCAATGTATGGTATAATTGCTGTGATCTTTGTAACTATAACCGGGGTGGCCTACGAGCTCCTTGTGAGTCTTGAAGCTAACTTCTGCCTGATGAAACTGTAAACTATGTTCAGTAATTTATTATAATTCTGACTCTTGTCTTAAATTGACTGCACTTCTGATTCCAGGTCTTAATTAATCATATCTGGTCCTTGGGTCTTTAACTGTAAATCCCCTAACAATCCATAGACATTAATTCATGTATGAAGTAAAAAAAAAGAAAGAAAAAGAGCTAGTATTATAGTAAAAATTAATAAAATATGCTGGGTTAAATCAACCCATTATGCTGGGTTAAATAAAACAACCAAATTTCCTGGGTAAAATTAACCCAACATGTGTCTGTCCTATATTTACCCAGCCCTTGGGTTGAAAACAACAATTGAAAACACAATTGTCATAAGTTATTGATCTTTTTTTTTTTTTTTTTTTTTTTACAGTGTTTAAATAAGTAAGTCTCTGAATCATGAATCATTTGATGAACAGAAGCTGAGCTTAGGACAGAATGTCTCTGCCTTAGCAAAGTGGAGACCCAGACCGCTGCTTTAGTGTGCAGGGCTCTATAGCAGCTTTAAATGAGCATGCTTAAGCTGGAGTAGAGAGCCATAGCACCCTGCATCCTTAATAACAGGCACCAGGAAGGAAAAATCACTGTGGCATTAAGATGAAGAGAGAGATGAGAAAGAGGATCATTAATTAATAAATAAATAGAAATGACTGCTCACTCAGTGAGGAGACCGGGTGTGCAGGGCTTTGAAGCGGCTCACAGATGACAAGGTGGATTCTAGGACACATCACGGACATTATGCTCCCTCTCTCTGTCTTAATGTCAAAATACACTAGATTCATTTTCACCTGTGGCATTATAAATCCACGCAAGCAGCAAAGTTTGAATGTAGCGTGATGCTGTTTACAGCATCTTCAAAGCGTCTTTAAGTGCTTTATGGACGCTTAAAATGGGGCAGCACGCTGCGAGATGACATGATGACTCTCTCAGACGCAGAATGTGAAAGCTGCTTATTAATGAAGGGATGCCAAGCACAAGGTGTCCCTGTTGACAGAAGCTCTTTTAAATGATTAAGGAAACCATCATTTGCCATTTATTTAGTCGCTCCGTGCTGTCTCTTGTGCTTTTTCCTTTTCCTCTCTCTCTCTTTAGAGAAAGGACACATCATGGTATTTATTTGCACTGTAGAGGCTCAGATTACTACCATTTGTTCTCAGCATGATGAAACTAAAACAGCGGGTCCCAGTTCAAAGCCTTGTATCAGCGTCATTCAATAGCTCTCTCGCTCTCTCTCTCTTTTCCCTCATCGTCCCTTTCCCTGACATCCTTTCTCTTGGTTCATCAAAACCTTGCTCACATTGCTCTCTGTGCATCCCAGCAAGCAATCGTTCTCTCCTATTTGCTCTGAGTGCTCTGAAGAGTAACAATTTGTGTTGGGAACCAAGAATTAAAAAAATACTACAATATTCTGACAGGGTTTCCATCAATATTTATTTAACTGCGGCATAACAAAACAGACCAGTGTAATATGATTCTTCAACAAATTACTCAAATAAACCGGTTCTTTTTAGTGAATTACAAAACTACCCGTGCACTCTGATTCCCTAATGAATAACTCTTATTACCTGTTCTTTTTAGTGAATCAAAAACATACAGCAAAAATAAATATATCTAAGTTGGTTCTTTCTAGTGAATCAAACACATGCAACTTACAACAAAAGAGACATAGGGAGAGACGGGAGTGTTGTAACATGGGGTCAGTTGTAACACTGTCAGATTGACAAGTCAGAAAAGAGATGATGTCATAAATATCATACAGTCGCATCACATCTTTGAGCTCACAGGAGACGTGGCATGTTACATTGTGCATTTATTTTCAGGAAGGAATTGTTTTTTTTTTATTATCAAGATTATTTTTTTGCCTAGCAATCATTGTATTGTTGATACAGTTATTTGACTTGCATAATCTAATGTAGCTGTTTCTCTAGTTTAATTCAATGCTTTGCAGTCATGCAAACTTCAAACCCACGTTCTAAAACAGTTTATGTTACAACCAACCCCTTTTGACAATTCCAAATATAAATCATATCCCCTTTTAAGACAACATCATTTGAGTTTTTTGTTGCACATTGAGGGATTTGTGGTAAATATGACTCCATCATAGTTTACGCGCATGTCTTTTTTAATAAAAACTACTGAGTAACCGATGCTCAAACAAAATGTGTTACTTTCATCCCCGGTCTCCCCTAAATCAGTGTAGCTACTGACTAGTTGACTAGTTGGCAACGTGCAGTTAAAAATACACATGCGTTTTGTCAGTAGTTTTTTATATGACATTTGTTATAAGTGTAATAAGTGAATTATTACTATTAATTTATATATATATATATATATATATATATATATATATATATATATATATATATATATATATATATATATATATATATATATATTATTGCATTTATGCCACCTCTAAAAAGTAAAGTTCAAGGTGCAAAACCACCTTTTGCAAGAATTATATTTAATATATATAAATCATGTAATATGGAGTATAAAAATACTCAAATATTTATTAATGGAAACGTTAAGAAACCAGAACTGTTAAAAATAATCAGAACCAGAATAATTGAATTAAGATTCTCATCCCTATACAACCATATTCAGTATAAACAGCCTCATTTTATTTTGTTTATTATCTTGTAATCGTTCATTTTTTTGTGTGACAAACAAAAGGAACATCTGGGGTAAACACATAGGGAGACATCACTAATTAGTGGTTACCTGTTGCTGAAATTGGAAGAGTCCCTCTGCAGTCTCAACCCAGAAACACACTGACACCACTAGCCTCTCCCTGTCCTCCCTACTGTGTCCATCTGGAGAAAGGCTGGGGAGAACAGACCAAATTGAGGAGAGGCATATGGAGATGACTTCCTTTTTCATTTCAGTCATCATCAGACTAACCAGGCAACGGATGACAGAGAGAGAGAGAGATAGAGAGAGAGAGATAGATAGAGAGATAGAGACTGAGTGAGTGAGTGTATGGGGAAGTGGGCCAGCCCTTGAGAGCAGAGCTGTGAGAGGCTCCTGGTTGTTTTTGTTGTCATTCAGGCTGCAGTGCCCAGAAAAGTGTACAGTACGTGCAACAGCTCCGAGTTCCAAATATAATCCTTTTAGAGGATGATGCCCGTGCTGCCACTGGCTCCCCGAGTCCCTCAGTCGCAGCAGTCAGAGGTCATACGTCACTGGAATTAATATACTGGGATGGGGGGTTGGGGGGATGTCATAAGTGATGAGTTTGTTGTCATTAGGATTAGTGCCGTTCAAATGGTGAAAACAACACGGTGAAACAGCGGGGGGCAAGGGTTTAGTGTCTGATTAACTGCATCACCTCTCTTATATGCACTTCTGCTCACTCAGACCTCACTTACTTCTTTGTTTGTATATCAGAAACTGCTTTCAATCTATTTTCATCAGCTGTCAACCCCTAACCTCTACCTAACCCTGCCCTCGTTGTCTTTAAAGCGCATAGACAGCCCATACAGTGAGGTAGATTAAAGTGAACAGACATTAAAAAGAAAAGAATGGGGTCATTTTACTCTGAAGTTTCAACTGTTTCTACTTTTTCTGACAAGGCCTACTGAATCAAGAACTGTAGTCTTCTTCAGTTGCTGCATTCTCTCTAGAAAAGTTGTCACAATAATGTTTTCAACATTGACAATACTAAGAAATAGTGTGCATAGGAGGCTTAAAAACATACAGTATAATCTTACTGACCCCAAACTTTTGAATGGTATACAGTAAACTATGTTTGACCAAGGTGGTGTAAAGACATATAGGTGTAGCTTAACATTTGAGATAGGGAGGGCCAGTCTCGACCTGTGGAAAAGTAATAGAAATTACCATTCTTTCTAAAGAAACAAAGTAACAAAGTAAACTTGTGGAAATACATAAATATTTCTTCAAATGTCACAAATAAATTGCAGGAGGCATGATTGTGAATGATTCTTATCATATATCATACACAATAAATATTCGTGGCAAATTCTATTTGATACTAAATGAAATAAACCTGTTTGATTCAAAGTTGTTATTGTTTTAACGAAAACTGAAACTAATTAAAAAACATTTCTTTAGCTAAAATAAAATAACATAACCGCGTAGTTGATAACCTATGAATGTTAGATAAAAAAAATAAATAAAAAAAATATGATGGAAAATATAATTCTTACCTTTAAAACTGACTGGAATAAAAATGCACCAAATTAGGTTGTCATATTTTTCATTTTCGTTTAATTTTTTATTTTCCCAACAAAGCTCCAGAAATGTTATATTATGGGTGACAGTATGAACTTTTTACTTTTTAACATTCAGATTTAGCACCACATCAAGTTGGTGTTCTGCGCTGCTGATTCTGCAAAACGAGCAAGCTGAGTTTACATTTCAGCTTCTAATATAATGATATAAGCTTCTAATATGATGATAATAATTCTACTACAGCTTCTAATATAATGAATGTAGTTGTTTTATAAGTTGTTAATTTGCATGTATGTGTCAACATACAAATTATATATACAGGTCCTTCTAAAAAAATTTGCATATTGTGATAAAGTTCATTATTTTCCATAATGTAATGATACAAATTAAACTTTCATATATTTTAGATTCATTGCACACCAACTGAAATATTTCAGGTCTTTTATTGTTTTAATACTGATGATTTTGGCATACAGCTCATGAAAACCCCAAATTCCTATCTCAAAAAATTTGCATATTATGAAAAGGTTCTCTAAACGAGCTATTAACCTAATCATCTGAATCAACTAATTAACTCTAAACACCTGCAAAAGATTCCTGAGGCTTTTAAAAACTCCCAGCCTGTTTCATTACTCAAAACCGCAATCATGGGTAAGACTGCCGACCTGACTGCTGTCCAGAAGGCCATTTTGACACCCTCAAGCAAGAGGGTAAGACACAGAAAGAAATTTCTGAACAAATAGGCTGTTCCCAGAGTGCTTATCAAGGCACCTCAGTGGGAAGTCTGTGGGAAGGAAAAAGTGTGGCAAAAAACGCTGCACAACGAGAAGAGGTGACCGGACCCTGAGGAAGATTGTGGAGAAGGACCGATTCCAGACCTTGGGGGCGGAAGCAGTGGACTGAGTCTGGAGTAGAAACATCCAGAGCCACCGAGCACAGGCGTGTGCAGGAAATGGGCTACAGGTGCCGCATTCCCCAGGTCAAGCCACTTTTGAACCAGAAACAGCGGCAGAAGCGCCTGACCTGGGCTACAGAGAAGCAGCACTGGACTGTTGCTCAGTGGTCCAAAGTACTTTTTTCGGATGAAAGCAAATTTTGCATGTCATTCGGAAATCAAGGTGCCAGAGTCTGGAGGAAGACTGGGGAGAAGGAAATGCCAAAATGCCTGAAGTCCAGTGTCAAGTACCCACAGTCAGTGATGGTCTGGGGTGCCATGTCAGCTGCTGGTGTTGGTCCACTGTGTTTTATCAAGGGCAGGGTCAATGCAACTAGCTATCAGGAGATTTTGGAGCACTTCATGCTTCCATCGGATTTCATTTTTCAGCACGACCTGGCACCTGCTCACAGTGCCAAAACCACTGGTAAATGGTTTACTGACCATGTTATTACTATGCTCAATTGGCCTGCCAACTCTCCTGACCTGAACCCCATAGAGAATCTGTGGGATATTGTGAAGAGAAAGTTGAGAGACGCAAGACCCAGCACTCTGGATGAGCTTAAGCCCGCTATCGAAGCATCCTGGGCCTCCATAACACCTCAGCAGTGCCACAGGCTGATTGCCTCCATGCCACGCCGCATTGAAGCAGTCATTTCTGCAAACGGATTCCCGACCAAGTATTGAGTGCATAACTGAACATAATTATTTGAAGGTTGACTTTTTGGGTTTTCATGAGCTGTATGCCAAAATCATCAGTATTAAAACAATAAAAGACCTGAAATATTTCAGTTGGTGTGCAATGAATCTAAAATATATGAAAGTTAAATTTTTATCATTACATTATGGAAAATAATTAACTTTATCACAATATGCTAATTTTTTTAGAAGGACCTGTATTTTTATTCATTAGCTATATATTTGAAACTTGCAACCTTTTCTGTCATAATCACTCACATTTTTTTTAAAGCACTAACACATTGTCAAAAAATAAGCATTAGTGTCAGGACCCGGTCCCAAACTCGGGTCTCCGGTGTGAGAAAACAGTCACTTAGTAAACTGAGCCACTAAAAGTCGACAGAACCCAGAAGATGAGGCATACACAGCAGTACTGGAGATGAAGATTTAATGGAGAAACAGAAAGGATATTCAGGCAAAAATGTAAATCCAAAAGTTATTCCACAAAGAGAAGCTATCCTCCAAAACAAAAAGGTGAATCCACAAGGTCAGAAAGAACAGCAAAAAACTCAAAAATAAAATCCAAAAAATAAAATGAGAATCAAAAAACAGATTACCACAGGAGAATCCAACTGGAGTCGCACAAACTTACAGCTTAACAGAGGCTGGGTGCTAACATTCAAACACAGAGCAAAGAACTAAGAAAAACTAAGGGTTTAAATACACACAAGGGAAACAGGCACAGGTGCAAACAATAACTAGATCAGACAAACAGCATCATAGCGACCTCTGGTGGCCAACACCGGAAAAAACCCAGACCAAATGCTGACAATTAGGACCATTCTTTGCATTTAAAAATAAAATAAAAAATAATAATAAGACTGCAAACATTTAATAAAGAAAAGCGTTCTAAATTCTTCTAATGAATTACGATTTTTTAAGATTTAATAAGATTGATTAAATGTATAACCCCCACTACACTATAGGGGGGAAAAATCCATAGAAAATGAAAAAGTTATGTTGGTAATTTTCTGCCAGGACATTTCCTTCACCCCTAAACACACACAACACAAATTCACAATGAAATGCCTAATTCAAAATACAGATAAACAACTGTGAAAAAGCAACATTTAAAAAAAAACGATGAATATTAATTTTTGACGAGCCATTTATCATAGGCTACTACGGTGGCTGAGATAGCTCAATGTGCTGCAAGTGAAGAAAACGCATGTAAATAGAAGAAAACCCATGCAAATAGAAAAAAACGCATGCAAATAGAAAAAAACACATGCAAATAGAAAAATAAATATAGCTGCGAGCAGCGATGACGGGCCCAAGCCGGTGGCACCGCAACCCCGGTGCCTTTAGTTACCTAAAGGCACCGGGGTGGCGGTGCCGCCGGCTTTGGCCCTTTCATCGCTGCTCGCAGCTATATATATATATATATATATATATATATATATATATATATATATACACATACATATACATACGTTAATATATATATATATATATATATATATATTTTTTTTTTTTTTTTTAAGGGACAAGACAGAATATTACTTGCCTGATCTGATTAGAACAATAATGTGTGTGTGTGTGTGTGTGTGTGTGTGTGTGTGTGTGAGGCGTGATTGAACAATGGAGACATAAAAACATACTCTGTCATTTTGTTCATAGAGGACATCATTCAAACTGCAAAGTGTTTACTTATATTTGTGTACAATCGCAATAAAACACAACATTGTGCTTTTGTCAAACTATAAACTCTTGTCAAACTGTAACTTACAACTGTCACCCAACCAAAATCTCTCACACACACACATACACACACAGTTTAAAAGAAAATAATATTTATCCAACCTCATTTAAAAACAGTCTGTCGGTGCCATCTTTTGGACATTTATCATATTCCATTGGTTTTCATTTCTTGTCCTCGAACAGAGCACTAATCTGTTTATTTTTAAGTTACACATTCTACATTGATTAAAAAGAAAAATCAAATGTGTTTTTATTTTATACAGAAATAAATTATTTATAATTCAGATGAGAATAAAGTTAGTGTTAGTTCAAATTTTAAGGAAAACAAATACAGGTGAAACGCGAAAAATTAGAATATCGTGCAAAAGTCCATTTATTTCAGTAATTCAACTTAAAGATGAAAATAATATATTATATAGACTCATTACATGCAAAGTGAGATATTTCAAGCCTTTATTTGTTAATATTTTGATGATTATGGCTTACAGCTATGAAAACTTTTTCACAATATTCTAATTTTGAATTAGGGGTTTTCATAAGCTGTAAGCCATAATCATCAAAATTATAACAAATAAAGGCTCGAAATATCTCACCTTGCATGTAATGAGTCTATATAATATATTAGTTTCACCTTTAAGTTGAATTGCTTAAATAAATGGACTTTTGCAGGATATTAAAATTTTTCGAGTTTCACCTGTATATTGATCTGAAATATAGCACATTCATTTTAAATTCATTCAGGTTCAATTACCAAATCTACAATCTTAATTCAATTTAAAGCAAACAATACATTTAAAATATATGGGTTTTATGCATACTTTGTAATAAAAAAAAAGATATATATCCAAAAAGACAAGGCCTTAAACTTTAACAAGGGTTAAACTCTTGTCACTGTAACAGACACAATCACACACACACACACACACACACACACACACACACACACACACACACACACACACACACACACACACACACACACACACACACACACACACACACACACACACACAAGTCAAGACACTTACATTTTAGATGCAATATTGACTTTTTTTCTGTTTCAGCAGCGAAAATAGTTAAACAAAGATCACAGCAGAACCATCGCGCATCTCACAGCAACGTGTTTTCTCATTACTGAATGATTCAGCATTTTGAAGAATCGGTTGACTCAAAGATTCAATGACCAATCCATAAACATCTGTCTCATTCATGAATGATTCAGTCGTTCGAACGAATTGTTTGAACGAATGAATCAATGACTCGCTCATTAAGACGGTCGCTTGGCGACACCTAATGACGGTTTAGTGTTGTTTAAAAGTATAATTCTTTCCAACGATTGTTAATTAACTCATAAACAATCTCATAACATTATTTAATGCATTGTTATTTTTCAGTGTAAACGATTTAATTTGATCAGCCCCAGACCCGTCGTTATGGGCGGGCCATAGGGGGCCGGGCCCGCCCCAAAAAATGCTTGTGCCCCCCCACTTGAGGCACAGATAATTTAATTTTAATATTATCATAGTTGCTAATTTTGTGTTGCATTTTTATCTTATTTTGTGTTGCATATTTTATCTTTATCATTAAAACGTTAAAAATATAAAGAAACAATGGTGTGATTTTGTTTGATTGATGGGAATCCACACTGCAACAGCCTATCACGGCCTTACTAAAAATAACGTTAGGCTACGTATGTGACGTACAACTAAGCCTCAAAGTACCGGTAGATTCAAAGTCTCTGTGCGAGTGTATGTGCGTGCGTGTGTGTGTCTCATGGCAATGCATATCTCTCAATGTTTGAGAGATGCTTCTGGTGTTACATCTAATATGTTGTATAGTCAAGTGTTTTATGGATATTCATAACATTGCTTCTATGTAATGTGGTGTAGGCTATAGGCGACCTGGTCATATTGCTGTTGGTTATATGTTTAAAGTGATGATTACGTGCTGTGCGACTTGAGTTGATTATTATAGATATACATACTCAAGTCTAATAATAATTGTGCCCCCCCCCCCATGCATTTCATATGCCCCCCTTAAGACTGAGGTCTGGCGACGGGTCTGATCAGCCCTACATAGGGTCACAGCCATATAGTGCCTTATTATTCTAAATAATTGAATTTATTGATCAATTTACAAATTAAAAATGAAAGATGAAGCATACATTTAATAAGACTACACTAGGGGTGCCCTGCAGATATTACAATATGCAGATTTAAATATACCATTGTCCCCCACCGTCAATTTGATGTGTGTGTGTGTGTGTGTGTGTGTGTTTAATAAAATAATTTAGTCACTACTATTAAAACCTGAACGTGTTTGCTTACTAAATTGTGAGCTGAACGAAAGTTGCAGGCAGCAAAGATCAGCAACCGTAGTCAAATTTCATTAATCACGAGAGTGAAGAGCTGACTGAAAAGATGATGACGGAATATTTTGTGTACAAGCGCCTATTTAAGCGAATCTGTCATTGTACTCTTTTGTTGTTGTGTTTTCCGTGAAAAATAATAGGCTATTGAACTCACAGTTCAAGCAATCGCCCCGATAATGCGCTAATTTTAAAGTGACACTAAAAAGTATGCGGCTGCACTGGCATTCATAACGACGTCCATGGCGAGGAGCGAGAAGAACAAAGTAAACGTTTTTTCATTTCTTCTTCCATAGGAATTCATTCAAGCGCACTGCGAGCGCCACCATTAATGTCCGTGCAGACCTGTACTTCACTTTCACTTTTATATTAGCGATTTAAAAGCCCACGCTGGTGTTACACGTCGATTAACCGGTGGGAAAATATCCTCACAGCCACATACCTAATATACAGGTCCTTCTAAAAAAATTAGCATATCATGAAAAGGTTCTCTAAACGAGCTATTAACCTAATCATCTGAATCAACTAATTAACTCTAAACACCTGCAAAAGATTCCTGAGGCTTTTAAAAACTCCCAGCCTGTTTCATTACTCAAAACCGCAATCATGGGTAAGACTGCCGACCTGACTGCTGTCCAGAAGGCCATCACTGACACCTTCAAGCAAGAGGGTAAGACACAGACAGAAATTTCTGAACAAATAGGCTGTTCCCAGAGTGCTGTATCAAGGCACCTCAGTGGGAAGTCTGTGGGAAGGAAAAAGTGTGGCAAAAAACGCTGCACAACGAGAAGAGGTGACCGGACCTTGAGGAAGATTGTGGAGAAGGACCGATTCCAGACCTTGGGGGCGGAAGCAGTGGACTGAGTCTGGAGTAGAAACATCCAGAGCCACCGAGCACAGGCGTGTGCAGGAAATGGGCTACAGGTGCCGCATTCCCCAGGTCAAGCCACTTTTGAACCAGAAACAGCGGCAGAAGCGCCTGACCTGGGCTACAGAGAAGCAGCAGTGGACTGTTGCTCAGTGGTCCAAAGTACTTTTTTCGGATGAAAGCAAATTTTGCTTGTCATTCGGAAATCAAGGTGCCAGAGTCTGGAGGAAGACTGGGGAGAAATGCCAAAATGCCTGAAATCCAGTGTCAAGTACCCACAGTCAGTGATGGTCTGGGGTGCCATGTCAGCTGCTGGTGTTGGTCCACTGTGTTTTATCAAGGGCAGGGTCAATCCAGCTAGCTATCAGGAGATTTTGGAGCACTTCATGCTTCCATCTGATTTCATTTTTCAGCACAACCTGGCACCTGCTCACAGTGCCAAAACCACTGGTAAATGGTTTACTGACCATGGTATTACTATGCTCAATTGGCCTACCAACTCTCCTGACCTGAACCCCATAGAGAATCTGTGGGATATTGTGAAGAGAAAGTTGAGAGACGCAAGACCCAACACTCTGGATGAGCTTAAGGCCGCTATCGAAGCATCCTGGGCCTCCATAACACCTCAGCAGTGCCACAGGCTGATTGCCTCCATGCCACGCCGCATTGAAGCAGTCATTTCTGCAAAAGGATTCCCGACCAAGTATTGAGTGCATAACTAAACATAATTATTTGAAGGTTGACTTTTTTTGTATTAAAAACACTTCTTTTATTGGTCGGATGAAATATGCAAATTTCTTTGAGATAGGAATTTTGGGTTTTCATGAGCTGTATGCCAAAATCATCAGTATTAAAACAATAAAAGACCTGAAATATTTCAGTTGGTGTGCAATGAATCTAAAATATATGAAAGTTTAATTTTTATCATTACATTATGGAAAATAATGAACTTTATCACAATATGCATTTTTTTGAGAAGGACCTGCATTTATATATAAATACAATAGGCACACCTGATAAAAAAGATTTATGTACTATGTTGATATCATTTTGGATGATTTTTTTGTTTAACCAAAAAAAGCACTAAATAGCCTGTTTTAAACTTTTTCATACTTCTTGAATTGAACAAAATAAAATGAGTTTAGTTCTAATATTTGTTTAATTTTATATATAAAAATAAATGCTGTATAATTAAATTTTTAGAAGATATGAGACGTTTCCTGATTCTTTTTTTTTTACATAATCCCTCGCCATAGCAAAACCGTTTGAGATATTCAATATCCGTTTACAATTTAGCATCTTTAATGTATTTTCATCATGTTGAAAAAGTTTGGTGGGAATAAAATAAACCACTTAAGAGGAGTGAGTAAAATTGTAGAGGCTGGTTTTGCAAAACATCCATATTCAGACCAAAATAGCCCACTTCCTGTAGGGCTGGCTTAAAGTTGTTCGGCCTAATGAGATCTATATGTGTACCGAGTTTCATATTATTACATGCAAGTGTGTTTGATTTATGGACCAAATTTTCAGACCAAGTTTATGGACCAAGTTAATTTAATTAAGGCGAGACACTACAGGTGAATAGGGTAATTTTTTTTAAATAATTTATATCACCATGAAACTTTCTCAGTTGATTACTTACACAAGTATATAAAAAAAAATGTATTACAAGTTTTTGAAATTTGTATGTTTAATTATGCAAATTAGGCATTATCTCATTAAATATTGCACAGTTTTGCATATATATTTTCGGTAGATAGATCTGACCATATGATAAAGCCAGGTGCAAAATTATTTTTTCATTTTGTTTACACACAAGTTGAAAAAAGAATTTCAGAGGGATTTAAGGATATATGCTTTCATTACCTAGAAAATCAAAATATACGGTCCATAGCCTTAAAAAAATAAATTCTCGCCATATTTTTTTTATTAAAATGTCACATAAATCAGGCCAGGAATGATTTATAAACAAATCCCTCTGAAAATATCTTCAGAAGACTGCTAAGTGTATAACTGGAAAGTTTGGTGTACATAGGTGCTACACAGGCTGAGAAGTTTCTACTGGAGAATGACAAAAAACTCATTTTGAGAAAACAGCATTTAAAGATTTGTAATGTAAAAAATCATATTTTTTTTAGTGAAACAACTATTTACAGACACAATATCTTATCAAATCATAGGCAACAACAATACAAACCACCTAAATGACATTGCAACTTTATGGCCTTCAAATGGATAGGAAAACAGTAAAAAACACACATCTAAATGCCAGAGCACGTCACGTGATGCATCTGAACGAATCACGTTGTCAGAAATTGACATCAGCCAATGAGATTTCGGTTTTAGAGTTAAATGCCCATTGTACTTTCACGATTGGTTGCTGATTAAAAGGAAATGACCATATTTGGATTCGACAACAATGTAGAGGAGAGAGAGCTCTTTCCAACGGTGTGTGTGATGACAGGGTGCAGATCGCGATCGCAGAGCAGCATGTTGATTTAGAACGACAACATTTTGTTGAATTTAGGAGAAATCTACAGACGCAAACAGACAAAGTGTAGTAGAATAAAGACCTAAATGTGTATTTTGGATTTTTTTTCACCACAAGTCTGAAAGAAGACATTTTATTGAAGACAAATAGCCCACAATCTCAAAATTGACCAGTGAAAAAAAACTATGTTTTTGCCTGCCGTGTCTCGCCTTAATAAACTAATTATATAAAACTATTGTCAATGCACTACAATTAAACTGGTTATATGCCTTTACTTTATTAAAAAAAAACTTATTTAAAAAATACAAGGCTTAAGACATATTTTTTTTTTAATGCAGGCCAAACCACACAGCAGTGAAATGGTTAATCTAGCCCCCCTCCCCCTCCCCACACTCACAGACACAGACAGACAGGCACAGACACAGAGACGTAGGCTCAGAGAGAAATTACCACATTCAAACCAAAATATCTAACTTTCTGTTGGTCGGAGCTAATGACTGTAAATTAGAAAGTTGTCCAGCTTGATGAGTACAATATACATACTGAGTTTTGTTACTGTAGATAAAACTAATCCCCCCACTTTTGACAAAAGGTGGCGCTACTGAGCCCTCACCATGCCCGTTTCTGAAACTTTGCACATGTCTACTGGCTAATAAATGTAATGTGTCTGTCGAGTTTCATGCAATTTCAAGCATGCTAAGAGTCTCAAAAGCATCAAACAAGAATATTAAAGTTTGATGCGTTGCCACGGCAACAGTATCTAAGATATCAATAATCCTTTCACAGGTCTACATCTGCCGTGTGTTTACATTATACACATAAAGATTGAAGCAAATCGGGTAAAAATAAGAGGGTGATTTCAAAGCATTTTGAAAGTGACACACTTCCTGCTGCCAGTTGGTGGCACTATAACTTTGACTCACAATAGTCACATCCATGTGATCGGCCTCTCACAGCGAACACACTGCTGAAGTTTCACCAAGATCAGTTAATGTATGCAGAAGTTATAACACACTTCCTGTTTCTCTTTTCGCGCCATAATTTCGTTTCCTCGCCACGGCCAAACCGTTCGAGATATCAAAAATCCGCTGGCAATTTTTCATCCTCAATGTCTTGACTTCACGCTGACCGAGTTTCGTGGCATTTGTTTGAATTCTCTAGGAGGAGTACTTTAAATTCCATTGGATGCGTTTTCCAAACAACCCTAAATAGACTACTTCCTGTTGGGCTGGGGTAAAAAGTAAGAGTATGAAGGATATATGAACCGATGAGATCTATATGTGTACCGAGTTTCATATTATTACATGCAAACGTGTTTGATTTATGGACCAAGATTTTGGACCCCGTTCCAGGGGGCGCTGTTGAGCCCCCCTGCCACGCCCGGGTACCAGCTTCATCCCGGCCCTGATGGCCGCGGGTTCTGACCCGTGTGCAAAGTTTCAAGAGTTTTCAAGCACGTTAAGGGCCCCAAAAGTGCCCGAATAGTCGTTAGAAAAATAAAACAAAATTTATCCTAAGGAAAACAATAGGGCCTTCGCCCTTTCAGGGCTTGGGCCCTAAAAACACCCGAAAATTAAGAAAACATCTTCATCAGTTTCACAACACACGTGTGCTCCAAATACTCACAGCACAACCAAATACAGAAACGCGCTGCAAAAGCTCACAACACAACCAAATACAGAAACGCGCTGCAAAAGCTCACAACACAACCAAATACAGAAACGCGCTGCAAATAACACAGACCACAACGGAAATGTTCCCTGGGAACCAAATAAGTGACGAACCCGGCTGGGACGTGCTTACAGCTCAAAATTCTACTTTATTTTTCTTTTTTTTTTCACAAAACATACAGAGATTACATTTTTATGACATACAACTTGTATACAATATACAAAATGTATTAACAATATGTTCAATGTCATCAGAATACAAATGAGAAAAGAACAATGAGCTGAAAACTAAAATAAATAAATAAAAAAGATAGAGAAGAAGAACATGCAGGAAAGATATTAATCTATACATCAGTTACACTGTACTTAAATTGTTTCATGTTATGTTTAAATTTTCATAAAGAAAGTTTCATAAGAAATGTTAGGTAATGAAGGGTCCAAAGTTTTAAAGTTGAGACACTGACACACAGATATATAACGTATACTTTAAAAGTTTTTTTTGTAAAGTAAAATAAAAAAAAAGTTAAAAAAAATGCAACCGTTATGTTAACAGCATTATATTTCTATCGTCAGAACAGCTATTCAGCTGATGGACAACGTGCTGTGTTGTCATGGGAACATCCCAGGTGAAAATAATGAGTAAATTACGTTGTCTTTCGTTGCTCCCTTCATCAAGTGCGTTCCAAACGGTTACATAAATGGCACACTAGTGCCATGCTCACTCCAAAGTCCCACTTGAAGGGCTCTGCCGTCTGCCCTTCGAAGGGAGTAGGGCATAGGGATGCTCACGAGCAATAAGCACGTCCCAGCTGGGTTCGTCACTTATTTGGTTCCCCCGGAAACATTTCCGTTGTGGTCTTATTTGCAGCGCGTTTCTGTATTTGGTTGTATTGTGAACCTTTGCAGCACGTTTCTGTATTTGGTTCTGTTGTGAGCTTTTGCAGCGCGTTCCTGTATTTGGTTGTGTTGTGAGTATTTGGAGCACACATGTGTTGTGAAACTGATGAAGATGTTTTCTTAATTTGCTTAATTTTTCTTAATTTTTTTCTATTTGCATGCGTTTTTTTCTATTTGCATGTGTTTTCCTTCAGTTGCAGCACGTTGAGCTCTCTCGGCCACCGCAGGTTACAGTATATTTCATTTGCTAGAACAAAATTCAGATTCATCAAGCGACAACTTAATAAGCAAACAAGATTGCGGGAGGGCTTAATTTGTTTAATTGGACTGGATGAAAAAAATAACTAAATTAATATGTATATCTGTTTTGGGGTTGAGAATATAATTTATTTTAAAAAAATCTTTAGTAACATATTTGAGCCTCCCCCTCTCTCGCAAGGTCCACCCATGGGTAGATACACATGCAAATTCACATCTAAATTTTAGAGTAAGAGCAAAAGGGATGTATACATAGGTTTGCTTTGGTCTAGATGGGCGCAAAACTCAGTTCCTAGAGGGCCAAAGCCCTGCTGATGTAACGGATGAAGTAAGAGCTGTGCGTGTAAACATCTCTACCCTGGCCTTGAAAAGGTGCGCTAGAGTATAACTTCAACCCTAATTAATCGTACCTGATCCGGTTAAGTCTTTCAGGGTTATGTGAAAACTACAGGTGTGTTGGAGGTTGCAGTTTTGCACCCCTGGTCTAGAGGGCATCTAAAATCTGGCTCTTGAGCTCCACTGTCCAGCAGAATTTACCTGCAACCCTATATACATAAACAAGCTAATTAAGGTGTTCAGGAAAGTTATAGGCAGCTGAGATTGATCAAGGTTGGAGCAAAAGTAGACCTCGAGGTCCAGAGCCGAGAAACCCTAGCTATTCTCTAGTCAGCCTCAGCAGCACTGCCCGCAAGGCAACCGAAGCCCAGGGGATTTGGGTCTGTAAAGTTGAAATGTCTGAAAATCACCCTGGTAATGGGATGGCCTTCAGCAAGGTTTTTTGTCAAACTGTCTGAATTGGCACAACACTATGGTTCCCTTTGCCATCAATCTATCACAGTAATTGAAAGTAGTGATCAATTACTTGCACCTGACGGTTTATGGAAGGGAGGTTTGAATGGAATAGCTCATTACAGTTCAAATCCTAGAACGGAAATCAAATGAATGTTTGCTTCAGAAGTCTAAGGAAACAGAGGAAACAGCCGTGTTTTATAGTTAAAGAAAAATTATGGAACCTGTTAAATATACTAAACATCAAATGATGCATATTCATAAATAGGTGCATACCATTAACTTTCACCTTCATTCCTTGCAAACTTCAAAAGGTTCTTCTATGCTGCTTTGTAAATACAGACATTGACACACATACTCATTTATTCAGACTGAAAAAATAAATCCCGCCATGGGGTGTTTTCTGTTTGCCTGTATTTGCTCGGGGTATCCTAGCATGCACCTCTATTTTCAAATGAGAAAAATGAAAGGAGGGGGCTTTGCCTCTTTCTGACCAAAAGACAACATGCCCACACCTTTTTATAAGGCCCCACTTTAGAAAATGTGTCTTAGATCTTCAAAGCCCAAGGCATCATACACAGCTCAATACCTGATCCAGCACCTCTCTCCAGTGCAAGCCAGATATTATCATGACAAAACCATTCTGCAGCCTCTCGGAACCCTGATCTTCATTTGCATTTATATTGATGATGGCGACAGGCAGCTCTGCTAAAGCTCACCCCGCCATGTAGCGTCATTCCTAGAGGTGACAGGGAAAGTTGGATGGTAGGCGACAGATATACCTATGTAAAAGGAAATGCCATTTGAAAAGAGCTTCCAGAGCATTGCTCGAGGGAATAGCGCAACCCAGGCTCATTGGATAAACGTGCCTGTGGTGGCATTTCTGCAAAAGGACATTACGTTGCTTCTTGCACATTTTTCCGATACCCTCAAAGTGAAATGTCCTGTGAGTGGCGCTGAAAGCATGTTCAGTTTCTTCAAAAACATATGAACTTGATTCTGGCAATGTTTTAATAAGTTGGTTGTTGTACGTATCATAGAAGTTCGGAAAAGAAAAGCCCATGAGAGGCACTAAAAGGTTAATGCTATTGCATTGGAAAACAACGTATCATCTACAATATTTTTATACGGCCTAAACCGACAGTGTAAGCAAAAACAAGATGAAAACGTCTTTACTGAAACAACCATGCTACTTTAGCTTGCTTCTAAGCATTTTGAGCTCTTTTATAATGACTTATGTTTCATTGGATTAGAAATTGAACTCTCAGCAACACAAGTGCAATGCTGTACCACGTGAGCTACAGAGCAAAGATCAGAAAAGCCATATATATACATGGCCTAAAATTAACACTCGCCAAGCGCCAAATGCGAGTAAAAATCTGAAGAAAAAAAAAATCCATCGAGTATACTAGTAAACAGTCAGTTATGGCTTGAGTGAACATAAACAGTTGAGAAAGACAATGCATGTGAATTGGATCCATGTATTAGGTCTTAAAGTGACAGTAGCCAAACATGTCCACTGTTGTCTGCGTTTTTAATGTTAATGTAAAAAAAAGGATTTAAACAAAGAGAAAAAAATATCACTTACTGCTTTTGACTGAATAACTTTTGAACCTTTAATAAGGATTGATCTATGTTTAATTTATTCAACATCTCTACCTGAAAACTACTGTTCCTTGTCTTTAATAATGTTTTTAATTTAAATTAGTTAGGCTAGTGGTTTTAGCTGTGGTATCGAAATTGAAATAAAGAAATGTGAATTTTTTACAGGAATAACTGTTTTTACAAAAACTGTTTAATGGCCGGTAAAAAACAAACAAAATACGGCCAGTGAATTTTCTTAAGGCACTGGCCATTGGAAGGTGTGGCAAAAAGTTAGTTTTAGGCCTGGTTATGTGATGCAAACGTCAAAATATATTAGTTTACAAATCATGGTAAAAATGTTTTGAGGTCATAACAGTCATGGAATAGAAGAATACAAACACAGGTAAATTCCTATAGTTTATTGAGTGACATAAGATACTTAAGAGTAACTGGATTGGAGATCAATATGCTGAGACTGACAGGAAAGTGACAGTTCTTATCTGTAGAAGGCAGTGATGATGAATGAGAGGAAATGCAGAAGACTTGAAGATGAGATGATCACAGAAGATGGATGAAGACTGAAGAATTGACAGTTCGGGAAAGGATTGCACAGGTGGCTCGTTTCCACCCAGTTTCCACTGTCAAAAGTTGTGAATAGTACCAAAATGCTGAACCATACCGTACCACTTTTTCGGTACCCTTCCGTTGGGGTACCTAACCTGGTACGGTACCTAAAGGGTGGAGCTAGACTCACTGCAGAATGTTGATTGGTTGACAGTGCTACAAGGGGAATGACAACATAAGAAGCGCCATTTTTTAATATACAGTTGAAATATAATACTACTGTTATTATGTCATGAAATGTAGTTTTAAGAGTTTTTCAGGCGAGAACGTAGTTGTTTAAAGCTCAAATCTGTGGTTTATTTATAAAGATTTATGAAAATTTGATCCAGGTTGTGAGATCCATTCCAGGCGATCACCGGGCGCTCGGCACTCACCCCGCCTGGAACAGCCTTTTCTCGGCTAGTCGTTCTGACTCCGTCTCTGTAGTGGTTAAAGATATAATTCATCTTGTGTAGACCTAACGGGCGATCTTTGGTCTCGTGAATCTATAAATTGTTCCCTGGCCAATCGTTTTGGCAGAGGGCTAAGTGAAGTTTCATAACTTTATATATTTAAGCTATGTTTGACTGAATTGTTTGCTTTATTTCTTATTGTATAGCTTCTTGTACATTTTACTTATACTTTTATAATGGCTATTATTGATAAAACTGAAATTTAACAAGAGACTGGGTTGAGTTTTGTCATTTTTAATTTTATTACAGTGAAGATGATCACTTTGATGTTTTTTACTGCAACATTTGTTGTTTAGTACAAATGCACATATTGCCTGGACCATATTAATGTTTAATATTTAAAAAATTTAAACGAAAAGAGGCAGGGTTGAGTTTTATATTTAATTTTGTTATAAATAGGCTAACGTTGCATGCAGTGAATAGAATCAATACGCGTTACCTGAACCACATTTGTGTGGCTATAATGTTTAAGAGTTCTTTAAATGAAAACAAAAAGAGCCAGAGTGGTGTTTTAGAGTAGCAGAGCGAGTTGAGTGACGCTTTCAAGAACGTTGCTGTTCCATTTGCAGAATTACCGGACTCGGGTCCTCGGGAGTCATTCTCCTGAGTCTTGGCAAGTCCAAACTTTGCATACTTGGTATTGAGAAATGCCTAATGTCGGCGCTTGTCTTCTTGTGACAAACAGCCACATGCCGAGAAGCGAGAAGCAAGAACAAGATCTGCCGTATGTCATACATTGTGTTTTACTATCACGAAAATTACGTCAATCACTTCTTTCCGGCATAGGCTACACCACGCCTAACAAGTAAGGGTACTCTTGGCGGTGGAAACGCAAGCTGGTTTACCTTCCCGAATCGTACTGTACTGACAGGACAGATCAAGACAGGACCACACAGGTAAGTTTCCATAGGTGAGAAGTCAGGTAAATGTTAAGTGTTGGACGATGAGACCAGTCGAACGGTGAAATGTCTGGCCAGCTTAAATAAAAAGGTGCCGATGAGGGTAATCACAGACAGGTGTGGTGATTGTGGGGTGTGTGCAGGTGTGAGCCAGGAGGGATTCTGGGAAACGTAGTGTGCTGAGGTGACTGGACTATGAATGGAGATCATGCTGAGGTGACTGGACTGGTGACTGAGGATTGTGACAATAACATGGCATGAAAAAAAGCCTTTATAAATAGACAAACCCTCCCTGTAATCATAATCTGTGTGAAAAGAAATAAAATAAGTTGGTGTTTTACTGCCACTAGTAGTCATTTTAGCTGGAAACTGCAGTAAATTATATGATATAGACACTTTTGTCGAATGAGTTGCAAAAGTATGAAAAAGTAAAGGGATTTTCTAAATATGAAAGGCAACGTGGTGTAAGTGGGCTGCTGATTGTAAAATTGATTAGTGTACAATTATGGCATTTTTGGTTACACTTTATTTACAATGGTCCACTTTAGACATTCTACTAAATATAAGTAACTCTGCAACTACTGTACATGAAACTAACTCTCATACGAGTATTAGTAGACTGTAGTAGACTCTTAGGTTAGGGTTAGTAGAATTTTTTGACTTGTACACTAGTTGCAAAGTTACTTATAGTCAGTGGATTGTCCATTGGGGGAGCATCAAAATAAAATGTTATCAGATATTAAGCAGACAGTCTACTAATACTCGTATGAGAGTTTGTTGCCATGAAGTTGTACAGTTACTTACAATTAGTAAACTGTCTAAAGTGGACCATCGAAATAAAGTGTTATCCTTTTTTATTATTATTATTTTGGGAAATAACCAATAAGTCTGGACAAAGGGAGATAGGAAGTCAAGGCCCATCTTGATTAGTTGCTGTTCACAAGCGATTAATCAGTTACCAACTATTTTCAAAGGAATTAGCTAAAAGCCTACATAAAAGTCGCTAAATGTCACTAGATGACGTCGTGCGTCAATTAGCATAGTTGTGGATGACGTCATGCGTCAATTAGCATAGTTGTGGCGTCATCACGTCGTACTTGCATTCTGCCTAATGTGTCTGTTTTTCTCCTAATCCTTGCTCACACACTGTATTTTAATACAATATAGCCGATTGACCAATAAAGCTGTTCCCTTTCGAAGGGAACTCAACAATACGTCAACGACGTTATGGGGAACGCCTCAGGCGTGACAGGTGTCTGAAATCACTATCAAATCACGTCAATCATATTGACCGGCGACAGCCCGTGAATCATTAGCGTGAATGATTAACGTGCGACCTGGAAGTATAAAGGGGCGCCTTGCACACATGACAAATCATCTCATCGTCTTCAGGGACTGTCTGTTTGAAAACGCTACTCAATGAAACGGTAAGAAATTAAATGTACAGCACACGAGTGTGCTTTTCCTGCCTGGGAGAAGAGCGCGCACGGGAGATTCTCGAGGGAATCCTCTGTGTGAACTGTGAGCGTTTTTCTTTTAAAACGCTCGCTCTCGTCTGGCCCTCTTCTCGAGTGAAGGGGGTTCAACGTCTGGTTCTCGTGGTCCCGCTCGTGCCGAGGCAGAGCGGCGACTTGCATCATGGGCTTCCAGATAGAGCTTGTCGATCATCTTGAGAGTGCTGTAAACCTTTCAGATGATTCGACGGCTGACGAGGAGGAGATGGCTGAGGAGGTTTATAATCAGGTAGATCCTGAACCCTCTCAGCCACCCTGCCCCGTGTATGCAGGTCTGGTGGATGTTGTGGAGCGCGCCGCCAACAGGCTGTAGCTGCCATGGCAACGCACTAGAGGAGAGACCGCTCGCGTAGGCTCGGCGATCGGTTTCTCCCCGGCCATACACCACCAGCTCAGGTGAGCCTAATCCATTCCTTCCTGATCTTCACACAGAGATCTAGAGGGCATGGAAGAGCCCATTCTCTGCCAGTATTCACTGACATCAGCGGGTTAATTTCGCTGATGTTGAGGGGATCGCAGAGCATGGGTATGTGTCGATGCCGCCCATTTGACGAGTCGTTTGCGAACTATCTCATGTCTGGGCAGGCGTCGACACTGAGAGCTCCATTTCTGCCATCCAAACCGCTAGAGACAACAGCGCGTTTGAATCGCAGAGCATACACGGCAGCAGTTCAGGCTGGTGCTTCCCTGCACACCATGGCGGTGCTGCAGGCATACCAGGCCGACCTGCTGCAGGATCTCGACCAGGGGGCAGGGATGTCCCCTGAGGCGGTTACTGAGCCGCGCCGAACCACGGTTTTTGCGCTCCGGGCCACCAAACAGACTGCTGCCACGATCAGTCGGTCGATGGCGGCGATGGTGGCCACGGAGAGACAGCTTTGGTTAAACCTGGCCGACGTTGAGGAGAAAGAGAAGGCCTTTCTCCTCGATTCGTCGGTTTCGCCCTCTGAACTCTTTGGCCCCTCCGTGGAGGCGGGGCTTGGGAAGTTCAGGGAGGCGAAGGCGCGCTCAGCTGCTTTTAGGAAAAAACCTGCATACCGCTGAGATCCGGTTCCACGCCCAGGCAGGCGGGAGGGCCTGGCCCTTCACGGTCTGAGGACCATAGACAGGGCCAGAGAGCCAGTGTCGCCTCTCGTGCGCCCCCTCTGTGGAGGAACAGGGCGCAGGAAAGGCGTGACTCCCGCTAGAAGAGGGATCTGAGGGAGGTTATCCAGCACAAGCGCATACAGCGTCGCTGATGGATAATCTCCCCGGAGGGCTTCATTAAAAAGAGAAATCCAGCCCTCTCCTCTCTTCTGACTCCCCAGACGTGCATTACATCAGGCCTGGCGCTGGGCCTATGATAAGAACGATGTTCCGATGGCCCGCCTAGGCTTGGTTAGTAGAAACGCCTCTTTCAGGCATGTAAAGTGGTGGACCCCAGGTTCATAAAGAACTATCTGGCGAGTCTTCACTCCGCACGCCACAGGTGAGCTGTCTGGTCTTTTCAAGAGTCAATTTTGTGAATTAAAATTCCGAAATGTATCTCTCTACAGACCTCGTTCCCTGTATAGAGCTATGGGGTCATGTCATTTGCTATGTCATCAGGTAATAAGGTAAGAGAAGTTTCCTGGATTATTAGGGCCCTGAAGTTCCCCATTAGGTGGCCAGAACGATAACTACGTTAGCCTTCGGGCTGTTAGCCACCTCAGGGTAGAGTAGTTGGTCTCTCTCTTAGAATTTTTTACTTAGAGTGTTGACTGACGCTAGAGCTTCAGATAGATCTTATGTCCGGCCCACGGGTCCGTTTGACTTCTTCCTGAGTATTTCGCCCCTTGAGCTCTGTTTGGGTTTTCATTAGGCTGAGCGATCATGCAGCCCTTTGTATGGAATAATACAGACTATATTCTTTAGTAAGGCTGTGGCTCCTCCGAGCCCTCAGATAGATCTATGCCTGCAGGCTGGCCCTCACCAGGGCCGCCTCTGTAGCTGGCCTAGGCTGTGCCAGGGATAATAGGAGTGCTCTGCTAAAATTTAGCATTGCTTCCTCTGAACCTTCACTTTGTGAATGTAGGTTTCTAGCATCCCTGTATAAACAGCCTCCTCCCATGGGAGTCGTTAGGCCAAGGCCCGCCCCCTTCTCTGCATTCTGGGGTGACTAGAGTAATGCAGCATGGTGCAGAGGATGGTTTGTAAGGACATGGTAGGCCTCAAACAGGCCTCCGTGGTATATATGTCTTTATTGAGCAGGGTTAGGCCGTCTTTCGCTTCACGAAGAAGACTGGGTTTCCTGCCCGACCCTGCCATGCAGAACTGGCCTACGGATTTAGGCCGCCAGTTTAGGCTTCACTCACCTCGCTGAGCTACTGCTCGAGCGCTAGGTTGTAGGTGGATGGCTTTCATTCAAGCCCCACTACCCTAGGTTGGGCACAGATAAATTTCTGTCACCCCTAGAGCCGCTGGCAGGCCCGGACCCTGGTAACCTCAGGGTGAGGTGTGAGTATCCCCCTGTGATACAGGGTAGGTCTGAGCACTTCACTCCCAGTTCTGTTTATCCTACCTCGCACCACTATGGCTCGGGTCGAGTATGAAGTAAGCTTCACTTCTTCTTTGGTCGAAGTACGCTCCCCTGAAGCCAGAGCATTGCCCTGAGCTGACGCCCATGCATAGATGGTAGGCCCCTGACTAATGGGGCCTCCGTTGAGGCAGAGTGGTGTATGTTGTACTCCCCTTGTTTTAAGGGTGCTAGCTTTTTTGCGGAGTACACTGCCATGGGCAATGTGATTAGGCACCAGGATGCTGTAGGCGCTGCGTAAACAGCTTTGCTGCCAACGAAGGCTGCGCCATTAGGTAGTAGGCCTCAGCAGGCCTCCTTGATTGGACAGCCCCCTAGAGGGCACTGTAGGCCAGCTCACTTTACGTGGTTGGCCTTGGTGGTTCGGGCAGTTGACTCACTGATGGGTAGTAGGCCTTAAACAGGCCTCCTCGGAGGTGAGTCCCAACATTGTGGGACATACCTTATAGCGCTACTGGAAGCCCATTAGTAAATTATGCTTGTGTAGTATGGTTCCCAACAGTGTACTTTATAGCAGAATATGACTTGCTATTAGCTAGTAGGCCCGACCAGGCCTCCCTGATAGGCGAGTCCCCAGCTGGCTGGCCTTAGCAGGCCACCTTATACTATCACCCGGGCTCAAAGCTAACAGTGGTTATCAGGTAGTAGGCCACTCAGGCCTCCCTGAAGGTGAATTCCCACTTAAGATGGTTATCAGGTAGTAGGCCTCAGCCGGCCGCCCTGAAGGCGAATTCCCACTTAAGTTGGCTATCAGGTAGTAGGCCTCTCTGGGCCTCCCTGAAGGTGAGCTCCCAAATATTGTGGCTGTCAGGTAGTAGGCCGCTCTGGGCCTCCCTGAATGTGAGCGCCCAAATATTTTGGGTGTCAGGTAGTAGGCCTCACCAGGCCTCCCTGAAGGTGAGTTCCCACATGCTGTGATTATCAGGTAGTAGGCTCCTCCAGGCCTCCTTGAATGAGTACGGTCAGGTAGTAGGCCTCACCAGGCCTCCCTAAGGTGAGCTCCCCACATACTGTGGTTGTAAGGTAGCAGGCCTCACCGGGCCTCCCTGAAGGTGAGTTCCCACGTACTGTGGTTATCAGGTAGTAGGCCTCTCTTGGCCTCTCTGAAGGTGAGCACCCCACATACTGTGGTTATCAGGTAGTAGGCCTCTCTGGGCCTCCCTGAAGGTGAGCACCCCACTTACTGTGGTTATCAGGTAGTAGGCCTCACGGGCCTCTCTGAAGGTGAATTCCCACTTACGTTGGCTATCAGGTAGTAGGCCTCTCCGGGCCTCCCTGTAACGTTCCCTAGTGGTGCTGGGTTTATGAAGCTAGTGGTCTCTTGCTATCAGTTTCAGCTAGCCTTAATAGGCAGCTGCTGAAGGCGAGCTTGCGCCCTGGCTCGCTAAAGTGTTCATTCTCTGCTATTGGTTCCCTCCCGGAACTTTTTCTGCCTACAGCCTGGTTTGCCTACCAGGCAGACCTGTGCTCCCCTCACCGAGGGTCTCTATGAGCATGCGGCTTCCTGAGTCTGGTCAGACGGTCGTAGGCCTCTCGTGAGGCCTCCCAGTTAGATCAGCCCTTAGGCCTTCACAGGCCTCCTCAGTGTTTTGAAACACAGACACTGGGTTGATCCGTGGATAGAGTAGAGAAACTCCCCTCGCTAGCAAGGGTTGGAAAGCACTATGCGGAGTCATACTCTCCGGGATATCCCGTCTCTGAGATCCGGGCCGAGTGGTTCACTGCCAGCTTCGCAGTCCCTCGGGTTGGATGCCTTTCTTAAGGCTTTGTTGTCCAGAGGCTCTGTCTTCAGACAGACAGGATTTGGCCAGACTAGTGTCTATGTACTGACGCCAGGTCAGGCCGTCCTGGTGGCATTTCGGGGTGAGTACGTTCCCCTGAATAGTGACTGGCTGGGGTTCCTTCGGGTTCCCTAGCCACATTCCCTAGAAGGGACCCCTTCTAATCGGAAGCTGTGGTTCCAGGCCCGGAGCCGGCCCAGGTAGACCTTTTTATTTAACCATGTTTATGAAGGTTTTTCTGTGAGGCTGTAGCTTGGGCTATGACCGTAGGGAATGCTGTCACTGACAGCCCAGTGTGACCTGAGGGTGAGTGGTTCTAGCGTTTCATTTGAAGTTGCTGGTTCTGACAGTTGTCACTGCCACTTGGCATGCACTCCCCTTAGCATGGCGGAGTTGGTATATCGTTCCCCATAACGTCGTTGACGTATTGTTGAGTTCCCTTCGAAAGGGAACGTCTCAGGTTACGACTGTAACCTATGTTCCCTGAGAACAGGGAACGAGACAATACGTCTCCCTGCCATGCCTCGGGGCTTGCCTACCGTACAGTCCCTTCAGACGATAAGGTGATTTGTCATGTGTGCAAGGCGCCCCTTTATACTTCCAGGTCGCACGTTAATCATTCACGCTAATGATTCACGGGCTGTCGCCGGTCAATATGATTGACGTGATTTGATAGTGATTTCAGACACCTGTCACGCCTGAGGCGTTCCCCATAACGTCGTTGACGTATTGTCTCGTTCCCTGTTCTCAGGGAACATAGGTTACAGTCGTAACCTGAGACGTTCTCATTTACGTATTTTCTGTCAGACAAAATAATGATTATGATACAGTGAATTACTAAAATTTTTACATGTACTATATTAAGTTTAGAGTTTAATATTATGTTTTAATATGTACAATGTTAAATTATCTGAATTCAGAAAGTCATTGAGCAGAGAGTCATCCACTAAACAGGGTAGATGCAGAGAGAGGTGTGACAGCAGGGGGAAAGCAAAACCTCACTCTCGCAGGAGTGGTGTAATGGCGACATTTAGAAAGTCACTGAGGTTTGTCCAAAAAGTCGCTAAGCGTTTTTTTGGGGAAGAAAAGTCGCTAAAGGGGTCTGAAAAGTTGCAAAATCTAGCGCCAAAGATGCTAAGTTGGCAACAAAACAAAGTTCTGTAATGAAACTCTAGATGGTGCAGGCTTAACTCAAACGTTTACAATCATATAATTCTCTATAGGGCACAGCTGATTGGTTCCTGCTGTATCAGTAGCCTATGAGCTCGCTGCTTTAACTTCAAATACTTGGTCAGCATTTGCTGCCCAAGAGCCCAGATGACTCAAACCCAGTGAAGTTCAGGGTCTGCTCAGCCTGGTTTCCCACCTTCTGTTTCAACCAATTTCAGCCGCTTACAGTCATCCGGTGGGATAAAACAACTATAGCTGCAGTAAACAAGCATGTTCCTCCATCTGAGCTGAAGCACTTCACATCTGTTTAGAATCTATTTATTTTACTCTTCATAAACAAATCCCAAAGACCAAAACTGGTCTTCTCTGGTTTACAGGAACTGTAGGGAATTTTAGAAATATGTTGCTTCTCTGCTTCCAGTTCAAAGATAAATATAAAAAAGATATAAAAAAAATATTTATACCTATTGACTGCAATGTAAAATCCTAAATTATTCACTGGACCCACAAGTCCTTAAATAAAAGTGAAACAAAATACACTACTTGTTATTATAAGCACTAGCTTCTAAAGCACTGACAGCTTTCTTATACAGTGGTTTAAGAATAAATCGGAATGTGCCATTCGATAGTTGGTGGAAAATGGCTTTTAAATTCCAATTCAGTTATTGAATTTGAATTGAGGTAGAAAACAGGATGAAGAATTGAATTCAGTTTAATTTTAATATTAAAAGTCCATTCAACTGCAAGTGTAAATATTTTTCTATTACCCTTAAATGTTATTATACTAATACATTAAGTTCATCCCAGGACTTTTCCTAAAAGGTTCTCATTTACTTTGTAGGCCTATATTGTAACTGCAATTCAAAAAATCCTCTTCTTGTCATTCAAATCTAATTCCATTTTCCTCTGAAATATGGTGTTTAAATTCAAATTCAAATTCACACTGGAAACTGAGAGAGTGTGCTTAAATTCAGAATTTTGCACCATCAGTGAACAACAAATGTCTATCTATGGTTATTAATTGTCGGTCAAAGGACAAAAATCATTTTAAATGACAACAATTTTCAGAATTATAAGGAGGCCATCAAACAGGTGGGGCAATTCAAGTATAGAGTTGTTTTGAGCCTTGACACACTTTTGTTTACTGTTATGCTATGAGATCTCAGAATAGGCTCTCTCTCTGTAAAGCTCATCTCCCTCTGCATGACATTTCCACTCTTAATGTAACATCACCCACACCGTAAAATATTTCCAGGATTTCACAAGATATAACTGTCATATTTCACAGTAAATTACATTATTACCACTTCACAGGCTTTAACTGTGATATATAATACTGTATTTAGACTTTTACTGTGAAAATAATGCAGGCGGGGCTATTACAAGAAACTATGAATTCCGTCTTTTTCGCGCTGCAACGCGTCATCTGAGCGCTCGGATCTCCTCCGTGGTCTCATTCCATGGATTCAGCGGTAAGTGTTTAAATGTCAAACTTTGTCAATTTGATGGCTGTTTTTTAGTGCATGTTATTTAAAAGTATGAACCAAATTAGCGTTAGTTGTAGGTTCTGTTGTCATGTTTTTGTAACTTAGCTGGACCAGACTCGCGTCTAGGTTTGAGCATGCAAATTTGAATGAACAGACTGGTTGAAGTGTTATGCCCGTTTCACACTCCGTGAGCAGTGCGTATGCGGTGCGTGTTGCGGTGCGTATACGGTACAGGAGCAGCACGCGCTATAGTGCTTTCACATATGCTGCGTTTGCAGTGCGCTACTGATCCGCAGTTTCTGTGTGCCACACAATCAAAAATGTCTAAGTAATTTTGATTTTAAATCCAAAAGTTAACTTTGACATTGTTTAAGACATTGAAACAGTATGAAAATTTATTTTAATCATTGTGATTCTTTGTTTTACATGTAGTTTCCCCCGTCCCCTCCCCCAAAATATATATCATGTATTTTTTGAGGGGAAAAAAATCATATATGATGGCATTTTGCAACTTTTGAGACTATAATCATACTTTTTTGTTTTTTTCTTGACCCTGTAATTTAGTAACTGTAGAACACATTAACTGTAATTATGCGTATATGATGACATTATTACAGTTTCTTGTCAATCTATGTCTATTTTAATGTGAACAATGCGCTGCCACTTTAATTCAGTGCGGTGCAGCACAGCAAAAATAGACTCGTGCGGAAACGATCGCTGCACTGCTATATACGCACCGCACCTGGAACGGATCGCCGGACCGCACCCGCGTGCAGTGTGAAAGCTCTAACCTGTTAACATGGGTACGTAAATAAATACGCACCGGAGTACGGAGTATGTGTGAAACGGGCGTTAATTGTACCGTATTAAGTCAGTAACTGTGAGACGTCACGTTAGCTACACCGTCGAAAATTTAACTTTAGCTTTGCTTAATGCTTTTCTTAGTTACTCTAACAATGTTCTCTATTTTTCCACAGCATTTGACCACCGGGAAATAACGTTATAAGGTAGGGTATAAGCTGTGGCCTTAATGTGGGTATTATGACAGTTATTATCAACTAGATAAATTATAGTGTTGTGGATTTGGGCAAAGGTGGAAAAAATTCATAATAAAATCTAAAATCTTAAATTAGAAATATTAGCTGGGCTTCTTCATAATTTTCTCCCCTGCTGTGTGTGTGTGAAATGGAGCAGCCTTTGTCTGTCTCATCAACAGAAAAATGAAGTGCGTTACAAAACAACTGGATGCTTTTATTGTGGAAAAGATATAGGAAATTAAATGTGTTTATCACTGAATTAGTGGAGCTTTGTTAACTGTGCTATTGTAGCCTACAGTAAAAACAGGTCAACATCTGGAGATATTAGGAGCCATTTTGTCTTTGAACGGGTAATAATTCTAGGAGGAAGAGTATAAGCGAAACAGTCATAGGGAGATGGACAGGCAACAGGCTCTTACTCCATCCTCTACAAACAGTATGTAAATTATGTAAATTGTTGTGTGCAAATGCTTTGCCTGAGTACAGTAAGTAGCCTAATTCTGTATTGGCCAAGACCAACGATAAAGTGCTGTGAAATGTAAAAAAAAAAAAATATATATATATATATATATATATATACGATTACGGGCCCAAGCCGGTGGCACCACAACCCCGGTTCCTTTAGTTACCTAAAGGCACCGGGGTGGCGGTGCCGCCGGCTTGGGCCCTTCATCGCTTCTCGCAGCTATATTTATATATATATATATAAAAGAAGCCGGTGGCACCGCCACCCTGGTGCCTTTGGGGTTATTGTGCACGAAGTGCAAAAACGTAACCGAGTGCCATCTTTTGGACATCCATCATATTGCATAGGTTTTCAAAAATTTTAAGGAAAACATATATATTGATCTAATATATATATAGCACATATGTATAAATGAACAGGCTTGCGATGTCAAGATTGCAATGCTGGAATGTGTGTGTGTGGGTGTGGGTGTGGGTGGCTCAGCGCGATTGAACAGTGTGTTACACATAAAAACATACTCCGTCATTTTCTTCATACAGGACATCATTCAGACTGCAAAGTGTTTACTTATATTTGTGTACACTCGCAATAAAACACAACATTGTGTTTTTGTTAAATAAATTAAAGTAATACATCCACCCGAAATGGCACTAATTTTAAAATTAAACTAAAATGCTCACGGCTGCACGGGCATTCATAACTGTGCGCGCCCACGGTGAGGAACGAGCAGAACAGAGTGAACGTTGTTTAGTTCATTCTTACTTCCATAGGAATTAATTGAAAAAGCTCGCTCTACCCTGCACCATTATTAATGTCTTGTGCGGACGTCCGTATTTTACTTCCACTTCCAAGTTAGCGATTTTAAAGCTCCCAGCGGTGTCACACGTTGATTAACCGGTGGGAAAATATTCCCATAGTAACATCCCTAATATTTATATATAAATAAAATAGGCCTACCTGATTTTGAACACAAGAGGGCAGTATAGCACTATGTATGATTTGGATTTTTTTTTTTTTTTGACTAAACAACCATTCTGGCTGTTTTTAAACTTAAACATAATTCTTTAATTGAAAAAAAAAGAATAAAATGGGTTTAGTTCTAATATTTGTATAATTTTATATAAAAATAAATGGTGTATAATTACATTTTAGAAAGATATGAGACATTTCCTGATTCTTTTTTTTTTTACATTAATTTAATCCCTCACCATAGCAAAACCGTTTGAGATATTCAATATCCGTTCACAATTTAGCATCTTTACTGTATTTTCATCATGTTGAAAAAGTTTGGCGTGAATAAAATAAACTACTTAGGAGGAGTAGCTAAAAACTCAGAATCTGAAATCCACATTCAAACCAAAATATCTGACTTCCTGTTGGTCGTAGCTAATGACTGTAAATTAGAAAGTTGTCCGGCTCGAAGAGTACAATATACATACCGAGTTTTGTTACTGTAGATAAAACTAACCCCCCCCCCACTTTTGTCAAAAGCATTTAGAAAGTGACAAACTTCCTGCTGACAGTTGGTGCTGCTATAACTTTGACTCATAATAGTCACATCCATGCGATCGGCCTCTTACAGCGAACACACTGCTGATGTTTCATCAAGATCAGTTAATGTATGATGAAGTTATAACACACTTCCTGTTTCCATTATTCGCCATAAATTCGTTTCCTCGCCATGGCCAAACCGTTCGAGATATCAAAAATCCGTCCGCAATTTAGCATCCTCAATGTGTTGACCTCAAGGTGACCGAGTTTGGCAGTAAACGGATGCAATCTCTAGGAGAAGTACTTCAAATTCCAGAGCAAGCGTTCTCCAAACAACCCATAATAGCCAACTTCCTGTTGGGCTGGCGTAAAACTTGACCGAGGGAAAGTTGTTCGGCCCGATGAGATCTATATGTGTACTGAGTTTCATATTAATTCATGCAAGCGTGTTTGATTTATGGACCAAGTTTTCGGACCCCGTTCCAGGGGGCGCTGTCTAGCCCCCCTCCCACGCCCGGGTACCATCTTCAGCCCGACCCTGATGGCCGCGGGTTCTGACCCGCGTGCAAAGTTTCAAGAGTTTTCGGGCACGTTAAGGGCCCCAAAAGTGCCCGAATAGTCGTAAGAAATATAAAAGAGAAAAAAATAAAAAATAAATAATCCTAAGGAAAACAATAGGGCTCTGCGCCCTTTCAGGGCTTGGGCCCTAATAATAATAATCCTTAGGAAAACAATAGGGCCTTCGCCTTTTCAAGGCTTGGGCCCTAATAAAAATAAAATAAAAAAATACAGTTTTCCTTTGTCCTTCGATCCTACAAATGCTACTCCTGAAGGGTAAAACCCGTTCAGTATTTTGTTGTTTATTCCTCCACCTCAGTATGACATACTTCCATTCTAAATACCACTGTTCATTAAGGATTACACTTTTTCTCAATTGATTTGACACATTTCTCCAAACTCAGGTAACACAGTGACATGAAAACTCTGTTAATGTCCTAAACATAGAAATTTCATAGAAATTACAAATCACATGAATTGTGACCCGTGCTGGCAAACATAAGTCGGAATGTGCACGGGCTAATTACGAGCTACAGGCAAAACAAGTGAAATATGTAAAAAAAAAAAAAAAAAAAAAAAAATGTTCACAAAAATGATTTAAGCCCTCATCTAGCAACCCCAATGCTCCAAATGGTAATTAAACATCTACTATTATCATTATTTGTACATTTCTGAGAGGTGTACCTTCCTACCTAAAAATGCAGTTTTTCTCTGCTCATTTCTCAACAATTGGTGCTTCCCCTTAGCACAAGTTTGGTATTTGTAATTCCAACTTTGTGAATATTCATAGCAAATTCTCTATGGTATGAGTCTGAACCAATGAAATGTGATTTTCAAATCCATGCTGATGTAAACAAAACCAGCTTGTACCAGTCGCAATAACGGCATCAGAATTGTGAAAAATGAAATTTGTGTTTTGTAATGGATATGGATGATAGTGAGAGTGCTCAGTCTGTGCCAGTCCCCTTAACCAGTGACAATGTGCTCCATTATGCAGTGAATATTGAACTTTTTTCATAAGAGTGTGTTTGGTTTGCTGTGATAATTGTTTAAAGAGCAAAAACATTCATTTGGAGAAATGTATCAAATCGATTGAGAAAAACTGTGTGGAATAAAGGGAATTTAAAGTTCTCCAAGTTGTGTCCGATTGCAGAGAAGTCTTGTGTGATCACCTGGTAGACTGGTGCTGAATTACTGTCCTATATACTTTAATCTACTGAACATATAATGACAGATGCAGAAAACACAAAAATAAAAAAAGCCCAAATTCTTTTAGTTTATTTTTTTTTTTTCACCTACAAAGTTAAACAATAATTAAGAGATTATGCAGTGTTGAGGCAGAACAATCTGTATATCTCACAATGTGTGGAATTGAGTGTAGTTGCGATAAAAAGGGTCAACACCTTGTCAGTGTGACAAAACTCCCTACCCAAAATTGTGAGAGCTAAAAGCTTCCTCTCTCCTTGCTACATAATGTTTTGCCTTTCAACCATCCTTTTTCACATCCACTTGTTTACTCCCTACTCTCCTTTTCTTTACTCTAAGAGCCCATACTCCTTATTACCAGTCATTGGAAAAAAAAAAGACCTGTCATTACCTCTTCAGAGCTGTCAGCAAAACCATTTTTTCCTATCCGTGTGGGAGAGAAAACAAGGCAGTCATTACTGACCTGGCATTCAAGTGCTACCATCCTGCTTGTGGAGCTTCTGATATACCTGCAAAAACAAGTGAAGGAGACGCTGGTGGAGATTGTTTCATTCGGAAATGAGCAGCAGTCCACTCCCAAAATCACTTTGAGGTGATGCTACTACCTCAAACCAAGAATACATTTACAGATTCTAGGAAAAAGCGGTTTTATTTTAGGTCAGTTTTAAGATTTTACTAATAGCAGAACACCATGGGGGAGAAGAACAATATCATGCAAAGCAGAACAGTTCAGACTGAGTTGAACGTTCACTCAAAATGACCTTTGCAACAGTGGTAGTGCTGACAACATCTTGGAGTGCTTCTCTCCAAGCTGAGTACAGCTTTAGTTTAGCCTTGTGATCCCCGACACACTCAAGGAAATCATGATACTTTCTTTCTCTCTTCTGAATAACAAAGGTCAGAGAGCACAGGGATATCCAGCTGCTCCTCCAGACCTATAGTCTAGGTCTCATCTCAGAGCAGACCTGAGCTATATATGTGAAACCTCCTTGTGTAAGGCCTGTCCACAGGTGAACAGCTCAAATCCCCTGACCCACTTCCATCATCCTCTATTTTTACTCAGACAGGGCTGAACGCGAGAAGGAACAGAGAGACCCAGCTTTCTGGAACAGGACAACCATCATTTAGAACTTGGCATAATTCATAAACGTAAAATGTGGCATTTAAAGATGCACTTATTAAAACTGGACTACTGCCAATATTCTCAGTTAAATCTTAAATTTAGTGTCATGGGAAACATGACAGGACTTTGATTCTGCTTATGCCTACAGCATGTTCTTATGGTGTGCGTTTCAAGAACCACAGCCATTTTTGTGTGTAAGAATATGGATGGGGACAGGGTTTAACTATGCTGTTGAGAAAAAGCACTAGAATTAGGCTGGAATGTCATAACATGCAGACACACCATTAAACTTCTCTGACTAAACTTTTTCTTTTTCTAAACAGTCCAGGCAAATGGAACACAAAGACTGACGTGCAATAACAAAAATAGATAGTATTTCACAACAAAGTATGAAGCCCCAGGTAAATGCTGCTGATTTAGAAGTAATTTTCACAGTGCAATGTACTGCCCATGGATGTGTCTGTCTTCTGTAGATTATCACCCTGTGTTGTTTGCCAAATGATATTCTTAGAAATATGTAAGTATTACTGGACACATTCATCACTGTGCATGGGTGTTTCTTCAACTATATATAGACACATTTGGCCATGTGGACTTCAAGACAATAAACCCCTTTCACATTCTCCCTAGATTCATTTGTTTCCTAACAGTATGGACATGCATGCTTCACAAGATAATTTATTTATTTATTTTTTTATTTTTTTACGACATGTAAATTTTGGAATAAAATGACAGACTCTTTGTCCAAAATGACCAAAGAATAGTCTTGTTAATTGTATGCCATACGGAACCGTTGCCACTGACCTGCTTTAACGACGGCAGTGGGGCTCAATAGCCTTAGTCAAACGGGTTGGCGCGTATGGTCGGGTTGCGGAGTGATTGTGAGAGATTGTGAGTAGGTCACATGTGAACTACGAGGAAGGAGCAACATCAGCAGCAGGAGGGATGTAAAGGTCAGTAAGCTGGGCTGAGTTGAGTGGGGGACGGAGGTAGGTGACTCTGGGACGCCAGAGTCACTGTCGAGCCCTCTTGAGGTGTCGTGGGCTAGTCGACGAAACACTGAGGATGGAAGGTGCCCACTTGAAGACCCTAGAGATGTCCCCTATGTGGGGACGCTCCAAGTACACTGCAGCCATTAACACCAGACAGAAGGAGATTCATATCACCACATGGAAAGAGGCGTAAATGGATGGAGAAACATAGGTTACTGTAAAGCTACGTCTTAGTTGGTGCTTATCTTGGCGACAGTCGAGTACAAATCAGCATGAAGTTTTAACATCTACTCTCGTGTAATGGAAATCATGTGTTAGTACAGACAATTAAATAATATTTTCACACTTTATACCCAATTAACAAAAATAACTAAATATAAATGGAGCAATTCCAAGATTGAAAGCATTGCTCACAAGTGATACTTGCCTCAATTGCTTTGCATTCTTCACACATTAAATGTGTCATATTTCATCTCAAGCATGCTATTCACTCACACTGTTTTCTCCCTAGTACATGAGTAAAAAAAGCTCTTTTTATTTTTTAAATAAAAATTTATAACAAAATATATATATTTCCACACAATACATTTTGTTTGTTTACAGTATTTTACTCTCTGTTTAGATTATAAAAGAAGGCAAATACATTAAAGCATTGTAAACGTTTCCAGGACAGCTTCAAGATGACATCCATATCACAACAATAACAACAAAAACACATTTCACACTGTGAAGCCCTTGTGTTGCAAAAAGCCAAACATGGGCAGAAAAAGTTAAACACAACTAAAACACAGTTGTCATCTCAAAATTGTTACACACTTATTTCTAATGATGAGATCAAACCATCTAAGTAAGCCAGTTCAGCATCCACAGATGCACTGAATGTTGATATCAGCAATAGATGGAAACAATCTGAAAAGGAGAGGAGGAAGAGAATGTGTAAGAAGTGGTGGATGAGGAGGAAGAGAATGAGAAAGAGCAAGGAGCGGACAGTATTGTCAAGGCTGGATCCGGCATTCTAGAGGGTTTTTTCCCAGACGACATTGGATATGATGTGAACAAAGTCCTGAGGCTCGACTCAACATGAAGACGTGATGCTGAGGCAGAATGAATCTCTATTGACTTTGATTTTGCAGTTGCACAACTCTTTTGAGTGACTGTAACATGCGTTTAATTTTGAGTTTTTTAAACCTTTTTGGCTTTTTCCAGGTGGACTAATGTATTTTTACAGTATGCAGTATAACGTAATATTCAGTACAATATTATACTTGCAGTGCATAAAGTATACAATTTCTTCAACTTAAGTTGTGATTACTATAATTGTTTTTAAGTAATTGCAAAATTTGTTTACAATATACTTTTCCTGTAACTGCATGCTTTTAATGCTGTGTTCTCCATGTTTTTTTTTTATTTTTTTTTTATGTAGTGGCAAATTAATGATCTGTAGTGTTTATATTTTGACTGGGTGTGTGTAAGATCTAAAAGCAGTATTTGATTTTGCCAGAAAAGTCAGAGGTTCTCTGAATGTAGTTTGAAGATTTGGTTTTGTGTTTAATGTCTTGAGAAAGTGGATGATGGTTTCGAGAAATGTGTTTTAGCAATTCAGAAAAATGTAATACAAGACAAACAACAAATTGAAAAGAAAAGAGAAAGAGAGGTGGAGAGAATTCATACAGTGATCCAGTAGATCATTTGTCATGTGAGTTTTAAATAATCAGGTGCAGGACCACTTAAAGATGAACTGAACTGAAAAAATCAACGTTGATTACATGTTGTTTATCACAATTAAAAGTAAATTACACTAAGAAATTTAATTAAAAATATCAATATAGCTTTTATTTTAGCAACACAAAAATTGCGTTTGTTAGTATAAGAACGCTGGCAATTTTCGATGACGTCACTGGCATGGTAGGACCCGCGAAGGGATATAGGCAACAGCTGCAGGTCCTATATATACACACGAAAATGAGTAATTTTAATGGCATGGGTTACACATTTGAGCCTGTGAGGGACAGGCCAGTAGTATCTGACTACCACCAAATGGAGGACGACCAGTTTCAGGCTCCACCTACAGTACAGGATCATTTGGGGGGAAGTGACTGGTGTGGGCGCGGGCGCTGCCGGAGCATGGGCACTACACCGCAATCGACCTGTTGCAGAGAAGTCAACCTGGAACATTTATTGATCGGCGAAAAATGCATCACCATGCACCGTTCATTTCGGATGCTGTGTGGTGAGAGAGACGCGTTGGAGGTGGCTATGCTATCTCTAAGGGATGTCCGAGCTGAGACGCTGAAGCGCCCCATAAGTAGCAGGTATAACAGTGTATTTTACGAATTGGCGACTGGGCTAGGCTAGGCTAACTTGTTATATCCTTTTCTCAGACTGTTTAGGTTAACAGCGTACCGGCAGTTCACTCTTTGGGCGAGGGGGCATTTGGGAAGGAGGAATAGGATTCCCCTCAGCCGAATATCAAAGATTCGAGTAACTTATGCGTTGAACTTGTAGCTAAATAAAACATTTGATGTCAGACGCTTCATGTACTCATTGACGTTTTCAACACATCTGTCTCTCATACCTAGGATTAAACACTAGAAATCACGACAAGAATAATTTTGTTGACAAGGCAGGGGGTAGAGAGAAGCTAAAATACATCTGTTATATCACCTTTACTCAAATTTCAGTTCAGTTCATCTTCAAGCCATATACATATATATATATATATATATATATGTGTATGTATATGGCTTGAAGATGAATGAATATATATATATATATATATATATATGGACGCACAATTTAACAAGACAGTTGTTAGCAAGGGCCAGAGGTCAAGAGCTTGTCTGATAACTAAGTGGTTGCTTGATTTCAGATAAAACCACTTTATATCATGATTGACTATCTGAAAAAAAAAAACACACAAAAAAACGTTGGTTAGTGTTTAGTTTGGTTTGCTCTGGACAGAGCAGGACGAGCAGCAGTGAAACCCCAAACAACTTTCAACTAAACATCCTTCAATCATTAAACTGCTCAACAAAACACTATAAATAGCCTTTTGGAACAGCTTCAATGCATTAGGAAGTCCTTGATCTGGGACAGTTGAAGGCGTACCCAACTTTATGAAACATACACCCCAGACAGTAATAAGCAAAGGCATAACTAAGAAGCAAGCATGTAGCAGTATACAAAAATACTTTAAATCACACTAAAATACCTACCAAAATACCAGCTTAGGTGCACCATATTTGAAAGAAATATACATTATTCTAGCATCCCCTTAATTGGGCTTTATAGCCGCAGATTTGAATAAACTGTTTTCACATTGGGCAAAGGAACAATACAACCTTTTAATTGTTTAAAAGTGATCAATTGCAGTGATTCAACCCATGCCTTAGCTGAAACTTAAATAAATAATAATCCGTAAGGCCTACATAACAAAATCAATACTCATTCATCACAAATAATGATTAAATATTATATAATAATTAAAAAAAACAATAATCTTATATAATAATATCAGGAAAGGAAACAGAGAACAAAAATTAAACCAAAGAGAGACTTATCTACCAAAATACCTGCAATGAAATACCCAGGATTAAATGAAGATCTAGACTTTAGTTCCCTTTCGAGAGGTCTCTCCTATTGCGTAAGTAGCTTACGCTATGGGAAAACTCCTTTTCTTGAGAATATTGAAGTCTTTATGTAAAACGCATTGCAGCTGCACAGCTGACAGCAATGAACGAAGGAGCACGGTCATTGGCTGTGCTGCGGCAACTTGCTTGAACCAATGACGGGGCGACTCTGAATGCGCGACCAATGAGCGCGCTTCGCGCCCGCGCGCGTCAGAGCCCGCCAAGATGGGCGTGGCCAAGCTATATATTGGGCGCCCCGTCATGAGAGTTCTTTAGATTTAATCTCCTTCAGCGAACACCTTCTTCGCTGGATCCTCCGGATTATTGAAAGCCTTCGCCGCCGTGGAAAAGCATACCAGCGGGATTGCTACGAGGACGTCGGCACCTTCAGCCGCCTTCGAACACCATCCTACTGAGCCATCCGGCGCGCCACACACGCAAGTATTTTACATCTGTTCGCCCCGCGACATTTGTAAAAGAGCAATTTTTCTGAGGCGTTGTTTCAAATGCCTTCCTGCCCGTCGTGCAGAGACCTTCAGCCAAGCTGCATCAGTGCTTCACTCAATGGCGGTACTTCAAGTGTTCCAAGCCAAGCTTCTCTGCTCTATGGACGAGTCTGGCCCCGAGCCCGAAGCCTTCAGGGACCTACGCAGCGCAACTGATATAGCTATGCGAGCCACGAAGGCCACCGCCCAGTCTATTGGCCGTGCTATGGCTAATTTGACTGTTCTCGAGCGCCATCTGTGGCCGACTCTGACTGAGATGAAGGACGCGGATAAGGCACCATTTCTCGACGCGCCTATCTCCACCAGCGGGCTGTTTGGACCGGCGGTTAAAGGTTTCGCCGAACGCTTCACTGAGGCCCAGAACACTTCACAAGCTATGCGTCTTTTCCTGCCAAAGCGCTCCAGCTCATCGCAGAACAGACAGAGATCGCCACAGCCGCAGCGGGCTAGAACAGCTCCCACCGCCTCTCAGCCCGCGCCTCAGGCTGACGCTCGAAGCCGCTCACGCTCTCACAACCGCAAGCCGCCTTCTGAGCGACGGGGTCCTCAGCCCAAGATTGTGCTGAACCCTGAGCCTCGAAAGCCGTCCTAGCCACAGAAATGAGAAGAGAGAGTGCGTGTCTCGCAAAAGCCGGACCACTCTCTCTGCAAAAGCTCAAATATTACCCAGTTTCTGCCTGCGTCACTAAGGGTTCACATGTCCACAAAGTGTGCATTCCCAGATACTGTCAAAACAGTGCCAAATTCATTCCCAGCTCAGGCTGCGCTTCCCATGAATGTAGATCACGTGCCTACGGTCATGTACGCACCACTACACACAAGCACTGTTCACACAGTTATAAATTCATCCCCAGTAAAAGCGGGAAACATTATAAAAGTGACGCATGTGCCTACCACTGTTTATGCACCCCCACTTATAAACACTGTCCTTACAGTGTCAAACACAACCTCAGCTCAGGCTGCGAGTTTTACAAACACAGCGCGCGCTGTTGTAATCACACACGCGCCCATTCACTCAGCTGCTCAGCGCGCGCCCGCGCCTCTGAGAGCTACGAGCTCAGGCGATTCGCTGGCCAGGTCCCTACGTCACAGCGGCCCGCCCCTAGCCTGTATTCAGCCCATATCTGTACACGCAGCGGCATGGGAAAACATTCCAGATATGCCGAAATGGGTATTGAATATAGTAAAGCACGGATACTCGCTCCAGTTCGCTCGCAGACCACCACGTTTTACGACTGTGGTCGAGACGAAAGTGAGAAAGGAGTGTTCACATGTTTTACGCACCGAGGTGCGCAAACTAATAGAAAAGGGCGCTGTGGAAACTGTTTTTCCCCCTCTCTGAGCGGGACAGGTTTTTACAGCCGCTATTTTCTCGTCCCGAAAAAGGATGGCGGTCTCCGCCCCATCCTAGATCTCAGACACCTGAACAAAGCACTAATGATTCGCTCGTTCAGAATGTTAACAACCAAGCATATCCTCGTGCAAGTACGCCCAGGAGATTGGTTTCTCTCAGTGGATCTGAAAGATGCTTACTTTCACATTCCAATAGCGCCTCATCACAGGCCGTTTCTGAGATTCGCTTTCAAGGGACAGTCATACCAGTACACAGTACTTCCGTTCGGCCTGTCCCTGGCTCCCCGTACATTCACGAAATGTATGGATGCAGCACTTTCCCCCCTAAGACGAAGGGGAGTGCGAATACTGAATTATCTCGACGATTGGCTGGTTCTAGCACAATCAGAGAGTCAGTTAATAACACACAGATCTTGGATTATCAGCCATTTAGAATGCCTGGGTCTAAGAATCAATTTTGCAAAAAGCATACTATCTCCCAGCCAGAGGATTTCTTTCCTGGGAATAGTTCTAGACTCGATGCAAATGACAGCGCGTCTCTCATCAGAGCGCGCGCTCACCATCCGGCGCCTTGCAACATCATTCAGGGCGGGCGCGCGCGCCCCCGTCAAACGGTTTCAGAGGATGCTCAGTCTCATGGCCTCAGCATCGGCCGTACTCCAGCTAGGATTGTTGCATATGCGCCCTCTCCAACGCTGGCTCAAAGAGCCGCGTTCCTACTCACGCGTGGCGTTCGGGCCACTTTTTATTCAGAACGAACCACGGCTGTATTAAAGCCCTGACGCACTGGAAAGCCGCCGACTGGTACCAGTCAGGCGTGAGTCTGGGTGTGAACACAAGGAGAAAGATGATAACGACAGATGCCTCCAAAATAGGTTGGGGGGCCCTTTACGAGGGCAGGCCTGTCTCCGGTTTTTGGTCAAACTCGGAGAAGCGCCTACACATAAACTGTCTGGAAATGAAAGCGGTCGCTTTGGCTCTCAGAGCCCTGCTCCCACATCTAAAAAACGAACACGTCCTGGTCCGAACGGACAACATGACGGTAGTGTCGTACATAAATCGCCAGGGTGGACTCAGGTCGAGCTCCATGCATTCAATGGCCAGGAGACTCATTTTATGGTCCCAGCACAACTTGCGCTCGCTGAGAGCAGCGCATGTGCCAGGCGCCCTGAACCAGGGGGCAGACATGCTATCCAGAGACAAGATTCTCCCAGGAGAATGGGCTCTCAACCCGCTGACGATTCAGTGGTTATGGAAAACCTTTGGCAAAGCGGAGATCGACCTCTTCGCCTCCAAGGAGAACGCGCACTGCTCTCTTTTCTTCACGAAAAGCACGGACGCGCTCGCCCAGAGCTGGCCGAGCCGCCCCTTATATGCCTTTCCCCCGATCGCGATGCTGCCACAGGTCATCAGTCGGGTCAGAGAGGAGAAAAACGCAGTGCTGCTGATAGCCCCACTCTGGAAGAACCAAACATGGTTTCCAGATCTGATGCAAATGCAAACTGCACCACGGCCGATTCCACTGAGGCCAGACCTCCTCAGTCAGGCCAGAGGGATGATATTTCATCCCCGCCCCGATCTGTGGGCCCTTCATGCATGGCCCCTCAACGGGTTCCCAGGAACCTCGCGAGCGGAGCACTAAAAACCATCGCTGAGGCGCGGGCGCCCTCCACGAGACGCTTATATGCCCAGAAATGGAAAGTGTTCAGTGACTGGTGTAATGCCAAGGGCCTGAACCCTGAGACATGCGAGATTACGAATGTACTCGTTTTTCTACAAGGGCTTCTGGCGGTGGGCCGCACCCCCTCCACGCTCAAAGTATATGTGGCGGCCATCACAGCATCACACGACCCTGTAATGGAACATCCATTGGGAAGAAACGACCTAATTATTCGTTACCTAAAGGGCGCTAGGAGGATGAACCCTTCACGCCCCACCTCAGTGATCTGGGACCTAGCTACTGTCCTAGACGCTCTTAAAGGGCCCCCGTTCGAACCACTCCGAACCGTGCACCTTAAACAGCTCTCGCTCAAGACTGCGCTCTTGCTGGCACTCGCCTCGGTCAAGAGAGTGGGCGACCTGCACGCGCTTTCGACAAGCGCTACCTGCCTAGAATTCGGTCCTAACGACTGCAGGGTCGTCCTTAGGCCGAAACAGGGGTATATTCCCAAAGTGCTCACCACTCCCTTCAGAGCACAGGTTATCTCCCTAACTGCGCTTTCGTCTCCAGCAGACGAACACGACGCTAATCTACTCTGCCCCGTTAGGGCTCTCAGAGTGTATTTGGAGCGTTCTGCCCTATTCAGACAGACAGAACAACTGTTTGTATGCTTTGGCGGCCGTACGAAACGTTCCGCCGTTTCAAAGCAGAGAATCTCTCACTGGATAGTTGAAGCTATAGCGCTGGTTTACGAAGCTAAGGGACTTCAATGCCCCTGGGGAGTCAAAGCACACTCCACCAGGAGTGTGGCTTCTTCCTGGGCATGGTCGAGCGGGATACCGATCGAGGATATTTGTGCGGCGGCAGGCTGGGCCTCACCGTCCACATTTATCAGGTTCTACAACCTACAGGTCCCGACATTGCATTCCAATATGCTATCAGCATGATGCTAGTTGAACTGCGAGTTCGCATCTAGATTATGTATGTGCTTGTGTCACACTGAGCGCCTTCTATTTTTTCCCACATATAAAGCTCGCCTCTGCCGGCTAGTTGGATGATAACTTTGCTTTTCAGCTCAGGCACCTGCCTCTGGCTATCATAAGGCGAAGTTCATTGCACTTGCAACCAAGTTTTGCATGGTGTTCCCATAGCGTAAGCTACTTACGCAATAGGAGAGACCTCTCGAAAGGGAACGACTCGGTTACTAACGTAACCTCGGTTCCCTGAGAGGAGGGAACGAGTATTGCGTAAGCTGCCGTGCTTGTGCTTGGTTAGTTCGCTTCAGTCATTTTAACCTAAAGAACTCTCATGACGGGGCGCCCAATATATAGCTTGGCCACGCCCCATCTTGGCGGGCTCTGATGCACGCGGGCGCGAAGCGCGCTCATTGGTCGCGCATTCAGAGTCGCCCCGTCATTGGTTCGAGCAAGTTGCCGCAGCACAGCCAATGATCGAGCTCCTTCGTTCATTGCTGTCACCTGTGCAGCTACAATGCGTTTTACATAAAGACTTCAATATTCTCGAGAAAAGGAGTTTTCCCATAGCGTAAGCTACTTACGCAATACTCGTTCCCTCCTCTCAGGGAACCGAGGTTACGTTAGTAACCGAGTCGTTTTTGTAATATGAAAAATATGGAAACTATATATCAGCGAATGTTCAATACTTTATACGAGGTTGATGAAATGTCACAGGTTACTAATCATGTGACTTACTAAATTAATGTTATTATTCTCACCTGTGCTAAGTTTGTTTGTGCTACTCTCCCTGAGGAAGGCATGCGCTGAAACACGCAGGAGAGTTTTGTTTTGTATGAACCCATGAAATAGTAATAAAGGCTTTTTAATTTAAAAGAGTGCCATGGTCATCCCAGAACTTTACTGGTGGACCATGATACCTTTGATCACAGAGCACCTTAATTTTAATACTTATCTCAGGATGCATTTTTCAGTATTCAACTTTGTTTTTAGACAATTTGTAGTCCATATCAGCAACAATAATCAGTATTTAGCATTAAGCATGCTGCGATTCACCCAAAAATTGGGTGGCACGGTGGCTCATTGGGTAGCCCTTTCGTCTTACAGCAGCAAGGTCCCCTGTTCGAGCCCCGGCTGAGTTCTTTCTGTGTGGAGTTTGCATGTCCTTGCCGTGTCAGCGTGGGTTTCCTCCAGGTGCTCCGGTTTACCCCACAGTCCGAAGACATGCAAGTTATGTGGTCTGGATATGCCAAATTGTCGTGTGAGTCTGAATGTGTCAGAAAGGGCGTCTGATGTAAAACCTGTGCCAAATCAAAAGTGTGTGTAACCCTGCAAATGAGCGGGAATAACGTTAGGAAGATGGATGATGGATTAACCCAAACATTTGAGGACACCTAAAAATATGAAAAGAAAAATTAAAACATGATCACTAAACAGATCACTGTGGAGGAGCTGAATGGGAGATGTGATAAGTGCTATAAAAATATGATTTGTTAAAAATAATAGCTGGATTCTCATAAACAGTAGAGGTGAGAGTGTTAAAAACTGCTCGCTAGTAATGTATTAGAAAGGCTGCTTAAAGGGTTAGTTCACCCAAAAATGAAAATTCTGTCATTATTTACTCACCCTCATGTCGTTCCAAACCCATAACACTTTTGTTCATCTTCGGACAACAAATGACGATCTTTTTGATGAAATCAAAAAGATTTCTGTCCCTTCATTGACAGCCTATGCAACTACCACTTTCAAGCCCCAGGAAGGTAAAGACATCATAAAAGTAATCCATGTGACTTCATTGGTTTAACCTCAATTTTATGAAGCAACGAGAGTGCTTTGTGTGCTAAAAAATAACTATTTACCACTTTATTTACAAAATATTAATCTCTAATATGCGTTCATGTAACAACAGGATCGTTTGAGATGTGCCTGGCCTCGCCTGAAATGTAGGCGAGAGTAAGCAGCTGCAGTGAAGGGTGGAGTTAAAAAAAATGCAGCCAAGACGGATTGTTCTCTCTTCTTGTGGTGGATTAGACACTTACGAGATCAAAGGCGAATATCGCGGGATTCACACTCATGTGCTGTGTTGCTAATAAACTGGATGCAATTTAAGTTTATTTAATTCCATCCAAAAGATGTTTTCTCCTCAATTTTTAGTTTAATGTACATATTTTAGATTTTTTTTAAATAAATAAATACGACAACAATCACTTTTACCATAGAGATAGTACTGTCTGACAGTATGGGAATAATCACACATAATTTATACACATTAAAACATGATATCACAATTTCAAAATCAAACATTTAAAAAGAGAACAATACATCACGGTTGGTTAAACCAATAAGTATTAGATGTCATCAGTAAGTTGTTTCCCGCAAGTGTTTTTTTTTTTTGGCACATGTCAGCATGACATCAGAGCAAGGCGGCCCACACTCGGACACATTTCTAACCGGCATGCCTTTCACAGTGATCAGCCCAGATTTTGATAATCTCAAATGAGCCTAATGTCTGCTCATGTCAACACAATGCATGTGTCATGGTGCCCTCGTAAAACATGCATTGTAGATTAATATTTTGTTAATAAAGTGGTAAATTATGTTAATTAATTAATGACAGAATTTTAATTTTTGGGTGACCTTAAGAATCCTTTTTGTGTCAAAGCCCTTTGTCCAAAAATCGACACCTAATAAAAAAAGACAAACTCATAAAATGTAAATGTAATATTGTACATCTTTATTATTATTAATATTATTATTATAGCCTTTTAATTAAGAACATTAATATAGTTAATTTTAAATAAGAGTTACTGGAGCCATCCTGAAAATTTGTTGCCTCATGGTTGAGAATCACAGGCGTAATAGAGGACTTTTAAATAAGACCACTCTGAAAAGTGTTTTAATTTTATTGGTTAACATCAATTTTTACGAGCAGGCTAATTCGCACGAATTCATACGACCTCACTCGTAAGAATTTGTACATATTTTACGATTTGCCCAATTCATATGAATTCGTACAAATGACCTACCACTGACCCCGCCCCTAAACCTACACATCACTGGGGTTTAGACTAATTTGTACGAAATAGCCACCTTTTACTCACAGTTGCTGGCTTTTTACAATACAGATACCGAGTAAACACTTAAGCTTTGTAGTAACGTGTCTGGGTCAGACAGGTCAATTTAGCTCAAAAGGAATTATTAATTAATTTATAGGGAATCTTAAAAGAATAACTTAAACGGCCGAGCAAATGACTCGTCCAGCGTTCATTTGAACAGGCCGTAACTATCAGCCCCAAAAACGGATATAAATATCCAAACTATAGTGAAACACTATATATAAGCAAGGTAACTTAGATCAGCAGTTTAAGACATTAAATTCGTAAGCACATAACACAAGAACAATTATCTTTAAAATACAAAGAAGACTTTATTGATTATTCTAACACATAAAACTAATATCTAACACAATCAGACACACACACACATTCATACGAGTTGCAGAAAGAAAGAGAGTGAGGAAAGAATGTGTTTTAAGAGTGAGACGATGAAATCCCAAGTTTCTATATGCACTTATAAGACATGACCTGAACGAACCATCAATCATTAATTTAACCCTTCTATCGTTTCTTAGGCGGGGTTATTAAATGTTAAATCAAAGCACCAGTTCAGTTAAGAGTCTGGAGGCTACTTGCTTGTCTTTGCGTTCCTTTGGGGATTCCTTTTGTCGGCGTAAAAGGGTGTTTCCCGAGTCCGTTGATTGGCTGGCGGTCTCCTCGTGCCTGGATAGATGTCTTGGGCGGCCAATCACGTGGTGTGTTGGCGGATGGATGGAAAGTCTTTGAAGCTGGAAAGCGGGCTTTGCAGTCGAATAGTTTAAACGAAACTTTGCAGCAAAACTTAACTTAGAATCGAGACTCTAAACGGAAAATAAAATAAAGCTAAGAAACAGAAAGAAAAGTGAGACGAGAGTAGTTATAGATGGCATGAATGAAGCTGTTTAACCCATGTTCTTCTGATCTTGATTTGGGTTCTTTTGTCTGCTCGTCTACACTGTAAAAAAAAATCCTAATTTTACAGAAAATAACTGTGATTTTTTGACGATCATTTTCTTTAATTTTAAATTGTAATCAAAACACTGTAAAATTACAAATAATATCTGTAAAATAAAAATTCAGCTGTTATTTTAGGTATTGTGACATTAATGACAAATTACAATAATTCACATTTTTTTATACAGGAAATTGATTGTATTTTTCATACAGTATTTTTTCTGTTTTTTTAAATTACATAAAAATGTATGTAAAATTACAAATATAATCTGTAATTTAACAGTAACAAAACAGTTAAATAATAAAATGGTCAAATGACTGTCAGCTCCCCAAAAAACTGTAAAACATCCTAAATTAAATAAACTGAAAAACACTGTTATTTTACAGGTATTTCCTGAATAATCACGATCATATACCTTCATTGTAAAAGAAAATCGTAAAAAAAGGGTCAAATGACTGGCAGCTACGGCTGCCAAACAAAAAACATAAAATTTAAGTAAAATATGCTAATTTAAATAAAGTGTAAAAAACTTTAAAATAAATTTGATGTCACCATGATTGGGATCAGTGTCTGCTTTAGTTGGGGTCATGACCCTTGACATTTAACTTTTGCTTTTCTTTGACTGCTTTAACTGTGTATTTGATGCACGTTTGTCATAGCAATAAATGCTGGAGAAAATATCAGATGATCTCGATCATTAATTGATGATGGTGTATTCATCATGTGATGATCTGATTCTCTGATATGACAGTCAAATCTCTGAATATGATAGCTTTGATTACAGAGTATGTAGGTGGAATTTAGCTTTATACAAAGTCTTTAATTAATGTCATAATTTTTCACATGACCCTTGGAATATTGTGGTATCAGTATTATAACAATCTGCATTTAATATATAAAAAAATATATATATAAATATATATATATATATATGCACTACACAAAAAAAGTTTTCAATAATCAACATATGAATCTCAACAATGGTGACAACCAAAAAAGTTTTTTTTTTCATTGTCACCATTGTTGTGATTCATACGCTGATTCTTGATGTCTGAGTGAGTCTATATGATCCTGTCAAATATTTTCTGTATAATGACTTCATAAAATCTGAGTATCACAGCACTGGATAATGTTTTATAGAAGCTTTGTCATGCAAAATGAATAACTAATATTTAATGACATTATCAGATATTATACTTCAGATGGTATCAATGGAGCAGGACTCTACATGATGACTATTATCACTACAAAGTGACCAACATTATCTGATCTGAGTTTCTCTTAGACTCTTACCATAACAAATACGCATCAGAGACACAGTTAATGCAGCCAGAGAAACATTATAATTCAATGCTAAAAGTTCAAGAGCCCAACTAAAGCAAACACTGATCTCCATCATGGTGACATCAAACTTTATTCTTTTCAATAAAGCTTCAACTTCTAAACCTCTGTTAATTCTCAATAATAATGTTAGTATGAAAGAAATAAAGTCTGGATTGTAATAAGTGAAGATGCTGAGATCCTGAGAGATCTGTTAGTGTTTAAAGTTCTGTTGGGGTTTAAAGTGTTTCTGTATGGTGTGGAGCTCCGTCGAATTGATTCATTAATCCTTGATTTTCTTCTTTACCACTCATTTATAAACAAGTACTTTCTATTTTTATATCGTGTGAACTTATCCTCGATACTATTCCCTATAAAAAACAATCGGATTGCTTTGATATCGCTACTTAGATCCAACTTTGCGAACCCCAGCTACTAGCCTTTTAGCCCGCTAGCATTTCACGCGTGGCCTCGCGCCAATCGACCGTCGGATTTTACACCCGTTTCACTGAAAGGATACGGGTTATATCCAGGATTTCAGTCCTAAATTAGTAGTGATATTGGTAGTATCACTACTAATTTACTGTTCATCTGTTATAATGGCGAATATATCGGATGTGTGTCTAACGCTACCTCTGAGTGCAGGTGAGGACACATTCGAGCTGCATTCGGTGCTGTTGGAGCTGGAGTCCGTGGAGAAGCAGATCCGTGGTCTGCTAGAGAGGCAAGCCGAGCTGCGAGATCGGCGATCAGCACTTGAAACATCACGCGCCGATGCTCACAAGTCAGTGGTTAGTAACTTTTTGACTCCGACTTCGTCTACTCCGTGCGTTTCTCTGCCCAGGAGGACGCGATCATCTCTGGCTTCATTCACTCCGGCACCGACACAAAGCCATGGACCCTGGGTGATCCCTCAGCGGAAGACACGAGCCAGGACCAGACCAAGAACCTCTCCACCCCTCCCGGTCTTCGAGATCTCCACCCGGAACCGCTTCTCCCCTCTTCGCGAGTCGGAACGTGACGACGCCGTGATCATCGGCAGTTCCATCGTCCGTCATGTCCGCGCTACCTCAGGTAAGGGTAATGTGCGCACTCACTGCTTTCCTGGTGCTCGTGTTCTAGATGTCGCTGCACATGTTCCCGAGATCCTGAACGGTGACGAGCGCGTCGGAGCTGTGGTGCTGCACGCGGGAACGAACGACATCCGGCTGCGGCAGACGGAGGTTCTGAAGAAGGACTACAGGAGCCTGATCGAGACGGTACGCAGCACAGCGCCTGAGGCAACGATCATCGTGTCTGGACCGCTTCCCACGTACCGACTAGGACAAGAAAGGTTCAGTAGACTATTTGCTCTAAATGAATGGTTAATATCATGGTGTAATGAACAGAAACTGCTCTTTGTAAATAATTGGAATCTGTTCTGGGAGCGACCTACACTGTAAAAAAATGCCCTGTAAAATAACGGTAATCTACTGGCAGCTGTAGTTGCCAGCAATTTACTGTTAATTTACAGCATTTTACCGTTAATTTACGGCTCTCCTTTTTTACAGTATGTTACCGTAAAAATACCATGGCAGGTAACTCATATAATATGGAAAACCGATTGCTTTAAGCAGTTCAAGTTCAAAAACTAGTATTTAGACTTATAGTATCGTAAAATTCCTTCATTAGAGTCCACTGAAAATAAATATATCTTTATAAAAAACTGCAAACACCTAATATGTAATAGTAAATTAATTAAAAACATTTTAACTAAAGTCTTTGCAGTTCGTATAGCGAACAATAGCACACATGTATGTGTTAAAGAACATAGCAAGGAGATTGTCACTACATCAGCAACTACACAGTTACTGCTTTTAAATAAAGCAACAGGCAGCGTAACATCAGTGTTTCTCTGCTCATCTCTGACTGAATCACAGGCTCTACTCTCCAGCAGAATGGTGACCCACAAAACTAATTAATTAAACTAAAAGATCTCTCCTATATCATCTTGTGCAAAACACATAAAACACTTCAGTTCCATATTTACTCTCCTTATCAGTTATTGACTTTGCATTACTTTTTTGCTATGAACTTTCACTAATATTTCAGTGAAATGAACTTATTTTGTTTAATACATCTGACTGTTACATTTTACAGAATATTACTGTTTTCCCTTGATTTTACGGTAATCTACTGGCAGCTGTGGTTGCCAGTAAATTGCTGTTTTTCTACAGTTTTATACCGTAAATTAATTTACAGTTGATTACCGTTAAAATACGCTTCACTCTGTTTTTTTTTTTATCTGACACATTTAACCCTTTCAACCCCACTGCAAAATCTTCAGTTTTAAATGAACACTTGTGTGTCCACACTACAGAGAGTTGGAGTAATACTGAAGCAGTGTTGAAGTTAATTATATAATTCAGTGATTAATCAACTGATGATTGAGCATTAGTGATGAACACCTGATGTTAACAAGCAGAATCACTGAAGGACAGGATGAACAACAAGAAGATAAAAAAGCGAAACACAAGAACTACAACTGAATTCAGCCACAGAACACATTAAATCTCTGAAGATCTCAGCAGAGGAGGATTAAACAACTCCAAAAAATAGCATTAGCTTCACTTATTACTAACCAGATTGACTTTATTTTTTCATACATTAATTCCTTTTGAGTATTAACAGAGGTTTAGATGTTGTTTTGTTTCATTTGACGTTACCATTATGAAGATCAGTGTTTGCTTTAGTTGGGCTCTTGACCCTTGACTTTAACATTAGCTTATATTTGCCTGCTTTAAGTGTGTATTTTTAAGACACATTTGTTGTGGCAAAAACAAAGCCAACAAAAATGAGATCAGGTGTTGATGATCACGATGTCATTATATAATGTTTCGATCACCAGTCTCAGCCTGTGTCTATTCCTTACCAATAATATGTAGATTATGTCACTAGACTGTGAATCTACAGCAAAAGATCAAGCAGTACTGCGTAATTAGTTCTGAAGGATTTTTAAACTCATCATTCACTAAAAAAAATTGAACTATGGCTTTACTTCGACACACACTAGCATCAAGAATCAGCCAATGAATCTCAGCAATGGTGACAATCAACAAAAAAGATAACATTAAATTTGAACATCTCAAAATACGCCACTAAAAGTCAACACAAAACCAAAAGCAAAAATAAAAGCAAAAAATAAAAATTTAAGCAAATAACCAGACAATTCAGCTGCATAATTTATTCATGCTGCAATGCATGCTGGGAGTCATGGCTTTTTTTTGGTACCCAACATGCATTGCAGCATTAAACTTATGATTTTCACCATTGTTGAGATACATACACCGATTACTGATGCCTGTGTGTGTCTAGCTGATCAAGAAGTTCAAAATGATCGGAGTATAACCTTTTTAAAGTCATTAATATTTTCTGGACGTCAAATCCCTGATAGATCTTACTCTGTAAAATCACAATGACTACAAAATCAAAATTATAAAACAGCAACCATTTAACAACTTCAGGCAGCAAATGAGATCAGTGAATCAGCCCGTTATGTGATGATAGTGACTATTAACAACCAGCCATTGCCATCCTGTTGTCTTCAGCTTTGTGCCATAGCTGATGTATTTAAAAGACACAGCAACAGCAGCCAAAAAATAACTAATGTTTAACAGTCAAGGGTCAAGAGCGCAACTAAAGCAATCACTGATCACCATCATGGTAACATCAAATGAAAATAAAATGATGTCTAAACCTCTGTCACCTTTTAATAAGAACTTCTGTAGACGTCTGACAGAAATAAAGTCAGTCTGGTTAGTAATAAGTGAAGCTAGTAATGATGTTTGTGGAGATGTTTAATCCTCCTCTGCTGAGATCTTTTGCTAAGATTTAATGTATTTTATCTTGATTTCGTCTTTTTTTCTGTTCTTCTTGTTCCTCTTTCCTTCAGTGATTCTGATTGTTAACAGCAGGTGTTCATCAGGGTCTCAATTAACTTAGAAAATTAACTGAATTATTCACTCAGTCAATTGGACTATATTAGTGAACTAATGTAGGGAATAGTGAATGAGGGTGTAGGATATGATTTTGAACACAGCCTCTGAGTGTCGACTTTGAGCGCTGTTAATTCACAGTATATTCCTGTAGGCTACTTTCTCGAAAACAACAAATATCACCCCGAATGCATTTTTTCTATGGTATATTGCTGTTTAAATGGAAAACAGCATGTTACTGTAAAATTTGGCTGTTTTTTACAGCAATTTTTTACAGTGTAGGCTCTACCGTGCTGATGGCCTGCACCCCAGCAGAATTGGAGCGGCTGTGCTGTCGGACAACATCTCCAAGACGTTACACACCATCTGACTAGTAAGTCAAAGTCCAAATCACAATCTCTGCTGTCCCAACTTAATTGATACAAGTAGTGTAGAACATTATATAGAAACTGTGTCTATTCCTCGTCTAGTGAGGCCAAACAATAAATCTAGTTTAGGATCTAGGAAAAATCTTATTGTAATTAAACCAGAAAATCTAAATTTCAGTGAACAAAAAGAATTTCTAAAACTAGGTCTTCTAAACATTAGATCGCTCACACCTAAGGCGGTTATTGTAAATGAAATGGTCACAGATAATAATTTCGATGTTCTGTGCCTTACTGAAACCTGGCTTAAACCAAATGATTATTTCGGTCTAAATGAGTCTACTCCACCAGGATACTGTTATAAGCATGAGCCCCGTCCGATCGGTCGTGGCGGCGGTGTTGCAACAATCTATAGAGATATCCTAAATGTTACTCAGAAAACAGGTCACAGGTTTAATTCGTTCGAAGTACTTGTGCTAAATGTTACGCTCTTAGATGTAAGAAAGAAATCCCTATTATCTCTAGCCTTAGCGACCGTATATAGACCTCCAGGGCCCTATGCTGATTTCCTAAAAGAGTTTTCAGACTTTCTCTCAGATCTATTGGTCAATGCCGATAAAGCAATAATTGTTGGAGATTTTAACATACACGTAGATAACACAAATGATGCGTTAGGGGCTGCGTTTACAGATTTATTAAACTCATTTGGGGTCAAGCAAAACGTCAGTGGTCCCACTCATCGTCTAAATCATACACTAGATTTAATTATATCATATGGAACCAATCCAACCGATATAGATATTATAGCGCAAAGTGACGATCTCACTGATCATTGTATGGTAACGTGCATATTACGTACTGCTGAAATTTGCCATGTTGCGCCACGTTATCGACCAGGCAGAACAATCGTTCCAACCACTATAGATAGATTCACAAATGGCTTACCTGATCTATCTCAGCTGCTCAGTGAACCCCAACAAACAGATGATCTAGAGGAAATGACTAGCAGTTTGAGCACCATTTTCTCTAGTACATTAGATATTGTTGCACCAATTAGATTAAAAAAGGTTAGAGAGAAAACTAAAGCACCATGGTACAATAGTACTACACATGTTATCAAGAGAGAAACTCGTAACTTAGAGCATAAATGGAAACAAACTAATTTAGAGGTCTTTAGAATCGCTTGGAAAGACAGTATGTCACGTTATAAAAAGGCTCTAAAAGCAGCCAGGGCTGAGCATCTCCGCAAACTAATAGAAAATAACCAAAATAATCCAAGGTTTTTATTTAACACCGTGGCTAGACTAACAAATAAACAGACATCACCAGAGCAAAATATTCCGTTACAGTATAGTTGTAATGATTTTATGAATTACTTCAATGAGAAAATAGAAAGCATCCGAAATACAATTGTAAATGTATAATCCTCTATGGTGTCTTATGATTCAGCCACAATTATCGCCCCTCAAGAACAACTACACCGCTTTACAACTATAGGACAGGAAGAGCTAAATAAACTTATCTTTGCAGCGAAACCAACAACATGTTTATTAGACCCAATACCCACTAAACTACTGAAAGAAGTGTTACCTGTAGTGGAAGAGCCTCTTCTCAATATTATTAACTCGTCTTTATCTTTAGGTCATGTTCCAAAAATATTTAAGCTGGCAGTAATAAAACCTATTATTAAGAAACCGCAACTAGATCAAAATAACTTAGCAAATTACAGACCCATTTCAAATCTTCCATTTATATCTAAAATACTAGAAAAAATTGTGTCCGCTCAATTGTGCTCTTTCTTGCAAGAAAATGATACCTATGAAAAATTTCAGTCAGGATTCAGACCGCATCATAGCACAGAAACTGCGCTAGTTAAAATTACAAATGATTTACTCTTAGCTTCTGACCAAGGCTGTATCTCAATACTAGTTCTACTCGATCTTAGCGCTGCGTTCGACACTATAGATCATAAAATACTCTTGGATCGACTACAAAACTACACTGGTGTTCAGAGACAGGCATTAAGCTGGTTTAGATCGTACTTATCAGACCGTTACCATTTTGTCTGTTTAAATGGTGAAAAATCGAAGATAACGTCAGTAGACTATGGAGTGGCGCAAGGATCGGTGTTAGGCCCTCTGCTATTCTCAATATATATGCTGCCACTGGGTAATATTATAAGAAAACATGGAATTAATTTCCACTGTTATGCTGATGACACTCAATTATATATTTCATCAAGACCAGATGAAAACACTAACTTATCTAAATTGACAGAGTGTCTTAAAGATATAAAATGCTGGATGACGTGTAATTTCCTGCTATTAAATTCAGATAAAACGGAGGTATTACTTATTGGTCCAAAAAACTACCCACAAAACCTCGTACAATACAACTTTAATTTAGAAGGATGTCCAGTTACTTTATCCACTACAGTAAAAGACCTGGGTGTTATACTAGACCGCAACTTGTCTTTCGAAAATCATATTTCATATGTTACAAGAACAGCCTTTTTCCACCTTAGAAATATTGCTAAGCTACGTAACATGCTATCTGTTTCTGATGCAGAAAAGTTAGTTCATGCATTCATGACCTCAAGACTAGATTACTGTAACGCTTTATTAGCTGGTTGTCCTACATCCTCAATAAACAAGCTACAGTTAGTGCAAAATGCAGCTGCTAGAGTTCTCACTAGGTCAAGAAAATATGATCATATAACACCAATTTTATCATCTCTGCACTGGTTACCTATTAAGTTCCGTATCAATTACAAAGTACTATTACTGACCTATAAAGCCCTAAATGGTCTAGCTCCTGTATATTTAATGGACCTTCTATCGCCCTACAATCCATCGCGTTCTTTAAGATCCCTAAATTCGAGGCTTCTGGTCATTCCTAGGATATCCAGATCCACTAAAGGAGGGAGGGCGTTCTCGCATTTCGCTCCTAAACTCTGGAATAGCCTTCCTGATACTGTTCGTTGCTCAGACTCGCTCTCCCAGTTCAAAACTAGATTAAAGACGCATCTCTTCAGCCAAGCATTCACATAATGCTTGCCTCTTATACTACTGTTGAATCAGATCGAATGCATTAATATTATGAACAGCAGCTACGCTAATTACTTCCCATCTGCTTTTCTGCTGTTATCTCGGGACGCTAGTCCCGAGGTAAATAGCGTTCTTCAGCTACAGTCTGTATCCAGCCTCTCACGGAGACTTCATAGTCCCCAACACCTGGGATGAGACGACTCGACGCCTGTGAAGAGACGACTCAACGCCGGCGATATGTTATGCCCTAAATTAATACATGATGATTAACTAACTGTATTTTTTACGTACATTTCTGAAATGCACTTTCTGTAAAGCTGCTTTGAAACAATATGTATTGTGAAAAGCGCTATACAAATAAATTTGAATTGAATTGAATTGAATTGTGTTTCGTGCGTCACCATTGTGTTGAAGAGTAGAGTCTGAGCTTCAGTCCAGGATGAGCAAATAAACACTGATGAAATGCTGCATTTTTCTTTATTTAACTGACAGTAACTGTGTAGTTGCTGATGTAGTGACGTATATAGTCAAAGCAAATCAAGCATGTAATTAACTGCGTGTTTTTCAGTAAATAAATCAGAAAATAAATGTGAAGTAACTGTGTTTTAACTGTGTGTTTCTGTTAAAAAAGATTAATGAAGATTTCTGTAAAAGTATTTTACACTTATTTAAATTAAGATATTTTACATTAATTTTATGGTTTTTGTATGGCAGCCGTTGCTGACAGTCATTTGACTGTTTTTTTGTGGGATTTTTTTACAATGAAGGTGTTTGATCGTAATAATTCAGGAAATAGTTGTAAAATAACAGTGTTTTTCTGTAAAAAATGTAAGGAAAATTTCTGTAAAAGTTTTTTGCATTTCATTTAAATTACGATATTTTACTTTATTTTTACGGTTTTTGTTTGGCAGCCATAGCTGACAGTCATTGACCGTTTTTTTTTACGATTTTTTTTTTTACAGTGTACATGGTTACTCGTCTGTCCGGTTGCCAGTCATGGCTTCTCCATGACTTCTGTAAATCTGCTCTAGCGAACAAATTCACAAACTAAACCTCAACTCAACCAACTCTACCAACCGAACTCTGGCTTTGTTCGGGTCCTAAGATTTTAAACTCAGCTGTTTGTCCAGCCTCTTGGATGAGTTCTGACCAATTAGGCACTGTCTTTATTTGAGAGGAGGCATTTTCTTCACCTCTTATCATAAATCATGCGTTATCTGTGATCTCTTTACTCTCCGGCTCTAGCAGAGTACAAAAGTGTACAGTTTAGACATGATTCCTATTATAAGAACACAAAACATTTTACACAGATTTCAATCAAGCCATCTTCTGAATTAAGAACATATGATTGTATTGATAGGAATCAAGACACACTTTCATTCAAACATCTAATAGTTATAACAATTACATGACTTGTATGTGATCTAAGCATAATAGACGCATACAGAGGTTGTAGATACAATATAGGATTATGTAGTTGAACAATGTTTGATTAGAAGTCTGTCAATAATTGTTTTGGGATAATTGTATGTATTTATATGTAAAGTCTCAGTCTCTGTGGTTTTAAGAGATTTCCACCCTGGGGTCGTCAAAAGGTCCTTAAAAAGGAGGAGGTCTGTTTTAAATAATTTGTCATGGGTTCAAACAACATCTGCCGTCATCTTGGTGGGTTCTGAGCCGTGCCATCTCTGAACCAATCAGTCTTTTCCAAACGATCTAACGTTGACGAGTTGGGCACATCTCTTTGAAGCTTTAGAACTGGCTGGAGCCCACTCCATTTATGGCCCTAGATTAGACTGGTGTTTTGGGGGTCTGGAATGTTGAGTTTTGTGTGGAATTATGTTCTGAACGAATCACCTAGAAGATTCATTTGTGTTTGGTTCACCCTCAAATCCTTCACTTAATTAAGAAAGTGCAGAGGGCCAGTAGTAGTGGAAATGTGAAACATTATAGACTTGGTCGTTATTGGAGAATTGCCAAAGGCATACCTATCTTGAAGCCTTTTACCAAAAACTAAGTGCTGTGTGGCTGAAAATAAAGCCTCAGCATTCAAGAAAATCTTTAGCGTGTGGGATACACAAACGTCTTCAACATTTAATTAGCTTTCATGTGTTGATCTTTTGTTTGATCCATTCGCCGCATACATCACCTTACCCTTTGGTCTTCGAATTCTTGCCATTTTGAAATTAGTTTCCAAGTGGTTGATTATCTCAAACAATTAGCCAACATGCCATGTTGAAAGCAAGAAGGGGCCTGGGGGAGCCTTTCTAATTAGAATCGTAGCCACTGTGCAAGACAGTTGGTGTGTATCATGTTAGATAAGATTCAACCAATGATTTCAGCTGGGGGACTCATCCTGAGCCAAAATGAATCATGTATTGCAAAGCGTCTTCAAGGCAGCTCTGCAAGCCTATAGAGCCAATGTCTGGATGAACTTCCCTTCTGTCAGATACCAACAAAGACTTTTCATCTTAGTTTTTCTCTCTCTCACTGGATCCCTTGTGATCTGTGGATATCGGTTATCATGGCACATCTTATAGCATATGGTCAGGGCCTTTCAGATTACTCTGAAAGACTCAGTGGAAAACAACTAAGCTGAAAGGTGAAAAGGAAAGTTTTTTTTAAATTCTAGATATCATGCTTTTTTATCCCTCTGGTCTCCTCAGTCTTAACTGAGCTCTATTTCCTCTCCTATTGAGATATTTGACATTGATAATCGGTATAGCCAGTTAACTGGGCATTTAAGGGGCACTGGAAGGTCTATTGCAGCTAATGAGGTCAGGCAGTAAAGTTAGAGCAGAATTAATTGCTTGCATAATTCTGTCTTTTTCTGTCCATCCTCTTTTTCAATAAAACATGCGTCAGAGGAAGCTCATCCATAAGAACAGACTTCCTTCTTGCCCACTGATGCACAAAAACTCTAAAGCTCCTTAATATCTCAGAGAGCCAAGAGGATGAAAACAAATAATTGATCGACCTGCAGCTGATGTAAAAAATTATACATTGAATAGGCTTCACAGATGATTTAAAGAGAGGTGGGGTTTTTTTTGTTTTGTTTTTTTGTGAAATCCCACATAAAATACCAAACTTTGCAAATTGTAATTATAGGGAAAGGAATCGTGAAGAATTTAACAATTTTGATTATGGATCTTCTAAACAATGTCTGGTTCCTTAACGGTTTCATTATTTTAGTACATAGGGAATAAATATTAAACAGAAATATTAAATAAATATAAATACATGTAAAACAATTCTTGCAAAGTTCTTTAGACAGATATTCACAGATGACTCATTAGTTCGAGAATCGGTCTGTTTGTTATAGACTAAAAAGAACCATAATAATCTTTCATTCATTAATCAGACGATGTGTCAGAAGCGCTTGAGCACACAGCGATCTGATTCTCCATCTTCAGTTTACGGTCTCTATTTAAAGGCAATCAGTCTAACTATTAAAAAAGAACATATATATTCTGTGGAAGTCTCAAAACCAAAACAGGTTCGTACAGTCAAACAAAAAATGTTCGTCCATAGGAAGTCCTACCTGCCTGTCAACTTATGTATTTTCATACCTCTGTGCCTCCTGTTCGTGCAGACATCACACATCATCAGCGCGTTCCATGAGGCTAGGCAGAGTTGTAGACAGACAGTCACTAAGCTCCACAAACAAACAGCAGCCACCTTTTACAGTTCCTCCTGAACCAAAACAACGAGCTTATGCTGCGTTCGAGCCATGTCATAATTACTGTAATTATGAGATGGCAACCTGTGACGTTCTAATCTGAGCTGTTCACATCCTCGAACTCGGAATTATGCATTTTATGGCAACAATATCAAAGCTGAATTGAATCTCCAGCAGTCAGGTGGTACAAGTAAGAGCTCTTAAAGTTGTTTATATTCATTATTATTGCAATGTTATGTGCTTTGAGACATGAGGTAATCTAACGCCGTCTCTTGTGACGCTTTGCAGACTCTGCTCTGGCTGTGCATGTTCATGAGTTTGGAGGAGATTTGACTTTGGAGACACTCTGGAGGCTGGTATCTTATGCTTTCAAAGTCAGCTTGCTATTGCTATTACTTTATTAGATAAAACTGGCCACCCTACTCTCTAAGATTTCAGTCATTGGCCATCAAAAGATGATATCGGTCAACCACTAGTCTGTTTCACACTGTAGATTCAGTAGTGGTGGCACTGAATAAGTAATGCAGGAAGTGTATAAAATACATGTATAAAATACAGGAAATGTATTTTTCTGTGGTATTCTGTCCAGGCTATGTATGTGCCAGAGCTGTTAACGCAAACAAACTTTTTGGTTTTTAATGTAACAGGTTATGAAGAACTGGTTTTCGGTTCTCAACCCTATTCCAATGCTATATCCCTAAACAATCATTTCATTTTAATGGATTGGAATTAAGGATTACAAAGGCCATTGAGCTGTTAAATACTGTTGCTCTTTCTGAAGTGACCTTGACCAGATTGCTCTCATATTAATTGAAAAGGTCTATTTTCCATTCCACTAGTTATGCTGTAAAACAGACAAACCTGTACACAGAGCAAATGTGACTGCTTAATTTCTCTTGTACACTTAATTAAAAATGGCATACGCCTTATCTTCCACTCTGTGGGCCATTGGCCAGACAGGTTTTTTATTTGACTGCTATAGACACAATGAGTTATCTGCCTTGTTAATAAAATTGAGTGTGTCAGTCAGTGGTTTGGTAATGGCTTAACTCTACAGGTTACATGTTTGTTATTGCAGATGGTTTGACTGCCGCATGGAACATGGGTTGTGCTTCTGGTGCAGTCAAGCAGGAGGTAGATGTTCCCGTTGCAGCCATTTTTGACAGCAAGGGGTATGATGTGTATTGGTATGCATGAGATAGGGGCAGGTGAGTGTGGCCACAGTGCTGGTGTAATCAATGTAAGGATGAGGATGACAGCCCACAGGTCAACCTCCATTATTTTAGGTTATTGCAGTGTAAGTTTTGGCCGAGTGGCTCATTTGTCAGTACGCCTGGCTCACACCCACCCTCCCAACCGTGCTATCACACTTCGTACAGGGATGTATTTGTGCTTGTGTTCACTCTTCCAGTAAAGTCCGTTTCATATTCCTCCTTCATTTGTTATTTATACATTAATGCGTTTTCCATGTAGTTTAATAAACATGCTGTCAAACTGCACATGGCTGCAGCTTTGTTATTAAAGGTCCAAAATGCATTGTATTATTCAGTCTGGATAATTTCCAAAATAGATTTGTAACCACACATTTTTCAAAGGAAAAAAATAAACACTTTAGTGAATCATGAGGAATTTGCTCCATTCTCAGAATCGCAAGTTATTCATGATAAAATATATATTTTTTATTTCTTTAAGTCTGTGGCTGTGCATGCTCTCTTATGTTTGTCACAATATTCATAAAAGGGAATTATGAACCGTGTCATTAACATTTTTAAACCATTTTCTACAGTCTTTCCATTTGGATGTCTAACACAAACCGCTTATCCGAATATTCTCTGGAATATTTCTCCACTGCACAAAAATAAAGTTGATAAAAAAGGAAACTGTCTGGAGCAGATGAGAGAGGGTAGTGATGACGCCCATGCCACAGTGCTATTCTGCTGGAGTCATAGTCCCTTCAGTCTAGACCTGATTGCCAAAGTGGATAATACTGCGCTTTCCAACAGACATTTAGGCGCAGAACAGTGGGGCCACAGGTCATTCTCTGGCTTTATGAAGAGAGCCTCATAGTGTTTTATACAGTTATAACTCTCTTCTGAGGGAGAAAGAGAACCTGAAGGTAAAATGAATGCTTTTAAATGCATTCAAGCATATTTTATAATTTTTACCATTTTTATGGCTGCCCTGGATTTGAGCATATAAGTTGACTATGTGAAATGTGATAAACGTGAACTGATGCAAAAGTTGTCCGACAGCAAGGGCGTAGGTTTAGGGGGGGACGCTAGGTACTAGTCCCAATCAATATTTTGAGATGACAAATTTGTCCCCACCAATATTTAGCAAGCTCCTTTGAACTGCTATTTTGATATTTGCGCTGCATTTGGATCTTTGTGCTGCTATTTGGATTGATTCCAACCAAGGGGGTAGGTTTAGGGGGGGACGCTAGGTACTAGTCCCAATCAATATTTTGAGATGACAAATTTGTCCCCACCAATATTTAGCAAGCTCCTTTGAACTGCTATTTTGATATTTGCCCTGCATTTGGATCTTTGCGCTGCTATTTGGATCGATTCCAACGGCCAGGACGACGACAGTACAAGATACGCCGTAATTTGATTGGCGGCGGGGTATCTGACAGGCAGGCTACACGCGCGGGCCGGGACTACTTTTTGTGCTTGCACTCACTGGCAGCGAGCGCGTGGTGTGTGTGTGTGTGTGTGTGTGTGTGTGTGTGTGTGTGTGTGTGTGTGTGTGTGTGTGTGTGTGTGTGTGTGTGTGTGTGTGTGCGCGCGCGTGACGACGCCGACGGTAAGTTACCAGGGCTGTCTCTCTGCCTGCCATATACAAAGGCCAGAGTAAAACATTTTAATATTCCGTTTTTTTTTTTTTTTTTTTTTCATAAAGCAGAGTGTAAGTAGGCAAAAATAACTAGCCACACAAATAACTAGCAGTAGTAGTGACTGACCAGGCTTTCAAATGCAGATTCTACTGTGGAAAATAGTATTAACTGGTGATCCTGGTTACCCAGGATATTGTTACAGTTAAACCTAGCTTCTGCAATCTTTCAAGGTTAGGAGCATTAATTAGGGGTGTGCAGCACGGATAGACTCATAGAAGTCGCGCTATCATGATAGAATGCTACGTTAGCAAGTCACTGAATGTTAATTAGCCTACCTTAACTTAGAAACTTGCAGTCATAAACAGTGGATCATCTGAGACATTTTTCGTTTCTACATTCTGTTTATGTAATGTATTTGTGAGTGTAGCCTACTTGCTAGACAGATGTGCTGGAAAAACATGTTGGCAATGTTAAAAAGGCAAAAGTTAACACTGTTGGTTATTCAAATATAATGAATCATTATTTGATTGATAATATCCAAATAACAATATCTGGTAGGAGGGTTAAACTTGCTAGCCATAGGATAGACTACAAAATTAATTAACCATTTTGTATGCAGGAAAGACAGCATCAAACCACAACAGATTTACATTTATTCATTTAGCAGACACTTTTTATCCAAAGTGACTTACAATTGAGAACAATAGAAGCAGTAAACCTTGGATAACAATATGCAAGTTTTATAACCCTTCCCAGTTTAATCTAATGCACTTTTTTTTTTAAGAATAGAATATATCAATAGAATTTGATATAGAATACAATATAGGATGCAATATAATGAGATGAAATAGATTCACTTCTGTATTGTGATATTCTGTATTGCCAGCAGTCTGAATTGACAAAGGAAATCGCCATTAAAGCACTGTTACTTATCTTACAACAAAATAATTCCCGGGGGATGGGGGATGGGGGATGGGGGGTGATGGGGATGGGTGGGGGGGGATGTCCATGTCCCCACCAAAGCTGAGACCAAACCTACGCCCATGTCCGACAGTATTTTTTTTTTTACGTCTTCTGTGGAACACAAAAGGAAAACATTTTGACGGATGCTGCAAAGTAAAGGTTTATTGCAAATGTTCCAAATCCGTTTACAGTAACTCTGGGTCAGGAAGAGACAGAAATTTACAGTCAATTGATTCATTTTGTAGATGTGTTGTGAGTGTTTATTTTTTCATGTTTGGATGAATTACAAATCAGCAATATATTCTTTTGCCTTTCTTATCGATATTTCCCATTCAGTCTGAGTGAGTTTTCGCAAATTAGTGCTATTGGTTGTTTGGGAAACTGAAGCTGAGATTCAGATGAGATTAAAAAGCCTAACCGAAATAATTTCAACACCTCTCATCCTGTCTGGTTTTCCATTTATAATGGGTCTATATCTCCCCTCATCTAAATAAAATTAGGGAGAGGTAGAGCTTTTAAGTTCATGATGGCTGGTGTCGCTAACATCAACTGACTGAAATACTGGTATGTAGATGATTTGTTGTACAATAAACACAGTCTTGGATATTAGCACTACAACTCTGGAACTGCAAATGTCACAGTACGGACAGAATGAGCAAATGTGGTAAATGGATTTTGAGTTTAGGACTGAATGTGGTTCCAATTTGACTGAAGATTTTTAAGGACTCATGGTGACTCTGTAAGGAACTACACTGTTGAAATATATTTCTTCTTCTTCTTCTTCTTCTTCAAAAAAGCATATAGCAGAGTATGAGTAGCCTATGTAAACAATCTATCCGAATGGAAACCAAAGGTACCCCTTTGCATCTTTATATGGACGTATTTAGCCCATTGCTTTCAACAACAACAACAAAAACTTTGGCATCAATACACTATCATCAAGGACATTGATAAAATGTATCATCATAGAATATATTTTCTGTACTTCTGCTAGGGCTGTAGTCAAGACCACCTTTGTCGAGTCCAAGACAAGTCCAAGACCAGGACTAGTCGAGTCCAAGTCAAGACCAAGTCCAAAAAGGTTCGAGTCCAAGACAAGACCGAGTCCAAAAAGGTTCGAGTCCGAGTCAAGACCGAGTCCAGCACAGGAAAAAAAAAGTCTTATGCATGACATTATCAAGACAATCATTTGGGGTTATTATTTGTTGATCTAAAGCAAAAACAGTGTCACAACACCCAGGATTTTTAAGTATAGATCCCCTATAGTACCCCTTGATATCATATAATCTTCTAATCTAATTAAACAATATACATTCAGACGCAGTCAATAATACGAATCTAATGTTGTATTTGTAGCGCGATACCAGCGGTCACGTGACAAAAGAATGAAGGACTCAGATCCGACTCGAAAGATGAACTAATCATTTCTGTTTTTGCACTCAGCCTAATGGGTTTGTGACTTGAAGAACGAACGACTCGAACCCGAAAAGACTCGAGATGAACTAATCATTTCTCTTTCCGGTACTGACAGCATAGTCTCTTTGGGACTGACAGGAAGAACGAAAGATTCGGACCCGGCCGAACCCGAACCAGACTCGAGAGAGAGATCGTTGAACTAATCAGGGGTGCGTTTCCCAAAAGCATCGTTGGCCAACTATGATCGCAATTTCCATTGAACTCTATTGGTAACGACGGATCTTGCTACCATAGTTGGCTTTGGGAAACGCACCCCAGGTACAACATAACATCATTACCCAAATGAACCACCTTTCACACAAATATGACACACACACACACACACACACACACACACACACACACACACACACACACACACACACACACACACACACACACACACACACACACACACACACACACAGAGCTAGCTACCACCATACATAAGTAATCGAACTTATAACTTTATGGCAGCATGACGTTAGGCTGATGCAAAGTTTACTTAACTCTAACGTTAACGTTAACATTCATTTGTAAAAAGACTGAGCACAACCACAAATGTCATTACAAACACGACGATAATCAATTGCGTAACGTTATACCATAATCGTTTGAATTTTTTTACCTCATGAAACCATGCCAGACGTAAGTTAAGTTATGATAACTTTATGTCTAAGAACATTACCTTTATCTTCTGCTATGTCAGCTATTGTTAACGTTAACACATAGTCAATGCTAAGCAGCTCCAGCTCTGCAGTTAACTTACCGCGATGTATGCAGGTGTCTTATGAAGTTTGATGTTACCCCACAGGTTTCCGAAATTATTGCTTTGCAGAATTTGCAGTCTGCCCTGTGTTCTCTTACGAGAGGTTCTCTCGTATTGCGTAAGTTTAGCTTACGCTACGGGAAAGATTAATCTTCTCGAGATACTGAAGCCAAAAAATTATCCTTAATTTTTGTATACCTTGTCAACGCAGTGCAGCAGCTAGCAGACCTAGAGCAGGCTATCTTGCGTGCTCATTGGCTGCCCTGCGGGCAACTGCTGCAGCCTACCAGTGAGCCGGGCGTGACATCACGCCCAATGAAGGGCGCCCGCGCCTTCATAGCGTCACAGCCCGCCAGAATGGGCGTGGCTTTAGCCTATAAAGGAATGGGCTGTAGGCTGCTTCCCTGATTTTTGTCTCTTCAGCGAGCTCTTCGCATCGCTGGATCTGAGAGAAGCCACCGCTGCCGTCGAACAGCGAACAGCCAGCTTAGGACAGCGCTGAGGAAGCCGGCCGTCTTCGCCACCTTCAGCCATCCGTGCGAGCTACGCTATCCGGCGACGTATCCTTTTTGCCTTGCTATTTAGATTATTTTCTAAAAGAGCAGCGAGCGTCTTTTTCAAGATGCCTCGCACTTCCTGCGGCTCGTGTAGAGCCCCGCTCAGCGCCGGAGACCGCCACCTGTTCTGCGCTCTCTGCCTGGGCCTGGAACACACAATTAGCAGCCAACGAGCCGGTTTGTTTACCCTCTCGCTTGCACACAAACGCCGTCTTCACAGCGACCCATAAAAATCTCAAAAAGAGTATAATGACTGGTCCGGCTCATGCCGTCGGTGTTGTAAGTGTAGTGAAGTGCCCACGCCCCCAGTGTTCACCCCTACACATAAGCACTCCAAATCTCGCAGAGCACACTCTCATAAAGCGCAGAAAAGCCGCTCGAGTGTTGAATGTAAGAAATGTGTCCACAGGTCTGTGCCCACTATCTGCCCGCTCTGTTACACAATCAAGAAGCAGGTTATGTATGTAAGTCTCGTGCCCACCAGAGTGTGTTCACGCTTGCTAACACAAACCTCCCCCCGGGCTCCGCCCGCGCGTTTAAGTGTTATCACAAATCGAAGGGCATTAATAAAACGCTCCCCATCCATTATGATCGGGACGTCAAATACACTTGTAAGTCTAGTGCCCGTGCACGCGCTCACGCTTACAAGAAGTTTTTTTCGCCCGGAGCGCTGCTCGCACGTCAAAAAAGTGAAAAAATAATGTTCCCCATCCCTTATGATTGGGACATCTCGCATAAATCAGCCGGTTTTCGGTTTTCAGCGAGCAGCCATTGCCCAGAACCGAGAGCGCGCGCGCCGCGTTTTCGGCTCCGGGTCAGTTTCAAACAGCCTTCGCAGCGACGTCAGGGCGGCCGCTCTAGATCGCGCTCAGACAGCCGTCACAGACCGCCGCCTCCCAGAGGGCCTCGGCAGAGAATCACGCTGAAATCTGAGCACGCGAAGCCCTCCTATCGGTAAGAGAGAAAAGACGCGCGTGTCCCGCTGCGCACAAACGCCGTTTTCACGGCGACCCAGAGAAATCTCAAAAAGAGTGTAATGTCTGGTCCGGCTCATGCCGTTAATGTTTTAAGTGTGGTGAAAGTGCCCACGCCCCAGTGCTCACCCCTACACATAAGCACTCAAAATTCTGTGTCACTCACAGAGCACACTCTCATAAAGCGCAGAAAAGCCGCTCGAGTGTTGCATGTAAGAAATGTGTCCACAAGTCTGTGCCCACTATCTGCCCGCTCTGTTACACGGTCAAACAAACAGGTTATAAACGTAAGTCTCGTGCCCGCCAGAGAGCGCTCACGCTTACTAACACAAACCTTTCCCCGGGCCCCGCCCGCGCGCTTAAGCGTTATCACAAAACGCAGAGCGTTAATAAAACGCTCCCCGTCTATTATGACCGGGGCGTTAGATACAGTTGTAAGTCTCGTGCCCGCGTCCACGCGCTCACGCTTACAGAGAGCTCTTTCACCCAGAGCGCTGCTCGCGCGTCAAAATGTGGTAAAAGTTTGTTCCCCATCCCCTATGATCGGGACATCTCACATAAATCAGCCGGTTTCGGCTGAAAGCGAGCCGCCATTGCCCAGAACCGAGAGCGCGCGCGCCGTGCTCTCGGCTCCGGTTCAGTTTCACAAGCCAGCAAATGGCGGTCTGAACCCGGAGGCCATTCGCCCTCTAGCGGCTCACATAGCTGCGTGGGAGAACATCCCAGGGATTTCAGAATGGGTATTGATTACAATAAAGCAGGGCTATACACTGCAATTCATTCGCCGTCCCCCGCGCTTTCGAGCCCAGACCGCGACAATAGTGAATGCGGAAGTAGCACACCTACTTCACACAGAAATAGCAAAGCTGCTGTGCAAAGGGGCTATAGAAAGGGTACCGCCTTCTCTAAGCGAGTCAGGCTTTTACAGCCGTTATTTTCTCGTGCAAGAAGGACGGAGCCTTCAGACCCATCCTAGATCTGAGACATTTGAACAAAGTGCTTGCGAAAAGACCGTTCAAAATGCTTACGACCAGAAAAATCCTCGTGCACGTTCGCCCGAGGGACTGGTCTATCTCTCTAGATCTGAAGGATGCATATTTTCAGATTCAGATAGTACCCCGTCACAGGCAATTTTTTGAGATTCGCCTTCGACGGTCAGGTATATCAATACACCGTCCTGCCGTTCGGCCTGTCCCTGGCACCCCGTACATTTACAAAGTGCATGGACGTGGCACTCGCCCCCCTGAGAAGTCAGGGGCTGCGTATAATGAACTATCTGGACGATTGGCTGATGTTGGCACAGTCAGAGACAGAGCTTCTATCTCACAGAACAGTGCTTCTCAGTCATCTGGAAAGCTTGGGTCTCACGGTCAACTGGACCAAGAGCTCATTACTGCCCAGCCAGTCAATTTCCTTTTTAGGAATAGAACTGAACTCGGTAACCATGACGGCTCGTTTGTCGACACAGCGCGCGCGCCGTGTTCGCCACCTGGCCGCTTCTTTCCAGAAGGGCAGCTTCCTCCCTCTGAAAATTTTTCAGAGGATGTTGGGCTGCATGGCATCAGCTGCAGCGGTGCTCCAGCTGGGCCTACTGCGCATGCGCCCGCTCCAACGCTGGCTGAATGCTCGCGTGCCCCCCCCCCCGAGCCTGGGTGTCTGGCGGTCGGAAAATCAGAGTGACTCAGCCCTGCATAGCAGCTCTGCAGCCCTGGTTAGCGGCCAGCTGGTTCCAGCAGGGAGTAACGATGGGAACCGTCTCTCACCGGAAAGTCATCTCAACAGACGCGTCCAACTCAGGTTGGGGAGCGCTGTTCGAGGGCAGACCGGCCTTTGGCCGAGAACGCACTGCAGTGCTTCCTCCCGTTCATACAGGGCCAGCATGTTCTTGTCCGTTCGGACAACACATCTGTGGTTTCCTATATAAACCGTCAGGGCGGTGTCAGATCCAGAAATCTCTGCAATCTGACGGAACGCCTCCTTATTTGGTCTCAGATACACCTGCGCTCGCTGAGGGCGGCGCATGTGCCTGGCCATCTGAAGGACGGCCCAGACAGACTGTCGAGGACAATGTCCCCCCAGGGGAATGGTCCTTGCACCCCCAAACGGTCCAGAAACTGTGGCGCCTATTCGGCAGAGCGGAAGTCGACCTATTTGCGCCAAAAGACAACGCTCAATGCCCAATGTTCTTCTCGAAGGACGAGGACGCGCTGGCCCAGGTTTGGCCCAGCCTCCCGCTATATGCTTTCCCTCCGGTCTCTCTGTTATCACAGGTGATCAAGAGAATCAGGGAAACGCGCCACTCGGTGCTCCTCATAGCCCCGCGTTGGGAGAATCAGATTTGGTTCCCGGAACTAGCACAGCTGTCACTTACAGCTCCGTGGCCGATTCCGGTGAGGGCAGATCTCCTCTCTCAGGCTCGCGGAACGATCTGGCATCCCCATCCAGAGCGCTGGTCGCTGCATGCATGGCTGATCAACGGGTACTCGTTACCCTGCCAGAAGGAGTGATGAACACGATCACGCAGTCTAGAGCCCCTTCCACGAGAAGACTCTACGCATCTAAATGGTCGGTGTTCTCCGGTTGGTGCACCGACAGAGGTCTGGACCCGCGGACATGCGGGGTGGCGCATCTGCTCACTTTCCTACAAGAGCTGTTGGATAAGGGAAGGTCCCCTTCCACGCTCAAAGTGTACGTGGCGGCCGTGGCAGCGTTTGCAGAACCAACGCACGGCCAGTCACTGGGGAAACATGAGTTGGTCATCCGCTTCCTTAGAGGAGCTAGAAGGATGAATCCGCCGCGCCCCCCGTCGGTTCCTATGGGGGATCTTTCATTGGTCCTCGAGGCCCTGAAAGCTTTTCCTTTCGAACCACTAGACTCCGTGGGGTTGGAATATCTATCACTGAAAACGTTTTTTCTGACTGCGCTGTCATCAGTAAAATGCGTAGGGGATCTACATGCGCTGTCTGTCAGCGCATCGTGTCTTGAGTTTGGACCAAATGACTCTAAAGTCATCCTCAGACCTAGACACGGCTATGTCCCTAAAGTGATGGACACTCCATTCAGAGCGCAAGTTATTTCACTGTCTGCTCTCACAGCATCTGACAGTGAAAGTGATGTGAACCTCCTCTGCCCCGTCAGAGCGCTGAGGGTCTACATTACGCGCACCGCCTCCTTCAGGCGCTCGGAACAGCTTTTTGTTTCGTTTGGTGGGCGCACCAAGGGTTTCGCCTCCTCGAAACAGAGCCTGTCCAGATGGATAGTAGACGCTATAGTGGCCGCTTATGCGTCGAAGGATCTGCAATGCCCTCTGGGCATCAGGGCTCATTCCACGAGAGGCGTGGCCTCTTCGTGGGAATGTTCCAGCGGGATTTCTATCCACGACATATGTGTAGCGGCGGGCTGGAGCTCCCCGTCTACCTTTGTCAGGTTCTATAACCTAGAAGTTCCCGCCTTGCAGGCTAAACTGCTGTCAGTCTGAACGAGAGATGTATTCTGCCCAGATCTCCTGCTCAGATCACTCTCACATGACTCAGCTCTCCTGGTTGAGCTGCACTAAAGGGATTATGCCATGTGCCTATACAGACCCCGCGCTGCTCTGTATTCCCTATGTGTGCTTACGTACAAGTGATGGCCCGCGAAATGGCCGGCCACCTTATTCTTCCACTTATGGGGTTCCCCCTAAAGTTCGGGGTCTCATGTGGATGCTTGGCGCGCACAGCGTTGACAAAGTGTTCCCGTAGCGTAAGCTAAACTTACGCAATACGAGAGAACCTCTCGTAAGAGAACGATACTCGGTTACTAACGTAACCTCGGTTCTCTCTAGAGAGGGAACGAGTATTGCGTAACCGGCCGTGCTCGCGCCACGAGCGACTTCGCTTCAGTCGACAAAAACCAGGGAAGCAGCCTACAGCCCATTCCTTTATAGGCTAAAGCCACGCCCATTCTGGCGGGCTGTGACGCTATGAAGGCGCGGGCGCCCTTCATTGGGCGTGATGTCACGCCCGGCTCACTGGTAGGCTGCAGAGCAGCCAATGAGCACGCAAGATAGCCTGCTCTAGGTCTGCTAGCTGCTGCACTACGTTGACAAGGTATACAAAAATTAAGGATAATTTTTTGGCTTCAGTATCTCGAGAAGATGAATCTTTCCCGTAGCGTAAGCTAAACTTACGCAATACTCGTTCCCTCTCTAGAGAGAACCGAGGTTACGTTAGTAACCGAGTATCGTTTCTTTTTAAGCGCAGCGCTGAGAAATTCCTTGTGATTTCTAAAACCAAATTTGATAACGGCAGATAATCTAGTGTGTTATTGGTGATATATATTTGCTTCTTATTTTTTAAATACAGGCAATTGGTTGATAAAACATTGATCAAAATTAAGATACAATTTATACAAAACGAAAATCTTTTTAAAAAGAGTCTTTCTACAAAACAAATTCTCAAAACTCAATGAAGTGGTCAAAATCATGTCTTACCAACTCAATGTCAGATATTGCGCATCTTATGAAGTATCATATCTTTCTCATGCTGCATGCTCAGTGTTTCACTTTCCCTCCAATATTATTAACATAATATAAAGACACCTGGACTTGGTCGAGACCAAAAGCCATATTTGGCAAGACCAGTGGCCGAGACCGAGACAAGTCCGAGTCCGAATACCAGCGAGTCCGAGATAAGTCCGAGACAATAGAAAAACGGTCTCGAGTCCGGACTCGAGTCCAAGACCGGACTCGAGTACTACAGCCCTAACTTCTGCTGAAGTGTCATGTGTTGTTAGGGACTGGGTTTCTGATGTTAAGTTTCGTGTTTTATTTGGCCAGTCAAACAAGGTGAAAACCAAACACAAGACTAGAAGAACGTCTTAAGAAAACTACATTTGTCACTGAAGACGAATTAAAATTATAATCCAACATTTCTGGTTTTTCAGTTACAGATTAAACATTCATCAAATTAAATAAGTGATGAACATGCATGTAACAGCTTTCTTCTTAAATAAACATACAATTATAAATATGTGCACATCTTAGCTAATAAATTATTTTTATGATAATACTAGTAAATATAGAATATTATTTAGTGCCAAAGTATTGACGTGAAAAGATTTGCCAATGAGGTTGCAGGCCATGCTGCTATAAAAACTATAAAGACCTTTGTGTCTACATAGGGACACGCAGGCTCTTCCCTAAGCATCAGCACCATACCCCTTAGGAGTGAAAATGTGTTGTGTATGTGCACGTACGTAGGTTAAATTTGTTTCCCTTTCATTTACCTGGCTCCTTTTCCCGGCCTTTTTAGTGTCCTGGTTCATTGGCCTTCAAATCCACTTTTGCTGATTTCGCTTTTTTAATCATTTTGTTTGATTAACTAGAGAGTTTTGCTTGGATAGTCTGAATGCAAATGAAAAAGATGCAGAAGCACAATGAAGGGAAAGACATGATAAATAGCATAATCACATCGCAGGTAATGGCTCTAGTTTTTTTTTCTGCCATAAGAAGAAAGTGTTATGCAAAATAAAACTCTTTTGAAAATACTTATTCTATTACAATACCCACTCAGACTAATGGTTCAAAATACTTGATTAACCTTGAAACAAGTTTTGTATTTACATTTGCATTTTAAGTCTCTGAAATATGATCCACACTGATGTATGGAGATTGTCTGGACGCATATTAAAATGTCCATGTTCATTTTAATCCATAAAAACACTCTTCAGATCCTCTTTGGTGTTGTCTTTTGGGCAGTTGTAGAAAATGTAACAGATATCGATCAAAATCAGTTTGGATCCATATCAATCTCTACCATCCACATGATGTCTGTCAGTCTAAAAGTATAATCACTCTTTATTTAGAGATTTACCCTCAAAGCTGACTAGGACAGTCACTGCAGGCACTCTGCAATTTCTGATTGTTTATCTACTCCAAATATTGAAATAAACGATTCGCTGTCATTTTTGGATGTTAAATAATTTAGCCCACACTGGTGACAGTAAGAATACACTTTCTGCACATACTGCTGCAGTTTCCAGACTAGAAGTGCCTTGGGTGGAAACATTTAAAGCTCTTTCTGTCGTTAGCTAATTTCTGCTGAAATTTAATTACTAAAGATAGATATTTACCACAACCTAAGACAACTTAATTATTGCTCTCCAACACATTTTCCAAAATGTGTCTAATTAAACAGAAAAGTTTTGGGATGAGATGGCAGAGTAATTGACATGACACACAATGATAATGACTGTTCAGGCACCCTGTCAATGTCCCTTTCAAGTAACAAAGTGAGTTAAATTCTGATTTAGAATTATTTTACTCTAATCTCCTGACAGAAGCTAAAGGTGGTATAATTGTGTGCTGCTTAGATATTTGGTATAAACAGGGGTATGTATGATTTAAAGGGTTTATGTTGTTAGGGTGCAACGGGGCTAAAGGCACACCACAAGAACAAAATAGCTTTTCACTACTCCCATAGTGTATGATTGCAAAAATTTTCATTTTAAATGTATGAGATGACAAGGTGGGCCTTTTACCACACATACGGGGTAAAAGGCTCACCAGCATGGGGCAAAAGGCGTACACAAAGTATTTATACAAATACTTTAGCTAAAATATCTTTTAAATAATGTCTAAGTTGTTCAAAACAATCACTTTAGCAACGTTTGCACTATTTTCAGTATTTGGAATAATTCACTTCTGTTCAATAAATATACTGTCATTAAAATATATTAACAAAATTATTTTAAAAAGTAAATGTTCTGAGAGCATTGAATGAGATCCCATAATAATTTAATATAAATGATTTTATTATATGATATGATTAATAGGATATTAATGTAAGGAACTCAGCTTTTTGGAAATATTAATAATCAATAATATCTTGTTATTATTAATTATAAATATGTGGGTCAGTTAATTGGATTAACTTGATGTGGCTGAATTAATATTACAATCAATTAATCAGTTCGTCCAACGAACTCTTTTGATTATTAATTTATTCTAAGAAAAGGGTATCTTCCATGGCCACAGAAGAATAATTATTTCTTCGCATATACCGCACGTTGAGCCAGTAGCAAAAACCGTGATCATAAAGTGACATTGTATTGCAAACAAAGCAGAACCAAATACATATTATGTACAAGTTTTATTAACTAAATATAGATATTTATATGAATATAAATAAACTAAACAACATACACACATGAATACATAAATAGGTTAGTGATAGGATGAAATTGGAAACCGGAAGAGTGTCTATGAGAAGAACCATCAGAATTTCATTTTCACATTTCATTGAATTGAATACTTGCATTTGTAATGGGAACAATTCTTGAAGTTGTTGAAAATTGAAGTCGTTGATGGTTCCGGCAGTGTCAAGTGGAAGTTGCTTGAGCGTTCTCTTTCTCCAGGAATGCATGATTGGTTTGGTCAAGGCCTGGGACTCTGTTGAGGCCACGCCGAGCACCCAGGAGAAGTGATTGGAGTCGTTGTTGGTTGGAGTCTTTGTTCCAAAACTCCTGAGATTGTCTTTGGTTCTTTGTGAGAGAGTGTCCTCTCTTTTCCATGAGGCCGGATCTGGTTGGGATCCAGGCCTGCTGGAAGGCCTCTTGGCCCCCATGGAGGGGGGAGGGGGGGTTTCCCCAAACGAGACAGTGTTTGCGGCAGGATGGAAAACCAAGAGAGGGCTAAACTGGTATTCAGTCCTTTTGAAGACCTGACGTTTCCGCCTTCTTTTGGAAGCGGGTCCAATCAGGAGCTGTCCCTTTGGAGGGAGATTTTATGACCCTTTGTGTTATAACCAGGCATTTAAATCTCTAGTTTCATTGGGTGTTTAAGAGAAGAATCTTCACAATTCTTATAATACTAATGTGTCACAAAGTTTAGCAAAATGTAATGTCAATTAACAAATGGGGAATGAAAATTGGAGTTTATCGAGACCAAACTTGCCACAAATGGATTTGGTTAAACATTAGTTGGCAAAGTTTGAAACATTATCCCATTAGAGTTGTCGAGAAACATGGACCAAACCACAAAAAGGCAACTCATGAAATAGGGAACTTAGATACATTGTTCATACAATTCTCAAGTGGATATATAATAGCATATATATATATATATATATATATATATGAATACAGGATTCATTTCTCCTCCTTGGTTAGAATTCAGAGAGAGCCACAGTTCTGTGAACATTCCTTTGGGTCGTAAACGCTGTTATCTAAGAACTCCAGTGATGTTAGTTTTGGTCTCTTTTCACTCCAAAGATGGAAAACATAGTAAACTATATTTTACTGGATATTACTGTACGTATTCTGATTGATCACACCGAAAGCATTCTGGAGGTGTCCAGAACTATGTGTACAAGTTATGGGAATAGACAGTTATATTTAAAATGCACAATGAAGGTATTTATAATTCACTTTAAGCTACGATAAAATCATAGTCATTCCAATGTGACATGGGCAAATGGACACACATAAAAACACATTGAATATATCTGGTTAAATGTCTTTTAAAAAGAGAAGTTTCTTTCTCTTTAGAATCCTTCTTTGGGACATTCCAATCAGTCATAAAAATGTCTCGTAACTGGACACCACGCTCTGTCCTGAGCAGGCTTCACTTGTGGGGGATGCGTGTGTGGTTGTGAGTGTGTGTGTGTGTGTGTGTGTGTATATGTTAATTTACATCCAGGCTTTTTGGGCCTGAAGGCTTTGGGATTTTAGCTAGGATGTATTTAGTTATTCAGATTCACCTCGCCCAGTCCCTACATTTGAAATATGATGATGATTGGAAACTCAGAAGCGAAGACCAGGAGACTTGGTAGTATCTTCAGCAGGATTCTTTATTGAGAACACGAGCTGTCGGTAGCTGCAGTCATCAAGTCTAAACTCAATAGCTAAAACACAGTTTTATACCTTTCAAGGGGGAGGGATTTACACAGAGATGAAGATCAGCATGACAGTGTAACTCAGAGCCTCTGAAACAAAGCAGGTAAATAAAAGCCTGTTCTCGGAGATTCCTCAGACCTGCATTATCATAGAGAAACAAAGCCCAGCTGTTCAGCAAATCCGAATAAGGGAAACAAGAATAACAAAGATTTATTAATTAGACAATAATATGAAATCCTTTTGGGAAAAAAAAACAAAAAAACAGCTGTTGTATCAAAGCGTAAAATAAGAAAAATGGAAAGATATTGTGTTGTTCAGTTGTATTAAAGTTTTCACTCCTTAAACAATTAAGTATGCAATAGCCTATTGTATTATAGCCTATTCTAAATTATCACCCTCAAAAAAAAAAAAAAATATATATATATATACTCTCCCTTCTTATTTCAAGGGGGGAAAAAATACACCGGATGATTATTGAAAACTCACAATTTCTCCATTGGATCAATTTTTACACAATTCAAAGAATGAACTCAGTAACAACACAATAGATGAGTTTGAATACAGTCTCTTATGAAAAAAAAAAAAAAAACACACACTCTTTTGGCTTGCCGTTGGGGCCCAATCGTTGGTGCACTTTCAAGGGAATGCAGACATCCCAAGATATAACAGTACATGCACTGCATTATTAAACTGGGAAGACTCATAACACTTGCATATTGTTGTCCTATTGTTAGTTTAACTGCTTCTATTGTTCTCATTTGTAAGTCGCTTTGGATAAAAGTGTCTGCTAAATTAATAAATGTAAATGTAATGTCAACAAATGGAAAAGTCAGCAAGATATTTCTTATAGTGTTACAATTATTGTAATAATTACAATTATTGTGCCTTTTGCCCAGGCAGCAGGGGCGCCTTTTGGACCAAATACTACACTGTTGCTTTAATTAGCTTGAACAAAACTGAAAATCATTAACAAGACCATTGTCTAAACATATATATTCAATAATTTTAGCCATTCTCATTTGCTACTTAAATCTACAGTATTTAAAAATATTAGATTTTTATAGAGAAGTGGCACAGAATCAACTTTGCACTGCTGCCCGCGATCGTGTCAAGGGTATTGAGAATATCCCTCCTCGTTTCCTCGCTCCTCTGTCCTCCATCCTATGACCCAGAAACAGATTGAGCTCAGCCATCTTGACGGACTTCTCAATTCATTGGTTGGATCCTAAATGGCACACTCCGGCCTTGTGGACCTCCTTCGAGTTAACACTTGCTGACGTCACACTTGGTTCCTAGACTTTAGTGGAGTCAGCAGTTCGTTTAACAGTAAATACGGATCTATACCTAGAGTATCTATTTTATTTAAATACCGTTGCTTTTCGTTTGTAGTGAGGTGTGCTATTTTAGTGTACCACATCTTTCCGATCACCAAGGAGAGGTTACGCAATTTAATGCAAAGGTCCTTAAGATGGTGGCCACAACAAAAAAGTCACATGACTGAAACCCATGAATAAGTTTCGGAAAGTTTTTTTTTAACATGGCCCTGTGTGACATCATAAAGGGGGGGGGGGGTTCTTGTATGGGCACTTATCCCGGAAGAGCGCGCACACACACACACACACACATCAACCAGAGAGAGCAAGAGCACGTGCCTATCAACGTGCTTCATTTCTCGAGAAAGATTTTACAATTGGTTTTTAGACCACGAAATCAACAATGTCACCAAAGAAGTGTGTTTTTGGTTGTAAGGGAAAGATAACCTTGTTCAGCTTCCTAAAGAACCCAGCGTTAAGGGAACAGTGGATGCAGTTTGTTTTTCCGGGGCAGCAATGGAGTTTTGCATGTGTGTTTGTTCCGGGCAGTCTATGGTTCCCGGCATTTCGGTGATGAATGTTTTATAAACAAGGCCCGATGCTGGATTTGCAGGTCGTTTGAAACTGAAAGATGGAGCAGTCCCAGCGATAAAAGATCCCAGTCATGATAAGTCGGAAACGCAGCTGGTAGGTAAAACAATCAAATGTTTATTCTAAAACCACTCCGTGCAAGTGACTCTTTAGCTCCCGCCTACGGCACACCTTCCAGGAGCTCGACTGTTTTCGGAAGGAATCAGTACACCTGTATCTGTCTTTTATAAATCTGATAAAACGATTCTCGGTTACTGACGTAACCTCGGTTCTCTCTAGAAGAGGGAACGAGTATTGCGTAAGTTTAGCTTACGCTATGGGAAAGATTCATCTTCTCGAGATACTGAAGCCAAAAAATTATCCTTAATTTTTGTATACCTTGTCAACGCAGTGCAGCAGCTAGCAGACCTAGAGCAGGCTATCTTGCGTGCTCATTGGCTGCTCTGCAGGCAACTGCTGCAGCCTACCAGTGAGCAGGGCGTGACATCACGCCCAATGAAGGGCGCCCGCGCCTTCATGGCGTCACAGCCCGCCAGAATGGGCGTGGCTTCAGCCTATAAAGGAATGGGCTGTAGGCTGCTTCCCTGGTTTTTGTCGACTGAAGCGAAGTCGCTCGTGGTGCGAGCACGGCCGGTTACGCAATACTCGTTCCCTCTTCTAGAGAGAACCGAGGTTACGTCAGTAACCGAGTATTGTTCTCTTATGAGAGGTTCTCTCGTATTGCGTAAGTTTAGCTTACGCTACAGGAACACTTTGTCAACACCGTGCGCGCCAAGCATCCACATGAGACCCCGAACTTAGGGGGGAACCCCATAAGTGGAAAAAATAAGGTGGCCGGCCGTTACGCGGGCCCTCACTTGTACATAAGCACACATAGGGAATACAGAGCAGCGCGGGCGCGGGTTTGTATAGGCACATGGCATAACCCCTTTAGTGCAGCTCAACCAGGAGAGCTAAGTCATGTGAGAGTGATCTGAGCAGGGGATCTGGGCAGAATACATCTCTCGTTTAGACTGACAGTAGTTTAGCCTGCAAGGCGGGAACTTCTAGGTTATAGAACCTGACAAAAGTAGACGGGGAGCTCCAGCCCGCCGCTACACATATGTCGTGGATAGAAATCCCGCTGGACCATGCCCACGAAGAGGGGACGCCTCTCGTGGAATGAGCCCTGATGCCCAGAGGGCATTGCAGATCCTTTGACGCATAAGCGGTCGCTATAGCGTCTACTATCCATCTGGACAGGCTCTGTATCGAGGAGGCGAAACCCTTGGTGCGCCCTCCAAACGAAACAAAAAGCTGTTCCGAGCGCCTGAAGGAGGCGGTGCGCGTAATGTAGCTCCTCAGCGCTCTGACGGGGCAGAGGAGGTTTACATCGCTTTCACTGTCAGACACTGCGAGAGCAGATAGTGAAATAACCTGCGCTCTGAATGGAGTGCCCATCACTTTAGGGACATAGCCGTGTCTAGGTCTGAGAATAACTTTAGAGTCATTTGGTCCAAACTCAAGACACGACGCGCTGACAGACAGCGCGTGTAGATCCCCTACGCGTTTTACTGATGACAGCGCAGTCAGAAAAACCGTTTTCAGTGATAGATATTTCAACCCCACGGAGTCCAGTGGTTCGAAGGGAAAAGCTTTCAGGGCCTCGAGGACCAGTGAAAGATCCCACATAGGAACCGACAGAGGGCGCGGCGGATTCATCCTTCTAGCTCCTCTAAGGAAGCCGATGACCAACTCATGTTTCCCCAGCGGCTGGCCGTGCGTTGGTTCTGCAAACGCTGCTACGGCCGCCACGTACACTTTGAGCGTGGAAGGGGACCTTCCCTTATCCAACAGCTCTTGTAGGAAAGTGAGCAGATGCGCCACCCCGCATGTCCGCGGGTCCAGACCTCTGTCGGTGCACCAGCCAGAGAACACCGACCATTTAGACGCGTAGAGCCTTCTCGTGGAAGGGGCTCTAGACTGTGTGATCGTGTTCATCACTCCTTCTGGCAGGGTAACAAGTACCCATTGATCAGCCATGCATGCAGCGACCAGCGCTCTGGATGGGGATGCCAGATCGTGCCGCGAGCTTGAGAGAGGAGATCTGCCCTCACCGGAATCGGCCACGGAGCTGTAAGCGACAGCTGTGCTAGTTCCGGGAACCAAATCTGATTCTCTCAACGCGGGGCTATGAGGAGCACCGAGTGGCGCGTTTCCCTGATTCTCTTGATCACCTGTGGTAACATAGAGACCGGAGGGAAAGCATATAGCGGGAGGCTGGGCCAAACTTGGGCCAGCGCGTCCTCGTCCTTCGAGAAGAACATCGGGCATTGAGCGTTGTCTTTTGACGCAAATAGGTCGACTTCCGCTCTGCCGAATAGGCGCCACAGTTTCTGGACCGTTTGGGGGTGTAAGGACCACTCCCCTGGGGGAACATTGTCTCTGGAGAGTCTGTCTGGGCCGTCATTCAGATGGCCAGGCACATGCATCGCCCTCAGCGAGCGCAGGTGTGTCTGAGACCAAATAAGGAGGCGTTCCGTCAGATTGCAGAGTTTTCTGGATCTGACACCGCCCTGACGGTTTATATAGGAAACCACAGATGTGTTGTCCGAACGGACAAGAACATGCTGGCCCTGTATGAACGGGAGGAAGCACTGCCGTGCGTTCTCGACCGCCATCATTTCCAGACAGTTTATGTGAAACTCCTTCTCCCGGTCTGACCACTGGCCAAAGGCCGGCCTCGAACAGCGCTCCCCAACCTGAGTTGGACGCGTCTGTTGAGATGACTTTCCGGTAAGAGACGGTTCCCATCGTTACTCCCTGCTGGAACCAGCTGGCCGCTAACCAGGGCTGCAGAGCTGCTATGCAGGTCTGAGTCACTCTGATTTTCCGACCGCCAGATACCCAGGCTCGGGGGGGCACGCGAGCATTCAGCCAGCGTTGGAGCAGGCGCATGCGCAGTAGGCCCAGCTGGAGCACCGCTGCAGCTGATCCCATACAGCCCAACATCCTCTGAAAAATTTTCAAAGGGAGGAAGCTGCCCTTCTGGAAAGAAGCGGCTAAGTGGCGAACACGGCGCGCGCGCTGTGTCGACAAACGAGCCTTCATGGTTACCGAGTCCAGTTCTATTCCTAAGAAAGAAATTGACTGGCTGGGCAGTAGTGAGCTCTTGGTCCAGTTGACCGTGAGACCCAAGCTTTCCAGATGACTGAGTAACACTGTTCTGTGAGATAGAAGTTCTGTCTCTGACTGTGCCACTATCAGCCAATCGTCCAGATAGTTCATTATACGCAGCCCCTGACTTCTCAGGGGGGCGAGCGCCACGTCCATGCACTTTGTAAATGTACGGGGTGCCAGGGACAGGCCGAACGGCAGAACGGTGTATTGATATACCTGACCGTCGAAGGCGAATCTCAAAAATTGCCTGTGACGGGGTACTATCTGAATCTGAAAATATGCATCCTTCAGATCTAGAGAGATAAACCAGTCCCTCGGGCGAATGTGCGCGAGGATTTTCCTGGTCGTAAGCATTTTGAACGGTCTTTTCGCAAGCACTTTGTTCAAATGTCTCAGATCTAGGATGGGTCTGAAGGCTCCGTCCGTCTTGGGCACGAGAAAATAACGTCTGTAAAAGCCTGACTCGCTTAGAGAAGGCGGTACCATTTCTATAGCCCCTTTGCACAGCAGCTTTGCTATTTCTGCGTGAAGTAGGTGTGGTACTTCCGCATTCACTATTGTCGCGGTCCGGGCTCGAAAGCGCGGGGGACGGCGAATGAATGGTAGTGTATAGCCCTGCTTTATTGTGCTCAGCACCCATTCTGAAATCCCTGGGATTTTTTCCCACGCGGCTATGCGAGCCGCTAGGGGGCGAATGGCCTCCGTGTTCAGACCGCCATTTGCTGGCTTGTGAAACTGAACCGGAGCCGAGAGCGCGGCGCGCGCGCTCTCGATTCTGGGCAATGGCGGCTCGCTGACAGCCGAAACCGGCTGATTTATGTGAGATGTCCCGATCATAGGGGATGGGGAACACACTTTTACCACATTTTGATGCGCGAGCCGTGCTCTGGGTGACAGAGCTCTCTGTAAGCGTGAGCGCGTGGGCACGAGACTTACAACTGTATCTAACGCCCCGGTCATAATAGACGGGGAGCGTTTTATTAACGCTCTGCGTTTCGTGATAATGCTTAAGCGCGCCGGCGGGGCCCGGGGAAAGGTTTGTGTTAGTAAGCGTGAGCGCTCTCCGGCGGGCACGAGACCTACGTTTATAACCTGTTTGTTTGACCGTGTAACAGAGCGGGCAGATAGTGGGCACAGACTTGTGGACACATTTCTTACATGCAACACTCGAGCGGCTTTTCTGCGCTTTATGAGAGTGTGCTCTGTGAGTGACACAGAATTTTGAGTGCTTATGTGTAGGGGTGAGCACTGGGACGTGGGCACTTTCACTACACTTAAAACATTGACGGCATGAGCCGGACCAGACATTATACTCTTTTTGAGATTTCTCTGGGTCGCCGTGAAAACGGCGTTTGTGTGCAGGCGAGAGGGTGAATAAACCGGCTCGTTGGCTGCTAAATGGACCGCTGCAGTAGCCTGTTTGAAGGTGACTGACAGGGAAATGAATTTTGACGGCGGACCGGCCGCAGCGGGACACGCGCGTCTTTTCCCTCTTACTGTTAGGAGGGCTTCGCGTGCTCAGACTTCAGCTTGATTCTCTGCCGAGGCCCTCTGGGAGGCGGCGGTCTATGACGGCTGTCTGAGCGCGACCTAGGGCGGCCGCCCTGACGTCGCTGCGAAGGCTGAGGCTGGGGCTGTGCTGGACGCTGGGTGCTGGTTCGCACAGGAGGCTGGCTTTGTCTCTCGCGAGAGCGGCCTGTGGCGGAACTCGAGCGTCGCGGCAGGAAGAGGTTCATGGCCTGCGTGGTCTTCTGTACCTCAGAAAAACGATCAACGATCCCGTTAACCGCTGGGCCGAAGAGACCAGAGGGGGTAAGCGGCGCGTTGAGAAATGTGGCTCGCTCAGACTCCCTCATATCCGCGAGCGTTAACCAAAGGTGCCTCTCCGTAACGGTTAACGCGGCCATAGCTCGTCCGATAGCCTGGGATGCTGCTTTGGTAGCGCGGAGAGAAAGATCCGTTGCGCTTCTCAAATCTGTAACAGCATCTGGATCCCGGCCCTTCTCGTCCCATTCACGGAGGAGGTCGGCTTGCAGGATCTGAAGCACAGCCATGGAATGTAAAGCAGACGCGGCCTGGCCGGAGGCAGCATAAGCGCGGCCGACCAAGGCGGACGTGGCTCTACAGGCTTTGGTCGGGAGCGCTGACCGTGACCGCCATCTCGCGGAGGGCGGGCAAAGGTGCGCTGCAACCGTTTCTTCCACCGGTGGAATAACCGTGTACCCTTTCTCGGCGGCGCCGTCCACTCGGGAGAGCGACGCGGAGGCTGGTGACTGTAGTCGCGACGAAAAAGGAGAATTCCACGACTTAGTCAACTCCGCGTTCGGCAGGAATGGAGCGGGCCTCGTTGCTGAAGCTGCGCGGCGGCGGCTTTGAAGGAAGCAGCCGTCGAGCCTGTTCAGTGCGGGTTCCTCAGGCGGCGACCACTCGAGCCTGAGGCGGTCCACGGCCTGGGTTAGCAAACGCATTAGCTCAGCGTCAGCTCCAGCGCGGGTACGGGTGGATTCCTGGATCGACGAGGCGTCGGAATGAAGCGACCATTCCTCGCTGTCCGATGCCAGGATAGAGCAGCAGTCCCTCGTGGTGTGTCCCTCGGCCTCATCCTCTGAAGCGACGGCAGTGAGGCTTGTGAGCGGCAACTGCGCATCGGGGAGGGGAGGCGGGGAAGGCGAGAGCGAGGCTCGAGGGAGGTTCTCCGGCGAGCGCGTCGCTGTGGCCACAGGTTCCGGCTGTCTCAGGGAACGGCGCTTCTTCTTGCGCGGTCCCACAGAGGGCGGAGTGACTGCTGTAGATATGATAGCTTCGAGGCGAGCCCGCAGGGTCGCCAACGGAAGTTCCTCACAGAGCTCGCAACCCCCGGAAGCGAGGGCGAGCTCGGCATGTTCCAGGCCCAGGCAGAGAGCGCAGATCAGATGGCGGTCTCCGGCGCTGAGCGGGGCTCTGCACGAGCCGCAGGAAGTGCGAGGCATCTTTAAAAAGATGCTCGTTGCTCTTTTAGAGATGTGAAAATCAATCTAATGCAAGGCAAAAGGATACGTCGCCGGATAGCGTAGCTCGCACGGATGGCTGAAGGTGGCGAAGACGGCCGGCTTCCTCAGCGCTGTCCTAAGCTGGCTGTTCGCTGTTTCGACGGCGGCGATGGCTTCTCTCAGATCCAGCGATGCGAAGAGCTCGCTGAATAGACAAAAATCAGGGAAGCAGCCTACAGCCCATTCCTTTATAGGCTGAAGCCACGCCCATTCTGGCGGGCTGTGACGCCATGAAGGCGCGGGCGCCCTTCATTGGGCGTGATGTCACGCCCTGCTCACTGGTAGGCTGCAGCAGTTGCCTGCAGAGCAGCCAATGAGCACGCAAGATAGCCTGCTCTAGGTCTGCTAGCTGCTGCACTGCGTTGACAAGGTATACAAAAATTAAGGATAATTTTTTGGCTTCAGTATCTCGAGAAGATGAATTTTTCCCGTAGCGTAAGCTAAACTTGCGCAATACGAGAGAACCTCTCGTAAGAGAACTAAAGACTCTTCGAATATATGAAGGATGCATTACTACTCTATAGGTAATGAACATTAACATAAGATTGGATGAAAATGTGTGTTTTGTAGGCCTACCCTTTAATATTTTGGTGGAAACTGTGAAGAGTTTCTTTTCTAAATATTTTGTAACAATGCAAAAGTCTTTACTATCACTTCTGATTAATTGAGTGCATTTTTGCTTAATAAAATACATTTCTTTCAAAAGAAAATCTAACTGACCTCAAACTTTTGAATGGTATTCTATAGGCCAGGGGTGCCCAACCCTGCTCCTGCCGATCGACTGTCCTGCACAGTTTATCTCCAACCCTAATTAAACACACCTGCCTTTAATTTTCAAGTGATCCTGATGACCTTAATTGGTTGCCTCAGATCCTGAAGACCTTAATTGGTTGCTTCAGGTGTGTTTGATTAGGGTTGGAGATGAACTGTGCAGGACAGTCGATCGGCAGGAGCAGGGTTGGGCACACCTGGTATAGGCTATAATATAGAACTTGGTGACAAAATATCCAAGCCTTTAGGTTTTAGCACAAGTACTACTCAGGCTGAGTAACTCAGCACTCGTGAAATGTTTACTGTCAGTTACACAATAGAAAAAGGAACCACCTCTATACATATTAAATTGCCTGTAGGAGACTATTACATTTTTCATGACCCCAAAAGTAGTGATAAATAAGAAGAAAAAGCCAGACACCTTTTTTTTGTTGTTGAACCCCTGCTATGCAGAATACCACATATCCCTGAATAATGAAAGTGAGGTTATGAAGCTGGAGATATTTGCATAAAAATTGCTATTTAAAGCATAGCAACAGGGAATGGAAATCTCATTTGTCTCATTCATGCTCTGTGTCATCCAGATTTGACTTTCTTCGTATTCATATCCTAGACTTTGATTTACTTAACCAACAGTATACATGGCTAATTATCAAAGGCCAAAGTCCCCAGAAACACAACACAGAGGTTATTTACTCATATCCAGACAATAAAATTAGTTGACTTTTCAAATTATAAAACATTTTTATTGCTTTGCATTGCGAATGCTTTTTATAAAGGTTATGAACACCGAATTCACCTAGGTACTTCAACTGTTTTATGTAAATATATGGCAAAGAAAGTTGGCCAGAGCCTCTGACCTTTACTGGGTGGTTGTGAACACTCACAATTAGACATTGTAAGTAAAAGCACTGGCTACAAAGCCGCTCTCTCGCTCCTTTTTCCTTTTCTCTCCCACTGGTTTAAGGAAAGTCAGTTTTTAGAGCTGCAATATTTAATCCGCTTTAATGAGGGGGTGTGATATTAATCATGAAGCAAAAGGCTAATAATGAAAAAAGCATCCTGATTAATGGAGAATTACCGAATCTTGCTAAGCCCTGCCACCTCAGCGCCCAGGCTCTTTCATTTAAGCTATCTGATGGTTAAACAGAAAAGGGAGTAAAGGACTTAAAATATTTGCCTATCCTAAGATAAGGCTCCTTTGTGCCTCTGTCAACATTGTCGGTGTGACAAAGAGGACACGCTGAGCCGGAACTACACACCTCCAGCTAACACCACAGTCAAGTATTATAGTCAAGCAACCGCTTTTATGGGGAGAATTTAGGGAACCCTTACATTTCCATTATATGTTCACCAAGGCGTAAAAGACATTGTGATGCTCACAGAAAGTTTTGAGTAGTGGGAAAAGTGTGATCTCAGGTCAGGTTGACAACCCACAGACATTCATATCAAACAGTAGGGCAGCTAAGTTCCTGGCGGTATAGAATTGTTGTATAACGTCCGTTGAACAGGAAGTCACCACTATGAGCCACAATAGTAAAGCCTGAAATGTCAGACTTCATTCTTTCCCCTTCACCTCCCCCTCATACAAATGGTTGAATTATTCAGATTTATTAGATTTGACCACATTTAGCATCATCCATCACAGCTCATTGGCCATCAATTCTCCTACCACACACATTGGTCTCTCACTATCTTTGCCTGCCTCTCTTTCTTTTATTTCCTCACTTCGTCATCACACCTCGTTGCCACACAGATATTGCTGTGCAATTATTGGGATCTGTGAGGTGTTGTTTTGTTTGGCCCTCTCTGGTTGGGCTGTGGGTGAGTAGAGAGATTAAGATGCAGTGCAACTGCTGTAGTAATCTTCGCAGTATGGCTGCGCTTGGCTGCCCCTGTACCAAGCAGAGCACGAGGGCCTAATTGAAAAGGACAGCAGTGTTTGCAGTTTATTGAGAGCGTTTGCTCTCACATGTTGTGTGGGAGATTATTTTCTGTTGCTTGTGTGTCTAAGAAATTGTTTATAGGGGAACGAGAAGTGTTTTTTATATGGAGTCTCATGGACATCACCTGTTGGATTACCTTGTATTACTTACTTCTGAGGCAAACTTTCGGAAGAGTTAAAGACAGGGTAGGCAATTTGTTCCAAATTTTTTTTTTTGTTATGCTGTTTGAAAGACTCTTCACATCCTGATAGCAATCACTAAGTCAAGTTGTCTAAATGTATTTATATGTGTACAGCATATATCGTGTGTGGAAGATGTGGTCCGCTTTTGTTTGCTCCATGCTGTACGCGTTCATGTGTTTTGAAGGAAGCGTGGCTTTAAAGACGTTCGGAAGAGAGGGTGGGATCTTATGCTTTCAAAGCTAGCTCGCTATTGCTAGCCTCTCCGAAAATTGCCTACCCTAATACTGTACAAGAAAAACAACACTTTTTGTGGTCTTTTTATGATATGTTTTTTTTTTTTTTATTGAACATAGTGTGTGTGTGGATGGCAGAGGCAGGCTAAATGCACATTAATTGCGCAGATATGAACATAAATAAATGCATAATATTCAATAAAAATAAAAATAAACATGAATAAGACTTATTCATGTTTTTTATTTTATTTTATCAATTGCAAAAATTAACTAGATTAATCACACATTTTTTTTCTGTGATTAATCACGATTAATCACCATTAAAGGTGCAGTGTGTGATTTTTAGCAGCATCTAGTGGTGAGGTTACGAATTGCAACCAATAAAAGTTACGGTGGCAGACAGGAAAATATGTCATCGTCTGAGACAGCAGATAGTAGCCAGTTCAGCAATGAGGTTTCTTTACAAGAATAAATTAAGAAATTGTGTTTACTTAATTATTCAGTAAAACTATATGTTATTTCGAATATTATTGTTACTTGTTCATCATTGTGTCAGTGTTTTATTTGCTGAACTAAGCTTGCTTCCTTGCACGAAGGGCAACATAGTAACGAAACGCGTTTGTCCGTTTAGGGCTGCTGTAGAAATATGTCGGCACATTTCAATGTAAGGGGAACCGCGGTGTATGTAGATAGAAACTGCTCATTCTAAGGTAATACAAATATAACGGTTCATTAAGTAAGGTCTTTATACACCACTGAAAACTTATTTTTCAAGGTAGTGACGAAAAGCGCTCTGTAGCGCTGTTTGTTCACTGTCGGCTACGGTAGAAACATGACGAGACAACTGTCGACCTCCACAGAAGGGGGTGCCCGCGGTTATGGAGATATAAATGTCTCATTCTAAAGTAATAAAAACATAACGGTTCATTATGCAAGGTCTTTATACAACACTGAAAACATAGTTATGGATCTTATATTGCATTTCTGTCAATAGATCCTCAGAATTATTACACATTGCACCTGTAAAAAACCTTACGTTTATATATATTTTATTATGTAATAATTTCACAGTTAATCTCCAAATTAATGTAGAAACAACAACATCATATTTTAAATATTTGTCTAATCGGTAGGAAAAATACAGAAATTGAATAAAGTTATCAAATAGTTGGTACAGCATACATTTTTTTATTATATATAGATTAATCCTTATTAAAGTTACAAAAGTTCTTTAGTCAAGAGCAGTGAGTGTTTTTCTCTGTTCCCTTTGTTCTTTGATTAACTTTCCTGACAGACAGCATTACTGCCTGCTGTCCCTTTAAAACCAGCCGCTGCTGACAGAGACGCGCGGATCTCACGTGTCTCATTCTCTCACAACTCTTTACCTTCATTTAAGACTTTATTTAACTAATTTAAAGGGTTAGTTCACCCAAAAATTTAAATTATCCCATGATTTACTCACCCTGAAGCCATCATAGGTGTATATGACATTCTTCTTTCAGACGAATACAATCGGAGTTATATTAATAAATGTCCTGACTCTTCCAAGCTTGATTAGAGTGAATGGCTATTTGACTTTGGAAGTAGGCTTCATTAAAGTACATCTATTCATGATTAAAGTGCTCAACACAGCTCTGCGGGGGTTAATAAAGGTCTTCTGAAGTGAAGCGATGCGTTCATGTAAGAAAAATATCCATATTTAAAACTTATTAGCACTCAAAAATAAAATGTAAACAAAAATATCTTCTTTATGTTTTATATTAAGATAAAAAAGTTAGTGTTAAAGAAACTCTTGAACTTAAATACAATTCTACAAAATGTGTGCAATGTAAAAGTATAAATGTAGAACAATCAAGGCGAACTTTGAGGTAGATCAACATCTGTAATAAGTAGGGGTGTAATGGTTCACAAAATCCACGGTTCGATACGACACAGTGGTGTCACGGTAAGGTAGGTTTTCGATACAGCAAAAAGGAAGAAATGCCGGGATTTTAAAGAAATGATAAAAAAAAATTATGAAAAGAAAAATTATAGCCTAGCTTATTTAACATCGTTACATGCACCTCGCGAGCATTCATTCATTCAACTATTTTAAAAGACTGGAAAGAACACCAGAGCAAACAAGCAATCCTTTTGATAGTCAATTGGCAGCCATAAAACATAGTGATAATCTGCATTCTCATGTATGTAGGTGCGCTGAACGCTCTAAACGGAAACTCCCGATATGTACTAACTAGAATGCGGAAGTAGTTGTGCAAGTTGTAACGGTGGTTTTCCCAAATTTTTAATTGTTCAGGTTGGGCGCCAGACTGTTTAAATAACTGAAAAACAAATTATATCTTCTGTTAACCACCCTTACGGGAAGAAGAAAGAAACAGAAATGTTTTACAGGAGTCTTGTAATTTCCTCAAGTCCATTCAAAATTTATAGCAACAACAACAACAAATGAGAAATGAGCCCTCAGATATGAGAAATTGAAAAGATTCTTTACAAATTAAATACTGGCGCATTTGCACACAGGCCATCAAGGTTCAACAGTAGGACTTTTAAAAAATAATAACAAGAAGGGGTCCAAAAATTGTACCAAAATATGAGTAAATATATAATAAAAATGAAATGAATTCAAACAAAATAATAGGTATCAGATTGAAAGAATAATAATAGTTTTTGCGATGAGAGAGTGGGGTCGTTTGAGGTTATCACAAAGAGTTAGAGAGATCGGTAACCAGGAGGGCACGGGGAAGACTGAATGCTCCTTTTACCTTTTGGGTTTGGTGATCACACGTCGGGATAGAGTCATTGGTTTTTCACAGGCTGCGTTCAGATTTCAGCTCGTTCAGTTACTCTCTTACTCCATGCATGCTTCTCCATCATTTCAAAACGCAGAAATTCTGACTTTCCACATGGAAAATAATCCCACAGAGTACCTTCACAACATGCTGAAACAACGGCCTCGTTTTCCCCTGACGCTGCTTCCAAACTTCTCGACCAGGCTCTCGCTTCTGCTTCTCTACATCCTCTTTTCTTTTCCTCACAATCACCCAAACCCCACCTCTTTTCATTACCATATTTAGTTTTTCGTTTGTACAAATTCTAATAACTGTTATGAAGTTGTGTAGGTTTCCAATTGGTGTTATTTAATATAACTATTAATTAAATATTGGTTTCTTTTGTTTTACATTGTAGTAGTTCGCTACATCCTCCCCCCATTGGAAAGTCAACCCATGGTTGTTCTATTCCTTGAATCCTAAGAATTCCTCTTCATCCGATGAGTCCTGAAAGATTTCCAGAATTTTGTTTTTCTTGTCTTTCTACCTCTTTAGCTGTAGGATAATAACATGGTTTCAGGGTACAAACATGTGTATTCTTAACATCTTTGCCAGTGCTTTCCAGGACAACTTGATAATTTACCGGCCCCAGCTGGTGGACTATCCGGTAAGGACCTTTCCATTTCTTACCCAACTTGTCAGTAAATTGATGCGGGGCACTTGATTTGGGAAAATATCTTATACCATACTCGGTCTTAAAACTGGTAAGTCACTTCTCTTCTGTTTTTATTATAGTTTCTTAGTTGTCTAGTACGTGATTTTTTCGAACTGGCGTCTGCCTTAGCTTGAAGTTGATTAAGTCTATCCATAGTTTCATAAATTGGTGTATCTTGTAGAACAGGGATTGATGACTGAAGAATTCGGTCCATCGGACTCTGGAGCTTCCTGCCTACCTGAAGTTCGGCTGGCGTCAGTCCTGTAGAATCTGAACTCAGGTATGTATCCCACTTCTTATGATTGTCTTCAGTGTACGAGGCAATCATACACTTTAAGGTATGATTAACAATCTCAGTCATGTTAGTTTGGGGGTGATACGCTGTATTAAGCTTTGGTATGACTTTCCATTGCTCACACAATTCCTGAAAAATGGACAAAACAAACTGGGAACCTCGATCCGATAGAATATAAGTTGGAGCTCCCCATATTGTGAGAACTTCTGTTCTAAAGATACGAGTAATGATGAAAGCTGTTGCAGTCCGCATGGGGAAAATCTCAACCCAACGCGTATAGTAGTCCACCACCACCATTATGTATTCATGTTGTTGCGAACTGCGTGGAAACAGGCCCATAAGGTCCACTCCCAGTAGCTCATTTGGTCTGTTCACAATAGTCTGTTGCATTTTCCCAGGAGGTTTTTTATTGTCACTTTTCAGGACTTGGCACTTCTCACAGCATTTAACAAAGTGTTTTACTTCAGACAACATCTTAGGCCAGAATGCAACATTATGAAGCCTTTTGTAGGTTTTGAATATGCCTATATGTCCACATAGGGGGTTCTTGTGATAAACCTGTAACATTAGGGATTTTAGCGAGGAAAGAATATAAATCCGGAAGTGAGTTTGGTGATCAGAAATTTGTGTTTTCCTATACACTTTGTCTTCCAGCACTGAATATTTTTCCAACATGATGGGATCTCCTTCTGCCAAAGCACAGAACACTTTTTCAATCTCAGGGTCTTGGTGTTCTGCCCACACAATAAAAGGGAGTTCCTCTATTTTTTCCTTTGTAGAGAATAAATTACACCCAACTGTCGAAGGTATTCGAGAGAGAGCATATGGAACAACATTGAGCTTGCCTCTCCTGAACTCTACTATGAAATCAAACTTCTGCAATCTTAAAGCCAACCTCAGTAGACAGATTTATTAGAAGTTAGAACCCACTGCAAGGCAGAATGGTCTGTGACTATTGTGAATACTTTTGGTTCTAGATAGTACTGCCATTTCTCTAAGGCAATGCACCCTTTTTTGGTTGCAGAATAGTTTACTTCAGCCTTGGTCAATGTCCTGCTGGCATATGCTATAACTTATTCAGAGTCTGCTCCTGTTTTTTTATGCAAGTACTGCTCCAAGACTAGTGTCCCTTGTGTCTGTATACACAGTGAATGGAAGATCTGGTTTGGGGTGTCAGATATGGGGACTGGGGAAGAAGTCAGATATGATTTTAATTGATCAAATGTATGCTGACACTCAGGAGACCAGATAAAAGGCTGTTCTTTTCTTTTCAAGTTATTCAACAGTTCAGCAATTTTTGAGAAGCCAGGAATGAACCTGTGGTACCATCCCCAGACATTCCTAAAAATCTCCTTGAGGTTCCACCAGGCAACACTGATCACGTGAGTCTCGCAGGACCAACCCCATTAACCTCTGGAATATGGCAGGTGCATTTTTAAGCCCAAAAGGCATCACATTAAAATGGTAGAGGCCTGAGGGAGTTATAAAGGCAGTCATAAACTTACTTTCAGGTGCCATCTCCACTTGGCAGTATCCACTATTTAAGTCGATAGTGGAAAAAATGGTTGAACCAGAGAGGGACTCCAGAATCCCTGTGATGGACGGCAGAGGATAAGCATCACTTTCTGTGAGTGAATTGAGTTTCCTGTAATCCACACAAAATCTTTGTCCACCACCTTTTTTAGGTACCGGTACCAACAGGGAGGACCACCCAGAATGCGAGGGTTCGATGATACCAGCAGACAACATCTCTTCGAGTTGCTCTTTCACTATGGTCTGTTTTACAGAAGACATGCGGTAAGGTTTTTGTTTTATAGGAATTTGGGCAGTTGTATTTATGTGATGTTGTAAAACATTGGTTCTACCAACTTCATGGGTACACACTTTAGGATTTGTTTGTAGGATGTCATATAATTGTTGTTTTTCGTATGTTTGTAGATTGACAGAAAACACAGCCTGATTTATGTAATCTTGAACACCAAGACGATCCACCTTCAACTGAAACCCCAGTGGAGGTGTAGAACTGATAAGGCCAAGTTGATGTTTCGGGTTACCACTACCTTTGTTGTTCCTTAATTCCTGGGTTTTCCACTAAGACACTGCCAGGTTGAAAAGGATAAGTAACTGAAGGTGTGTGTTTGAAACCATACACCTGGTCAGCGACATTTATTTGTAGTTGGCTATGGTAAATAAAGTCAAGTCCCAACACAATTCCATAGGCCAGAGCTTTAGAAGGAAGCACAGCCACCGATGAGTTTGCCACATTACCCTGTATTTCAATGTCCAAAGCTGTCCATCCTAGAGGTGACTCCGCTTCTCCATTGGCAACATACAAGGGACCATGGCACCAAGGCTTAATATTTTCTTTTGAGCTATTCAATTCAGCCCAGAGATTCTCATGCATCAATGTGTAGCTGGCTCCTGTGTCCATGATAGCCTTGCCATACCAATTCTTAATATGTATGGGCACAACTAGCTGTTGTGGAATGGCTTTTGGATTCAAAGGGGAGGGTTGTTTCTAGTGTTGTTTTTGGCGGCCTGTTTTAATTTTAGTTTTAGTCTAGTCTTTGTGTTGAGCTGTCATTTTAGTTTTTATTAGTTTTAGTCACGTTCATACTCTTTTTAGTCTCGTCTAGTTTTAGTCGACGAAAACTGATGAATTTACAACATATTTATTTTAACAGCCAAACATGTGAGAAGTACACACATGATGAAATGAAAGTTTTTCCAAATGTCATTTCTTCTTTTTCTCCCAAAGACGAACCACGGCTGGCTGGCCATCAGTCCCTTTCTCTGTGTCAGACTTAACTTTGTTTGTTGTCGTTTATGCTAACGTTTCACATTTCACACATACTCCGTTTGCGTATGTGGTGCATATTTTTTCCAGTACCTATGTTAACAGGTTAGAGCTTTCACACTGCACGCGGATGCGGTCCGGCAATGGAACAGGTGCGGTGCATAGCAGTGCAGCGATCGTTTCCGCACCGAGTCTATTTTTTGCTGTGCTGCACGCGCTGAATTAAAGTGACAGCGCATGGTTAAAGTGATAGCCCACAATCTGGTCAAAGAAGCACTGACAAGACATCATGTGCCAGAGACGATCCGCAACCTCATTCTGGACTACTATAGCAGTTTCAGATTGAGAGTTTCATCAGGAAAGGTAACATCTGCCTGGCAACGGCTAGAGAAGGGTATTATTACCGGCTGTACAATCTCCGTACCACTCTTCGCTCTAGCCATGAACATGATCGTCAAATCAGCAGAAGTGGAATGTAGAGGCCCCATGTCTAGATCTGGTACTCGGCAGCCACCCATAAGAGCCTTCATGGATGACCTTACTGTGACAGCAGCTTCAGTTCCCGGTGCAGATGGCTTCTTCAGGGGCTCCAACGCCTCATCCTATGGGCAAGAATGAGTTTTAAGCCAGCCAAGTCCAGGTCCCTGGTTTTAAGGAAAGGCAAAGTGGCCGATCGGTTCCGCTTTACCTTGGAGGGGTCACTAATTCCTTCAGTAACAGAAAAACCAGTCAAGAGCTTGTGGAAGATCTTTGACAGCTCCCTGAAGGACACAACCGCTCTCCAACAAACCAGAAACGACTTGACGAACTGGCTCACTGCAGTCGACAAGTCAGGGCTTCCAGGAAAGTACAAATCCTGGTTGTACCAACACGGAATCCTGCCGAGGCTTCTCTGGCCCCTTCTTGTTTACGAGGTACCCATGACAACGGTAGAAGCACTGGAGAGAACCATCAGTCAGTTCTTCAGGAGGTGGTTAGGACTCCCAGCATTCCTGAGTAACATTGCCCTCTATGGTCATTCCACCAAGCTGCAGCTTCCCATCAGCAGCTTGGCCGAGGAATTCAAAGTCACACGTGCCAGGGAGGTCTTGATGGATCGAGATTCCTCCGATGCCAAAGTCTCCTCAGCTGGAATCTGCGTTAAGACGGGAAGGAAGTGGAAGGCACAGGAAGCGGTGGACAGAGCGGAGACTCGGCTGAGGCATGGTGTCTTGGTTGGCAACGTGGCGGTGGCTCGTGCAGGCCTGGGCAATTTCCCTAAGCCACGTTATGACAAAGCAAGAGGGAGGGAGAAGCGTCAGTTGGTGCAGGACGAGGTGCGGGCAGAGGTGGAGGAGGACCGCCTGACCAAGATGGTCGGTATGCAACAGCAAGGCGCCTGGACTAGGTGGGAGAACACCGAGCAGTGCAAGATCACCTGGGCAGAGTTGTGGAGCTCTGGCTCTGAACCATGGCGCATCAAGTTCCTGATCAGTTCGGTGTACGATCTTCTACCTAGCCCATCCAACCTACACTGCTGGGGTCTGGTAGACTCACCAACATGTCAACTGTGCCAAAGGAGTGGTTCACTGGAGCATATCCTCAGATGCTGTCCAAAGGCTTTGGGGGATGGGCGGTATCGCTGGCGACATGATCAGGTCCTCAGGGCTCTTGCAGATACTATCACCGCAGCAATTCAGAGTAGTTAGAGTCAGCATCCCTCCAAGCAGTTCATCTCCTTTGTCAGAGCTGGGGAGAAGGCACATCAGTAGCCATGCTCCCGAGGTGGGATCCTCGCCAATGCAAGAGACTGGCACCTTCAAGTGGACCTTGGAAGGAAGCTCAAGTTCCCGAATCACATTGCGGCCACTTCACTCCGCCCAGACGTGGTGATTACATCGGAGTCGACCAGGCAGGTGATCATAGTGGAGCTTACTGTCCCCTGGGAAGACAGATTGGAGGAGGCAAATGAGCGCAAGAGAGCCAAGTACGCGGAGTTGGTGGAGGAGTGCAGAAGCAGCGGCTGGAAAGCACACAGTGAGCCAGTCAAGGTCGGTTGCCGGGGCTTCGCAGGACAGTCGTTGCTCTGAACACTTAAAATCCTTGGAGTTAAAGGACAACTGTGCAGGCGAACCATAAAGAACATCTCTGAGGCTGCTGAAAAAGCCTCACGATGGCTGTGGATACGGAGAGGGGTTCCGTGGAGTAGCACGCCACTTGGACACAGGCCGGGGACTGATCACCCCCGGTAGGGTCGCCCGGGCGAGGGTGTCTGCTGATTGAAGACCTGAAACACCTTTTGACCCCGGGTTCATCACTGATGACGTGTCCAAGTAGCACCAGAAGGTGTATGTTGGAACCCAACTTTGCTGTGCTGCACACGCTGAATAAAAGTGACAGCGCATGGTTCGTGGTCAGAATGAACACGGATTGACGTAATATAGTAATCTCACCAAAAATGCATTTAATTAAATTATATTACTATTTTTCACAGTCATTTTCTTTTTAACTTTAAGCCCGGGGTAATTAAAGCAAGGAAAACTACACAGTACCTCAACAACGCGACATAATGGATGTACTCGTCTCTTCGTGGAGGTGGAAAAACAAGTTACAGTATTTGTGACCCACAATATTTCTTGTAAAAAAGATTCAAATGCAAAAGAAAAAGTATGAGAGAGATGTTTTTGTCAATTGTATGTTCTAATTTAAAAAGTTTTTAACATAAGTAGGCCTACATGTTTAAATGTATTGCCACTTGCTTGATCAACTTAATATATAAATCTATATAGAAGTAATGCATTGAATAATACGTTTTTTTTATGTGTATTGAGTTTAAACGTGAATACAACTGTGAAAGAGTGTAGACCTATAACTACTGTGTACAAATAGAATCGCAATGCTGAAACTGTTTTGTATTATTTTATAAAAGTCACTGATAATAAAAATATTGATTTTAATTAAAAAATAGAGAATAAGTGTTGTGATTGTGGTACAGCCGTACATCAGTTGCGCACTGCGGAAACGCAGCATATGTGAAAGCACAATAGCACATGCTGCTCCTGCATACGCACCGCAACACGCACTGCATACGCACTACACACAGAGTATGTGTGAAACAGGCGTAACTCACGCAGCTGCATCTTCTAAATAATGCCGCGAGTGGGGCTTGAGAATGTGACGTCGCTTGCGTCTGCACAGTGCGATCTGATGCAGCCCCTGGAGTGAGACACAAGAAACAGAAATACTGCAAAATAATAATAACGCGACTAAACGAGACGAAATAACGTTATAACATTTCGTCTCATCTCATTTTGGTCAACGAAAATGATGATAAATTTTAGCATAGTTTTTATTTTGTAAACCACATTTAGTCTCGTTTTATTCGTCAACAATATTGCATTATTCATTTAATTATAGTCATCGTCACATGACCAGCATTTACGTTGCGTCTCATTTTCGTCACGTGATAAAAGTTAGTTGACGACGATATTTAGTCATAATTTTCATTGACAAAAGCAACACTAGTTGTTTCATAGTTGACAAAGAATCTTTAGACCGGAAGGTGTCAACCTTAAAAGACTGTTTAGAAGTCACAGTTGATGCATTGGAGTTGCTGGGGTATCCACTAGTTTTGGACTAGGCTGATTTTTGTTGGTTATATTGACTACTCATTTGAGTGAACGGAGAACTAAGTACTGAGGGCATGATCCAGGGGAATGTGTGCCTCTGCAATGCCAACACAATGGGGTTTTGTCTTCCCGAGGAACGTTAGGAGGAGGATGCCATTCACCTCTGTATGGGACCCGCTCTTCTGACATGAATCTTATGCTCATACGCCAGTTGTAGTTCATGGTCCTTTTCCATCTGATGACCCAGACGCACAAGCTCATCCACATCCTCCACTCTTCCACGGAGTTGACTGGCAAGATATGGTTTTATATGTTTCAATATAAGCTTAACAATGTCCTTTTCAGTGAGGTCTGTATTCCATCTTATACAGAGAGCTCGGTAAGAATATGCAAAGTCTCTGATGGGTTCATGTTCATCCTGTTTTTTAGTTCTAACCCGTTCCGAAAGCTCGTCTTCATAGTCTTCGGCTAAAAAGGCAGCTAAAAAGGAAGCTTTGAACTCCGCCCAGGATGCATTTTTGGAACATGTTGTTTCCCACCAATCTCGAGTGGTGCCATGAAGAACAGTATGAAAAGTAGCAAGAAGATCGGTGTCAGATAATGGGTGCAAAGCAAGAAAATCTTGACACTTTGATAAGTACAATAGTGGATCAGGATCATCTCCTGGCCTCCCATAGGTAGGAAAGACTAATTTAATATGATCAGTTTTGGGGACAGAGGTAAGAACGTAGACAGTTCGTAGACAGAAGTAGTCATCAAGGGTAAGTCTCTGGTAAGAGGGAGGAAGCTGAATGGGCTGATTGCCTTTCTTCGTCCTCCATTTTACTGGTGTGAACCATAGAGTACGTCAAGTTTTCTACCCATTTCATCCACTTTTGTAGACAAACTCTTTAATGCTGAGGATAACTCAGAAATACTGTTTACTAGCTCAGTGTTTCTTTCTTGAACAGCTTTCTGAATATCTTTTAAGTCTCGCTGAACCTCAATTTGCAACTGATCCACCATAAATCCAAGTTCAGTCTCCAGAGGAGCTTTCATTCTGTCCACTTCCTCTGACACTACAGTTTTGATTGCTTTCATTATTGAATCCATTTCACTGTCGTGTTTGTCCTTATTTGAAGATACACCCTATGTAGGTTTTGTAAACTTTAATCTGTTTGTTCTGCCAATTTGTTTATCTTGGACTCCACATTAAATCTACTTCGTTGTAATTGCTTAATTAAATCATTTAGAATCTTATCCTGTTTACCCAAATCACGATACAGTTTATCCAGATTGTCATGGACTAGCAGAACTAGATATTGCAATAGAAACTTTTAACTCTCTCCTTTCCAGCACTTTATACACAGTTGCTCCGTTGCGCTTAAAGAAGATTAAAGAAAATAGTCCAACGCCGTGGTACAACGAGCACACCCGGGCCCTTAAGAGAGCAGCCAGAAAAATGGAGCGCAACTGGAAGAAAACAAAACTAGAGGTATTTCGGATTGCATGGAAGGAGAGCTCGATTGCTTACAGAGAGGCTTTAAAAGCTGCTAGATCTGATCAGATTTTTCAACCCTATTAGAAGAAAATAAACATAATCCTAGGTATTTATTTGAAAAAGTGGCTACACTAACGAAAAAGAAAGCTTCAAGCCCAGAAGTTTCCAAGAAACACAGCAGTAATGACTTTATGAACTACTTCACTTATTAGATTGATAATATTAGGGACAAAATTATAACTATGCAACCGTCTACTACAGTATCGCATCAGACAGTGCAGTGTAGTCTCCCGGAGGAAAAATTGGATTCATTTGTTGCTATAGGAGAGGAAGAATTTTGCAAACTCGTTAAATCATCTAAATCGACAACATGTATGTTAGACCCTATACCGACTAAACTATTGAAAGAGATGCTTCCAGAAGTCATAGATCCTCTTCTTAACATCATTAATTCGTCTTTGTCTCTAGGATACGTACCAAAAACCTTTAAGCTGGCTATGATTAAACCGCTTGTTAAAAAAACGCAACTTGATCCTACAGAATTAGTCAGTTACAGGCCGATCTCAAATCTACCTTTTCTATCAAAGATATTAGAAAAAGCAGTATCCTCACAGCTATGTTCCTTTCTTGAAAGAAATTATATCTGCGAGGATTTCCAGTCAGGATTTAGACCGCACCATAGCACTGAGACTGCTCTCATTAGAGTCACAAATGATTTGCTCTTATCATCCGATCGTGGTTGTATCTCTCTATTAGTGTTACTTGATCTTAGTGCTGCATTTGACACCATTGACCACAACATTCTCTTAGATAGACTAGAAAACTATGTTGGCATTAGTGGAATTGCATTAGCATGGTTTAAATCATATTTATCTGACCGCTATCAGTTTGTAGCAGTAAATGAAGAGATGTCTTATCGATCACAAGTTCAGTATGGCGTACCACAAGGCTCAGTTCTCGGACCGCTGCTTTTTACTCTGTATATGCAACCTTTAGGAGATATCATTAGGAAACATGGAATTAGCTTTCACTGTTATGCTGATGATACTCAGCTCTATATTTCTTCCAAACCTAATGAAACTCACCAATTCACAAAATTATCGGAATGCATAGTTGAAATGAAAAATTGGATGACTAGTAATTTCCTACTACTAAATTCTGAAAAAAACAGAGATTCTAATTATTGGACAAAAAGCTTCCACACGTAATAACCTAGAATACCGTCTAACACTTGATGGCTGCTCTGTTAAGTCCTCGTCGTCGGTTAGGAACCTGGGTGTGCTCTTTGATACCAATCTTTCATTTGAAAGTCATGTGTCTAGTGTCTGTAAAACCGCATTTTTCCATCTTAAAAATATATCTAAATTACGCCATATGCTCTCATTGACAAATGCGGAACAATTAGTTAATGCGTTCATGACATCAAGGCTAGATTATTGTAATGCTCTGCTAGGTGGTTGCCCTGCACGCTTAATAAACAAACTACAGCTAGTTCAAAACGCAGCCGCTAGAGTTCTTACCAGAACCAGGAAGTATGACCATATTAGCCCGGTTCTGTCAACACTGCATTGGCTCCCTATTAAACATCGTATAAATTTTAAAATATTGCTGATTACTTACAAAGCACTAAATGGTTTAGCTCCGCCGTACTTGAGCGAGCTCTATCGTCTCTCTAGAGCTCTATTAACGCATTATAGTCCTTCACGTCTATTGCGATCTCAAAATTCTGGACAGTTGATAAGACCTAGAATATCTAAATCGACTGCTGGTGGTAGATCCTTTTCCTATTTAGCACCAAAACTTTGGAACAATCTTCCTAACATTGTCCGGGAAGCAGACACAGTCTGTCAGTTCAAAGCTAGACTAAAAACACATCTCTTTGACCTAGCATTCACATAACACTCTATAGACTTTTATAATTCAATACTAGGCTGCTTAGATTAGGTCAGCTGGAACTGGGAACACTTCCCTTAAATCCTGATGTACTCGTTACATCATAAGAAGAATGGCATCTACGCTAATATTAGTGTCTTTGTTTATCCCGAGGTTTTGCCGCAGCCTGCCGGATCCAGGCCGTTTCCAGATCTGATGAAGGACCTTCGCCTGGACCCGATGACAATGCAGTGCTGAAGTGCCAACTAGCCTCTCCCTATGGAGGATCCCTATACCACTCTACAGATAAAGCCTAGTGGAATTTTTCGGTTCGCGTACCTACCCGAAGTGATAAGATAAAATAAAATTCTGCATCAAAATTTATAGACAAGTAGTTTGTGTAGGCATGGTTTGTAAGGAATTACAAACCTGCGCACATATATTCAAACGTACATAACTATAGAATCAATTCTTAATGCGCATGTGAACGCCATCAGCGTCTATCACAGGTTCATGTTTAAAGTCTGTTTAGAGAGAACGGTGTCGTCTTAGCGGCCCTTAATTTAATAACAAATGATCATTTAGACGGAAGTGAATCAATCAAAACTAACTTTAGCTGGAAAAAACATTATTCAAGAACCACTATTAAACTAAACCAATCTCTGTTACCTTAAATTATATTTTTATCTCTGTACAGCTGCTTTGAAACAATCTGCGTTGTTAAAGGCGCTATATAAATGAGGATGACTTGACTTGACTTGACTTGGAGCGGTTTCAGACGATACTAAATGTTCTGACCGCATTAGTGCAGGACAAAGCTCTGAGGACATCAGAAGACAGGGATTGATGGCAGCTGTACATAGCTCTACACAGGCTACATCGTAATTTAAATTTTAATGGAGAGTAAAACAAAGGCAGACCACCGTATAATCTGGTAGGTAGCATTATTTGATAGAACGCCGGCACCGTAACTTCATATTGACGCGCGGCTAAACAAAGGCAGAGTACCGTAACTCAAGCGTGAGGGTTCCAAAACAAAGCCAAAGAGCCGTAACTGGTGTTACGGTGATCTGCCTTGGTTTCTCATGGGCTTTTGGATGTTACAGTTAAGACAACCCATTATTTTCTCGAAAAAACAACGGATTTGACTCAAGCTGCTTATCCACATGATAAAGGAGGTCTTGAATGTGCCAAAAATATAAATAACTCATTTTCGACCAAAAACGATGTTACAGTATTTTGCCTTTGCACGGCAGTCTAGGGAGACAGAAGAGAGCTGCCTGCCTTCATCCTCGTCTGGTCTCGCTGTTGGACAGTGTTACTTTATAAACATGAGTGGTTTATACATCATTCAATCTAATATTTGTATGTTTTGTTGTCCCTTTTTTTACTGTTGATTACATTCTCTTTGTTTAAAAAAGACTCTGCCTCCTATTTCTCTTGGAGAAAACCCCCCTGGTATGTTTCCACCACTATCTCTCCCTTTGTCTCCTGTTTAGTTTCTCTGTCTTTGTCTCTTTCCCTCTGTCCATTCACATAGACATGCTCAGCTCTAATTCGTTCAATATATCAATCCTTTCCTTTCTGTCACCAGAATAGGGCAATTTACAGAGGGAGGGCAGGCTGCAGGGCTAACGAGGTATGCCTTTTGTTCTAAATCAGGTCCTTGTATATGCCTTTCGGGCAGAAATACTGAGTAAGTGAGGAAGAGAAAAGAGAGCGAAAGAATCAGGAAGGGCAAGAACTAGATGAAAAAGATAGAGAGAGGGAGAATGAGCAGGCAAAAACTAGACGGAATGGGTTCAATTGGTCACCTTTAATTCATTATCTACTTTGCATGCATTTCCCATTTGGAGCCATGACTAGCGACACGGTTACTAACGTAACCTCGGTTCCCTGAGAGGAGGGAACGAGTATTGCGTAAGTAGCTTACGCTATGGGAAAACTCCTTTTCTCGAGAATATTGAAGTCTTTATGTAAAACGCATTGCAGCTGCACAGCTGACAGCAATGAACGAAGGAGCTCGGTCATTGGCTGTTCTGCGGCAACTTGCTCGAACCAATGACGGGGCGACTCTGAATGTGCGACCAATGAGCGCGCTTCGCGCCCGCGCGCGTCAGAGCCTGCCAAGATGGGCGTGGCCAAGAGCTATATACTGGGCGCCCCTTCATGAGAGTTCTTTAGGTTAAAACGACTGAAGCGAACTAACCAAGCACAAGCACGGCAGCTTACGCAATACTCGTTCCCTCCTCTCAGGGAACCGAGGTTACGTTAGTAACCGAGTCGTTCCCTTTCGAGAGGTCTCTCCTATTGCGTAAGTAGCTTAGGCTATGGGAACACCATGCAAAATGCTGTGCGTGCTGAACTTCGCCTTATGATAGCCAGAGGCAGGTGCCTGAGCTGAAAAGCAAAGTTATCATCCAACTAGCCGGCAGAGGCGAGCTTTATATGTGGGAAAAAATACAGAGCGGCTAGAAGGCGCTCAGTGTGACACAAGCACATACATAATCTAGATACGAACTCGTAGTTCAACTAGCATCATGCTGATAGTACATTGGAATGCAATGTCGGGACCTGTAGGTTGTAGAACCTGATAAATGTGGACGGTGAGGCCCAGCCTGCCGCCGCACAAATATCCTTGATCGGTATCCCGCTCGACCATGCCCAGGAAGAAGCCACACTCCTGGTGGAGTGTGCTTTGACTCCCCAGGGGCATTGAAGCCCCTTAGCTTCATAAGCCAGCGCTATAGCTTCAACTATCCAGTGAGAGATTCTCTGCTTTGAAACGGCGGAACCTTTCGTACGGCCGCCAAAGCATACAAACAGTTGTTCTGTGTGTCTGAATAGGGCAGAACGCTCCAAATACACTCTGAGAGCCCTAACGGGGCAGAGTAGATTAGCGTCGTGTTCGTCTGCTGGAGACGATAGCGCAGTTAGGGAGATAACCTGTGCTCTGAAGGGAGTGGTGAGCACTTTAGGAATATACCCATGTTTCGGTCTAAGGACGACCCTGCAGTCGTTAGGTCCGAATTCTAGGCAGGCAGCGCTTGTCGAAAGCGCGTGCAGGTCGCCCACTCTCTTGACCGAGGCGAGTGCCAGCAAGAGCGCAGTCTTGAGCGAGAGCTGTTTTAAAGTGCACGGTTCGGAGTGGTTCGAACGGGGGCCCTTTAAGAGCGTCTAGGACAGTAGCTAGGTCTCAGATCGGCACTGAGGGGGGGCGTGAAGGGTTCATCCTCCTAGCGCCCCTTAGGAAACGAATAATTAGGTCGTTTCTTCCCAATGGACGTTCCATTACAGGGTCGTGTGACGCTGTGATGGCCGCCACATATACTTTGAGCGTGGAGGGGGTGCGGCCTGCCTCCAGAAGCCCTTGTAGAAAAGCAAGTACGTTCGTAATCTCGCATGTTTCAGGGTTCAGGCCCTTGGCATTACACCAGTCACTGAACACTTTCCATTTCTGGGCATATAAGCGTCTCGTGGAGGGCGCCCGCGCCTCAGCGATGGTATTTAGTGCTCCGCTCGTGGGGTTCCTGGGAACCCGTTGAGGGGCCATGCATGAAGGGCCCCCAGATCGGGGCGGGGGTGAAATATCATCCCGCTGGCCTGACTGAGGAGGTCTGGCCTCAGTGGAATCGGCCGTGGTGTAGATTGCATTTGCATCAGATCTGGAAACCATGTTTGGTTCTTCCCGAGTGGGGCTATCAGCCGCACTGCGTTTTTCTCCTCTCTGACCCGACTGATGACCTGTGGCAGCATCGCGATCGGGGGAAAGGCATATAAGGGGCGGCTCGGCCAGCTCTGGGCGAGCGCGTCCGTGCTTTTCGTGAAGAAAAGAGAGCAGTGCGCGTTCTCCTTGGAGGCGAAGAGGTCGATCTCCGCTTTGCCAAAGGTTTTCCATAACCACTGAATCGTCAGCGGGTTGAGAGCCCATTCTCCTGGGAGAATCTTGTCTCTGGATAGCATGTCTGCCCCCTGGTTCAGGGCGCCTGGCACATGCGCTGCTCTCAGCGAGCGCAAGTTGTGCTGGGACCATAAAATGAGTCTCCTGGCCATTGAATGCATGGAGCTCGACCTGAGTCCACCCTGGCGATTTATGTACGACACTACCGTCATGTTGTCCGTTCGGACCAGGACGTGTTCGTCTTTTAGATGTGGGAGCAGGGCTCTGAGAGCCAAAGCGACCGCTTTCATTTCCAGACAGTTTATGTGTAGGCGCTTCTCCGGGTTTGACCAAAAGCCGGAGACAGGCCTGCCCTTGTAAAGGGCCCCCCAACCTATTTTGGAGGCATCTGTCATTATCATCTTTCTCCTTGTGGTCACACCCAGACTCACGCCTGACTGGTACCAGTCGGCGGCTTTCCAGTGCGTCAGGGCTTTTATACAGCCGTGGTTCGCTCTGATTAAAAAGTGGCCCGAACGCCACGCGTGAGTAGGGACGCAGCTCTTGAGCCAGCGTTGGAGAGGGCGCATATGCAACAATCCTAGCTGGAGTACGGCCGATGCTGAGGCCATGAGACCGAGCATCCTCTGAAACCGCTTGACGGGGGCGCGCGCGCCCGCCCTGAATGATGTTGCAATGCGCCGGATGGTGAGCTCGCGCTCTGACGAGAGACGCGCTGTCATTTGCATTGAGTCTAGAACTATTCCCAGGAAAGAAATCCTCTGGCTGGGAGATAGTATGCTTTTTGCAAAATTGATTCTTAGACCCAGGCATTCTAAATGGCTGATAATCCAAGATCTGTGTGTTATTAACTGACTTTCTGATTGAGCTAGAACCTGCCAATCGTCGAGATAATTCAGTATTCGCACTCCCCTTCGCCTTAGGGGGGAAAGTGCTGCATCCATACATTTCGTGAATGTACGGGGAGCCAGGGACAGGCCGAACGGAAGTACTGTGTACTGGTATGACTGTCCCTCGAAAGCGAATCTCAGAAACGGCCTGTGATGAGGCGCTATTGGAATGTGAAAGTAAGCATCTTTCAGATCCACTGAGAGAAACCAATCTCCTGGGCGTACTTGCGCGAGGATATGCTTGGTTGTTAACATTCTGAACGAGCGAATCATTAGTGCTTTGTTCAGGTGTCTGAGATCTAGGATGGGGCGGAGACCACCATCCTTTTTTGGGACAAGAAAATAGCGGCTGTAAAAACCTGCCTCGCTCAGAGAGGGGGAAACAGTTTCCACAGCGCCCTTTTCTATTAGTTTGCGCACCTCGGTGCGTAGAACATGTGAACACTCCTTTCTCACTTTCGTCTCGACCACAGTCGTAAAACGTGGTGGTCTGCGAGCGAACTGGAGCGAGTATCCGTGCTTTACTATATTCAATACCCATTTTGGCATATATGGAATGTTTTCCCATGCCGCTGCGTGTACAGATATGGGCTGAATACAGGCTAGGGGCGGGCCGCTGTGGTGTAGGGACCCGGCCAGCGAATCGCCTGAGCCCGCAGCTCTCAGAGGCACGGGCGTGCGCTGAGCAGCTGAGTGAATGGGGGCGTGTGTGATTACAACAGCGCGCGCTGTGTCTGTAAAACTCGCAGCCTGAGCTGGGGTTGTGTTTGACACTGTAAGGACAGTGTTTATAAGTGGGGGTGCATAAACAGTGGTAGGCACACGCGTCACTTTTATAATGTTTCCCGCTTTTACTGGGGATGAATTTATAACTGTGTGAACAGTGCTTGTGTGTAGTGGTGCGTACATGACCGTAGGCACGTGATCTACATTCATGGGGAGCGAGCCTGAGCTGGGAATGAATTTGGCACTGTTTTGACAGTATCTGGGAATGCACACTTTGTGGACATGTGAACCCTTAGTGACACAGGCAGAAAAAGACTCTTTTTGTGTTTTCTGTGCGTCGCCGTAAAAACGGCGTTTGTTTGCAGGTGAGCGAGTTCTGTGACTGGCCCATTGACTGCTGTATGGACATATCCAGCCGCCTGTAAGGGGACTGGGTAATGTTTGAGCTTTTGCAGAGAGAGTGGTCCGGCTTTTGCGAGACACGCACTCTCTCTTCTCATTCTTGTGGCTAGGACGGCTTTCGAGGCTCAGGGTTCAGCACAATCTTGGGCCGAGGACCCTGTCGCTCAGAAGGCGGCTTGCGGTTGTGATAGCGCGAGCGGCGTCGAGCGTCAGCCTGAGGCGCGGGCTGAGAGGCGGTGGGAGCTGTTCTAGCCCGCTGCGGCTGTGGCTGTCTCTGTCTGCTCTGCGATGAGCTGGAGCGCTTGGGCAGGGAAATGACGCATAGCTTGCATAGCTTGACGCATACCTCAGTGATGCGTTCGGCGAAACCCTTAACCGCCGGTCCAAACAGCCCGCTGGTGGAGATAGGCGCGTCGAGAAATGGCGCCTTATCCGCGTCCTTCATCTCAGTCAGAGTTAACCACAGATGGCGCTTGAGAACTGTCAAATTAGCCATAGCACGGCCAACAGACTGGGCGGTGGCCTTCGTGGCTCAAAGAGCTATATCAGTTGCGCTGCATAGGTCCCTAAAGGCTTCGGATTCGGGGCCAGACTCGTCCATAGAGCGGAGAAGCTTGGCTTGGAACACTTGAAGTACCGCCATTGAGTGAAGCGCTCATGCAGCTTGGCCGGCGGCGGCGTAGGCGCGACCGGCGAGAGCAGAAGTAGTGCGGCAGGGCTTCGAGGGGTGGGAAGCTTTGGCTTTCCATCCGGTGGTGGAGGGCGGGCAGAGATGATTGGCCACGGCCTCCTCGAGGGGCGGCGTTCCCTCGTAGCCTCTTTCCTTCGCGCCGTCCTCAGAGGAGAGCGAAGAAGAAAAAGAAGGCTTTAGGCGCGCAGAGTGGGGGGCTTTCCACGACTTGGTGAGTTCGTCGTGAACTTCCGGGAAGAAGGGAGAAGGCCTTTGCTGAGAGGCCTGCTGGCGCCCCTGCAGAAACCACTCATCCAGTCGGCTCCGGGTTGGTTCTTCGGGAGAAGACCAATCGAGCCCGAGGTCTTCCACGGCCTAAGAGAGGACACGGATAATCTCGGTATCCATGGTGGAGCCCCCGCTCGTGCTAGCTAGTGTCGACGGGGCGGGGTCGAGAGTGGAGCCTGGCCAGTCGTCCGATGCAGCGTCGATGGACAAGCTGTCATCCATTCCCCTGTCGTCCTCGGACGCGCCGAAAGTCACAAGGCCCACCGCTCTGCTAGAGGGGTGTGGGTCCGGCTGGGTGAACTGAACCGGCGGTGGGGAAGGCAAGAGCGGCGGTGAAGCACGCGGAGACTGGCTCGGCGTGACGTCACTGAGCTCAGGTTCAGGAAGCCTCTGTGAGCGGCGCTTTTTCTTAGTGCGCGGTTCAAACAGAGGGGTGGCGGTGATGGGCTCGCTCACGGCGAAAGCGGCGAGGCGAGCCCGTAGTGTGGAGAGACCCAGGTCATCACATTCCGGGCATCCGCCCTTGGTCAAAGCAGCTTCTGCGTGGTCCCGGCCCAGGCAGCGAGCGCAGATGATGTGACGATCCCCGTCCGGGAGAAGGTCTCTGCACGACGCGCAGGAAGGCATTTGAAACAACGCCTCAGAAAATTGCTCTTTTACAAGTGTCGCGGGGCGAACAGATGTAAAATACTTGTGTGTGTAGCACGCCGGATGGCTCAGTAGGATGGCGTTCGAAGGCGGCTGAAGGTGCCGACGTCCTCGTAGCAATCCCGCTGGTATGCTTTTCGACGGCGGCGAAGCTTCAATAATCCGGAGGATCCAGCGAAGAAGGTGTTCGCTGAAGGAGATTAAATCTAAAGAACTCTCATGACGGGGCGCCCAGTATATAGCTCTTGGCCACGCCCATCTTGGCGGGCGCGAAGCGCGCTCATTGGTCGCGCATTCAGAGTTGCCCCGTCATTGGTTCGAGCAAGTTGCCGCAGCACAGCCAATGACCAAGCTCCTTCGTTCATTGCTGTCAGCTGTGCAGCTGCAATGCGTTTTACATAAAGACTTCAATATTCTCGAGAAAAGGAGTTTTCCCATAGCGTAAGCTACTTACGCAATAGGAGAGACCTCTCGAAAGGGAACCACAGAAGACTGGTGAAGGCTCCAGCTCAGAGTGCTTTGAGCCCCAGGAGGTAGATATGAAGTGAAATAACTGCCTTGATCCAAGCGATGGCACGTGCAGAGACCAGAGAGCACACTTGTCTATCCCTGCTGATGGAAATGCTTTATTAAGCCACATCAAGCCACATATTTAATTCACAACATGTGCTGAGAATGACTGGATGAGTTAGTTCACATGACTAAAATAAAATAAAAAGGTAGGGAATTTAAACACTCAAGAATACCGGTTTTAAATATATTAGATTTAGATATAATCAGTGCTTGAAGTGGGGAAAAAAAGGTGCCGGTACTCTCTTGCATCGGCAAATCATGACATTTGATATTGCTAGTACAACAACAATTTATTGTTATTTCTTAACAACATAAATGTATTTAAACAAGTCGTGCGTGTGTGAGTGCGTGCGTGCACGTGTGTGTGATGTGTGTGAAAACCTCTGTTGACGTGTCTGTCTCTGCCACACGTGTTCTTTTAGTACCTTTCTGAAGCCAGGCTAACATAACAACTCGACCCACTTCTTTTCAGGTTTTTAATTTCAACAGTAAAAAATCTGTTACGGTCAGGCGGATGCCGCAGGCATCAGACATTTTTATCGAACTAGCGTCTGTTGAGAAGCGAAATTCTGACAAAGAGTATAGAAGAACAAGAGGCGAAACTCTGATGCATTTTTGGTAACAGCTACTAGGTGGCGCTTTTTTTAGCGCGGCCGCCATTTTGGGGTGAAAATTCCAACTGGAGTTACTGGACAACAGCACAGATAACAGTTAATCCAATCATTAAATACACATTTGAGGTAGTTTTTTCCTGCTTTATTGAGTATTTCCATTTTATGCAACTTTACACATTTACTAGGCTACTATTATTAGTTACCAACTCCACTAGGCCTGAAATATATTTTGTACGTTTTAACCCCCTGGATCATGCTACAAACATGATGATCTTATAGAACATGATGGACAGTGGCTGTGTTTTTTTGTTTACATAGTCTTGCTTTAACGGTCATTAATATAAGATAGTACTGCAAAAAAAAACAGTTGACTGTAAAGTTATTCTATTGCGGTTATTTATATTTATTGTCCAACATTCCAGTTATCTGATATAGCATGTCCTTTACTTCATTTTATATGTTGGTATTAATTCAGTGTTTGTAATGCTAATACTAAAGGTTTTGTGGGAAAAAAAGTAGAAAACTTGTCTAAGTCTGTAAAATAAACTGTTAAAAGGGATTTGATGATCACTAGTCTAGCGATTGTACGTTATTCTGTGTTGTCATCATTCAGTTTGGATTTGGTCTTTAATGTACTTAAAAAAAATAAAAATAATTACAAAGCAGCTGATATTGCCATAGCGACAGCAAAAAGCTAGTGGAAAGTGATGGGAAGTCCGGCTCTTTTCAAAGAATCGGCTTTTAGATCGGCTCGTTCGCGAACGACACATCAACACTAGTGGACTGCCGAGTCGCTTTCACCCCAAAATGGCAGAAGCGTAGCGCTGCTGCTGGGCGCTGGTGTTGCAATGGAACGTTCTATTGGCTTTCACTTCTTGTCAATATACGTTCTTTGCTTCTGATAGGGTGGGCCGACTGTTTACCTTTACGTGATTCGTCAAGATCTGATGTAAGTCACGTAGTGTAGTTTATGTAACGTTAGGTCATTACCAATCTTTCTGACACTGACGCTTTTTCTGTTAGCGGTAGAGTACCGGCTACATGCGAGAAGTAGCGGTACGCAAGAAAAAGTGCAGGTACGCTTAAGAGTAAAATGTAGAAGTGTCGGTACTGCGTACCGGTGAGTACCGCCCAACTTCGAGCACTGGATATAATACACATACAAGATTCAAAGGTTTGGGGTTGGTAATATTTTGTAAGTTTTTAAAAGTCTTTTATGCGCACCAAGGCACAGTAAAAACTACAGCAAAAATTCAGTAAAAACAGTAATATAATGAAACATTATTACAATTCAAAATAACCATTTACATTTCGATATATTTTAAATGTAATTTATTACTTTGAGCTCAGCAAAGCTGAATTTGCAGCATCATTACAGCAGCCTTCAGTGTCACATGATCCTTCAGAAATCATTCTAATATGCTCATTTGCTGCTCAAAAAACATTTCTTATTATCAATGTTGAAAACAGTTGTTCTGCTTGATATTTTTGTGGACACCACAATACAGTTTCTTTTTTCAAGATTCTTTGATGAATAGGACGTTTAAAAGGACATTTATTTTAAATATATATATATTTTTTTTTTACAATATAAAAGTTTTTATTGTCACTTTTAAATAAGGAAAAATTCCCTATAATACATTGTGCATATATCTTGTTTTTTCTCATCATCATTTCTAATAATTTGCCTAAGGTGTCAACAAACATGTTGGTTGTATTGATAGTTATGCTCATTCATTCTGGCTGACGTTGTTCATGTTGGAAAAGGAGACTGGATTTAGTAGTAGATTTAGTTGTGACTGTGATGTATTAATGCATGTTTTTTTTTTTTTTTTCTGTTAGCTGACATTTACGCATTCAACTTTCCAAGTTTTTCCTTTGTTTTTTTTCAAAAAAAAACTCTTCCCTGCTAGAATTTTTGACTCCTGTCCTCTTAAGCTGCAGAGGTAATTTATAATAATTAAAAGTGACCTCTGCTTTCAGATCAGATGGTATTATTATTGCCATTTTCAGTTCCTAGAGCATGCACTGTATGGCAGGACTCATGACAGGAAAACAAATGAAGGCAGCCACGAATTGATGAACTTTGTTAATTAATAGCCCTGTCAATGAGCGAACAAAATGAAGGGATAGGGAGAGAGAGAAAGAGAGGGAGAGGAGGACGTGGGAGGAGCACAGGCACACCGGCTCAGACACAATGAGAAAGATGTCTTTATTGGCACAGCTATGTTTATAGTTCATAGCGAGGCTTGTAGATCAATTTGAATGCTACGACTAACAACGTTTGATTAATTTAATTTGATTCCATTGTGCTGATCATAACTCATGATTCAACCAGATGGCAGAGGAGAGGTAGGGTGGGAAACAGTGCTAAAAAGGGAGGGGAGGATGACAATTATTTTTAATGGCTGTCTGCATTGTTCATTGATCATTTCCTTTCCAAATAAACCTAAAATGATCAGCAACAGCTGAAAAAACTTGAAATATTTCTGTCAAAAGGCCCTGATTTACTAGGATCCCAAATAAAGGTATCAAATTGATACACCCATATTCAAAGTAGCTTTTGCTTCTGCAGTCTAAAAAAGTCTAAAAATAGGGCACAATGTAATGTTAATATGAAGGAATTATATTCATTTTTCCACAGGTGTGCTTCCCGTATTTTTAATTACACATTACAATTTGTTGTGTTTAAGGGTAAAGGAAATGTCCGTAAAACTAACGGATAATAATCTGGCAGAATATTAACAGTGCCTTTTTCCTTTTTGTGCAGATGTTTTTCGAAATACCCTTTTGGTCACTGTGATTTTGCCAAGTAAGACATGTTCCTGCATCAACATATTTTGTTGATCCTGGAACAACATTTCTGTCTGAAAATGTAGTCCTAATCCTATCTCTACCCCTACCCCTAAACCTAACCCTACTGTACCCATAACGTGTCCATAGAATCAGAGGGAAATGATATGTGAATAACACTGATGTAGAAGCACCTAACCCTGGTTGGAAGAATAAACTTGACATAAACTGCAAACTTATACCTCAAATCTGATTGGTTGATTGGAATGTTGTTCCAGGATCAACAAGGACGTTGATCCAGGAGCATGTTGTACTAGGTGAAATCCATGATGCTCACTTGCGCCTCACTAAATATCTTGATTTATTTCTATTAATATATGGATGTAATATGTAGAGAAAATATATTGTTTATATAGACACATTTAATTTATACTATATTTTTATTTAAATATAAAAATAATATACTTAAATTTGATCTGAAAACACACATTTTAAAACAAAAAAATATCACCTAAATTCTGAAATCACAGAGAAAGTCCCAATATTACTCCTGTGATTCAAATGATCTTCGTTCCACACAAATGGACATCCAGGTCTATCAAATCACTCTCTCCAGGTGGTATCTCCCAGGTAGGAGAGATGAGAGGAGGAGGTGAGGTGAACGATCCGGGTAACTTGACTGTAACCCTGTTCCCTGAAAAAGCTGAACGAGATGCTGCGCTGCTTATTGGGAACGTCTTTAATTGTGACCAGCTGTGAATATTGTGTGTAACACGTCAATAGAATTGACCCAGAGGTATTAAGTGACGTCACTGGCGCGCAACCCTGACACAAGGCTATAAATAGATGAGCCACAGGTGCATCGTCAGGATATTTTGTCTGAAGTGCAGTCCCGGGACATCTTCAGCAAGGCAATGCAGCACGGCAATGCAGCGCATCATCTCGTTCTGCTTTTTCAGGGAACAGGGTTACAATCAAGTAACCCGGATCGTTCCCTTTCAAAAGCTACAATCAATGCTGCGCTGCTTAGCGCATGGGGAACGAGAATACCCACGCCGCCATGCTTGAAAGTGTCTGGAACCTTTACGGTGATCTAGGTGTGCTCACAAGAATGCAAGAAGGCCTCAGACATTAGCTTGGGTTGTCGACTCAAGGAAATGAGAGCCCGGAGTGGAATGAACATCCAAACTATAAAATCTTATGAATGTGTGCGGAAAGGACCAGCCTGCTGCATCACAAACAAATTGCAAGGGGGCACCCCTTGCCAGAGCATTAGAGGAGGCGACCCCCCTGGTGGAGTGAGCCCTTAGACCCGTTGGCGGAACTTGACCGCGCGCCACATAGGCAAAAGCAATAGCATCCCTGACCCAATGTGACATGGTCTACTTGGTGGCAGCCGGCCCCCTGTTACTGCCCCCATTACAAATTAACAATTGCTCTGACTTACGCCACTGGCTAGCGCGGTGGATGTAGGCCAGAAGAGCACTGACTGGACAGTCTGTGAGATCTCTCCTGCTCCAGCGCTATGAACGGTGGAGGGAAAAAGGCCTCAAGGGTGACCTGATCTTCAGTCGAGAAAGGAACCTTAGCCAGGTAGTCAGGATGAGGATGCAAAATCGCTTTCACCATACCTGGGGCAAAGTCTAAGCAGGATGACGAGATCGACAGAGCCTGCAAATCCCTGATTCTTTTTAAAGAAGTTATAGCCATTAGAAAAAACATCTGTAGGGTCAGAAGTTTGTCAGACGCTGACTCTAGAGGTTCAAAGGGGGTCTCAACCAGACCCTCGAGGACTATAGCTAAGTCCCATGAAGGGATCTTGGTTCTAACAGGTGGCCTCAGTTGTCTGGCCCCACGAATGAAGCAAGCGAGCAGAGGATTTCCCGAGTGGCGCCCCATCCACCAAGGCGTGGCAAGCCGAAAGAGCAGCCACATAAACTCTGAGAGTGGTTCCACAGGTCGGGCCTGGGATGGAATATCGTGCCCTCCGCCTGAGACAGAAGGTCCCTCCTCTCCGGAATCACCCATGGCGAGCCGTTGAGGAGAGATATTATCTCCCAGAACCATACTCTGTTCGGCCAACGCGGCACTATCAGTAAGAGGCAAGACCCTTGTTGGCGAACTCCCGGGAGCAGAGAATCTGGAGGAAATGCATACAGGCACATCTTGGGCCATGTGTGCGCCATCGCATCCAGACCCAGGGGGGCTGGGTGACTCAGAGAGTAGTAGAGGGGACATTGCGCTGTCTGATGGGAGGCGAAGAGGTCCACCTCCACTGTTTGACTACCTCTGGATGGAGTTTCCATTCCACCATTGGTAGTTTCTGTCTGGACAGTAAATCCGCTCCCACATTCAGATGTGACAGGAACTTGTCCTGGGCCCAGAGAAAAATCTGCCTCGCTATTCTGTTCAGATTGGGTGAGCGCAGACCTCCCTGGTGATTTATGTAAGAGACTGCCGCTGTGTTGTCCACCCGCACTAGGACATGACAGCCTCTCAACTGAGGGAGAAAGTATTTCAGCACCAGAAATACAGCCATTCGCTCAAGGCAGTTGATGAGCCAATTGAGCTGATGACCCTCCCATTCCCCTTGAGCTGGACGACCACTTAAGACCGCTCCCCAGCCCATCAGGGAGACGTTTGTCGTTAACACCTCTTGTGACAGTACATGCATCAGCTCCGGTCTCACGGAAGTGGAGACCACGCCATTGAAACACGGAGGACAACGAATAAATTGGATTCTGTATACTATTTGTGCTTAATACCCACGCAGATATGCCTGGCAGAAGTTTCCACGCTGCCAGACTCTCTGAGAGTGGTATCAATTTTAACACATCCTTTTGAGGGGATGTTAGCTGTTCCATGTCCTGGATGACAGCAGGAAACAACGGAACATCTAACATTTCGCTGGAAACCGCTGCCCCCCGAAGCACCAGAGGTGGCGGGGATGGATTGGTTTCGTGGGGGCAACAGGAAGGCACGATGCCCCACGATGGTAATGTGGGTGCGGTTTGGAAATTACTCAGGCGAGCACGCAGCATCTTGACAGTCAACACTTCACAATGCTCGCACTCGCCCTTCTCCAAAGCTAAAGCCGCATGCTCCTCCCCCAAACAAACAAAACATTAATCGTGTGTATCCAAGCCTGACATGGGACGAGAACATGGAGGGACACATCGCTTACTCTGTTGTTGACTCATTTTTGACTTTTTAAACTCTTTTTAAATACGTTAGAGAAAATGAGAATTTCTGCACACTGCCAGTTGAAAACTAACTCCTCACAAAGATCTGTAGTCAGATATAAAGAGGTAAGAGAGAGAAAGTTCTTTGATGCACACATGCACAGAATGGCCTCTGAAGACAAAAGACCTTACGATGCACCTGTGGCTCATCTATTTATAGCCTTAATAATTAATACCTCCGGGTTCAGTTACACACAATATTCACTGCTGGTAACGATTAAAGACGTTCCCAATGTGCTAAGCAGCGCAGCATCGATTGTAGCTTTTGAAAGGGAACAGACATACCAACTCAAACACACTAAAAAAAAATGTATTTAAAGATGGTTACAGTTTGTTGACAGTAAAAATAAATAAATAAAAATAAAATGCAAGATTATGAAAAGATGTATATTTATCTTTAACTAAATGTAGCTTTCTTGTATACACACAAACTTTTGTTGAATCAGAGTTTACTAAGTTGGATAAGAGATTTAACTAAGAGATCCACCATTATATCACGCTTGCAATTAGTTCAAAATGCGGTGGCTCGGCTGCTGGTGGGTGCACCAGCAGCCGCAAGAAAAGTCATCATATTTCTCCTATTTTAGCTTCTCTCAGCTACTATTGCAGGATAAAATATAAAACTCTGCTATATGTTTCTTAAAGCAGTGCATGGGTTAGTTCCTGCTTATGTATCTGAGCTTATTGCTCTTCATCAAGCACCTATGTCTTTAAGATCAAATAATAAGTCATTGCTTTCTGTCCCTCAATCTCATTTAAAGTTAAAGGAGCACGCCAACTTTTTGGGAGTTTAGCTTATTCACCGTATCCCCCAGAGTTAGATAAGTCCATACATACCCTTTTCATCTCCGTGCATGCCGTAACTCTGTCTGACGCACCCACCGCTTGCCTAGCTTAGCACAAAGACTGGTGGTAAATGGCTCCAGCTAGCATACTGCTCCCAATAAGTGACAAAATAACGCCAACATTTTCCTATTTACATGTTGTGATCTGTATAGTCACAGCGTGTACAAATAACAAGGTCACATGAGACACAGCCATCTTCTAACCATACATACTGGGAACTATATTCTCAGAAGGCGAAGCACTACTACTTCTGCGGAGTGATTACAGCAACTCTGAGTGAAGAGTTGCTCCTCACCACAGGGCTTCTCAGTAACTGCGAGCAAATCACTCTGCAGAAGTAGCAGTGCTTCGCCCTCTGAAAATATAGTTCCCAGTATGTATATGGTTTGAAGATGGCTGTGTCTCATGTGACCTTGTTATTTGTTTTACAGTGAATAGGCTAAAGTCCCAAAAAGTTGGCGTGTTCCTTTTAAAAGGCGATCACTCCTTTGCTGTTGCAGGTCCGATGCTTTGGAATAGTCTGCCTCTTGAACTTGGAGAGATTCCATCTTTAAATGTTTTTAAAGCTTGTGTTAAAAATTACTTTTAGGCTTTAAGAGGTTGGGCTATCTGTATTAGTAAGTTGTATGTTGTTTTTATGTTGTTTGTTTTCATGCTTCTGATTGTACAGCACTTTGGTCTGCAGGTGCAGTTGTAAAGTGCTTTATAAATAAATTAAGTAAATAAGTAACTGAAAAGCCAAGGATTTTTTTGTGAATCAAGGTTGTATGCTTATGTGTGTATTTATTTATATGCATGTACAGACCCCTTCTGCCTGACTGTGGAGTTTAAGCTGTGGTAGTTGTCTCTGTGGGCCTGCACAACAAACTCTACTCCTGTCTTGATCACTAGTGCAGCCAAAAGATTTACATAATGTTAGAACAAATTCAGCTCAGGCAGACCACCACCAATAAATCACACTTGAAGCAATTCTGTCATCATTCACTCAACCCCCATGTCATTAAAACCCAAATTTTGTTTGTTTGTTTGTTTATTTTTTTCATTTTTGCATTTTGGAGCTTGACATACTAAACCCACTTCACGGAAAAGCATTCTTTAAAATCTCTTCTTTTTTCTCCACAGAAGTAAGTAAGCCATTTGGGTTTACAACAACATGAATTTGAGTAAATGATGACAGACCATCCTCAGTCCATAGGTCACAGCTCATTTCCAGGTGAGGGGCTGAGCCCACCTATGACTGAATGTCTAGAATCTTCCCCTGTTCCAAACTCTCCTGTAAATGAATGAAGAAGTGTTCCCACAGTGTATTATGATGACAATGGCTTTGGCAGGGAGAGATGAAACACTGGATCAGGCTTTGGATGGCAACTTTGGCAGTTCAGCAAAGTCAAGCAAATGTGGATCAGGGGATGCAGCTGAGCCAAGAACCCGGTAACAATATGCTAGCACACTGTTACCATCAGAGCTTAAGAGCTGTGATTCAGATCATAGAATTGGATGTGACCTGAAGGCAGACCAGATTAAGGCACTATTACTACGATGGAAAGCGACACTGTTTCACTCCATAAAAAAATCTGCTGATAGAGCTGTTAATTTTTTTTAAATCCCCAATAAACTCCCCAATGAACTGATGTGCACCTAAAACAGATGACCGAAGATGCAGAACAAAAGAAGACCTTGATATGAGATCTTTAGGCAGGGGAAGAAACAAGAAGCATGCTTAAGCTTTGACAAAATTTGCTTGCTGAATGAAATAATGCCTCTGAGACATACATAGAACACTCTTTTCTCTCTTATTTGTCTCCTCCTACTTCATTTGAGTAGAGAGGACATTTGAAGTCTCTCTAAGGGCAAGTATGCAAATACACAGGCCTAGTTCAGATATTCTGTTAACAATGTGGCCAGTTCACAGTCAATGGAACAACTGACAAAAGAACAGAACTAATATATTAATGCAGTAATATTACACACAAATCACTCTCTGTTCCTGTGGGAATTACAAAACAAATGATTTTAGAAGTGGCAAGGAACATAGCCTGACAAGAAAAATATGGGGGAAAAAAATAAATCTTTGGAGGTTATTTGAGGGAGAATATCTAAGGACAAAGAGAGAATCTTTATAGCTTACGTAATTGCCGCAAATGGATAGAGTTGCCACACTAACAGGTTATTTAAAAAGCAAATGTTCCATTCATCACCCTTTGATTCGCTTGTCCAGTGCTCTCATTTATTTGAGCTGTCAGTATTCCCAGGTCTGTGTAAACTCCCAGTCCACTCAGCACTACATAAATTGGTCCAAATGAACAATAATTACTTCAAAAACTTGCTCAAATGGCAAATCATTTAGTCTCTTTGCAGTGGAGGAAGTCTAATTTACAGTCCGGCACCAGTTGTAGTGTGTGACAGTCAGCTCAGAACACATACACACACATTTCAACCATTTTACAACAACACACATTCACCCGTTTGATGGCGTAAACATCTTATGTAGCACTTTCAAGGAATTGTGTGATTAATCATCAGGGTTTGCCTCAGGAAAGAGGAGAAAAGTTCTGAAAGAGAAAAAGTGCTTTACCTCTATTTCTTTCTTTGTGAATGTGAGAGGCAGAGCGAGAGATGGAGGCTGCACAATAAATGAGATTTCTTCTGTTTTTGTTCTGTTCTGTCTTACTGCATGTTTATTTATTGACATTTTTAGTTTGAACAAAATAAGTCAATCAATGAGGCATGTGGGATTTCAGTAAATTTAACTAATTTAGAAGCTCTTTAACTAAGAGACTTTTTAAAACATAAAACTTAGTCTTATTAGTCTTAATATTGTTTTATTAGTCCCTGAGTCACTGACTGTCTTTTAGTCTTCAGCTTCATACCTAGCTCCTCAAATAGATACATTTGAGTCTAGATTGTTGCATTGCAACTGCTACTCATACAAAAACCCCAATCTTCTCCTGGAAAGAAAAAGAGTGAGAGAGAGAGGGAGAGGATGACAGATTGATGGTGGGGCTGACTGATGGGGCTCTCTGCGCTAATTAACATTAGCAAACCTGTTCTAGAATATTGTAAGGCATGTCAGCATAAGAAAGTGGCCCACACTGCCCATCACACCTTTAAGGTAAATAATACAAATTTTAAAAGGCTATTATGGACACGTTTTTCAAAAAACAAAGCTGCCATTCAGTGTTTTCATTACTGCAGCAAAGTGTGTGTAATGAGCTGTTTTGTGGTTTTAATGGTCTTTAAACAACTGGAACTTGGAGGCTGTCTTGACAGGGTTACCTGTAAATTCAAAGAGGCTTGATTACAATGTTGTGGTGATGAAAAGGAGACATGGTAGAATGGCAGTATAACAAAAGCGGGAGTAAAACGAGAGTTTAGGTTCTAGTGCACTAATCAGGTTCATCAATGAAGATGCTCCACATTTCAATTGCACTGAGCTTCATCAAATACTTCTTCACTTGGCCCTGAAAATCTTTAAAGAAGTCTTAGTTGGTGACTGGAGAGCCACAGCCACAAAAAGTTTCATACACCTAATAATTTAGCTGCATTGTGTAACAAATGGGTCTCACAGGCAGAGGTTAGTGGATCGACTGTGAGGAAAACTATTCTGTACAAGACTATGTGATAAAGAGCATTGTGAATTCAAAGGTATTTTTAAGTTTTTCTTGTGGAAAAGCAGAAGTTACCCTACAGTTCAAATGCATGCGGTCTGTAAGATGTTTTTAATGTTTTTGAATGATGTATCGTATGCTCCCCCATGCTGCATTAATTAGATAAAAAATACAGTAAATAGTAGCAATATTCTCAATATATTTTCAAATGCCATTTATTCCTGTGATGGCAAAGCTGGATTTTCAGCAGCGATTACTCCAGTCTTCAGTTTCACATGAACCTGAATCATATGCTGTAGCCTCCCTTCACTTTCTTCACTAGAATAAAAAGAAAGGCTATAAACATCATAGCGGACCACTCTCACCCTGCTCACCATCTCTTTAATCTCCTCCCATCAGGAAGAAGATATAGGAGCATTAAGACTTCTACATCACGCTTCAGAGACAGCACCTTCCCTCTGGCGATTAGACATCTGAATTTGCACTGACTGTTAGAAGCACCTTATTAACAGCAGGCACTGGGCACTTTCTTGGTCGTGGGGTATTATCCTTTGAACGACTCAGGGCCGGTTCTAGCCCTTTGGTTGCCCTAGGCGAGATTTTTTTTTGCCCCCCCCCCCCCCCTGTAATAAATTGTTTATACAAATGCTACAAAGAACGTTCAAGGATATTTCAATCATCATACATAGTTGCATTGTACAAATACATTTTATCTGACCATGGAACTTGTAGTAGATAAATGACAATTACTACCACCACTACTATTATTACTAATCTAGGCTGCTACAAGGCTAGGGGGTTTCGGGGGCATGCTCCCCCGTAAGAAAATTTTGTGCATTTTAATGTTAAATTAATCAATCTGGTCCACTTTGAGAGTTCAAAATTAAAAGCTCCAACCCATATTCAGTGTTCAAATTAAACAAAGAAAAATTCAAACCTCTTTTAGTTAGTGTCTGTCTACATTACATAATAATAGTTATAATATTAATCCCATGATAATACTCATATATTGTAAAACAATGCACTGAAAAATAAGTTATAAGTTTTGTACTAATTTCTAAACTAATAGAAAGAGTATTTTTCTATACTTCACATTAAAGATGTGATTGGGCCAGCCCAGTGTCAATCAAGAAAACCGCTGATCTACGCGTTTCATGCGGTGTCAGAAAAAAAGCTAACACTGACTTTTTTTTGACCAATGCATTACACCAGAACTAACCCAGCGCCGCCGATTAAGCAAAACAAAACAAAACAAAACGAATGGGCTATTTCTATTTTAGCCCCTTTATCCATCTTTTTCGACGACAACTCACTACTCAACTCGTGCCTGTTCGCTCAGCGCTCACGGCACCCGCGCCCGCTTGTGATATTATTGGAGGGGGTCCCCTGTCAAAATTCTATGATGAAACCTTATGAGGGCGCCTACTCCGCTACACATATCGGTATACCCACTTTGTGCGCCACTGGCAGGCTTATGTAATTGCTACACTCGTTGCAGTGTTAATGAAGTACAATAAAAGCGGAAAGTTCCTTACGCGGCTCTGGCGCCCCCCCTAGGGTATAAGGCGCCGGCGCCCTTAGCATTTGCCTATACTGCCTATGCCACGGGCCGGCCCTGCACGCACGTTTAAACAACAAACAATAGCCTACAATATGAACCGGCGCTTCTGCTCCTGTATTGAGAGATAACATGCAGCGCGTTTCTGTTACGATCCTGGTTCCAGTGGCCTTAATACATTCACGGCTTTTCAAAATGTCACAAAGCGTTTTGAGATGTTTTTGAAAGAAATATTGATGTTAATAATTAAGTGTTTTGGCACACCGAGTGGCGCTACGCATTGTTCTAAAATTGGGTTTTATTCTGACATTTTGAACTAGAGTTCGACAAACGCGGCGGCGCTTTCACTTGAATTTATTTTTTCTCATAACAGCTAAAAGAACTTGAAAGGCTAGCCTACTCCGTAATTTTTGGTCATACAGATAATATATCATCTTTTAAAACTGTAAAAGGTCTACAATATGCTAACGATTAAAACGTTTTCTCGCTCATGTGAACGAACACACTGGAGAAACAAACGTTTGGTCATTTCACAAAGAGTTAAATTCATGGCCGAGTGGTAGGACTTACGGTTCGATCATTTAGATGACACGGGTTCAAATCCCGAACAAATTTGGGGCTTTTGTAAATTTTATATTAGCCTATTAATGCATTTATATCCTATTATTAATGCAGAGAGATTTGTCTAGTTCTAAAACTCTGTTACACCATATAGTTTTTGCTTATATTTATAAAATAAAATTGCCAAGCATTTCCATTTTACACTGGAACAAATAGTATCCAACAGAATGACTTTACATCTGTATAATAATACCAATCGTAATTTCTAAAGCAGTATTTATAATTTATTTATCAATAATTTATTTGTCGAAATGTTGCAATATTGTTTCATTTAAGTTCATAATTATTCTATAAATGTTATTTAGGCCTAGTTTAACAGCAGCACAACGAAGCACTGTGGTTCGAGGTTTATTTGAATAAAAAAGAACAACTTATTGAAATTGAATGAATTATTGAAATGAAATATTTAGCCTAGTAATAAAGTTTCATGACAGAAATATCACAACATGTAGCTTACATTATGTAACTCCTTCATTATCAACACTTTAATAGTCTAATGCTTAACTGTAATTCTTAAGTGTTTAAGTGTGAATTGCGACTTCTTTTTGTTTTAAGTCAGTCTCAGACTCAGAGAGCCTGTGGGGGGGGGTTGGAGGGACAGTGGCTTTATCGTGCGTGCACAATAGGTGTTAATGTTCGTCTTTCATATGGAGATGTCGGATAGCCAGCCTGATGAGCAGGCAAAGGCTAAATTCTTTTAAGGATAAATCTCTCGGTGTGTCCAAATGTAGGCCCTAGCCTATATCTTATTAAATTATAAATATTGTATATTTGTATTTAAAGTTTTTTCACACAAAATTTCAATTAAAGTGTTCAATCCAGTTGTTTCAACTGGTTTTTCTAGAGTTTTAGAATGTTTGAGCAGTGTGTATGTTTGTTAACAATCTGGCATTATCTAAACATGAACTGTCGACGAAACGCGTTCATGCCACAGCAGATACAGAGCTCTTTAATTCGCGATCAACCTCGTTTTATTGTAAAGTGAATTCAACAAGGCATGCTTTGTCTTTGAAACAACAAAGGCTACATAATTTGTTACAGTTTTTTTTGGGAGGGAGGGAGACAAAATAAACTTGCTAAAAAGAGATCAAGCGCGAGAGAGAGGCAAAGAAAAACGCATGTTCTTAATTTATGTGGTTTTGGACTATTTTCGTTTTGTACTGTTTTAATTGTTTAATTTGGCTGAAATTTCTTTGGCAATACAAATTTAAAATGTTGCAAGAATAAGATTCTGTGTTTCTTATTTTGCATCGCAAAGGAAATAAACTCTAAACTTAATGCAACCCTGTTTTAAACAAATAAACTCTCCAGACACTTTATTTAAACCTTAAAAATTTGCGATGGGTTTCAGACTTAATTAATGTTAGTGTTCTTTTACATTTTCATTTGTTTTTATATTGAAAGTAATACTATTTAGTTAGTCTGTCAAGTCAACAAAATCAGTCTTTTCTGATTTGTTCAATATGGATCTGTTTTGAAAAATTTCTCCCGTTGCTATGGCCAGGTATCACTGTCAGTCAACTCAATTTCGTGAATGATTCACAAAACAATAATTTAGCAGATTAAAGACAAGCATCATTATTTTCATTTTCTGACGCGATCAGCTTTGTTTTTTTTTATTTATTTTCATTTCCCTCATCAGTTTTGTCGTGCAGCGGCTCTACATGGAATGTAGCAAATTTACGTTAATGTGGCATTGATAATTAAACAAACGCTTGACATTAAATAAATAAACAGTTAATGAACTCGCTAATAAACAGTTAGCCTACCTATTTAAGCATCAAGAACGGTAAAACATAAATGAAGTCGGCCAACAGAATGTTGGCTACTTTGAGATTCGATCTCGGATCGCTCGAAGCGCAGTGACACTCATGTTGTTGCGTTAACCACTGAGCTACGGTCTGAACACTGTTAAATTTCGTCTTATGCTCTTCCAGAGCCTCATTGATAGCCTAATATATTTCTGTTGTAGCTAATGTTTTCACTATTTATTCAATTTAATTTCAGTATTGTGATTATGAATTTGTTTATGTTTCACTTGAATTCATCTGTTACCAGCTTTCAATCGCTCTGAATGAGCCGCGGCGCGGCGTTAGATTACGCAATAGAGAGAATAAACGGACACCTTTCAAAGTCTGTGATTGTAGCGCCTCTTAGCGGTAAAAGGCAGCAAATACAGATCCGAATTTTACCGCCGCGGGAGCGGCGGCGGTAAAAGTATTATTCTGGTTGAGTAACCACTGTCTCTCAACGTGCAGAAATTAGTGAGTATCTGAGTCCCGATATGGATTTATCTTGAGTGCCGTCTGTGAATGATGAATAGATATTTCCTTTGCAGGAATGGCGAGAGGAGATTTCCAGAGTGGATACACACTCCGTTAGAAGAGGCTGACAGGTTGACAGCACACACTCACGCACCACTTGGCTGGACTGGATGGCTTACGGCTCGCACACCACTGGAGAGAAGATCTAGGCAGACTGGGAACAGCACAGAGAACTGGTGAGTACACACAGGATAGTTCGGTTAGTGACACTCGTAGAGAGAAGCACTATGAGTCCGCTTCCTATGATAGAGCCCGGACAATGAGAGGTGCGTGGTGTGTGCTTATGAAGCAGAGTGGCTGATGGGGTACAGGTGTCTCTCGTTAGAACTCCGGTGACTGTGATCGCTGAGTGATTGTGGTGGAAGAACCTGGCCAATCCGTGACACCAGCCTGATCTCATGAATGTGCGTATCTATAGCACAAATTTTATTTCTTGTACCATTTACAAAATAGTTTTTGTTTGCATAGCGTATGATAAGCAGTTTTTGCGTGCATATGAATCGATACACAATTTATGGCGTGCACGCACTTCACATCCCTAATCCTAACCAAGGGTTAGTGTGTTTCATTTGCACGCAAAAACTATTTTTTGGCCTATAAATGGCACGAGAAATAAAATTCGTGCTATAGATACGCACTTTCATGAGATCCCGCAGTCACTCATGTCCATCGGCGTCATCATAACCTTCAAATTTTTTTCCTGATTTGAGTGATCCATCTGTATCATGCTAGCGTAATGTGTTTAACGTGTGAATCCTTACTAAAAATGCAGTTCTATAATGAGCCATTGGCATGAATTGTACTCGTGATGGAGCGGTAGTGGAGCGCTCTCGGAGCGAGTGAAAATCACGACGCTCCGACTTTTAAAAAAACTCCGCGCTCCATTCAAAATCACACCGCTCCACTCCTCGCTCCGCTCCCACTCCACTCCGCTCACATACTCTGTTACTCACCAGTAAACTTTAATGTTATTTGGATCCTGCATCATTCGTCTTCCTTCCATGTTAAGTTCATGACAGAATAACTGACCCTCTAAATGAGAATTTAATTACAAGAAGATGGACTCACCTGCACTGCACCTCCTTCTTCTGGCTGGGGTAGCTAGCCATGATGCTCCAGAATGGTGAACTCTCTCTCACCACTCGAGAGCCCGAGGCATCCACGGAGAAGATCGAAGCGCCGGAGCTTGGGCAGGCGGATCAGTCCATCGGAGAGCCAGGATCTAATAGACCTGTGGTCGGCGTATCCTATTCCCACCCAAGTCCCCACCCTCGTATCATCAGTCTCTTCACCGGTTCCATCCGGAGACCTTCTTCTGCACTCTTCCTACTCCAACATCCTGAACCCAACTCCATCGCTGGTTTCGACCAGTCCCTTGGATCCGTCGGCACCAATTGTGTCATCTAGCTCCTCGGCTCTGCCACCGCTGCTAGCTCCGTGCGGCTCACCTGCCTTGCCTCGGGCCTCTCAAACACTAGTGCAACGTAAAGGAGAGTCCCCAGCTACGCATTGGGCCTCCGAGCAGCCGAGCTGCCTACACTCCGGACTCCTCCCTTCCTCTGGCTTCCCCGTCGCCCTCTCTCACCGCATCGTCGCCCTAGTCAGGCGAATCCCCGTCAATCCCTCTGTCCCGTGAGTCAGCGGCTGGGCTCCAGGCTTCCAGCGCTTCAGAGTCGCCCAGGTCTGTCAGCCTCTCTCCTACGCCGGTTCCTACCTTGACCAGGGTTCAACCTCCATTGTCCGGACCCGGGATTCTGCCTAACCTGTCACTCAGGTCTCCACCCTGGCTCCTCCCACCTTCAGCTCCACCATGGTTCACCATTCCACTGTCTCCTCAAGGTCATCCCCAACTATCAACAGCTCCACGCCCTCCACCTAAACCTCCGCCTCATCTCCACACCCTCTTCTCTGTCGTCATTACAGTGCGAGGATGCGCCTACCCAAGGGGGGTGTAATGTCACCATGATGTCATGTACTGTCTGCACCTGTTCTCGTTAGTCCCTGATTAGTTTACCTTTCCCCACCTGTGCCTGTTTAGCTCCCTCCTCATTCTGTGTATTTATACTCTCCATTCTGTTCATCCTTTGTCAGTTATTGAATGTGGTCATGCTATATTGTGTTACCAGTAAAATATAATGTTATTTGGATCCTGCATCATTCGTCTTCCTTCCTTGGCAAGTTCGTGACACAAGGGAAGTAAATGCTGTCACATGAATAATCGTATTGATTCCAATACCAAAAATCTCATCAGATCCTGCCACGTTTTTCAGAAAATTGAACAGAGTGTCAAGAGTAATTTGATCTTTATTTTTAAATAAATAACACAAAGTTTGTTATTTTATCTGTTTCTGATATAGAGTAAACATACATTTTAAGTATAGAGACATAAATTAACACAAGCTGGTTTTAACTTGTGTGGGATGTTTAAATCAATGTAAATGTATGATTGTGTTAATTGCAAATGACTACACATGCATTATTCAGCAAGCATTCTTCCTCAAGCACTCCTTAACTTTGCTGTCCAATGAAAACAATGTCCTACTTTTCACTCTAGGCATAAAGAGATGGGGGACTGATTGTTGCCTGGGTCTGCTTTCCTGATGTTTGAGGAATTGCCAGGAATCAAGTCCCATGGGGTGGCACAGAGGGGTTTGGATGGAGATGGAACAGCCTCTCCTGCTGAATGGACGGTCTAGGGAGCAACACAATATGCCTTGGGCTGTACTGAATAAGACACAAATGCTTTGCTAAACAGATGCTGCGAGTAGGAAGGTAATGTTTGTGAGTGTAATTCACTGTGAATGAATTGCACCTACTGATATTGTTGTATATTTGCACCGGTTGTCTTTGTAGTTTTAGTGAGAGATTCACTAATAATTTAGCAATTTGGGTAACATCACTGAAAAAAATGAAATTGTGCAGAATGCAATTTACATGGATTAATCTAACTTACAGGTTGGTTGTGAGTGCTAGATACAGCAAAATATCTGCCAGACTTTGCAGGAACTATGTATACTATTAATATACAGTATGATTGCTACACCACTGCAATCCAGACATATACTGTCACGGTAGACGTATTCACTGGTCCCTTCTAGTCTTGTGTTTATGTTGTTGTATGAGTGCACGTGTGTAGTGGGCGTGAATGTATGTCATTACCTAATCCGCTCCAGCTGATCATCATTGCATCACCAGCTGCAATCAATCTCACCACTCCATATATTCTCACCGCTGTTTTATCATCCTTGTCAGATCGTTGTTTGATGTCCTCTGTGTTGGTGATCCGGTTTCGTGTTCCTGTTCTTCGTCGTCGTCGTCGTCGTCGTCGTCGTCGTCGTCGTCGTCGTCGTGTGGATTATTCGTCTTATCATCGTCACCTCTTCACTTCACCTCTTCACTGGACCTGACCATTGAAGTCCCTGCGTCACCCACCAACATCGGCTTGTACTGTTACTGTTTATTGTTTACTACATTTTCCTATTAAATACTGTTACTCGCATTTGCTTCCTGTCTTCCATTGGGTCACTGTGACATATACCAGATATTTAAAGCAGCTGTTAAAGCATTACCACCTGGAAACTTGATTTAAGTTCAATTTTACATTGATAATAAGGTTAATGGCTTCGGTTTCTTTCCCACAATCCGATATATACGATATATGGAAGTATGCAAGTTTGGTGAGCGTGTACGAATTTCCTGTGAAAATATTAAGCTAAAAATAAAGATGGTGTCTGAAAGTTGCTGTTGGTGGTCAGTTTGTTTGTAAATGTAATTTTTTGACTAGGTGTGGGCGATATGGCACAAATATCATATCACAATTTTTTTTCAGGAAAATCACGATTCACGATTTTATCATGATTCTTTATCATGTTGTTTTTACTATTTTCCAAGTGACTGAGCAAGATAATCAAGGTTTTAATGTTATTAAAAGATAAGAACAAAGATACACATTATATATACACAACATACAATATAGAAATGAAATAAACAGTGGTTTATTTTTTCAGCTACAGTAGGTGTATTTAACAGAAGCATTCAAGAAAGAAATTAAATGAACAAATATAAAAAATAAAACACTACATAGACTTCATTGTATAAATTATACATTGAGAACTTTAATAGCAGATGTAATAAGTATCAGAGCAGTGAGTGATTTTTTTCTTTGTTTTTTGTTGTTTTATTAACATTAAAGGGATAGTTCCCCAAAAATGAAAAATGTCATCATTTACACACATCAACATGGACACCAACAAGGACACACCAGCACAGACACCGGCACAGGAACGGAAACCAGCACCAGTACGGGCATGGACACACTGGCAAGGACACACCGGCACCGGCATGGACACCACCACGGACACACCACCACAGACACCAGCACCGCCACGGAAACCGGCACACCAGCATGGACATGGACACACTGGCACCGACACGAACACCGACACACGGACATTGGCACGGACACGTTTTTGCATGTCTGTTTTTTTTTTTAGTTTTATGTATATATTTGAAGTTTAACCTTTTTTTCTTCTTGCGTCTATTGTTAAGACTTAACACATTTAGTGAGGACAGTATGTAACAGTACTGTGGATATCTCATAACACAGCATTGATCAATAGTAAATCAGTGCTGAACCAAACTACATCTCCACCCATCTATCAGCCAGTCCTCTTGACTGCAAGCCCGGAAGCAAAATCTAAAAAACAGTGGGCATGAACCAAAACCTGATTAGGTTATTCCTGCATGCACTGAGCTGGGGGCCATAAAAGGAGCTGAATTACTATCATATATTTTTTTAAATATTACTTGCAACTTTACATCTGTGTGTAAAGTGATGTTCTGTGGAATGTATGTGTGGGAGTATGTCAGGTTAGTGCACCATAAAGTAACCTTTCGAACACTTCCTGAGCGACCCTGTATATAATTAATAGTGCTTTATGATTCATAATGCACAATATAATCCATGATGCATATTTTTGGGAGCATTTGAGGACATTTGTGGGCTGTTTTCAGTCAGAGAATTGGCATTTCTTTAAATGAGATCAACACACATTGTGACCATTTCAAACATTTTAGCAGCCAAGCATTGTAATCACTTTGCTCTAGTTTCTTTTAAGGAGTCGTTAACAAGATAATATTACAGACAGCGTAGCTAATAATATACCGTACCTTTGTTTACAACTAGTTATGAGACAGCGTAGAGCTCACTCCTTATGGCTAATGTGTTCATTGACTCCAGCTTTTAAAAGCTTGGCTCATATTTGAGCACATTAACGTCTGTTAAAATCTGAACTGACTCTTAATTGAAGACTATGTTAAACACTAATTCTGACAAAAGGATTAAACACTCTCTGTTCCACTGGCCAGTAATCCAGATTCCCTTCACAGTAGCTACATTACATCCATTGGTTTTCATTAAGTATTCCGAAGACTATTCTGAGCTGATCCACTGGTGTAGTTTCACTCAAAAGAGGAAAAAACTAACATGTTTAATTATGCCATCCAGTATCATGGACTCACTCTCTCTTGTTTCATACAAATGCTGCTGCTGCCATTTTGTGACTATTGTTTTGTACACTGCTGGATTATAAGATACAAACAGGTCCGATTTTAAAGCAGTTTAATCTGAAATCAATATCTCTTATCTACATACATATTTATGTGGCAAAATGCTGTGTAATAAGTGGTATGAATGTCCGTCTCGTTTGAACTTGCCGCACTGCAACTGCTCTCTCCACGGAAGCTTTGCTAGTAAAATATTTTAATTCAGATCAATATTTCGTGTCTAATTATTTACTTATGTGGCAAGTATAGCCGTGGAATAAGCGGGATGATGTACATCCAGCCGGTTGTTCTCTCAAAATAAACCCTCCATCACCCTGTCGGGGTTATTTTGAGAGAACAACCGGCTGGATGTACATTATCCCTTACATAAAGGTTGGCTTAAACCACTTAAGTCATTTTCCCATTTTCCATGATCTAATCTAAACTGAGAACTATTTACTGATCATAAGTTGTTATAAGCATTAGTATATTTGTATAGTATATTTTATACACGACTATATATATATATATATATATTTTTTTTTTTTTGTTTACCGGAGCCCTTGTACATATACTTTTTTCTTTAAGAATAAAATAAAATACATGTTTTGTATTGCAACCGTTAAATCTGTGTCTGTATTGCATATTCAAACCTTAATACCATTCCATAACAGACTGATGGATACTTCCAATGACCGGGAATTCTGGAGAAACGTTTAGTCAAGTCAACTAAGTCCACCGTAGATTTAGTCGACTAAAATCTTCTAATATTTGGTCTACTAAACCTAGACTAAGACTAAATCAGAATTTGCTGTCAAAATTAACTTCCCTCCTATGGAGTCAGAAGCATCTGAGGTCCCTTTGAGCCATTCACATCCCGGGAGAGTTGAACCGTGCAGCCGACGAGCTCTCACGGTTTCAGCCACTTCCTGGGGAATGGATACTCTATCCCCAGTCAGTTCAGCTGACAGGTAGATCTGTTTGCCTCCCCAGACTCTTCCCACTGCCACTTGTTCTATTCCCTGACCGAGGGGACCCTCGGCACGGATACACTACCGCACAGCTGGCCGCAGGACCTCCACAAGTATGTGTTTCCCCCAGTGAGCCTTCTCAGGAAGGACGAGGAGCAGGTCCTTATGATTGTGCCTCATTGGCCCACCCAGACTTGGTTCTCTGAACTGGTGCTCCTTGCGACAGCCCCTCCCTGGCCAATTCCTATGAGGAAGGACTTCCTTACTCAGAGAAGGGCACCCTCTGGCACACACGTCCTGATCAATGGAACCTGCATGTATGGCTCCTGGACGGGATGCGACAGGTTTGAGTACCCTACCACCTCAGGTGGTAGCTACCATCACTTCAGCTAGAGCCTTGTCCACGTGACACGCCTATGCTTTGAAGTGGAACCTCTTCATCACCTGGTGTTCTTCTCGCCGATAAGATCCCAGAAAATGCCCGATCGGGTCAGTGCTTTTTTCTTCCTCCAAGAAGGGTTGGAACGAAGGCTGTCTCCTTCCACCCTGAAGGTTTACGTGGCTGCGATCTCTCCGCACCGCGACCTTGTGGAGTCGAAAACAGTAGGTCAACACGACCTGGTCGTCAGGTTCCTGAGGGGGGCGAGGAGAATAAATCTTCCTCGCTCTCCTCTCATACCCTCTTGGGACCTTGCAGTGGTCTTATCTCCCCTGCAAGTCAAGTCACCTTCATTTATATAGCTCTTTTAACAATATGGACTGTTTCAAAGCAGCTTTACAGTGATAATAGGAAATTAAAGTAACAGAGATTGTTTTGGCTTTACAGCAGCTCTAGAATAAAGTTATTGTCCAGCTAAAGTTAGTTTAGATTGATTCACTTCCGTCCCAACGATCATTAGTTATTAACTTAGGGGCCGCTAACACGACACTGTTCTAACAGAAAATTATTTCATGAAATCCGGCCGCTGAATTTGCATAAAACAGTGCCTGGTGGCTCTGAAAAAATTTTATCGCTTCCGCGTAGCCACGTGAATCGGAATTATCCTGACAACATTTTATCAGTACAGAGGTAAAGGGAAGGAGGCCTTCACAAGGGAGAGACTAGTTGACACTTCAGGACTGCGTTGCCGTTGTGTCCAGGCGCAGGTCCTTCATCAGATCCGGATACGGCCTGGATCCGGCGGACTGCGGTAAACCTCGGGATAAACAGAGAGACAAATATTAGCGTAGACGCCATCCTTCTTATGATGTACAAAGTACATCAGGATTTATGGGAAGTGTTCCCGGTTCCGGCTGATCTAAACTATGCAGCATAACATTGAATTAGAGAAGTCTATAATGTGTCATGTGTATGCTAAGCCAAAGAGATGTGTTTTTAGTCTAGATTTGAACTGACAGACTGTGTCTGCTTCCCGGACAATGTTAGGAAGATTGTTCCAAAGTTTTGGTGCTAAATAGGAAAAGGATCTACCGCCAGCAGTCGATTTTGATATTCTAGGCATTATCAACTGGCCAGAATTTTGAGATTGCAATAGACGTTAAGGAGTATAATGCGTTAAAAGCTCGCTCAAGTACCTGAAGAGAGCTCCCTTCGAGCCATTGCGTTGCAGGTGAAGGGCATTGGAAGACAGCCGCTGTTGGTGTGATTAGCCCTAAAACAGGCAACGTGTCTCACGAGATACATAGTTTTTATTGTCTTTTTTGGGGCATAAGAACAATTTTTTTCATCAAATTATTTTATCACTTATGACAGCCTGGTCTGTCTTGAGTATGCTGGTCACATAATTTGCTTCAAATTTGTTGTGATCAATTACTCAGCCTGACCTAAATCCAACATGGCTGCCAGTGGTGCAGAACATTCAGATTTTGAGATAAGTAAATATATATTAAACTTACTTTTCTTCTGAAAAAAAAACAAAACAATACTGCTAACATTAATTGTGAACATTGTCTTAAGGCGCTGAAGGAGAAAATTAAGTAATATGTTGTTCATGTTGTTATTTAGCACGTTTTGAAATGTATGTGTCTCCTGAGACACGTTGCCTGTTTAGGGTATAAAAAAGGGATTAAACTAGCTCTATTTAAAATGCACTATTCAAACTTAAATGATTGTAATTCAAGAATGCTTTGGAATATAGACCTAAGTTTGGTCTTGTTTTAAAGAAAACAGTCAGCAGATTATTGCTGAAGTGAAATCACTTCAAAAAATGAAAGTATGAAAAAGTTAAGGAAGTTTAAAACTTACATTAAATCAAATATACTGTACTTAATATTTATTCTTTTTTATAAAATATGTATTTTACAAAATATTTTTTACTATAAAATTGCTATAAAATCAAAGCCATATATCTAACCAAGTTGTGTTCCAAATTTGAAGTTGATATCACAAAAATTGAAGTTCCCATGAGATTTTGTTTATGCATAATACCAAAAATAGCCACTGGGTGACTTACATTCCATTGAATTTAATTGTATGCATTCTGCCATAACAAATTAATAAATTTCTGTCCAAATATCACTTCTGTCACAAAATATGGAACCTTGAGACTCAGACCTTTCTGACAATATGTGTTTTGTCAAGATTAGAAAAGGTTTTGATCATAAATTATGAAACATGACGATGCCCAAAAGGGGAGGAGCCCGATAAAAGAATTTAGAGTACCGTTTCTATGGTAACACAACGTCCAATTTCAAAAGGGGTTTCACGGGCTGAATCTTGAGTTTGTAAGCTTTCGAATGATATATAATTTGTCAACATTAGATCAGGTGAACTACGGGATATAATTGTTTTAAACATACAGTGGCAGTAACAGTTAACAGATTAATGACTTGGTCCTTTTTTATACCCTAATCAGGCAGCGTATCTCAGGAGACACAACTCATAAAATCCAAAATATATCAAATTTAAAAAAAAATTCTTTTGGATATGTTTTATTTAAGTCCAGATGATATAAAAAATTAAATGAAATTATTTTTTGCTTAGCATTTTCCACTCTTGCCTGTTTAAGGGTTAGATTGGGACCCCCATTTTGTCAGTCACTGACGTAACTCGGAGTGACTGAATAAAAGGGAACGTCTCAGTTACGTATGTAACCCTCGTTCCCTGAGGAGGGAACGGAGATGTTACGTCCCTCTGCCACAACCGCTGTACCACTGGAACAGTCTGGAGTTCAGTCTCGGCTCCTCAGCAGGAAAACATAATGCGAGATAGCCAGCGTCCCTCATTTTATACCCACGTGGTGGGGCGGAGTTGCGCTATGCAAATTCTGCAGACCCATGACATTTTCTTGCCATTGACTCGTTTTGTAGAACTTGAAGGTGATAGGCTTCTGAGCGAAACCTCCATTTCATCAGTCACTGACGTAACGTCTACATTCCCTCCTCAGGGAAAGAGGGTTACATATGTAACCGAGACATTTTGTCTGTGACTCGAGTTTGCTTGTTACCGAGTTAATGGAGGAACTGCATATTTTTTGTCGTTGTTTTATTGGAGTATTTTTGTTGATCAGTGCTTCAGAGCAATGAGTAGGGTTGGGCATCGAGAACCGGTTCCAACTTGGAACTGTTTAAAAAATAACGATGGCATTGGAATTCTTTAGAAAATTTGTTTTCGGTTCCAAACGCGCAAGTTTTGGTCCATAGTGGCCACCGGATTTCCGGAAGTGCTTGCCGTGCCTGCTTGTTCTGTTGCAGCCATGGAGCACGGTAAGCGCCGCTCAAAAGTGTGGCTTTATTTCACCTTAAAAAAGCCTGGGTCAGCACAGTGCAAAACATGTGACAAACTTATTTCTTGCACAGGAGGATGCAATACAAATATGACTAAACACCTATGCCTGCATGGTGTACAAATTAACAAGGAGCGTAGCGTGTTCGATGTGCTGCGCATGTCCACTGTCTCGTCCTCCTCAGGCAACCCTGCGCTAACCAACGTTTGTAACGTTACCTCGTCACAATCAGGTAAGTGATTGTAGTGTAACAAAGCGCTTGACCAAATTGCTAATTGCATCTATAAATCTGTTTTTTGGTCTGGTGCAGAGGCATTCCTTATTTTCTCCCACATGGGCTGCAGCTCCCAAAACTAAAACTCATTATTGAATTAAAATAAAATGTTCCTCTGTGAAATGAGCCTGTGACATGTTTTGACTCCACCTCTCAAAGAATCAGAATCGAGAATCTAAAAGAACCAAAATCGAAAGGAAGAATCGGAATCAGAATCGTTCAAATCAAAACGATGCCCAACCCTAGCAATGAGACATGCACATGCTCAAAAAAGCGCATGTGGGAAGTTTGAGTGTGTGTGTATGTGTGTGTGTGTGTGTTAGAGTAATGGATGCGTGTGTGAGCGGATTTCACAACCCTCAGCGCAAGGGGGCAGAGGCACAAATGAAGGCCGTTTATCTTGTCTCTCCAGAGCCAGTTATTTTTAATTCCCAGCTTATGGGAGAGATAATAAGACATGTTCAATTTATGTCAGCTGACAGAGAGCTTCCCCTGTTAACAGACATGCCCCCAAAATATTGCCTGGAAACCTAGAAGCACGCTCTACACCTGCACACGCTCGATTTATTCTGCATCAGCCACCCCAACATGTGTGTGTATGATTAGTATCCTGACCCAAAAGCTTGTGGTGCATGAACTCCTCCAGTTCCTTATTCTCAGCAGAGCTCAGTTCCACCTGTCAGAGGTGCAAATGAAGCGATTCATGAGTGATGAGGTTTGGGCAGAACATCAGATAGCATTATTATGAGGGGGAGTCCGTATAGAGGAACAAATGAAAGATAACAGGATACATGATAGTGAACTGTGGGATGTCGCCATTGCTAACGTGGAGGAGCCAGAGATCTTAATTCGGGCACAATGAATTGCAACCCTATAGTTTGGTAAGTTGATGTGAGAGATATTATTGCCTTGTCTTTCTCTTTTTGCTGCTGAACTTGGCCGTTGCTTGAGGGCCATGACATGACCCCTGACAGTGGCCATTTTTACAGGTTTCATCATGAAAATGTTATTTCAATGTGTGTTAATATCATCTTAACCTTAACCATTAAATTTTAGACAAAAGAATAAGCATTTTAGTTAATGATAAATAAAAAAATTGTTAAATGTCTATCTTAAATTAAACATCCACTATACTATTCAAAAGTTTGGGGTCAATAAAATTAATAAACGTCTCGATTACGTATGTAACATTAGTTCCCTTTCAAGGGAACTCGAGCTGCATCGAGACGCTGTGGGAACGCCCCTGCGTGATTCGTCATGAAGCACGTATAAAATCAGTTCAATGGCGTGATGGAACGTCATGTGACGTCATCAACTAGGACACTATAAAGCATACCTGGAACAAACAGTCACTAGATTCTGGGTCTTCAGCAAGCGCTCTGTGTGAATCTGTCTATTTATTGTCGTTTTTCCACAAGCATAAAATATACATAGACAGGTATAATGGCGAGCAAACAGCTTTTGGATCGTGTATTTGTCCCTGCCCTTGCTTCATTACGAGTGGGGACACACGCGATTTATGTGTTGTTTGTTTGGGAGTGGAGCATGCACAGTCAGCTCTAGTAAAAGGGGGCTGACAGTGTTCATTCATAAATTCCCGACGTGTAACATATGCACTGTTGAGAGTTTTAGCTCTGCTCCTGTTGGCTTTCTTCTCGAGGGAAGAACGTCAAAAAAAATTATTTGGCTCAGATCTCGCGTTTGCCGTGGCAGCGCGTAGATTATGGGTCTGCATATCTGCAATAAGAATTTAATGGCTTAGATCACACGTTTGCCGAGGCAGCGTGTAGATTACGGGTTTGCAATAAGAATCTAGTGGCTCAGATCTTGCGTTTGCCAAGGCAGCGCGTAGATTATGGGTCTGCATATTTGCAACACTAATCTAGAGGCTCATCTCGCATTTGCCGATGTAATGTGTAGATAATGGGTCCACAATGTATGACATGCACAGGGAACTGAGCAGACAGGAATTTCCCTTTCTCTCTTTCTCTTATGATTGTGTGCAAACTAATTATGTATTCTTTATTGTTTGAGATTATAATATTCAGCCTGTCATTCAGAACATGCATTCTTGTCTGCTTGTTTCTGGCTGCCTTTAATTTAAATTAAATTAAATGTTAAATACTCTTCTGATTTGAAGTCTATATTAATACACTATTGTCACGGGGACACACAGGAAAATAGGTAGATCCAAATGCAGTATGGAAGTAGGTGTTTATTAAAGCATAATCCATCTCGTAGTCATCCAGGCAAGGTTCAAAGTCCATGTTAGCAATCCAAATACAAATAAACAAAACAAGAAACAGGCAAGGAACACAGAACTCAGAAGTGTGGTGACCATATACAATGACTCCGTGACAAGGACAGAAACAGACAGGGTATTTATACACAGAACTAAACAATGTAATTAGAAACAGCTGTGTGCAATGATGAGTGATGAGAACAGACAAAGGATTGTGGGAAATGCAGTTCCAGAATGAATGGTGACAGTATGGGGAAGAGACCTCTAGTGGACAACCCAGGGAAACACAACCAGACACTGTGACATAACCCTCCCTCTACGGAGCGGCTACCAGACGCTCCACGACAAAAATGACAAAACACAAGAGTTCAGGAGGGAGGTGGAACGGTGGAGGATCAGGGGGAGGGATGGTGGGCCAGGTCCATGAAGAGAGACAGGAACAAGGGGTGAGGGCTTAACCGGGGACCAGGGCGAAACAGAGAGTCCATCGGGCGGCCAGGGCGAAACGGAGAGTCCATCGGGCGGCCAGGGCGAAACAGAGGGTCCATCGGGCGGCCAGGGCGAAACAGAGGGTCCATCGGGCGGCCAGGGCGAAACAGAGAGTCCATCGGGCGGCCAGGGCGAAACAGAGAATCCTTCGGGCGGCCAGGGTGGTGAAGACCCCTCGGGCGGCATAGACCCTTCCGGCGGCCAGGGCGGCGAAGTCCCCTTGGGCGGCCAGGGCGGTGAAGACCCTTCGGGCGGCCAGGGCGGTGAAGACTCCTCGGGCGGCCAGGGTGATGAAGACCCCTCGGACGACCATGGCAGAGGACGACCTCTGGAACAGACACTGGCACAGGCTCCGGCTCAGGAACAACTGGCTCCGGCTCAGGAACAGCAGACACCGACTCTGGAACAGCAGGCACTGGCTCCGGTTCTGGAACAGGCTCAGGAACAGACACCAAAACTGTAACAGCCACAAGAACAGACACAAACACAGAAACAAACACTGGTTCAGGAACAGGCGCTGGCTCCGGCACAGCAGACACTGGCTCCGGCTCTGGAACAGGCACTGGCTCTGGCTCCTGAACAGCAGACACTGGCTCCGGCTCAGGAAAAGCAGACACGCGCTCCGGCTCTGAAACAGGCACTGGCTCTGCCTCCGGCTCAGGAACAGGCACTGGCTCTGCCTCCGGCTCTGGAACAGGCACTGGCTCTGCCTCTGGGACCGGAACAGCACAGACTGGCATCTCCAAGATCCGAGCCAGACGCTCCAGATAGTCCGTCACAACCTTGGCGGCCACGCCAAAGGGGATCTCTGGCTCTGTCCCAGACTGAACATACGGAACGTGATCAGTCTCTCGCTGGGCAGACGGGACGTGAACAGTCTCTCGCTGGGCAGACGGGACGTGAACAGTCTCTCGCTGGGCAGACGGGACGTGAACAGTCTCTCGCTGGGCAGACGGGACGTGAACAGTCTCTCGCTGGGCAGACGGGACGTGAACAGTCTCTCGCTGGGCAGACGGGACGTGAACAGTCTCTGACTGGGCAGATGGAACGTGAACAGTCTCTGACTGGGCAGACGTGACGTGAACAGACTCTGACTGGGCGCAAGGGCTGTGTCTCCTCCTTCTCCTTCTCCGGACCACCGGACTCTAAACCACCGGAACAGGGACCACCGGACTTGGGACCACCGGAACAGGGACCAACAAACTCGGGACCACCGGACTCTGGACCACCGGGACACTAGAGAGACGGGAAGTCTTCCTCCTCCTTGTCCGCGAGCAATTGGGTGCTGTTCTCTCCCCGGAATTATTCCGGGAGCGCAGCATTCTCTTCCCTGATACGAGCACACAAAGCATAACACTCATCTAACGTCATGCGTGGCTCCTCCTCTTCAGCTTGATTCCCATTCCGCTGTCTCCTCTCCCTTTTCGTGATTGAGGAAAAATCACGAAAATTCATACCGCTGGATCTATATGGAGACGGAGTCATTCTGTCACGGGGACACACAGGAAAATAGGTAGATCCAAATGCAGTATGGCAGTAGGTGTTTATTAAAGCATAATCCATCTCGTAGTCATCCAGGCAAGGTTCAAAGTCCATGTTAGCAATCCAAATACAAATAAACAAAACAAGAAACAGGCAAGGAACACAGAACTCAGAAGTGTGGTGACCATATACAATGACTCCGTGACAAGGACAGAAACAGACAGGGTATTTATACACAGAACTAAACAATGTCCTTAGAAACAGCTGTGTGCAATGATGAGTGATGAGAACATACAAAGGATTGTGGGAAATGCAGTTCCAGAATGAATGGTGACAGTATGGGGAAGAGACCTCTAGTGGACAACCCAGGGAAACACAACCAGACACTGTGACAACTATGTTCAGAATTTCACCTAGATCGCTTCTACTTGTCTGGTTGATATTTGGCTACATTTAATTTTCTCAAAAATTAAATATGTACTCATCTGATCTTTGAGGAGTTAAATGTCTGTATTAATATACTATTCAGCTTTTTCGTCCAGACCGTGTTTACTTGTCTGGTTGATATTTGGCTGCATTTAATTTTTGAGAAAATTAAATATGTACTCATCTGATCTTTGAGGAGTCACTTAATTCTGAGGAAATAAATGGTGAATTCCTGGGGGGAAATGGATAACAGAAGGAGGGTTTAAGAGGGGTCAGTTCGGTTATTTTCTGCGGTCATCAGTTTCAGGTTGCTGGATTGGCTTCTCAAGCTATATTAGAGACTACGTTTCTCCGCAGGTCTATCCCCCTCCAAACTACATGGCGGCCTTAGCTGCTTACCACGTCCCTTTAAGTGGTGTATCCTTGGGGAGACACCCTCTAGTAACATTTCCCTGGTGGCACTGTGAGGCGTCAGACAAAAGAAACTAGGGGTATGGTTGTTTCTAAAACATTATTGTCAGGATATTTCCCTCCAATATGTTTGTGATGTGGCAGGATGTTTGGCCCCTCGCCGCACACATTAGTGAGGTTTTTGACCTTGACCTCGGCTCCACTCCAGGGTCGCAGGTGCTTTTGTCTTGGTGTGCGCAGAGATTTCACACGGACAGGAACTTGTTACTATGGCGTCATGGGTATAGTTACATCACAGTGTCTCGTTCCCTCTTCAGGGAACCAGCACGCTGTGGGAACGCCTCTGCGTGATTGCGTCATGAAGCACGTATAAAACCAGTCCAATGGCGTGATGGAACGTCATGTGACGTCATCGACCAGGAAACTATAAAGCCCATCTGAACCAAACAGCGTCAGCATCTGATAGGCTGAAGCAAGTCGATCACGGGCATACCGGAAGTATGGCAGGTTGATGCTGGGTCTCGTTCCCTCTTCAGGGAACTAGGGTTACAGTACATACGTAACCGAGACGTTCCCTTTCAAGGGAACTCGAGCTGCATCGAGATGCTGTGGGAACTCTAATACCCACGCAGCCATAAGAGCAAGTGTTCGTCTGTGTGAAATCAATGCGCACATCTATGCGAAAACACCAGCGCCCCTGGATTGGTGCAGCCATACTCCTACAGGAGTTGGCCCGTACAGCCAAAGGTGCAGGCTGACTGGCCGACTCATAAGCAAGTGAGATGGCCTCGACCACCCACTTGCTCATCCTCTGCTTAGATGCCGGGCATCCCTTTGTGGGTACCCTAAAGCAAACGAACAGTGTTCAGACTTTCTCCACAGTTCTGTGGACGTAAGCATCTAAGGCCCTAACTGGGAAGAGCAGATAAAGTTTCTCTAGGTCTGACGTCCAGAGGAGGACAGAAGGCCTGAAGTACTCTAGGTCTTACAGTAGTAGTAGGAACCTTAGGAACGTAACCTGGTCTTAGGGTAAAGAAAAACCCTTGATCATACCAGGAGCAAATTCGATGCACGAGGGAGATACAGAAAGTGTTTGAATGTCTCCAATTCTCCTGAGAGACGAAATAGCGAGAAGAAAGACAGTCTTTAGAGAGATATTCTCAGAAACTTTCTCAATGGGCTCGAATAGTGCTAGGGAGAGGCCTTCTATACAACAGCCAAGTCCCATGTTGGCACCCTCGTGGGGCTGGATGGCTGAGTGAGAACCACAGTGGACAATGCATGGTCTCTTGGGATGCAAACAGGTCGGCCTCGGCTTGACCAAAGTTCTCCCAAAGGAGCTCCACCACCTTGGGGTGGAGTCTCCACTCCCCGGGCCTTAGCCCCTGCCTCGACAGGATGTATGCCCCCTGATTTAACCCTTTGATGCACAACACCCCCTGACAGGACATGTTTTTGTTTTAACCCTGAAATTGTTTTAAACCTGATTCAATTAGTCAGCAACACATTAAGCCCTTGAGCTTTTAATTAATTGAATCAGGTGTGCCATTTCAGGGTTAAAACAAAAACATGTCCTGTCAGGGGGTCCCTGCAGGAGAGGTTGAGAACCACTGGTCTAAAGTGACCCGACTGAGTTTTTATTTTCTATATCTTTGCAAGAAATTAATTTAATCATTCAGTATTCCAGGTATTCTTCAAATAACTTGTTTTTGATCATCACAAATCCTTATTTTTATTGTTCCTTTCTTAATTTTTGAATAAAAATTGTTTTTGTATCTCAACCCTTCTAATGCACAACATGGGTCTAAAAAGACCCATATTCATTTCCTATGTTATTTCAGTCATGGCTGAGTGTTTCTTTGCTGAATCTTTAAAGTATATGTATTTTATAATTTGTTATTCCAGGTAGCCTATTCATTAAATATCTTGTTTTTGATTTCCACAAATCATTATGTTTATGTTTCCTTTCTTACTTCATATACAAACACAGTTTCTGTATTTCTACATCAATTTTACATACACGGGTCTAAAATGACACGTATTCATTTCCTATGTTATTTCAGTCATGGCTGAGTGTTTCTTTGCTGTATCTTTAAAAATATATGTATTTTATCATTTGTTATTCCAGATATTCATTAAATATTTATATTTATGTTTCCTTTCTTACTTTATAGACAAACACAGTTTTTGTATTTCTACATCAATTTTACATACATGGGTCAAAAATGGCCCATATAGAAACCTTTGATATTCATACATTTTTGTAAGTAGGAACATATTTACTGCATATACTATTACTATAGTATTACATAATACTATTTACCTGCCACACATTTCACAACTCAACACAGCTGCTTTTGTATATTTGATGCAAGTCTCATTTTATTTTAACCACAGAAAATATCTTATATTTTGTAAAAGATAGCTGGACATAATATGTAAATATTAGGCTATGGTTACCTTGACCATGAAGTCCTAGTGAGAAATTACTTGTGAGAAAGAGAAACATGTCCAATACTATTAGCTAGCTAGCTGTTGACATATTCTATTCTAGCTTGCTAATGTTAGCTACACTAAAAAAAGATGGGTTTTTAAAGTTTATTTACATGTAATAGGCCTAAAAGTTCTATTAAGAACCATATCATCTTGAATAAGCCTTCATATGCTGAAATGGTTCTATGTGTTAAGAGTTTAGGGTTTAGTTTAGGGGCGCAATCGCAGACCCCCCTGATGGCGCAGAACAGCGCAGATCTAAAATCGGATGAAACCCACCCATGGGTACGCCAAAACCTGCACAGAATTCACGTTATAAATCCCAGTCAGTGGAAGATTGTGCGCACATGTGTCTCCTCCCTGAAATAACCATATATGGAGCTTACAACGCCTAGTTTTACTATGCATATCCTCATCTGCATATCATTTGCATATGATTATTCATCCATGTCATAACATGTTTAACGGTACAAGACATTAGGAAAATATGAAATACAGATGTGCCGTCACATTAGTTACATTAATAAAAATAATTTAGTAGCCTATCCTTGCCTTGTTTTTGAATCAATAAATCAAATATTGTAAAATACATTTCAGAGAAAGTTGTTCTCAATCTTTTCCACTGGCCAAGAGTATTTTTAATTGATTTATATTTTTAATGGAAACAGATAGACCTTGTTGTGCATTATTTGCACAAAACTATTTTCTCAGACAATCTGCTATTATCATGATAAGCAATTATCTCTGTAGTTAAAACATTAAAACACAGCATGCCAGAGGAAAAGTGTTCGAAAGCATAGAATTCACAACAAATATTTCTATTTATTGAATATAAAAAATGTTATAACTTCTCAGTAATTATGTCATGTAATTTAAGTGTTTAACTCCATTAATGAGAATGGCATATTTATTCTAAATGTTTATATCAGAAGTAAAACACAGTTTATCATTATTTTATTTATTTAAACAGTTATTGTGAACATGCACTGTATTTATGATTAGGACTTATAATGAAGATTTACGGTTTTAGATAGGCTATATATGCGTCAGTTTCACTAAACGGCCCAACGTGCTCGCTGGCTCGGACATTTAAGAAGGGATGGATGTTTCCTTCATGTGATAGGCTTGGTGAGTGAAATTATATTTGTATTATATTTATGTATATAATTTATAATTTTCTTTAGATTTTCTGTCTAAAAGTGACCAAAAAGACCTTTAACTCCAGCTCACCATCGGTGTCGCCAAACTGCTCCATCTCCAAAATGTTCGTACGCATAGGTCAGAGTTTGTGTAACAGATTAGAAGTCTGTTGATTTTAAATAAATCTAGATTCAGATTCCCAGCCACACCAACACAGCGAGAAAGACACAAGAAATATATATATAAAAATAGTATTTTATTATTTTAAGAGTTAAGTTTACAATAACTATATTAAAATAAAATCTCCTCAAAAACCCGGAGAGACAATAAAACTATGGATTGTCCAATGTTCTGTCCTAGGGTGAAACAATACCCAAGTCCAGTCCAGTCTGGAGTCAGCTCCTTGTTTCCCCTGTCGCCGGCACAGAATATCATGCTTCAGCGGGGCTTCAAATAGCCTATTCCAAATCCAGAAGACCAGAGCCAGGAATTCCGCGGTGCCGCTCCGCTTCTGTCAGTGGAGAAATCATGAAATCAATAGGCAGCCTGCTCGTAGCCGGCAACTTCAAAACAGTCTCGCGGGACTAGAGTGGCAACTTTCCTGTACTTCATGTGGGCTCATCAATAATACTGCCGTATCCGCTGCTCTGCCGTCGGCACCTTCACAGAAATGAACAACAACTAAACGACTCCTTTAGCTCGAATGCAAAGAAAACATACACACGCATCAGTGTAGGAGAAAAGGACCACTTCCCTTTAATCAGAGTTTTGTGAGCATTGACACTGCAAAGTCCAAGAGTCGGCTCCACCAAGGCACAAAAGATCCAGTCAGCAGCAACACCGAGGGAAAAGAAGATTCGCAAGCCAGTCCGCTACCGCACACGGCACGTCCATCCGCCCAGAGCGTTATTTTTCCACTCTGTAAGAGATCTAGCCTCCTTTTATTGGGAGTGATCTGATCAGCTGGCAAATTAGATTTCTGATGTGAACGGGGTTCTACAGGTGTGTCAATTAGTGTTTGTTGTTGCAGTTTGTGAAAGAGGGAAAACAGTACTATCAAATGTCCAGCAACATCACATCAAACAATATAATTAATCCACAGCAAACCATAAGGAAAAACTCACAGCAAACAAATATAAAGTTTTAAAAGAAACAATCGCTATATCAATCAATAACAATTCCCAAAATGAAATAAGGTTAACCATCAATCACACTGCTCCACTTGTTTATATTATGACACTCCTCCCCCCTTTAACAGTTGTCATCCCGACAAAGTCTTAGTCTCCATACCTGTCTGGAGGCCTACCCCTATTTTGTCTCTGGGACCTACACAGGGGTGATCTATCTCCTGGCTCAGGTCTCACAATAGGGGCTACTGGGTCATCGTCCTCTGAAACTGCAGGAGGGGCACATGCTATGGGCACAACGGTCAGAGGTAACAAAGGCCCAGGATACAAGGCATTCAAAAATTGGGGTTCACCATTTCAGTCTGTGGGGCTTGTTGAGGATCCTGAGGGGGGTTGAAAAGGGAAGGCCTTATGCCTTGTTCAGATTACACAATTTTTTTTGTCTGTTACGATAGTCACTGTGTCAGATTACGCGATTTTGACTCCAAAAATCATGTCGTGTCGTGGACAAGAAACATGTCAAACTACACGTTGCTTCCTGACCAGTCATCGCGTGCCGTCTTTAACGACGCACGTGATGTCATCGAGAAGGCGAAACTAGTAGCGAGTGACTTCCGGAAACTAACGTAAACAAACAATGGATGAAGCGGTGAGTGTTGTATTGGCTGTCCTGTGTTCAGAAAAACGTAAAAAAAGAAAGAAAACCCGACAATGGACACGTTCCTGGATTGCTCGAAGAGGACAGTATGGGCTGTCAATCCTCCAAAGAGAACTTGAGGTAAAATATTGTTTTCTTATCTATTTTTACTTTTAGCCAGTAGTACAAGTAAAAATCTGTCACTCATACACACACACGCACTCACTCACACATACACATACATACATAATCTCACACACACACACACACACACACACACACACACACACACACACACACACACACACACACACACACTCAAACTCACTCACTCTCGTTCATTCACACATACATGGCCTACATACGCGCACACACACACACACACACACACAGACTCGCTCACGCACTCACTCATACACACGCACACACTCACTCATACACATACATACATAATCACACAAACAATTTGCTCTATAGCGAAGGAAAATGTAATGAATGATTAGCTAGCTTAATGCTAATTTCAGTACTCACTGGGTTGCTGAAGTGTTTCCGCTATCGTTCGCCAGCATTTTTCTTTTTGTATTCTGTCATGGTACTCCCTCGATGACACATCATATAGGCAGGAGTACTGTTGCCACAGCTCCACGAACCTTTCCTCCATGTCATAACTCCACCTAGTAGCACCATCGTCTCTCTTTCGTTTCGCCATTTTTGAAAGTTGTGTACGGAAAAGCTTCTGTGCTCCTATTGGTCAACCTCATACATGTGACGGAACCCGTCGTGGACGACCGTTAAAAAAATTAAACATGCTAGTCTCTTTGTCGTGAAGCATCGCAGACGCGACGTAGGTTGTCGCACACTATGACACACTATACAAGATGATACGATCGAATCTTGCGTCCCGACGTCCGTTGTCGTTTACGAATCCCCACGACACCCTACGTCAAACGGATCGTGCCAAAATCGGGCTAAAACCGTGTAATCTGAACCAGGCATTAGGTGATTACGATGAATTGTCCTGATGGGGCCTTCTTTTCCTTCAGGCCTTCCTTTATCTGAAAAACTAGCAGGCCTGGACATAGTTGATCAACAACCACGTAGAGTTGGGGCTGCCAGTGAGGTGCCAACTTCCCTTGTTCTCTGCGTCGGAAGTTGTGCAAGAGCACTAGCTCTCCGGGCAACAATGGGAGGTTCTTTGTTTTCTGATCGTATCTGACCTTGTCCCGCATTCTGCTCTCTCTAGTTTTTGCTGCCACCTGTCTATAGACTCTCTGTAGGGTCTGGTTGTGTTGGTGAACCCAACCCTCCAAGTCTTGTCTTTGGCTCAATGGTGGCGCACCAACAGCCGTTTCCACTGGCAGGCGGGCGTGTCGGCCAAACATGACAAAGTGTGGGGTCAGTCCACTGGTCTCATGAGGGGTGTTGTTATACATCTGCAGGAGAGTCGGCAAGTGATCTGGGCACCGCACTTGGTCTTCTGGACTCAGTGTTCCTAGAAGAGACAGAACAGTCTTATTAAACCTTTCGCAGGCCCCATTTCCTTGGGGCCTGTAGAGTGTGGTTCGGACTTTAACACACACATACAGACTGCACAGCTGTGCCACCATGGTCGACTCAAAGGTCGCTCCTTGATCTGAGAGGATTTTTTCTGGACATCCCCATGGCTGGATGAGGTGGCGCCAAAGGGCACGTGTCGTAGTGGCTGCTGTCTGGTCTTTTGTATGGACAGCCCATCCGTACTTTGAGAAAAGATCAGTTATTACCAACAGATAAGGATAAGTGTCACCATGCCTACCAAGAGACAAATAGTCAATTGAAACGGTTTCCAAAGGGTATGATACAAGAATAAGCACCAAGGGTGCCCTTACCTCTGGTTCTCTTTTCTGTTGAGTGCAAATTGCACATTTGGATGCCCATTCTTGCAAGTCCGCACCCATCCCGGGCCAGTAAAAAGTTTTTCTCAGCAAGCCCTCAATCTTGGCTATTCCCATATGGCCTGAGGCATTGTGATACTTCTCCCACAACTTATAAGTCTTGTCTGTGGGAACCACAATTTGGTGGAGGCTCAACCCAGTATGCCACTCTTGGGCCCTCCGCTGTAACACACCCTCCTGGATGTGTAGTCGACTCCATTCTCTTAAGAGGTGTTTTGTTGCAGGCAGACACGCTTTCCTCTCCTCGGCTCCTGGAAAACAATTCACAACCACCCAACCCTTCATTTGGGCCACCGTCTGATCTTTCTCCTCCCAATCCTTCCAATGGTCTTCGGCTTCTGTGCTGACCTCTGACTCCACCACTGTTGTCTCCACTTGGGCCTGTCGGTCGGATCCTGTTTCCTGTGGTAACCTGGACAAAACATCAGCATTACGATTGGAAGCACCAGGGCGATACTTAAGTTCAAAGTCAAAATTCGCCAGCTGTGCTGCCCACCGCTGTTCTGTGGCCCCCAAGTGTGCAGTGGTTCAGGTGGACAAGGGGGTTTTTATCTGTGAAGGCCAAGAATTTATTGCCCCACAAATACTCTTTAAACTTTTCGGTGACAGCCCATTTAAAGCTCCAGTAGGTCACTTTTGTAAACAAGTATTTGTTAAAACTGTCATTATGTCCTGACAGTAGAATATGAGACAGATAATCTGTGGAAAAAATCAAGCTCGTCTGGCTCCTCCCTGTGGTCCTATTGCCATTTGCAGAAATACACCGCTCCCGGTCAGAAACAACCAATCAGAGCCAGGAGGAATGTCTTAGCAGTGTCAATCACGCTCGTGTACGCGCTGATCACCCCTCTCTTGCACAGCGCGAGCGCGTACCGTCGTTCGTGACTCTCCTGTTCGAACTCCTGTTCGAAGAAGTTTAGTTCTCCTGTTCGAACTTTTTTCGAGTCATTTCGTTCATTCAACGAACGAAATGACTCGAAAAAAGATTTGTTCATTTTGATGAACGAGTTCGAACAGGATCACGAACGTACATCATAGAACAGAGCAAGGCGAGCATTTGTGCTTATAAAACTTAAAGTTTTGTATTTATTTTTTAAATGACCGATCGTTTCGCTAGATAAGACCCTTATTCATCGTCTGGTATCGTTTAAAGCCCTTTGAATCTGCACTGAAACTGTCATTTGGTCCTTGAAACGTTTGTGTCCTATATTGAAGTCCATTATATGGAGAAAAGGCCTGGAATGTTTTCATCAAAAACCTTAATTTCTTTTCGACTGAAGAAAGAAAGACATGGACATCTTAGATGACATGGGGGTGAGTAAATTATCAGCAAAAGTTTTTTTTAAAAGTGAACTAATCCTTTAACGTTATTTTACTAGCTATTTATAACTTATAGAAAGAGTGCAACGTTATAAAGTTACATGTATTGCAAAATACATAATGATTTGAGGACCAAGTTTGTAGTCAAAGTATGGGCAGGCCATAGTCAATGTAAAGCATATTGTTGATGTTTCGTCCCTATTAGTGAATGTTCCATAACTGTTTATAATCTGCCGTCATCAGTGGTCCTGCTTACTAACCTGCGCGTTCACGGCAGGCTCCGCTGTGGGGGAGGAGCTGTGGAGGGAGGGCTGTAGCGCAGCAGAGAGCAAGGGGGTTGGACCTGGAAGTTGTGCTTGTTCAAATTTTCAGGCTAAGTCAACATTTTCTCAAAACTCCCTACTGCAACTTTAAGGGCTAGAAACTCCAGTTTAAAAGAACTGTACTTTTGGTCATTCCTCTCAGTGGGGTTAAGGCTCCTGCTGGCGTAAGCTATAACCCTTTCTCTGCCATCCTGTAGCTGTGCCAACACAGCCCCCAAACCTCCCAGACTGGCGTCAGTGTAAAGATGGAAGGGTTTTGAGAAGTCTGCATATGCCAAGATTGGGGCACTCACCAGAGCAGTCTTCAGAGAATTGTATGCCATCTGGCAGTCTGGGGTCCAGTCGATGGCAGCATTTCCTCTCCGCATACTAGCAGAACCTACTAGGAGAGCATTCAGGGGTGCTGCTATTTTAGAAAACCCTTTCACAAATATTCTGTAGTGCCCCACAAACCCAAGGAATGCTTGTACCTGCTTAATGGTAGAGGGGATGGGCCAGTTCTCAATGACAACTGTCTTTTCCGGATCTGTGGATATTCCCTCATCAGAGATGACGTGACCAAGGTAGGTGACTTTCCTCTGGAACAGGCTGCATTTATGAGGCTGCAACTTTAAGCCATGGGCTGTCAGCTTCTCAAAAACCTGCTCCAGGTGATTGATGTGTGTGTCGAAGTCTGGGGCAATATCATCCAAGTAGATCAGGAGAAAGTCGTGGACCTGCCCGCCCAGGCACCGCTGCATCAAGCGTTGAAATGTTGCAGGTGCATTACAGAGGCCAAAGGGCATCCTCTGGAACTCGTACAAGCCCAGGGGTGTAGTGAATGCAGTCTTCTCTCGATCCTTCGGATCCACATCTACTTGCCAATATCCACTGGCCAGGTCAAGGGTAGAATACCAAGCAGCTTGCTTGAGGCTGGTGAGGGATTCTTCTATCCTTGGCAAAGGATAGGCATCTTTGTGGGTTAGGACATTCAGCTTCCTGTAATCCACACAAAAGCGCCAGGATCCATCCTTCTTCTTCACAAGGACAATTGGTGCTGCCCAAGGGCTGGAGCTTTCCTTTATGACATCATTATCCAGCATGTTTTGCAGAAGTTCCCTCAATTCAGGGTAAAGGCTTGGTGGAACTGGCCTGTAGCGCTCCCTGCTGGGTGATGCATAACCCGTAGGCATGGAGTGGAGGACTGCACTGGTCTGGCCAAGGTCCTCATCACCTGCTGCAAAGATGTCTCTCCATTGCTGTAACAGTGAGTCCATCTTCCGTTGCTGGTCTGTTGTTAAGCCATCACCTTTCAGCAGGTTGACTGGATGCTGATCTTCTGTGCGGATATGGTTGGTCTGCACATCCACTTCCACCACACCTGGATCTAAAGTCCTCAATACAAGGTCCTTTTCCCCTCGAATCTGCCTTGGGTCAACCTGGAAGACATTAGCAAGGGGGCGGCGTTGAGGTATCAATATGGGGTAAGGATTCAGGTTACGTACCCTTATACGGAGGCGTCCTTTCATCACAGTAGTAACAGTCCGGGCCACCTGCCACTCGTCATCTCTTTCTGGGGCCTCCACCCAGTGGCGGAGCCAGAGTGCTAGTTGGGGTGGCAATTGCCACCCCAGACGAAGTCCTTGCCACCCCTGTTGCCACCTCGCTGAAAACATTACACTGTTTGATTTTTACGAACATTTCCCAAATCTCCCAGTGGACGTGAATACATCCTTACGCAGCACGCGCAAGCGTGCAGCGCGTGCTGTTGCTGCTACACTTTTCATTGGTTAAGCTGATACGCAGCTCCTCCTTCGTGCTCCAAACGGCTCCAAAACAAAACATAACGCGGCAGCACACACAGGATCGATGAAGAGCGTTTTGCTGGTATGTACGGCTTTTATTGGTATTATATTAAACGAAGTACTGTTTTAACGGGAAGTAAGGGAGACATTGCACTGTAGTGCTTGGCATTAATACTTAAATGAGCATTACTAGTCTCGTGAAACTGACTGACTGTCACGCCTGCGTGAAGATGCTTAAAACATGTCGTTAGCAAATGTTCAGCCACAATCACAGACATTAGGTAGGCTTATTCATATTGGCACGTGTAATGCAGCATATTGAACTAATCTTAATAAAACCACCGTGGAGATAGTAGATGTGACTGTAGAGATGTACAGAAGTACTGAAGTAAGTTTGTGTAGACATACAATTTATTAGCACTTAACATAACATGTCTAGACGTCTTTAAGCAATTTTCCTTGTGTTGTCAAATAGGCTAGACCTCAATATACTCAGATTTTGTCGTAATGTATTACTTTAGTATTTGTATTATTAGAAACGGTGTACTCATGGTAAATAATAACAAGCAAATTGTTCCAAATAGGGACAGCAGAATGAAGAGAAAAAGCGATATCACCAACTTCTTTCTAAAGAAGCAAAAGTCAGGTGCAGATCAGGGCCAAACAGATCCCAGTCCCAGTGTCAGCTGTCGTAGTGAACCATATGTAGGTGGTGGACAGGGATTTCAGAAGAAGACCAGAGTGAGACGGTTATTTCTACCAGTGATGAGGAAGATGGCGAGCCAGTCCTAATAGAAAAAGAAGAATGCACTGAACTCCCCACACCCAGCTCAAGCATCACATGTTCACCAAAAGGACCAAGTGGTAGGAACATTAGCCATGTACAAAAACATTAACAGTATAATAACCATGATCTAGACTAGTGTTGTTCACTTCTTGATCTATTATAATAAAAAGTGTCTGTGGTATTTATATTTCATTTCATTTTTACTTAAAGACATCTCAAGATCGAAGGATGAAGAACCTGTTCAGCCATGTCTCGCCAGGTTTCCACGAACCCCATTTGAAAAATCTACAAGGTCATTCAATGACTTTTGGTATAAGAACAATCCATGGCTAGAGTACTCTGTAAGTCAAAATGCGAGTTACTGCTTTGCCCGCCGCCACTTTTGCCTCCCAGGTTCCACGGAATCTGCCTTTACATCTGAATTTGGGTTTTCCAACTGGAAAAAGGCATTATTTAAAGATTCTGGTTTTAAACTTCACTCAAGACCAGACCAACATGCAAATGCAATATATGCTTGGGCAGAATACAAAAGAAGCAGGGAAAGTGAGAAATCAATATTTGATGCCTTAAATGAGAATAGAAAACAGCAAGTTGAGAAAAATAAAAATTACATCAAGACAATTGCCGAGGTCTTACTCTTAACTGCTACTCAAAACATTGCACAGAGGGGCCACAGGGAGGGTGGTGAGTCTGAGAATGAAGGCAATTTCTTAGCCATTTTGAATCTCGTTGCAAAGCATGACCCCTTTATTGATGAAATACTTGCTGCACAGGGCAATGCTAAGTACACTAGCCACCAAATCCAAAATGAGATGCTTCAGGTTTAAGCAAATATGGTGCAGAAGCAAATTGTTGCAGAAGTAAAAAGTGTATTGGCAGATGAAACAAAAGACTTGCAAAAAAAAGAAAAATGTCTTTAGTGCTGCGATACTATTACAGTGGTGCTGTACATGAAAGCTTCTTGCACTTTCAGTCAGCAGAAAGCTTGGATGCAGAAGGTCTAACCAAAATGATAGTTGGATGTTTGGAGAGGCATGGGCTTGACTACAGAAACAGCCTTGTTGGCCAAGGCTATGACGGTGCATCAGTAATGAGCGGGAAACATTCTGGTGTGTCTGCACGGATTAAAAGCAATGCCAGGTTTGCATTTTATGTGCATTGTAGTGCTCATTGTCTGAACCTTGTACTTGTTGATGCGGGGAAGTCAGTGTCTGAAGCTGAGGAGTTTTTTGCTCTTTTGCAGAGTATTTATAGGTTTGTGTCTGGCTCTGCTGTCCATATGAAGTGGCTTGATGTTCAAAAAGAAATGTACCCACATGAAAAGCCTAGGGAACTTCAGCGACTTTCAGATGTTAGGTGGGCTTGCCGGTACATGGCATGTAGGACTATGAGAGACAGGCTTCCAGCTGTTTTGAGGCTCTTGCAAGACATTTCACTTGAGAAGAATAGTGGAGATATGAAAATAGAAGCAAAGGGTCTTTTGGCTCAAATTGACCTACAGTTTATAGGACTTTTGGTTACTTTTTGTAAAGTGTTTGGGGATGTGAAAATCCTGTCTGACATGCTCCAATCCAGAAGTCTTGATCTGGTTAGAGCAATAGATCTAGTTGGCTCCATTACAGACACATTAAAAAGCTACAGAAGTGACTGTACATTTGGTGAATTATGGAAGGAGATTGAATAACTTGTGCACCACTGCAACATTAGCACAGAAGCACAAAAAAAGAGACTACCAAAGACCAATTTGAAATTTCTGAATTCACTTGTAATGAGCACTGTTGGACAGAGGCACTCTGAGTTTGCAAACAATGAAGAGTTCAATAAAAGTATTTTCTATCAGGTACTTGACTGTCTTACAGCAGAAATAGATAGGCGTTTTTCCAAAAAGAACTGTGAAATAATGGAAGGAGTGCAGTCTCTTGACCCCAAAAGCCCATCATTCTTAAAAGAGGAACCCCTGCTTGCTTTGGGGAAAACATTCGAGTCAGATTTAGAGGACCTTAAGCATGAGCTTCATCAAACGAGACGGCTTCTTTTAAGAAGGGAGAAAAGTGGAGAGAGACCAGCTTCTCTACTTGAGTTTGTGGGGTTTTTGGAACCTTACAAAGAGGTTTTCCATGAACTTTTTAGGCTTGGTAAAATTTCGGTTGTGATTCCAGTTAGAACTGCATCCTGCGAAAGAAGTTTCTCTGCCCTTAAATTAATAAAAACGCACCTCAGGACAACAATGGCAGATGATAGATTAAGTCACCTGGGCATACTCAGTGTTGAGTCAAGGAGGGCATATTCCATTAATATGGAGGACTTTGTAAAACATTTTGCTTCATCTCACCAGAACCGCAGAATTATGCTGTTCTGAATATTTGTTTTTGTGAACTTGGTGGTGCCATACCACTGGGTAGATGCAGGTCATACCTGGTACTTGAAGTTTATCATTAGAGTCAGTGATAAAGGGCTCTATGTTTTTTGTATTGTTGTTCTATTATTATTCTTGTGGTACATATTTGAATGTGTACAACTGCCTTGTCCTTCCTTGTTTTGACAGGTCCACGTTTACCTCAGTTTTTGTTTACTACTGGACTTGATTAGTCCAAGGAGCACTTTGAATACTTGTTGTTCTATTTTTGCTGTATACTTAATACATATATAATTGTGTACATTTTGGAAAATAAACAACTTTAATTTAATCTATACATTTTGTGGAAAATAATAAATTTTTAGTGTAATTGAACACTTTGTATATTGACCCCCCAAAATAATACCTTGCCACCCCTTTGCCACCCCTCTTTTAAAAGTCTAGCTCCGCCACTGCCTCCACCAAAGCACAAAATCCGACCTGGTTTTTGCGCCATAAAGGTGTGTCCACAGCACCACCTCACTGTTAGGAGGCAAATAGTCTGGATCTTGGGGGGTTAACCTGGCCACTCCAATCTGTCCATCGGAAGATTCGTCCTGTGAAACCTTTTGACAGAGAGCAAAGCACATGTATGGGATCTGTAGTCCATTAGCTGCTTTTAGAGACAGCCAGTGCAGATCTTGTGGGCTTCGCTTCTGCTCTCCACTCAGCCATTTCTGAAAGAAAGTTTCACTGAACAGCGTAACTCCACCAAGGCACAAAAGATCCAGTCAGCAGCAACATCGAGGGAAAGGAAGATTCAAAAGCCAGTCTGCTACCGCACACGGCACGTCTATCCGCCCAGAGCGTTATTTTTCCACTCGGTAAGAGATCTAGCCTCCTTTTATTGGGAGCGATCTGATCAGCTGGCAAATTAGATCGCTGATGTGAACGGGGTTCAACAGGTGTGTCAACTTGTGTTTGTTGTTGCAGTTTGTGAAAGAGGGGAAACAGTACCATCAAATGTCCAGCAACATCACAGCAAACAATATAATTAATCCACAGCAAACCATAAGGAAAAACTCACAGCAAACAAATATAAAGTTTTAAAAGAAACAATCGCTATATCAATCAATAACAATTCCCAAAATGAAATAAGGTTAACCATCAATCACACTGCTCCACTTGTTTTATATTATGACATGTGCGTGCAGGTGTGCAAATTTTCCCGTCAAGTTTGTTTTTATGAATCACAACTTGTGCGTTGGAAGTGGTGTACGCCTCTTTCAGTGCCTGTTTTGTGCGTACGCAACGGTTATAAATGAGGCCCCTGAAGCGGCGCACTAGCAGGGAACAACTGGCCTGACCGCTCTAGAGCCCTCCTCGGAGGGAGGGAGCAACCCTCGGGTAAAAACTCGCTGGGACCCTCTGCGCCCCAGCATGAAGGCGGGGTTGGTAGACCGGCCCCTTGAGGGCACCATGGGGAGACGGACACCGTATAATGAAGTGGAAACCGTCTTACCCACAGAGGGGTGTATTTTGAACAGCAGGCACAGTGCCCTGAAGCAGCGCACCGGCAAGAAACAACTGGCCTGACTACTCTAGAGCCCTCATTGGAGGGAGCGAGCAACCCTCGGGTAAAAACTCGCTGGGACCCTGTGCGCCATGGCATGAAGGCGGGGTTGGTAGACCGGCCACCTGAGGGCACCGAGGGGAGACAGGCACCGTATAATGAGGTGAATACTGTCTTTCCCATGGATGGGGTGTACCCTCAGATGCCCGACACCACTGGCGTCAGGGCTTCTTGGCCTACTTAGAGATAATAACGGTCCTCAGACCCGTTTTACCATAAGTACGGATTTTAGAAAGGACACAAAGCACTCGGCGCATGCCCTTACCATTAGCATGGATTTTAGAAAGGGCACAAAGCATTCAGTGCGTGCTCTTACCATAAACATGGGTTTAGATACTGCATAGTATTTTATACAGCTAAAAAGCCAGAAAGATATTTCATTTAATTTCTCAAAATTATATAAAACCATAAACATACGTTTTAGAGAGGGCACGAAGCACTCGCCGTGTGCCCTTACCATAAACATGGATTTTAGAAAGTGCATAATATTTTATGCAGCTAAAAGGCCAGAAAGATATTCCATTTAATTTATCAAATTGAAATGCAGCCAATAACAATCAGAAGTATTTCACAGTCTGAAATACAGGCTGATTATCTATATTTGAATACAAAAATAATCATAGCTTGCAAACAAACATTTTAGTTGTGATAATAGGAAAAAGAGAGAAAGGGGAAATTCTTATTGAGCTCAGTTTCCTCCGCTTTATAAATATATTGCGGACCCATAATCTACACGTCGCCTCGGCAACGCGAGATCCGAGCCGTAGATTCCTTATGTTGACCTATAATCAATACGCTGTCTCAGCAAGCGCGAGATCCGAGCTAGTTAAGACTCAACAAGGGCAGAGCTAAAACAACTGATACTGTGTGTGTTTTTCTACACATAGGGAACATTTTTATGAATAAAACTTTTCAGCCCACACTGACGTGCATGCACCGCCCCCAAACAAACACTTTAACCGCGTGTATACCCGCTCGTAATGTAGTGAGGGCAGGGAGGGACACGATTCAAAAGGCTGTTTGCTTCAGATGAAGTGGCGAGTCTGTTTCGATAACTACAACATTCAGCTCCTCAGAACTGGATAATTGCAGTACCGGTGCCTCATTCGGGGTGGAAGTAACCGCAAAGCGTGCTTCCGTCCCCAAGATGAGACACTGGATCTGGCAGGTGAAGGCAGAGAAAGGGGTGAAGCCCATCTCTAACCCCTCTGCCAGATCCATTTGTGAACCCCACGACTCGGGCCGCCGCTCGGCAGAAGCGGGACGCGAGCCGAGTCGTCCTCCTCAAAGAGCGATCAGAGGGAGCACAGCGTTCTCAACTGTCTCACAACAATGCTCATATCCAGCCCCCTCGAGGGCTGACTGAGCGTGCTGCTCTCCCAAACGAACAACACACAATACATGTGTATCCCCACCCGTGATGTAGATTGGGTAGGGATGAATAGACTATTTAAATGTTGTTCGCTCGCCATTATAAAGGTTTTTTTATGGGTGAAAACTCCTGCCTAGCAAATTCGAAGACAGACAAGAAACTCCAGGGACATAGTTTCACATAGAGCGCTTGCTGAAGACACAGAAGCTGACGCTGTTTGATTCAGGTGTGCTTTATAGTTTCCTGGTAGATGACGTTCCGTCACGTCATTAGACTGGTTTCACACGTGCTTCATGACGCAATCACAGAGAGGCATTCCCACAACATTTCGACGCAGCTCGAGTTCCCTTGAAAGGGAACTAACACTTTCATTCAGCAAGGGCACATGAAGCTGATAAAAAGTGACAGTAAGGGCACATGAAGCTGATAAAAAGTGACAGTAAAGACATTTATAATGTTACATGAGGTTTTTCTCTTCTTCAAATAAATGCTGTTCTCAACATTGATAATAATATGTAATGTTTCTTGAGCAGCATATCAACTTATTAGAATGATTTCTGAAAAATCCTGTGACACCTGAAGACTGGAGTAATGATACTGAAAATTCAGCTTTGCCATTACAGAAATAAATTAGATTTTTTTTTTTAATATTCAAATAGAAAATGGTTACTTGAAATTGTAATAATATTTCACAATATTACTGGTTATACTGTATTTTTTATTAAAAAATAAATTAAAAAATATAGCTGCGAGCAGCGATGACGGGCCCAAGCCGGTGGCACCGCCACCCCGATGCCTTTAGTTACCCTAAAGGGCCGGTCATCGTTGCTCGCAACTATATTTATAACTATATATATACACACACACACTATATTTATATAGTTATAATATATTTTTTTTGATAATAATAATGATAATATAATATTATATATATATATATATATATATATATATTATTATTATTAAAAAATATATATTATAAGTATATAAATATAGTGTGTGTGTATGTATATGTATATATATATATATATATATATATATATATATATATATATATATATATATATATATATATATATATATTATATTATTAAAAATAATTTTAAGGGACAAGACACATAGAATTTTACTTGCCTGACCTGATTAGAACTATGAAAAAAAAAACAAAAAAAAAAACAACAACTAGGGAATCACTAAACCGAGAGAATTATTCTGATTTTATGATACACTCAAAATATTCCAAAACAAATCCTTTAAATTGAATTATATTCAGAACAAAAAAAAAAAAAAAAAAACTATAAACAAGCCAAACGAAATAATCTAAAGCGAAAGTGAAAGTAAGCGGTGTTGGGCTCACATAACTCTCTCATTAGAATCAAAATGTTTAAACATTTGCAATGTATTTGGATGCTAAACTATTCTTTATTATAGGCTTTGTACTTCACTCACGTTCCAAAATCGACGGGAAAAAATCATCCTCTTCACATGCGCAAAAATGTGCTTGGAAACATCACAGTGGAGTGGTGCTTACGGTGAATGGTACGAATTGTACTACTGACTATTTAAACAGTGTAAAACAGTTTAAAGTAACACTAAGTACGAATTTTTACCTTAAAATAATGTTTCTAAAATTGTTTCAGTGGTTCATCAAGTCGTGACATGGTGAAATGCACTTATGCCACAGCTTTGCGGTACTTTATCTGATATATCCTCGCTATGTAAGATTGCCAGATCGGGTCGCGTTTCTGTAGTTCTAATGAGACATAAGAAAACTACTAATTTGACTTGCTTTACGGCAAGCGTTACAATTTCTACAATTGCTCGTTTGTGATGTCGCAATACATCATACTTTCATAAAATCATGCATCATACTCTACCTTGTCTGTGGCCATTGTTGATTCCAAAGCCGGTGCTGGATAAACAGAGAGCATGTGCGTGTGCGTGCGACAGTAGGCTGCGGTAGGCTAAATTATTTACGACAGCGGTAATGGACAATTCCGCTTCCAACCTGTAGGGCGACCGCAGAGGAAAAGTCACTTGCTGTTGCTTTAAGCAGTGTAATGACTGTGATGTCAAGAATTGCAATGCTGGAATGCACAATATCTCTGTGTGTGTGTGTGTGTGTGTGTGTGTGTGTGTGTGTGTGTGTGTGTGTGTGTGTGTGTGTGTGTGTGTGTGCGTGTGCGTGTCTGTGTCTGTGTCTGTGTGGCGCGATCGAACAATGGAGACATAAAAACATACTCTGTCATTTTGTTCATAGAGTACATCATTCAAACTGCAAAGTGTTAACTTATATTTGTGTACACTCGCAATAAAACACAACATTGTGCTTTTGTCAAACTATAAACTCTTGTCAAACTGTAACCTACAACTGTCACCCAACCAAAATCTCACACACACACACACACACACACACACACACACACACACACACACACACACACACACACACACACACACAGTTTAAAAGCAAAAATATTTATCCAACCCCATTTTAAAAACAGTCTGTGGGTGCCATCTTTTGGACATTCATCATATTGCATTGTTTTTTTTGTTTCTTGTCCTCAAACAGAGCACTAATTTGTTTATTTTTAAGTTACGCATTCTACATTCATTAAAATAGTATTATTTTATACAGAAATAAGTTATTTATAATTCAAATGAGAATAAAGTTAGTGTTGATTTAAATTTTAAGGAAAACAAATATATTGATCTAATGTATATAGCGCATTAATTTTAAATTCTATTAGCGATTTAAAAGCCCTCGCTGGTTTCACACGTCGATTAACCGGTGGGAAAATATCCTCAGTCACATACCTTATATATTTATATGTCAATAAGTTTTATGTACTATTTTGATATCATTTTGGACACAAGAGGGCAGTATAGCCCTATGTATGATTTTTTTGTTGAACCAAATATAACTATTCTGCCTGGTTTTAACTTTTTCATACCTCGAATAAAAAAAAAAAAACAGAATAAAATGGGTTTAGTTTTAACATTTTTATTATTTTATATAGAAATAAATGGTGTATAATTACATTTTTAGAAGATATGAGGCTTTTCCTCTTTTCTTTTTGACATGACTTTAAACCCTCGCCATAGCAAAACCGTTTTAACCATATTCAATATCCGTTCACAATTAAGCATCTTTAATGTATTTTCATCATGTTGAAAAAGTTTGGTGTGAATAAAATAAACCACTTAGGTGGAGTAGCTAAAAAGTCTGAAATATCAAAAAATCCACATTCAGACCAAAATAGCCGATTTCCTGTTGGGCTGGCTTAAAACTTAGAGCACAAAAGTTGTTCGGCCCGAAGAGATCTATATGTGTACCAAGTTTCATATTATTAATGCTAGTGTGTTTGATTTATGGAGCACGTTTTCAGACCAAGTTTATGGACCAAGTTAATTTAATTAATAAACTAATTATATAAAACTGTTGTCAATGCACTGCAAATAAACTGGTTCTATGCCTTTACTTTTATTAATAAAAAGTAGTCATAAAATACAAGGCTTAAGACATTTATTTTCCTTTAATGCAAGCAAAAGCAACCAGCAATTAAAGGGTTAATCTAAACTATCACCCTACAAGCCCCAATCACTGGCAGTGTGAATGAACCAAAGTCAAACGAACCCGGGTCAAATCCCAGGTCACTTTATCCGTGTATTTTCCGGAATCTCTTTGTGAAAGGGGCTAGAGAGAGAGAGTGAGAAAATTCTTGACTGTTTCCCTAAAAAATCCACATTCAAACCAAAATATCTGACTTCCTGTTGGTCGGAACTAATGACTGTAAATTAGAAAGTTGTCTGGCTTGACGAGAACAACATATGTACCGAGTTTTGTAACTGTAAGTAAAACAGACAAAGTGATAACACACATTTTGTTTATCTTTTCTCGGCATAAATTTGTTTCCTCGCCACGGCCAAACTGTTTGAGATATCAAAAATCCGCTGGCAATTTATCATCCTCAATGTCTTGACTTCAATTCCCTAGGGGAAGTATATCAAATTCCAGCGACATGCGTTTCCAAACAACCCTTAATAGCAGACTTCCTGTTGGGCTGGCATAAAAACTTAGAGATCGAAAGTTGTTTGGCCCGATTAGATCTATATGTGTAGCGAGTTTCATATTATTACATGCAAGCATATTTGATAAATGGACAAGTGTTCAAACCCCATTCCAGGGGGCGCTGTCAAGCCCCCCTGCCACGCCCAGGTACCAGCTTCTGTCCGGCCCTAATGGCCGCGGGTTCTGACCTGTGTGGAAATTTCAAGAGTTTTCGAGTATGTTAAGGGCCCCAAAAGTGGCAAAAATCTTGAAAAAAAAAAATAATGATAAAGAATAAATATAGCTGCGAGCAGCGATGACAGGCCCAAGCCGGTGACACCGCCAGCCCGATGCCATTAGTTACCCTAAAGACACCGGAGTGGCGGTGCCACCGGCTAGGCCCGTCATCGCTGCTCGCAGCTATATTTATATATATATACACACACACACACACACACATGTCAGGGATCAATCAAACTCGTTTCAGTCCACCACTCAAAGATCACTCTCTCCAGAATATTAATCACACACACACACACCTGTTCATCATCAATTACCTCATCAACCAGCTCATAAAAACTCTCACTGTGATTTCAGTCTTTGTCAAGCCTCCAACAGGAACTGACCGTTCTTCCCGTATCCTGAAAACCCTGTTATCTCTGAACTGCATGAGAATTCTGTCTCCTTACCTGACTCAAACTAACCTTTTGTGATATTGTTCTGCCATCTCCAGATCTCCCATCCGATTCCTGAGATCCCATGTTCGCGATTTGATCAAGTTACTCCGATCATACCTAAAAGAGAAGAGAGAAAGGATTAACGAACTGAGGCTGAGTGATTATCCTACTCTTGAAGTTATCTGGATTACCTGTTGTTCTCCGTGCATCAAGTGATCTTCACTATATCTGCACCTGAAATCACCGTACACTCACCTTACACTATTGTCACCTGTAAATAAAGCTGTATTTGAATCACGTACCTCCGATCTCCTGGTCTCTATCCTGACAACACACATATATCACACACACATATACACATGCACACACACACACACACACACATATATATATATATATATATATATATATATATAAGGCTTTTTTTAAGGGACAAGAAAAAGAGAATTTTACTTGCCCGACCAGACAAGTAGCCTGATTAGAACGTCAATGCAAAAAAATAACTTGGGAATCACTAAAGCGAGAGATTATTCTGATTTTATTACATTTATTGTAAATTGCGATGGATAGTGGATAATACATTTATTACTGATGGTAACAAGGTTGTGCTGCTGAGGCTCATGCAGCCTCTCGAGGAGAAATGTAAACAAATGAGCGCAGCACACAAAAAAGAAACTCAGTTAACAATATGCTGCCTATAAAAATATGGAGTTATTATATTTTTAACTTATGATACAGTTAAGCAACCTCATATGACAAGTGCTCTTTCCTGAATACCATTACGATTGAAACTGTGACATTGATTTGATACAACAGTTCAATAAACAGTTACAATTAAGTCACTTACAATAGAGCATCACAGTCCCGCCCACAGCCCGAGAGAGCTTTGGTGCCAGAAGTAAATTTCCCATTCATTTCATCCATTGGCGTTTTGGAAAATCCGTATCTAAAGAGTATTAGAGCATGTCTGAGGATAACCAGCTACGGGTGAACTCATAAGCATACAACATATCATTTTGAGTGAAAAAACTGAAGTCGACTGAAGCCACAACCGCGAAAGAGCCTTTTGAGCGACTTCCAAATCTGACGACGGCCACGTGAACTTTTCCTCCAGTGAATTTTATATAGTGAATGTGCAGGGAAGCGAGACGCTGCGTTTGAGACGCGGTGGGAACGCTCTGCGTGATTACGTCGTGAAGGACGTGTAAAATCAGTCCAATGGAAGCCCACTACGACATAGGTGACGTCATAGACCAGGAAACTATAAAGCAGCCCTGAAATCAGACCGCGACAGCTTCTGAAAAACCTGAAGCAAGTCGATCAGGGCATGCAGGAAGTATGGCAGGCAAACGCAGCGTCTCGTTCCCTATCAGGGAACCAGGGTTACATACGCAACCTGAGACGTTCCCTTTCAAGGGAACTCGAGCTGCGTTTGAGACGCAGTGGGAACCCTATACCCACTACGCCATAGTGACAAATGCCCTTTCTGTGTGAAGTCCTTGCGCACACTAAGAAGCAAGCAACCTTGCCCCAGGAGTGGAGAGGTCAAGGTCATAAAACCTGACAAATGTATGCGGAGAGGACCATCCTGCCGCACTACACACATCAAGAAGGGAAACTCCCGAAATTAAGGCCATAGAGGCCGCCATACTCCGAGTAGAATGGGCCCGTACAGCCATAGGTGAAGGCTGTCCGGCCGCTTCATAAGCTAATGAAATAGCCTCGACTATCCATTTACTCATAACCTGTTTAGATGCAGGGCATCCTCTCTTGAGTGACCCAAAACAAACAAATAGTTGCTCAGATTTACGCCACAGGGCAGCTCTGTGAACGTAGGCATCTGAGGCCCGGACTGGACATAACAGGTTAAGCTGTTCCTGATCTTGGGTATTAAAGGGTGGAGGATAAAAAGGCCTGCCGCACTATTGGGCCCCCAACATTTAGTGGGACCTTAAGAATATAACCCGGTCTAGGGTAGAGGAATGCTTTCACCATACCAGGTGCAAATTCCAGACATGAAGGAGCAACCGACAGAGCATGTAAATCACCAATTCTCTTGATAGACGAAATAGCAAGGAGAAGTATAGTCTTTAGAGTGAGGAATTTTTCTGAAACCTCCTCGATGGGCTCGAAGGGAGCCAAGGCCAGACCCTCAAGTCCCAAATCCCAAGCCGGTGCTCTAGATTGCCGTGCAGGCCTGAGCCTCAATGTACCATGGAGAAAACAAATAATAAGAGGATCTCTCCCAAGAGAAGAAGCCCCGAGAGGGGTGATAAGCAGATATAGCCGCTACGTACACCTTTAGGTGGAGGGAGATAATCCAGCAGAGAAACGGTCTTGTAGGAAATCGAGAACTGTACCAACCGGGCAGTTAACAAGATTTAAAAAACGTTCTCCACGCCATGTAGAGAACAGTTTCCATTTCAATGTACATAGTTTTCTCGTGGAAGGAGCTCTGGATTGAAGGACGGTCTCAACGACCTCAGTCGAGAGTCCTGATTCTATGAGCTGGGCCCCCTCAGAGGCCAAGCCCACCGTTTCCACAACTCCGTTTAACCCTTTTCTATTATGTGCAGGACCCATAGAGAAATATTTGGCAGAAGTTTCCACGCTGCCAGAAATTCCGATAAGGGAACCAGTCTCTCGAGACTGGCCTCTGGATTTGATTGAACAATCATTTTGGTGCGCTGAAGCGGCGAACTGGCAGGGAACAACCGAACTGGCAGCGCTGCGACCCTCCTCAGAGAGTCGCACCCCAGCAGAACTCCCGGGAGCATTGATATCGGGGGGAATGTGTACAGGTGCAGCCTCGGCCACACCTGCACCATAGCGTCCAGTCCGAGAGGAGCTGGATATGTGAGGGAAAACCATAGCGGACAATGGGTTGTATCGTATGATGCGAAAAGATCGACCTGAGCTTGACTAAAGATCTCCCATAGGAGCTCCACCACCTCGGGGTGAAGTCTCCATTCCCCGGGCCTCAGCCCCTGCCTCAACAGGATATCTGCTCTGATATACGAGATCGTCAGTGTGTTGTCCGGACCCTCCGCCGAGCGACCACTCATGGTTACTCCCGACTTGTGAGGGAAGCATCCGTCGATAGCATTATGCGTCGACAAGAAACCCCCAACACTGGGCCTGGGCGAGGAACCAAGGTTCTTCCACATGACCGAGGCACGTAGGCATAGCCGCGTGAACTTGGTCATGCGAAAAACGGATTTCCCCTCGGAGAAAACCCCTTGGTCCTGAGCCACCACTGCAGGGGTCTCATGTACAGAAGGCCAAAAGTAATTACGTTGGACGCAGCTGCCATGAGACCCACAGTCTGAAACTGTTTCACAGTGAGTGACTGGCCTAGATAAACCCATATTACACCCAGAAAAATGGTCCTCTGAGCTGGGAGGATCACACTCTTCTTGGCGTTGAGTGGCAACCCCAACATCTTTAAATGAGACAGAACGACATCTCGATGCCGAACTGCCATATGCTCAAATTGAGCTAGGATCAACCAATCGTCGATATAATATAATACGCAAATGCCCTGGAGTCTCAAAGGAGCCAGAGCTGCATCCACGCATTTTGTAAAGGTGCGGGGTGATAAACCTAGGCCAAATGGAAGAACGCGATAATGGTATGCTTTGCCCCCGTTTTTAAAGCGAACCTCAGGAACTTCCTGTGATGAGGATGGATAGATACTTGGAAGTACGCGTCCTTCAAGTCTATTGTGACAAACCAGTCCTTGGACTGAATCTGTGATACAATCTGTTTGAGTGTAAGCATTCTGAACTTGAGTTTCTGAACTCTGCTGTTTAAATGGTGCAGATCTAGAATAGGACGCAACCCTCCACCCTTCTTTGGAACAATGAAGTAATGGCTGTAAAACCCTCACTCTCTGCTGGGAGGAGAAACCCTTTCTATAGCTCCTTTTTGAAGAAGTGTCAGTACTTCCTGCTCCATAACCAGAGCCTGCTGTGAGTCCACTACCGTAGGGAGGACCCCCTGAAATCTGGGCGGACGAGAACCGAGCTGATCTCTGTAACCCTTTTCTATTATGTGCAGGACCCATAGCGAAATATTTGGCAGAAGTTTCCACGCTGCCAGAAATTCCGATAAGGGAACCAGTCTCTCGAGACTGGCCTCTGGATTTGATTGAACAATCATTTCGATGCCCTGAAGCGGCGAACCGGCAGGGAACAACCGAACTGACCATTCTACAACCCTCCTCAGAGGATTGCATGGGGACGCTGACACCTCGGCGCCCTGAAGCGGCGAACCGGCAGGGAACAACCGAACTGGCAGCGCTGCGACCCTCCTCAGAGAGTCGCACCCCAGAGGGCGCCGTGGAGAAACGATTTCTCAAAACCGTCCCTCTTTTTTTTTTTTTTTTTTTTTTTTATTCGACAGCACTTCTTGTCTAAGCTTTATCAGAGATGACGACAGTCCTCAGATCTTGCCTACCTCTAACTAGCTTAGTTCCTACGACCCTCCTCGGAGGATCGTAGGAAAAAGCAGGCACCTCGGCACCCTGAAACGGCGAACCGGCAGGGAGACCGAACTGACTGCTCTACGACCCTCCTCGGAGGATCGTATGGGGACGCTGACACCTCAGTGCCCTGAACGGCGAACCGGCAGGGAACAACCGAACTGGCAGCGCTGCGACCCTCCTCAGAGAGTCGCACCCCAGAGGGCGCCGAGGAGAAATGATTTCTCAAAACCGTCCCTACCCCTGAGGGGACCACCCTTAGAAGCCTGATAGCCTCGGCATCAGGTCTTCTTCTTTGCACTCTATGCCAGTTTCAGGAACATAGATTAGTGAGGAAGAAACCTCTGGAACGCCGCTGAAAGGATTAGTTTCCTTGAAAGCGGAGCGTCCAGAAGAACAGACATTTTTATCTTTCTTTTTCTTTATTTTTATATCAGAAAAACGTATACATATAAACATATATATATATATATATATATATATATATATATATATATATATATATATTCTCAAATATATTCTCGAATAGAGTCAATGCTGACATCCTCACATTCATCTATGTCCTTAAATACTTTACCCACCAGTACTGCCTGATAAAATTAATTTATTATTAAAGATGGCTGGTGGGTAACGTCGGGGTTAAAAATGATGACGCCAACTCGGGAGAGAGAAAGCTCGCAAGCGTCTCTATAATCCAAGGCACTGTCATAACATGATACTTAATACCCATAACATTACTCTAGTTAGACGTTTGGGTGTTAAACACATAAAATAGAAACCGGTTTATTCCACGATCTCGACACCTCAGTGTGGAGATAGGGAAAAACCAGTAGTCCCCGACGAGGAGGCTGAGATACAGAGTTTTCCTGTTTTTTAGATATATTTCATCTAATAAACTCTTTTTATTTTCACTCTCATAATGTTCAGCTGTCCAGTAAATATTTAACTAGCAACAGCATTAGAAAAACCTCCTTTTAAAAGCTCCTCCTTATTCAACAGAGTTATGAGCTGCCTATTTATTGAAAAATCAAAGATCTGCCTTTTTCTTAATATTTTTATTTGTTTTGTTCACTTTTTCTTAACAAAACACTAACGATACCAATTCCTCGTAACTGGAAATCACAGCACACTGGATCTGCAGGTGAAAGCTGAGATAGGGCGGGGCCCGTCCCAACCCACGCTGTCAGATCCGTTTGCGAACCCCAAAATGCGAGTTGCCGCCGTGTCTAGGCAACAGCGGGACCCGCGCGGGGAGCGCGAACCGAACCGTCCTCCTCAAAGAACGATCGGCGAGAGCGCAGCGTCTTCATAGATAGACTCATACAATGCTCACAATCAGCCCCCTCAAGGACTGACTGGGCATGCTCCACTCCCAAACAAGCAACACAAAGCTGATGTGTGTCCCCACCCGTAATATAACGAGGGCAGGGAACAACACACCGTCTATAATCTTGCTTGCTCGCCATAATAATGATAGATATATTGGGCTTGACAGACAACAATAAATAGACAAGGACAGATATACAGAGAGCGCTTGCTGAAGGTACAGAAGCTGTCTCGGTCTGATTTCAGGGCTGCTTTATAGTTTCCTGGTCTATGACGTCACCTATGTCGTAGTGGGCTTCCATTGGACTGATTTTACACATGCGTCACGACGTAATCACGCAGAGCGTTCCCACCGCGTCTCAAACGCAGCTCGAGTTCCCTTGAAAGGGAACTCCTTTTCCTCGATTTACTGAAGCTTATATGTAAAACGCATTTGCAGCTGCACACATAGACATCATATAGATAGACGCCCTATCGACCGCTACTGCCTATTTGCGTGGACGAGCCGTGGGGCCGCCATCTTAAACTGGTCACCCGCTCCCCTCAGTGTAATCTGTTTGGCAGGTGCAATGAGCTGTCAGCGCATTTAATTAATCATATCTCGCGGGTTTTTTTGCTGCAAAGGTCATACACGTAGCTACGATACAGGACACATTGAATATTTTGTTCACAAAATACAACCAATAGTACGGTAATGTTAAATGTTAAATCTTACTTGTGAAAAGTAATCCCCGAGTGATGGTCCGCCAATTTGAGCAGGAATATGCTGCACAGTGCTCTGGCATCTACTGCTGCTATGCAACGCAAATAGGAGTATGACCGGTTTAAGATGGCGGCCGCATTTCTTGCGCCACAGCGGCCAATAGGGCGTCTAGCTCTATATGATGTCTATGGCTGCACAGCTAACACATTGAGCATCTGGCTCGCTCATAGGCTGTGCTGCGGCAACTGCACATCCAATGGCGCGGGCGCCTCTGACGTGCAACCAATGAACTAGCCCTACATCATTACACGATCTTCAGTCTTCACGGACCTTCGCTGGGTTTAACCAGACAGTTACACGACTTCCACCAATCAGATGCATCACTGTGGGATTGTGGGATTGTTCAGGATTGTGGGTAATGAAGTACTTATCCAAGACATCGCGAATAAAAGGCATTTATCTTAAAACAAGGTTAGTGCCCCATGAACTGTTGGCGTTTATATGAGCATATACAATCGCTTAGTACAGCCGTAGCTGGTTTTAAGTCTACCATGTATGGTTACGTTTTTATGGCTTATACCCCAACTGTCAATGGAGAAATTGTATTGAATTCTTACTTCCGGCACCGGCTGTGGGCGGGACTGTGATGCTCTATTTAGATGCAATATTGACTGTTTTTGTTCGGTTTCAGCATCGAAAATAGTTAAACAAAGATCACAGAAGAACCACTGCGCCGCAACGTGTTCTCTCATTACTGAATGATTCAGCATTTTGAATGAATCGGTTGACTCAAAGATTCAATGATCAATCCATAAACATTAACATTGTCTCATTAATGATGACTCAGTCGTTTGAACGAATCGTTTGAACGAATGAATCAATGACTCGCTCATTAAGACGGTCGCCTGGCGACACCTAATGGCGGTTTAGTGTTATGTTTAAAAGTATCATTCTTTTCAACGATTGTTAAAGGGTCGTGAAACCCCCCTCTTTCAGCTCAAGTCTAGCTCACAATCTTTTTGAAAAATGCAACTTAAATGGGCGTGGATGGCTGTGAGAAGAAGGGAGGGAGTGGGTGTGGTATGGCACGGCAGGGGAGAGGGGGGAACTGTCATCGCCAGTGGCCCATGCATATCGACTGTCACTAAAAATCAGTGGTAAAACGTGAGGAAATGCTAGATTTTTTTTATAGCTGGCAAAGTTAAAGTCTAATGAAATACACTGACACTTTATTATTGTCCTTTCAAAAGTAACTGAATGCCCTGCAACATAGTATATTAGCCTACAGTAATCATAATTCTATTTAATGTATTTTCATCATGTTGAAAAAGTTTGGTGTAAATAAAATAAACCACTTAGGAGGAGAAGCTAAAAACTCAAGAGTCTGATATATCAAAAAATCCACATTCAGACCAAAATAGCAGATTTCCTGTTGGGCTGGCTTAAAACTTAGAGCACGAAAGTTGTTCGGCCCGATGAGATCTATATGTGTACCGAGTTTCATATTATTACATGCAAGTGTGTTTGATTTATGGACTAAGTTTTCAGACCAAGTTTATGGACCAAGTTAATTTAATTAATAAATTAATTATATAATACTGTTGTCAATACACTGCAAATCAACTGGTTCTATGCTTTTATTAATAAAACTTATTTAAAAAATACAAGGCTTAAGAAATTTATTTTCCTTTTTAATGCAGGCCACACAGCAGTGAAACGGTTAATCTAGCCCCCCCCCCCCCACCACACACACACACACATACATACACACACACACACACACACACACACACACACACACACACATACACACACAGACACAGACACAGATAGAGACAGAGAGAGAGGGAGAGAAAATCCTCCAAAGCATCCACATTCAAACAAAATGAGTGAACCAAGATGGCGGCGCTGCGGAGACGCAGCATGGCAGGGGTTGCCGACCCACACTTTTTTTTACATCAAAAAGGCCGCCTATAGCGTGGTAAAACACACTTGTTTGCAGCCACATCAGCTTCATTCAGTGGGCCTACTGTTAAACATTATAAACGAAAGATCTTGCAAAGTATCCACAATGCGCTCTTCACTCTGTTGCTGTTGATCACTATCGCACTACCTTTGCGAATCTATCTGACTGGAGTGACACATGTTGGCCATTTAAACATCGGAAATCAGTGGAAACATCGGATGAACTGGGTCGGTGTAAACACAGTAAACACAGTGAGCACTGACGCCGCAAGCCTTCGCTATAATCTGCTGGGCTTCTATACAGTCTACTCTTCCGTGTTGCGTCAAGGGCAGGCCATGGTAGACCGAGGTAACGTTAAACAAACCACCAAGCGACAGAGACTCACCGCTCCGGCCCGAGGGATTCGTGGCGTTCTATTGCTGATGGTGCTGCTGTCAGGGGATGTTCATCTAAATCCAGGACCAGTTACACCGGAGCCATCACAAAACATTGGTGTAGAGCTCTTGTTTAAATCCCAGGTAACATCTTCCTTGGAGGTGAGTGACTATGGAATATCTATACCCAGTGCCCCCTTAAACAGAGCGGTTTCAGTCGCTATTGGTAACTGCGATTTTTTGACCAACACACAACCGGCACTTGAAGTGCTCAGTGAACATAATGCGAACCTTAAACCTACAAGCCACCCGACGTGTCGGAATCCTGCAGTGATGAAGCAGCGATCTTCTTACTTATTTCGGACTGTTAATCACGCAAAGGTCGAATGGGATCCAAAATTGAAACCCAGAGGACTTTTTGGTGGACACTTGAACATTAGAAGTGTTGTCTCAAAGACTGATCAGTTGACTCATTTACTATTGAACTCCAATCTTGACTATTTGTGTTTATCGGAGACGTGGCTACAACAGTCAACCCCAATTAATTTTTTTCTCTGTAGCGGGGTATCACTGCTTTAGACGAGACAGAGTTGGGGGAGAGGAGGAGGGGTAATTGATATACGTAAAAGATGACATCAAATGTGAGCGCATTCTTTTTAAAGCAGCAGATACATTGGAATATGTTGCTTTAAAAATTATATTATCCCAACAAATGTCTTTCATTCTAATAGGATTATATAGACCTCCGTCAGCAGATGACACTTTCTATGATCAATTCATTGATATGTTAAAAGAGTGTAATCTTAACAAAGAACTTATTCTTATGGGTGATTTTAATTTAAACTGGGAAAACAAGGGGAAGAGAAAAAACAAATTAATTACAGATAAACATAATTTGCAACAGCTGATTAAAGGCCCAACAAGAATTGCAAAAAAGTCAAGTACAGTATTGGATCTTGTCTTCTCAAGTAGACCAGAAAGGATAACAAAGAGCTACAAATTGATCACTGGGCTGTCTGATCACAACTTAACATTAGTAGCTAGAAAATTAACTAAAAATAGATTTAAAAATATAATGCCTTTCCACACAGACATTATGCCTCATATACCTAAAAGTAAACAACCTGCATTTGACAGTGAGATCAATAGTTTGGTCTGGGATGATATTTTGTCTACAGATGATGTGGAATATGGTTGTGATTTATTTACCGAATCTATTAGAAAGAAGTTTATTGTTAAAGTCAAGAGAAAATACAGAAAGAGAGTTAATCTACCTTGGTTTAGTGACAATTTGTGGCAAATGATGAAGTGTAGAGACTCCGCTTTAAAGAAAGCAATAAAGACTAGAAGAGATACAGATATTTTAATTTATAAAGGTTTGAGGAATAAAGTGTTTAAGGAATTAAGATTAGCCAAATCACGTTTTTATCTTCAAGTAATCAATGAGGCTAAAGGTAATAGTAAAGAAATCTGGAAAAATATTAATAACCTTGTAGGGCGAGAACAACTTCATAGAAGTTCATTCAAGATTTCAGGGTAAGAAAATTGAAGACAAAGTTGAAATTGCCTCCATTTTTAACTCCTTTTTTCGTGAATCGGTCCATGAGTTAGGAAATCACTTCAAAAAAAGAGAACCTACTATACATACTAATAAAGATCAGGGTTTTAATTTGGTGACAACTAATGAAGGACAAGTAAAAAAAATATCTATTCTCTAAAGAATTCTAAAAGTAGAGATGCTTTTAATATGAATAGTATGCTAATTAAGAAACACTTAGATACTTTAACTCCTCCAATCACACACTTAATGAATCTTTCGATTACTCAAAGCCACTTTCCTGATAACTGGAAGCATGCAGTAATCTTGCCTATTTTCAAGTCTGGAGACCGCTATGATGCAAGTAACTATAGGCCGATAAGTATATTACCAGTACTATCAAAGGTCATGGAAAAAATTATCATGGAACAGTTGAGAATGCATCTAAATAACTGCAACTCTGCCTTAAATTACATGCAATTTGGATTCAGGAAGAACTATTGCACAGAAACAGCCATTTTACACTTCACAGAAAAAGTAAGAACACAACTTGATAAGGGAGGAGTTGTTGCTGCTGTGTTCTTGGATTTGCGTAAGGCTTCTGACACAGTGAATCACGATGTTCTTATTTCAAAGCTCTCTAAATTTAATCTTTCTGCCAAAACACTAGCATGGCTCTCAACCTACTTGTCAAATAGGATGCAGTGTGTTAGAATGAAAGATGTATGCTCTAGTTATATGAAAAATACAATGGGAGTGCCTCACGGATCTGTATTAGGTCCTTTACTTTTTAGTCCTTATATTAATGATCTTCCACAACACTGTAATGGAGTTGATATACAATTATATGCCGATGACACTGTTCTGTACACACAAGCAAAAAATGCTCAGCTAGCAGCTGAGAAATTAACTTATGCCATGCAGGGTGTTGTTGAATGGCTTGAACAATCTTGTCTTACCTTGAATATTAGTAAAACAAGGGGTATGTTCTTTATTAAAACTAAGAGGCAGACTCAAATTGCAGACATTTTAATTAAAAATGAATCAATTGACATCGTAACTGAATTTAAATTTCTTGGTGTCATCTTAGATAAAAAAATTTCAATTTTAAGAAACACATTAAGAAAATGACAAAAACTATAAAATACAATTTGGCAAATTTTAGACAGATTAGATTGTTCCTCCCTATGGATGTAGCCAAAATATTTATGCATGCCTTAATTTTTTCACATATTTCATATTGTATCACCTGTTGGGGGCAGGCCAGTGAGTCTGACATTAGACCTCTAGAATCATTATACAAGCAAGCTACAAAAATCCTTGATAAAAAGCCATTCCGGTATGCCCATTGCAAGATCTTAGAGAAACATAATTTATTGAGTTTTGAAAATTTTAGACTCTTTTCAAACTTGACTCTAGTGTATAAGATTCTACATGGCCTGGCCCCTGCTTGTTTATCGGTTTTTGTTTGCAATCTCCCTGTAACTTCAGTAAAACCTACCTGAATAGCTTCCATTTTTGACTGTAACATACCCTTCTGTCGTTCAACCTTTATACAATCTGCTTTTTCTTATAAAGCCACTACACAGTGGAATGCAATAGCGAATGACGTAAAGAACTGCAATTCCATTAAGAGTTTTAAGTCAGAACTGAAATCCTTTCTGAAGACCACTCAAATCTGTACTCACTGAAGCTGATGTGGTGTTGATAAAATCTGTTTTTTGTATGTATGTAGGGGATGGGGGGTGGTTGAGTTTGTTTTTATTGTACCCTGCCAGGGGACTGCAGATGTAAAATAGCCTACGGCTTACTCTGGTACAATGCATCAAATGGCAACATTTATGTTTAAAATTGTACATGGTCCCTAATAAATAAATAAAATAATAAAAAATATATATATATCTGACTTCCTGTTGGCCGGAGCTAATGACTGTAAATTAGAAAGTTGCCCGGCTTGATGAGAACAATATACATACCTAGTTTTATGAATGTAGGTAAAAATAGATAAAGTTAACCCCCCACTTTTGTCAAAAGGTGGAGCTACTGAGCCCCTGCACCACGGCCGTTTCTGAAACTTTGCATGTCTACTGGCTAATAAATGTGATCTGTCTGTCGAGTTTCATGCAATTTCAAGTTTGATGCGTTGCCATGGCAACAGTATCTAAGATATCAAGAATCCATTCACAGGTCTATATCTGCCGTGTGTTTACATCTATAGTAGTGAAGTTTGAAGCAAATCGGGTTAAAGTAAGAGGGTGATTTCAAAGCATTTTGAAAGTGACACACTTCCTGCTGCCAGTTGGTGGCGCTATAACTTTGACTCACAATAGTCACATCCATGTGATTGGCCTCTTACAACGAACACACTGCTGAAGTTTCATTTAAGATCAGTTATGCAGAAGTTATAACACACTTCCTGTTTCTCTTTTTCGCCATAAATTTGTTTCCTTGCCACGGCCAAACTGTTTGAGTTATCAAAAATCTGTCCACAAATTAGCATCCTCAATGTCTTGACTTCATGCACACCGAGGTTGGTGGCGATCGGATGAATTTTCTAGGAGGAGTATTTAAAATTCCATAGCATGCAAACATTGCAAATAACACTAAATAGCCGACTTCCTGTTGGGCTGGCGTACAAAGTAAGAGTACGAAAGTTGTTCGGCCCAATGAGATCTATATGTGTACCAATTTTCATATTATTACATGCGAGTGTGTTTGATTTATGGACCAAGTTTTCGGACCCTGTTCCAGGGGGCGCTGTCGAGCCCCACTGCCACGCCCGGGTACCAACTTCAGCCCATGGGTTCTGACCTGGGTGCAAAGTTTCAAGAGTTTTTGAGCATGTTAAGAGCCTCAAAAGTGCCCGATAGGTTGACAGAAAAATAATAATAATAATAATAAATAATCCTTAGAAAAACTATAGGGCCTTCGCCCTTTCAGGGCTTGGGCCCTAATAATAAATAATCCTTACGAAAACAATAGGGCCTTCGCCCTTTCAGGGCTTGGGCCCTAACAAGTTTAACATGATTAACAAACAGGATTACCATAGCCAGATTATTCTCAAATTCATTGAGGATATCATTGTGGGTTACCAAAACCTTTTTTTCTCTGGGCCAATCAAAAGCTATGGAAACTATCACTGACTGTATGGCCAAGATAAGGCTTCACCAGCACCAAACCATCCTTCGCCACCTTATTGCTTATACATAATTTTACTCAAGAAATTGCAGAGACAAAGCAATAACTGAAGAGTAAACAATCATGTTGTGTCCTTGACAGAGAAAAAGAAAAAAAAATATATATATAATGTCAGTAAGAGTACAAAGAATTTGGAGGAATGGTTAAAAAGTTCTAGACTTAGTGCATATTAATATGGAGCACTGTGACTATAGGTAAACAGACAAATGAGGTCTAATTTGCCTCAGGACCTTTTGATGAGCTATTCAAGAGCTCCTCTGGACCAAAAGGCAATCGTTGACCTAGACAGACGGTAGATAAAGCCAAAGCCTGAAAAAGGTTCATAAGCTTAAAATGTGCTTTTCTGTGGAGATGCCATGGCCTTAATTTAAAACAAAATGTTTTGTTAATGTCAAACACTAAGGGCTTTTCAGTGTGTCTCCTGCAATCAGCCAACCAAATAATCAAACAATGCACTTTAAGGTATTCGCGTGTGTGTGTGTGTGTGTGTGTGAGAGAGAGAGAGAGGGAGAGAGAGAGAGAGAGAGAGAGAGAGAGAGAGAGAGAGAGAGAGAGAGAGAGAGAGAGAGAGAGAGAGAGAGAGAGAGAGCGCGTCTGCATGTGTGCATTTAAAGCTAGGGTCTGTTTGTATTATTGAACGAGCCTTTAATTGTAATTATAGGCACACCACTGAGCACCCGAGCGGAAAATGAGAGATTTTTCTTTCCTCTGGAATTGTCATTTGAAGGGTTTAAAAGCAGTATTAATTGCTCATCTGTTTTTCCAAAGGAAAGGCTAATTAGAAGCATAATACAAGGTGGTGGCTGGGAATAGGAAAGTCTTCACCCTCCTGTTCTGTGCATGAAGCATATATGCCACAACATGTAATTAACAACACAGTGATTTCTAACCTTTGACAACAAATTTGCATTGATGGTGTATTTATGACACATTGTGTACTCTGACACACAAGAGTTGACATGCACAGAAGTAATTAGAATGTAGTTACATTTTGGGCTATTCTGCAGATGGCCAAATATATATTAAAAAAAAATAGTTAAAATGTCAATATCCTGATAGATAGATAGATCATTTTTATTAATCCTTTGCAGGAAATTACAGTGTCACGGCAGCTTCAAGACAGACCCAACACCATACATTCACTCAGAACATATCCATAAGTTAAGTTAAAATACAACAATCTAAAAATAAGGGAAGTTATTTTTGTGTGTTGTAGAGTCGTATAGCAGCTGGTATGAAGGACTTCCTATACCGCTCCAACTTGCACATTGGTGTCATCAGTCTTTGACTGAAGGTGCTGCTGTGTATCACCTTCAGGTGGTGGATTCGGTGTGCCGGGTTGGTCAATATTGATCTTAGTTTATTCAATGCTCTGGCCTCTGCCACTTGCTGAACCATCTCTAGTTCAGCCCTGACCACCGAGCCGGCCTTCTTGATGAGCTTGTCCACTCTGTTTCTGTCTGCTGTGCAGACGCCGTCTCCCCAACAAGCCACAGCAAAAAACAGAGCACTGCCCACCACTGTTTGATAGACAGTGCAGAGCAAGGGTTGACAGATATCAAATGACGTTAGCCTCCTTAAAAAATAAAGTTGGCTTTGCCCCTTGCGGTACACCGGCTCCATATGGCTCTTCCAGTCCAGCTTACTGTCAAGCTGCAGACCAAGGTACTTGTGATTGGTCACCAGCTCCACCTCAGTGCCGGTTGGTTGGATCCTCCTCCTCCTCCCCCTCCTGAAGTCCACAACCATCTCCTTGTTTTTTATGGTATTTAAATGGTGATGATTGTAAATGGTAAATGGACTGCATTTATATAGCGCTTTAACAGACCCAATGGCCACCAAAGCGCTTTACATATTGCCTCACATTCACCCATTCACGCACTCATTCATACACCGACGGCGGTGTCAGCCATGCAAGGCTAGCTCGTCGGGAGCAGCTGAGGTTAGGTGTTTTGCTCATGGACACCTCGACACTTGGTCAGGTGGAACTGGTGATTGAACCACCAACCTTTCGGTTTGTAGACAACCTACATGAACCACTGAGCCACTGCCGCCCCCATTGTTCGCACTCCATTGCACAAAGTTGTTGAGTGTTCCTCTGTACTCCTCCTCATCACCTCCTCTTATAAGGCCGACAACTGTGGTGTCGTCTGAGAATTTCTGCAAGAAGCATCTGTCGGTGTTGTATTGAAAATCCGCCGTGTAGATGGTAAACAAGAACGGAGCCAGCACAGTTCCTTGTGGCAACCATGTGCTGCTAAGAACAGTGCTTGAGACACTGTTCTGCAGGCGCACATACTGTGGTCTGAGGGATAAATAGTCCAAACACCACAGGACCAGTGATGGAGCCACCTGCATCCTTCCCATTTTCTCCCCTAGCAGTCCAGGCTGAATGGTATTAAAGGCCCTCGAGAAGTCAAATAATGTGATCCTCACAGATGCATCAGCGGTGTCCAGGTGTGTATACGCCCTCTGCAACATATAAATGAGGGCATCATCAACACTGATGTTGATGTTGGGCTGATATGCAAACTGTCAAAAGGGTCCATTTGAGTTGACACACTAGTCCTGATGTAGTGAAGGACTAGTCTCTCAAACGTCTTCATGACATGTGAGATGAGCGCTACCGGTCTGTAGTCATCATGGTGGGTTGGATGATTTTTCTTTGGAACAGGGACCAGGCAAGATATTTTCCACAACCTCGGGACCTTCTGTAAACGCAGGCTCAGGTTGAACAGGTGTGTTAAAATACCACATTGCTCTGCAGAGCAGGTCTTCAGTAGCCTTGGACTGATATCATCAGGTCCCACTTCTTTCCTTGGCTTCAGTATGCCCAGCATCCTATTGACCTGAGCTGGATATAAAATAATATGCAGGGCTGCTGATGGGGTAGGAGGTGGGGAAAAGGAACTACAAGCGGGTGATATCATAGGGGTGTTTAAGAGAAGGGGAGGAGGAGATGGAGCAGAAGCAGTGATAGTCAGCAGACCAGGTGAGGGAAACTGGGGTGATGTGGGGCCGTCAAATCTATTGAAGAATCTGTTCATATCATCAGCCAGACTCTGTTCGCCATCAGGCAGCGTATTGCCCTTCTGCTTCATGCCTGTGATCTTCCGCATCCCAGCCCACACCTGCTTCGCTCCATCTTGCTGCAGCTGTTGTTCTAATCGGTTGTTCCAACCTATACACCTCTTTTCCCTCCTTAATCTCCTGTTTCAGTACCTTTTGAAGTTCTTTGATTTTATTCCTGTCTCCTTCCCTGAAGGCCTTTCTCTTCTCATTTAACAAAGCCTTCAAGCTGCTGGTAATCCATGGTTTGTAATTAGGGAAGCAACGAATTGCGACGGACGGTATGATTGTCACACCACGGTCTGTCCAGCAGAGGGAAACTGAGAGCACAAGACCTTCCACATCTTTCTACTAATTCACTGCTTATTATTGTTTCAATGAAATCACCTGTGCCTAGCTAGTTAGTGTTAATGGGTGTATATTTAAAGACTTGTCTTTGCTTGTATCTTTGCTCAGTCTTGAAGTTCTCTTGCCTAGCCAAAGCCTTTTGTGTTTTCCCGTTTGGTCTATCTTGGAAGACTTTTTGCTCAGACCTTTTGACCAGCTTATCTGATAAACTTTGCTTTATGTTTTTGGACCCTTTTGCCTGTATTATCCAGTGTGGCTTTGTACCTTGCTAAACCCAGCACTTATGCTGGATCCTTTGTGTTTCCTTTGGAAGAAAACTGAGTAAAGACTATCTTCTTTTTCCTTCAAGACCTGCCTCTTGTGATTATCTGCCAATTGGGTCCAAACTGCCCCATAGAACAGTGGTTATAACCTTGGGTTACCAGCAACACACTCTGGGTTCGAATCCCGGACCTGACAGCAAGACTGAGCCAAAACAAGATATGGACCTGGCAGATACTGAACAGATTCACGGGGCCATTAGCAAGCAGGGTGTTTTGCTTGGGACACATGAGACACAGATCCAGACACTGACAGATGCTGTGAACCAGATTGGTGAGTCGCTGCGACAACTACAAACAGGCTTGCCTCAAGAACCTGTGGTACTACCAGCACCAGAAACCCCACCATTAACTGCACCAATGTCCCAAGAACCAAAGATTCCAGCCCCTCAGCGCTATAGTGGGAGGCCTGGCACCTGCAATGGCTTCCTTACTCAAGTGTCACTCATCTTCGAACTCCAACCAGCCACCTTTGCTTCTGAGAGGGCTAAGACTGCATGCATTATCTCCTTGTTGAGTGATCGTGCATTGGATTGGGCCCCAACCCTTTGGAGACAACAGTCCCCCATCTGCTCTAATCTACAACTGTTCACAGAGACTATTCAACAAGTTTTTGACCATCCAGTCAGTGGCCATGAGGCGGCAAGGAGACTACTAGACCTACATCAGAGGCATCAATCCGTGGCCGACTACGCCATCGATTTTCGTACTTTGGCTTCTGAGAGTAAGTGGGATTCAGAAGCACTCATTTCAACCTTCTATCGTGGCCTTTCTGAAGGGGTTAAGGATGAATTAGCCAGTAGAGATTGGGGTACAAATCTGGAGGAACTCATAACTTTGTCTGTCCGAATTGATAACCGTATTCGTGAAAGAAGTGAACGCTGCACTACTCGAGACATGCCCATGTTATCATCTCCCAGCATCCCAGAAGTTTCCCATTTAACTCCACAGACGGAGGACAAGCCTATGCAGCTTGGTAGGACCCGCATCTCGCCTAAGGAGAGAAAGAGACGCATGAGTCTGTGTTTCTATTGTGGTGGCTCTAACCACTTGAGCTCTTCTTGCCCCGAGTTAGCTTTAAAAGCCAAAGCTCGCTAAGGGGACTGGGGACCTTAGCGAGTGGAACTGCTCAGTTTGACATTCCTCACTCCCGTTTACTGCTGCCAGCTACGCTTACTTGGGGGGATACCAGGGAGAAGACAGTGACATTGAAAGCATTTGTGGATTCAGGTGCAGCGGATAACTTTTTGGACATTAATTTGGCTAAGAAAATGTGTATCCCCTATGAGACTTGCTCTTCGTTCTGGAAGGTTGAAGCCCTAGATGGCAGACCAAGAGGTTCTGGAATAATCAAGTTCAGAACAGTTCCTTTATGCTTGACCATTGATACTAACCACCATGAAATTATTTTTTTTTTATCTGATCAAGTCTTCCAGGGAACCCCTTATTCTAGGTTACCCCTGGTTGCGGCTTCACGACCCTCAAATTCTCCTGGACCTCTGGAACTCTCCTCCGTTGGGGCTCTGCATGCGAGGATTCTTGTACCTTTCCTGCTTCCACTGTGGTCGGGAGTAAAGGGATTCTGGCAGCTATTAAGGAGGTGAGTGCCAGTTCCTTGAATAAGCCACAAAATCTAACACTCGTTCCCCCTGAGTACTATGACTTGAGAGAAGTGTTTAGCAAACAACGTGCTACTAAGCTACCCCCTCATAGACCATATGATTGTGCTATCGACCTTCTTCCTGGCGCACTCCCTCCTAGAGGTCACTTATATTCCCTCACTGCCCCAGAGACTAAGGCCATGAACGAATATATCCAGGATGCTTTGAGTACTGGTTTTATTCGCCCATCATCTTCACCAGCTAGTGCTGGTTTCTTTTTTGTCCCCAAGAAAGACGGTAGTCTAAGGCCCTGTATAGACTATCGTGGGCTCAATAAAGTGACTGTTAAGAATCGTTACCCTCTCCCACTAATGTCATCGGCTTTAGAACTACTCCAGAAAGCTAAGGTCTTTTCAAAGTTAGATCTGCGAAGTGCGTACAACTTGGTACGCATAAAGGAGGGAGACGAATGGAAGACAGCCTTCAGTACACCAACTGGCCACTGGGAATATCAAGTTATGCCTTTTGGTTTATATAATGCTCCAGCAGTGTTTCAGGCCTTCATCAATGACGTCTTGAGGGAGATGTTGAATTGTTTTGTGTTTGTCTATTTAGATGACATACTGATTTTCTCAGACTGTCTACAGGAACAGATTCACCATGTTCAACAGGTCCTGAAGAAGCTTCTTGAGAACCAGCTTTTCGTAAAGCTTGAAAAATGTGAGTTCCATGTGCCCCAAGTCTCATTCCTTGGCTATGTTGTCTCTCAAGAAGGCATCCAGATGGAACCAACGAAGGTATCTGCCATCACCAACTGGCCCCAGCCCAAATCACTAAAGCAGGTACAAAGATTTCTTGGTTTTGCCAACTTCTACAGGAAGTTTATTCACAATTTCAGCACTATTGCAGCACCCATCTCCACACTTACTAAGGGATCACCCACTCGTATCCACTGGACTGCTGAGGCTCAGCAGGCGTTTGACAGGTTAAAGGGACTATTTCTTCTGCCCCAATCTTGGTACACCCAGACCCTGAATTGCCATTTATCGTGGAGGCGGATGCATCAGAAGAGGGAGTTGGGGCAGTGCTCTCTCAAAGGTCTATCACAGATAACAGAGTCCATCTGTGTTCTTTCTTTTCCAGACGCCTGTCGCCAGCTGAGAGAAACTACGATGTGGGTAACCGAGAGCTCCTTGCTGTGAAACTTGCACTGGAAGAGTGGCGCCACTGGCTGGAGGGGGCCAAGCATCCATTTATTGTGTGGACAGATCACAAAAACCTGTCCTACCTGCAGCAGGCAAAGCGCCTTAACCCTCTGGGGTCTAAGGGGTTTTTGGGTTCCTTGAGATGTTCTGACATGCCCTGACATTTGTGCTTTTTTCAGTTGCTTATAAACATATTAATGGCAAAAGTGTAATTACACTCTATTTAGCACAAACAGGGCTACCATAATATGTGAGCAACATGTATGTACATGTTTGTATTTTTGAGGGAATATTGTTTATGCATGGTTATTGAAAAAAATAAAAAATAAAGTTTCTGAAATAAGGCCACAAAACACATACTAAATATGTGTCCACAAGACTTTTGACTAATGGATGTCGTTGCCTAGAGTTTTTTCTTCAAAATGATGTGAAAATCATCCTGCCTAATCATTCACATAAAACAATACATTGATTTCAATTTTGTAAGACACTTTTTGTTTGGAAAGGCAATATGCGCAAGGGGCGTCAACGATTTCAACACCATCATGCACATTTAGTGGTTCACACCTGAGGAGACAATGGGGCCCTCATACTTAATGAGCCATTCATTCAGGTGTGTCACTGAGCCACAAGAAAGAATGCAAGAGCAATATATATGTGTGTGTGTGTGTGTATATATATATATATATATATATATATATATATATATATATATATATATATATATATATATATATATATATATATATATATATCCTAACAAATTGGTTCACAGTTGGAAGCATCTCATTTTTTTTATATTTTTCTATGTCTAGTAATTGTGCAGTTAATTCTCATACTGTATTTTCAGTTTTGGAATATGTATCCTCTCGCCAAATTTTTCACTAATAAAACTCAATAAAAATTATTTAAAGAAAAGACTTATATTTTGGCTACCTTTTAATAGTTTGTTTACATCTACCTTGTAAATATATTTTTTTATGAAAAATGTTACAATTACAACAACAATTCAAGTGCAATCTTTCTTTGTAAAAACTAAAGTATACATTTTATCATACATATTTCAAAGTTAAGGATTCATTACTTTGGATATAGCCTAGGCTACATTGGAACAAACGCATAATAACATATTATTTGATTACTTTATTTTTGACAAAACATACTATAGGCTATTTAACATATGAGCAAAAATTGGCAAACAAAAGCTTATTTGAGGTGGCAAATATTTTACAGGAAAAATGTATAATCTATCCAAAACTAGTCAACGAAATGTTGTCTTTCATATGTCTGTAACATAGGTCTTTCATTTATATAAGAAATATAAATGTTAATTTGCAGTTTAATACGTTGCTTATACAAATACATTTTATTTCAACATATTTCAGTGAATTTTTACTCATCTCAGTATAGCAATATAGTTTGCTAAAAGCGGATCATTCATTCACACACAGAAATGCGATTCGAATTTAAACTGTCTTTTTGCGAGTTGTGGTAAACAGCGCATCTCTGCCGTTCATTCATTCACACACAGAAACGATTCACTTGAGAATGAAAAAAACTTACTACAGCATTCCTCAGTATTATCCTACAGTATTATCATACATATTTTAAAGTTAAGGATTCATTAGTTTTTATATAGCTTACATTGGAACAAACACTATAATAACATCTTAGTTGATGAGTTTATTTTTGACAGAACATAGCCTACTATATATTTAAAATATGAGCAGAAACTCGATGACAAAAGCTTATTTGATATTTTAGAATAAAAACTTTATGATCTATCCAAAACTACGAAATGTTGTCTTTCATATTTCATCTGTAACATAGTAGGCTAAACATAAACAACAGCGCCCATCTGTGCTGTTAATTCATTCACACACAAAAACGTGATTCAAATTTAAACAGTCTTTTTGCATTTACAGACATTAGAACAAAGCACAAGAATAAAAAACTTAGGCTACTCACAATACTCGGCTAGATCGGTCGCTCCTCAAAATTAAAATAAACCAGCACATGTTCTGAGGTAAATGTCCCAGGATTACTCCTCACAGTCACAGCCTCACAAGATGAAAAGGTACATTAATCTGATGATTAAATTTGTTGTGTTATCGCGCTTATGAGGGGCGTTGACACATTTGCATGTGTCGCTTCAGATCATTTGCGTCTGAATAGCGCGCGCTGTCCGTGGGCATGTCACATTAGCAGAATAATGAGCTGAGAGAACGATAATGAGATCGGCTGACACCCCTCTCTTTTTTTATAGATTACATAAACAGATAATATTTATTTTAGTTTTGAATTAGATATTTTAAAAGTACAAACTTAAATGATTATAAAGATATATTGCTCGTGCTTGGGTGAATAGTATTCGCTCAGTTTTGTTTAAGTTTAGAGACGTGCTCCAGAAAAAAGGTTAACGGAGATGGAGAGACAGAAAGCACACCATGTTTATTTTCTTTATTTTACAAAAGCACAATGTTTTATTTCGATTGTAAGTGGGCACATAAAAAAATAGACATTCAACAGTTTATTTTTTTATATTTCTTAAGTGTGTATGACCAAAAATGACAGAGTATTTTAAGTCTATTTTCCTGCTATGTGAAAAAAATCTAGCAAAACGCGCCGGCGCGTCTGTCGACCCCAGAGGGTTAACCCCCGGCAGGCCAGGTGGGCTCTCTTTTTTACACGTTTTAATTTTGCAATCTCTTACAGACCTGGATCCAAGAATGTTAAGGCTGATGCCTTGTCACGCCAGTATGATTGTTTCCAGAGAGACCATTCCCCAGAGTTCATCATCCCCAGAAACTGCATTCTGGCACCGGTTCGTCGGTCCATTGAGGATACGGTGCGTGAGGCCCTACGGGGTGTAAACATTCCTGAAGAACTCCCAGCAGGATGCTTGTTTGTGCCCAAGGAAGTAAGATCTGAAGTCCTCCAGTGGGGTCATGCTTCTGCCCTTGCTGGACAATCAGGAACTGAGAGGATGTTGGATTTTATTCAGAGACGCTTCTGGTGGCCAGAGATGACACGAGCAGTCCAATCTTTTGTACAAGCCTGCCCAGTCTGTGCTCAACAGAAATCCTCTAATCAGCGCCCTGCCGGCCTTCTACATCCCTTGCCTATCCCACAACGCCCCTGGTCTCACATCTCCATGGATTTTATCACTGGTTTACCGGCATCTGAAGGTAATACTAGTATTATGGTGGTGGTGGACCGCTTCTCTAAGTCTGCACACTTCATTCTGTTACAGAAACTCCCTTCCCTTCAAAGAGACTGCTGACCTTATCCTTCAGAATGTCGTAAGAATCCATGAAATTTCCAGTGGATATTGTTTCAGATCGAGGTCCCCAGTTTATGTCTCGTTACTGGAAAGCATTCTGGTCCCTGTTTGGCTCCTCAGTCAGTCTCTCCTCAGGTTTCCACCCTCAGTCAAACGGCCAAACAGAACGGATAAATCAGGAGTTGGAGAAATATCTTCGCTGCTTCACGTCTCATCAGCCATCCTCCTGGAGTTGTTTCTTGCTATGGGCAGAGCTGGCACACAACACCTTACGCAGCTCCTCCACTGGTTTATCTCCATTTAAGTGTCAATTCGGGTTCGATCCGCCATTGTTCTTCAGCCAAGAGATAGAGATCGGAGTCCCTAATGCTGAGAGATTTGTCGAGTGCTGCAGAAGGACATGGAAAAGGGCTCACGTAGCCTTGAAGAGTGCTTCCACCCGCTACAAGAGGTATGCGGACAAGAGAAGGAGGGCAACTCCACACTTCAGAATCGGACAAAGAGTCTGGCTCTCAGCTAAGGACTTACCATTAAAGGTTGAATCCAATAAACTTGCCCCAAGATTTGTTGGCCCATTCAAAATCACCAGACGGGTCAATCCTGTTACATACCAGCTGGCCCTACTGAGATCTTTAAGAGTAAGACCTACTTTTCACGTCTCTCTTTTGAAACCCGTATTAACCTCTCTTTTGTCTCCTCCAGCCCCCATCCCTCCCGCCCCTCGTATCATAGCAGGTGGTCCCATGTACACCGTGAAAAGGTTACTTGATTCAAGACGCCGTGGCTTTCACTACCTGGTCGACTGGTAAAGTTATGGGCCTGAGGAGCGTACATGGGTGCCAGCATGACACAACTTAGACCCAGATCTGATCAAGACGTTCCATCGCTTGCATCCTGACCGTCCTGGGCTGTCGGGAGCCGGCTGTAAAGGGGGGGCCCTGTCACACCACGGTCTGTCCAGCAGAGGGAAACTGAGAGCACAAGACCTTCCACATCGTTCTACTTATTCACTGCTTATTATTGTTTCAATGAAATCACCTGTGCCTAGCTAGTTAGTGTTAATGGGTGTATATTTAAAGACTTGTCTTTGCTTGTATCTTTGCTCAGTCTTGAAGTTCTCTTGCCTAGCCTAAGCCTTTTGTGTTTTCCCATTTGGTCTATCTTGGAAGACTTTTTGCACAGACCTTTTGACCAGCTTATCTGATAAACTTTGCTTTATGTTTTTGGACCCTTTTGCCTGTATTATCCAGTGTGGCTTTGTACCTTGCTAAACCCAGCACTTATGCTGGATCCTTTGTGTTTGCTTTGGAAGAAAACTGAGTAAAGACTATCTTCTTTTTCCTTCAAGACCTGCCTCTTGTGATTATCTGCCAATTGGGTCCAAACTGCCCCATAGAACAGTGGTTAGAACCTTGGGTTACCAGCAACACACTCTGGGTTTGAATCCCGGACCTGACAGCGATGTCATCATAGCAGAAATTGATGTAATGGGTAATGCATTTTGTAAGGCCGTCAATATCATCCCCATACTCATCACAGAACAGATCCCAATCTGTAGTCTCAAAACAGCACTTCAGAGCTTCCTCAGCTTCAGGATACCAGCATTTTGATGTTCTGAAAAGTGGGCAAAGTCTTAGAGAGACTGACATGATTGAAATCTCCAGACATAAAGATCAACGCGTCTGGGTACTTTTCTTGAAGTCTCGCGATAGTGGAGTGTACCACGTCACAAGCAGCTTCCGCCTTGGCAGACGGAGGGATGTAAACAACAATGGTTACCACCACAGTGAATTCCCTAGGTAGGTAATATGGTCTTAAACAAACCGCTAAAAGTTGTTGTCTTTGTTGCATATCTGTTCTTTGATAGTAGGGTGCATAGGGTTACACCACTTGTTGTTGACGAGCAGTATAAGCCCCCCTTCTTTCTGCTTACCGCTTTCTGTGGTGTCCCTGTCAGCTCGTATCGTCCTGAAGCCGGTGTAACTTATCAGAGAGTCGGGCATGTTGTTTGTCAACCACGTCTCTGTCAGGCATACGATACTGCTCTCCCGGTACACTTTCTGAGTCCTGACAAGGGTTTCTAGTTCCTCTAATTTGTTCGTTAAGCAGCGAACATTTCCCATGGTTATAGATGGTAGAGCTGGTTTAAAAGACTCTCTCCGTGTTATATGTTAAGGCAGTTTGCTCCGTCTGTCTTGCGGATATCAGGCACATATTGATAAGACAAGCTATATGGTTATAGCTTAAATAAAATATTTAAAACACAAACACACTACACACAGCTGCGCGCAACAGGCTGCCGCCTCACCGGGGCCATCGCCATCAGATGATACAATTCCATTTTACTCAAGTACTCAATTTTATCCACCACCTGTAAACACCTACACAACGTACATCACACTTACATTTTTTACACATTGCAGAAAATTAGCCATTATTTAATGGCTTATTTTTTTTCATTGACTGACTGATTTTTTCATTAACAATATAAAAAGGAAATAAAGGTTTGTATTGTGTTGAAAGGAGTGTGAAGAACAGAAGTGAAATTATCTGCATATTTCTGAGTGTTATTGTTACATCCAGTCAGGAACGAGACGGAGAGCGAATCCAATCGCAAGCACATTTAATAAACAAATACCAACAGGTAATCCAGGGAACTCAAAACAGGACAGAAGTAACATTAAACAACAACCGACAGCCAACAACTGAAACACAGGGGTTTAAATACACAGACAAACAAGCTAAACAAGATAACAAGGGGGCGTGGTTAATAAGAAACACCTGGGGAGACTAATAAACATGGACGAGGAACACCTGTGGACACTGAGCAACAACAAACAAAAGACAAGACACATGGCAGGGTCACATGACAAACAAGGAATCACGTGATATACAAGACACAACAAAAACCCACACGTAACAGTTATAATAAATAAAGAGTAAATATGTATACTGTTCTTTTTATAAGTCCAATATCCAATCATTGCCAGTTACTTCTAAATACATGCATGGTAATATACACTGATAAGTCAAAACATTATGATCAGTCACAGATGAAGAGAATACCATTGATCATCTCCTAACAAGGCCACATATTAATGTCTGGGTAGTGTAGGATTACAAATTTTATTTAAATGTTTAATTGAGCTTCCAATACTATAGTATTTTAACTGAGAAAGTTGCACACTGTTTTGTCCATTTCGAGGCAATCAGGGTTTCGGACATTAACCTCTTGTCACATCTCAAAGGTCAGCTGGGCCTTTTGTTGATCTAATCAGGCTGATTGGATTAGCATCTCAAGACTCTGAGTTACACTGTTACCTGATGAAATCAGGTAACCAGCTGAATCAAGAGTCCCCTCCTCTATGAAATGAATCCCACCCCCTTGAAATGTATATAAACTGCAATGTAAAGTTCCCTTAGTTAGACTTGGGTAAGATTTTGGATGAAGCAGACTACAGCAAATAAACAATCCTGCTTAAAAGATACAATCCCAACGTCTCCTGGTCTTCGCTTCTAAGTCTCCTACACTTAAGAAGAACAAGGTTTACAACAGATGGTGCCGTGACCCGGATAGAGCTACTCACCAGAATCCAGATTGAATCAACAAAAGATCTCAACAAAGAATGAACTTTCTGACTGAGTTCCAGATGGAATCTTGAAAACCTCAAGCTCAACAAAGATCTCAACAAAGAATGAACTTTCTGACTGAGTTCCAGAACTGAATCTCAACTGGACCTCAACAAAGCTGACTGAGTTTTCCAGACTGAATCTTTTAATTCAAACAACGATTCGGTGAGTTTCACTCTATTCAAAGAACCAGACCAGTACAAATTTTGTGCCTCTGCGCCGTCAGAGAAAGAGTTATCAGACAGCTGTAGTGTTTGATTACCTAAAGTTATCCTTTAAAAGTTGTATTTTAAAGATGAAAATATATCCTCTGTTCAGGCAGGGACGTTTTTAACATCACATGTTAAAAAGATATCCTCTGTGTCAGGCAGGGAAGATTAGTATTATTTTGCTAATTATTTGTTTTGTTGTTTGTTACCTTGTGGTGTTACCCTCTAAAAAATTTATTTTAGAGAAGAGAGTTTGATCCTCTGTTCAGGCAGGGAAGTTTTTAACATCACGTGTTAAAAAGATATCCTCTGTTCGTCAGGCAGGGAAGATTAGTATAATTTGCTTTTATTTATTTTTTATTTTTTTATTTTGTGTTGTTACCCTCTAAAAAAATATATTTTAGAGAAGAAAAGTTTGACCCTCTGTTTCAGGCAGGGAAGATATCTCAGTAGGGCACATCTCACAACTAATACTACGGAAGCTAAAGGTAATGCTCTTGCCGATATGACAGCTAAACAGGCTTGTTTCTATGCAACTGTACAAGTGTGTTCAGGTAGTGCAGCACAGAAGACAATTATGCCTCCTGAATCAATAATTGATCTGTACAAAGACGTTCCTCTGTATGAAGCATGGACATGGTTAGACAAAGGAGCCACCGTGGATTCATCTGGTTGCTGGACAAAAGGGGGAAAGTATGTTGCTCTCGAATCACTGTTGCCATATTTGGCTCAACAAATACACAATTTGGGTCACAGTGGTCCAGCAACGATGAATCACAGGTTCTCAAATCAGTGGTGGAATCCAAAATTCAGAAATGTAGCCACAGAAACAGCCAAGAGGTGTGTTACATGTCAGAAAAATAATGATGTACCAGCAGCCACTACACTAGCAGCACATACCCCAACCCCACCAGGACCATTTCGTCACCTTCAAGTTGATTACATATCATTGCCTCGTTGTAAGGGAAAAACTGATGTTTTGGTAGTAATAGATAAGTTCTCAAGATGGGTAGAAGCTTATCCAACAGGGCGTGCTACAGCTGCACATACTGCTAAATGTCTTGTCACTGATTTCATTCCCAGATGGGGATTACCAGATTGCATTGACTCAGATCAAGGTACACACTTCACAGGACAGGTAGTCAAGGAAGTGTCTAGAATTTTGAAGATTAAGTGGAATCTTCACTGCCCATACAGGCCACAAGCATCAGGACAGGTTGAACGATCGAACAGAACAATCAAAACCAGACTAAGCAAAATGCATCAGGAAGGGGTACCATGGGTCGAAGCACTGCCAGCAGTACTGTGTAGTATGAGAGCATCACCTAACAGAACAGTAGGACTGAGCCCTCATGAGATTATTACTGGACGCCCCATGCAGATGCCAGGTGTGATTGATCTTAGAAATGCTGATGTACACATTGCCTCAGATGCCCTGATTGCTTACTGTGAAAACCTAACAAAGGCGGTACAGAGTTCCAGAGAGAGAGTTGAGTCATGTTGGCAGACTCCACCAGAAGGTGGACACACAACCATCCCAGGTCAATGGGTCATGATAAAGTCATTCAGAAAAAAAGCCATTAGAGCCTAAGTGGCAGGGGCCACATCAAGTGATGTTGATTACAGCAGCTGCAGTATTGTGTCAGGGAAGGAAAACCTGGACTCACGTATCACACTGTAAAGTTGTTCCCCCTCCAACAGGGATAGGATAGGACACGAACCAGTGGGGAGCCGAGGGAAGAACCAATTGCAACAGGCGTCGGGGGCCAACCCTTCGGTGAAGAATCCCTCATAGGCCTTCCCATCCATTAATCCATCCTCACCTCACTGCGTTCTTTAGGTGTCATAATTAAGAAATAGGGAAAGAAGGAACAACAATAGCAGACTTGGAAAATTTACCACCCTAGTGTTTGAACCAATACTGCTCTACTGTTTAGCAGACTCAGAAAAAGTTTACAACCATAGTGTTTGAACAAATACTGCTCTACTGTCTAGCAGACTCGGAAAAGTTTACAACCCTAGTGTTTGAAGAAATACTGCTCTCCTGTCTTTTGTTTTCTTTCTTATTCTGTGCAGACACCACTTGATGACTGTTCCGGGACCCATATGCACCGACCTCGTCATCTGCGTATGAAGCCACAAGAAAACCTCAAGAACACGACTAGACCCACTGCCGAACCAACTATCATGAAAGAAAATAAATAATAATAAAATAAATACACAACGCGGAGACTCACATACGAAACCTTCAGTCATCCATCAACATGATCAAGATTGTCGTACCAGTAACATCACAGACACTCTCGCTTCGCACAAGATAATGATCTTACAGAACAGAGTGGCCTTGGATTACATTCTAGCAATGCAAGGAGGTGCCTGCACCATCATCGGACCTGAATGCTGCACCGGGTTAATGGACCCAACAGAGAACTTGAACAAAATCCAACAAGACATTCTTGATCTTTCAGCAAAATTACACCAGATGACTGAAAATTATTATCCGTAAGAACTTCACGGACCCGTTTGTTTCTGTGTCAGCATGCAATTACAGAAAAGCAAACACAGAACATAAGTTATGTGCCTGTAACGATCACAAGTTACAAGAATGAACTTTTAAGTGTTTAAATTTGTATTTTGTGAGAGTTATTTAGAACTCTCAAAGGGGGAAATGTAGGATTACAAATTTTATTTCAATGTTTAATTGAGCTTCCAATACTATAGTATTTTAACTGAGAAAGTTGCACACTGTTTTGTCCATTTTGAGGCAATCAGGGTTTCGGACATTAACCTCTTGTCACATCTCAAAGGTCAGCTGGGCCTTTTGTTGATCTAATCAGGCTGATTGGATTAGCATCTCAAGACTCTGAGTTACACTGTTACCTGATGAAATCAGGTAACCAGCTGAATCAAGAGTCCCCTCCTCTATGAAATGAATCCCACCCCCTTGAAATGTATATAAACTGCAATGTAAAGTTCCCTCAGTTAGACTTGGGTAAGATTTAGGATGAAGCAGACTACAGCAAATAAACAATCCTGCTTAAAAGATATAATCCCAACGTCTCCTGGTCTTCGCTTCTAAGTCTCCTACACTTAAGAAGAACAAGGTTCACAACAGTAGAATAGATGGTATACAAACAATCAGTTCTCAAAATATTTGAAAAATATTTATAATACTCTTACGAAGCAAAAATATATTGCAGTATATGCGTAGACCATATATGTATATATATATTGATACATATAAAACAAATATATTGCAATCAAGACCAAAAAAGTCACTATATTTTTACATTTTGTACAGTTTGTCTTTATATGCTTTAATATACTGCAAATATATATATATATATATATATATATATATATATATATATATATATATATATATTGTAGTTTTATGGAATTTTACTGTTTTATTTTGCAGATTTTTCATTTATATTTATATAATATTACATATTAATTAATAGATTAGCATTTATATACCTTTTACCGGAATGAAAAGAGAGAAAGAAACATGGTTTATGAAATTGGTCTGTTAATTAAGATAAGTTTATTACCCTTTTTATTTATTTATTAGGGTCTTTGATTATTGTACGTCATTGACTGTGTAAAAGAGCCTGGTGAATCAGTTTTTGAACCGGTTCGTTTCAACGACCTATCTGAAAGAATCAGTTCCATCACTTCTGCTACTGACCACATCTTGTTCCGCTTGTCAAAGTAGTTCTGCTACGTTTAGTGATTTATTACGCATTTATTCTCATAATATTATAATATAATATAATAACACATTATTTCTTTAAGTACGCTGATATTTAAAAGACAGCTATGGAGATTTTAAATATTCGAACTGAAGGAATTCCCGCCTTGGCGCAAGGATACAATCCCTTCTAAGCACACAGTGGTGGGACAGCCATGCGCGCAACAGGACCGAGGACCTTGGACCTTCATCTTAACCGTCAATCTTGGATGTGAAGCGATAATAAGCAGGTAAAATCCATGTTTTCTAATTTCATCATTACTATATGCGAGTTTTACATTTGGACTTTTTTTTTTACCGTTTCAAATCGTGTCGACGGTGTGTTTTTAACTTGGGCGCAGGCCGGTAATGTTAATTAAGATCTTGATAATGTTTAAAATGCAGGTCTAGGTTGATGGTAGCGTGTTACTTACGTTTTTTCTTCTTCTTTTTGTTTGATTTTAGCCATGTCCTACTTCAAAGTCTTGTAATTTTTAGGATTTCTGTTGCATTTTATTACCAACTATTTTTCCACCTGAGGGAAAACTTATTTGCCAAACAGCCGTCGACGAATAGCACTATTTTTTCGATGATATAACGTATATATTCCACTTGCCCAGTAATATTGTCACGGATGGAACAGGAGTCAGACTGGTGGTAAGTGAAGTAGTTTATTTAACAGGTTTTGCAGAAGCAGTCAGAGATATGGTGAGGATATAGACAGATGATAGTTGATTGGTAACTTAACTGAAGATTAACTAGAGTCTCTTTTGCATATGCAGGTGAAAGATCCCAGGCACGGATGCAGACGAATGGCTGAAGACTGAGGAAGAGTTCTGAGAGCAAGGCTTGCATGAAGTCCAGAGGAAGGCAGGTAAGTAGCGGGTAAGAAGCATGAGAGAGTCTGTGAGTCATGTATTGACGAGACCAGACAAAGAGTGAGTGCAGGGGAGCTGAATATAAAGGGAGATGTGCAGGGGTGCAGGTGATGCTGATTAGAACTCGGGTGACAATGAATGAGTGGGCGCAGTGAGTGAATGAGTTGATGAAGCTGGTGGAATCCTGACAGTACCCCCCTCCTCCGAGGCAGCTCTTGACGACTGAGAAGAGGAACAAGGACAGCGACGAGGTCTACCCTGGGGCTTGGGAGCTGGGCGATCAGGATGGTCGGCATGGAACTGGGTGAGTAAGGCTGGATCCAAGATGTCCTCACGAGGAACCCACGACCGCTCCTCTGGGCCATAGTCCTCCCAGTCAACCAGGTACTCCAGCCTTGGACCTCGAAGCCATGGGTCCAAGATGGTGCGGACCTGGTAGATGGGCTCTTCCACGATCTGAAACGGAGGAGGAGGTACATCGGCTGGAACAGATTCTGTGGAAGGAGGAGTGACAGGTTCAGTGAAGGGTTTTAACAGAGACACATGGAAGGAAGGTGAGATCCGGTATTGAGGAGGAAGGTTGAGTCTGTAGGTGACGTCGTTCAGCTGCCTCTGTACGGTGAATGGACCAATGTATCGAGGACTCAGCTTACGGCAAGGCAGGCGGAGGCGAATGTCCCGGGTCGACAGCCACACCTTCGGACCTGGCTGATATTGCGGAGGTTCCAAGTGCCGACGAACAGCTTGATCCTTATGCCTCCGCACTGCCTGCTGGAGATGCACGTGAGCCTAGTCCCATACCCTCTCGCTCTGATGGAACCAGTAATTGACAGCTGGAACCTCTGAGGGCTCACCCGACCAAGGGAAGAGAGGAGGTTGAAAACCCAGGACACACTGGAAGGGGGTGAGCCCAGTGGTAGACTGCCGAAGGGAGTTCTGGGCGTATTCAGCCCAGGGAAGGAACTGGCTCCAGCTGTCCTGGTACTGGTGGCAGTAGGTCCTCAGGTACCGTACAATCTCCTGGATCTTCCGCTCAGTCTGGCCGTTAGTCTGAGGGTGGTATCCAGAAGACAAGCTGACCGTAACCCCGAGGAGTCTGAAGAACACTTGCCACACTCTAGAGATGAATTGCGGACCTCTGTCCGAGACAATATCTTCGGGAATACCGAAGTTCTGAAAAACATGATTGAAGAGGGCCATCCGCAGCCTCAAAAGCAGTTGTAAGTCCTGGTAATGGAATCAGCTTGCAGGCCTTAGAAAACTGATCCACAACAACGAAGATGCATGTGTGGTTGCTGGATCGGGGCAGGTCAGTCATGAAGTCCACCCCAATATGAGACCACGGTTGCTGAGGGATTGGAAGTGGCACGAGCTTCCCCTCCGGGAGTCTTTTGGGGGTGTTGGTAACAGCACAGACTGAGCATCCTCTGACGTACCTGGACACATCCTGGGAGATGGACGGCCACCAGTACCGGTTACTGAGGAGCGAGAGGGTACGCCTGCTACCTGAATGTCTAGAGCCCGGAGTGGAATGAGCGGAGTCCAGAAGGGCGGTGCGAAGGTGGCGAGGTACGAAGACGCGCCCCTCTGGACCACCCGGCGGAGCGGGATGACGACGGTTCTCTTTGGCCAGCTGCTCGTCGATGTCCCAGACGATAGGGTTGACGAACATGGCTGGAGGGAGAATGGGTTCTGGTGATGAATCTTCACTGGGAGGACTATGAATACGGGAGAGAGCATCAGCTCTACAATTCTTACTGCCCGGTCGGTAAGACACGAGGAAATCAAAGCGGGTAAAGAAGAGGGCCCATCGGGCTTGGCGCGGGTTAAGTCTCTTAGCCTCTCTGAGGTATTCTAAATTGCGATGATCCGTGATGACATGAAATTGGTGGTTAGCTCCCTCCAGCCAATGTCTCCACTCCTCTAAAGCCAACTTGATGGCAAGCAGCTCACGATTGCCGATATCGTAGTTCCGCTCTGCCGGAGATAGGAGTTTAGGAGGATCACCCTGCCGCTGGGAGAGTACCGCTCCAACCCCGGTAGAGGATGCGTCCACCTCAACGACAATGGGAATCTCGGGATCCGGATGAACCAGGATTGGAGCAGTCTGAAAGGCCTCCTTGAGGTGTTGAAAGGCGACGGTGGCTTCAGGAGATAAGGACAGAGACTTGGGCCGGCCCTGGAGAGAAGATGTTAGAGGAGCACTGATGTGACTGTAGTTCTTGATGAATCTTCGATAGAAATTGGCGAATCCTAGGAATCGCTGAAGATCTTTTACAGTTGATGGCTGGGACCAGTTCCGAATAGCTTCCACCTTCCTCTGGTCCATCCGAACTCCGAGTTGGTCAATCACGTAGCCCAGCAATTGAACTGAGGTGGTGTGAAACTCACATTTTCCCAACTTGAGGTACAGTTGATGAGCTCTCAGTTTCTCCAGGACAAGAGAGACGTGGCGTTGATGTTCAGCGAGGGAAGAAGAGTAGATGAGAATATCGTCAATGTAGACAACCACAAATTTGTTGAATTATTCTCTGAAAACCTCATTCATGTATCCCTGGAAGACGGCTGGAGCGTTGGACAATCCGAAGGGCATAACTAGGTACTCATAATCGCCGGAGGGCGTGATGAAAGCCGTCTTCCACTCATCGCCTTGACGAATTCGGATCAGGTTATACGTACTGCGCAAATCGAGTTTAGAGAAGATGCGGGCTCCACGCAGCTGCTCCAAAGCTGCTGGAACCAAAGGAAGGGGATAGCTAAATTTCACAGTTTGAGAGTTGAGATGACGGTAATCTATGCACGGCCTCAAGCCTCCGTCCTTCTTGGCCACGAAGAAGAAGCTGGATGCGGCAGGGGATGTGGATGGACGAATGTACTCTTGCTTGCTCGGAACCAGAGTCGAGGAGGGCTTGTGCTGAGACAAATACATGAGAAGTTAATAAATGGACAGTAGTACGATTCAAAGGTGCAATCTTGGGAGGAATCTGAATGGTGCTTACCGCTGGGCGTTGAGGTCGAACGGGGCAGGTGCAGATCCGATATTGTGCGTATACTATTCTGTGTTATTGTTAAGCCCCACAAAAGCACCAAAAACATTACAAAGCACCATAAAGTTTTTGTGCACTATATTACAAGTGTTCTGAAGCCATTATAGTATAATGTGAGATAGAAATTAACATTTAAGTCATTAAATTCAAGATCACGTAAACTTTTCCATCCGCTGCGGCTGTCAGTCATTCTTCACTCAGTATTCAGCGTCGTGTTCGGTTACGACAGTCAACATGACGAAACCCTCTCCAAGATGATTCAATGTTACTATTGTAACGATCTGTGAAAATGATAGACGCACTTAGCAGTTTCAATGCTCTCTTTTATTCGTGAGCACCCGTGTGGCCGATGCTCTTGCCTCACAAAATCCAAAACCAACAAATTCTTAGGGAAACCCCCTTCTCTTTTACCCCGCCCCCGCATAACTGCGCAGGCTCATTCTCCAGAAGAACAGCAGATGCCTTAAAGCCCCACACACCCAGAACACATAACACATGAAAGAAAATACATGCATCTACATATTGAACATAAACCGTCTTTAGACTTGCTGCACTGCTCCCCCTTCACAAAGTTCCTCGACCTCGAGGGAACAAACAAAGTCCCTGAACAGTCTAGGCGGCCTTCTGACACGCTGAGGCCGCAGTTGCCCTGTGTAACTGAAACCGGGCTACCTGAATGTGAGGTTCGCAGCTCAAGAACTGTTGTGGCTGCATGTGGGTCTGCCAGAGGACTGGAAGTGCTCGACTGGGGACCGGGCCCCCCCTCCGGGGTAGGCACAACTGTAGAGGAAGCCGGTGTTTGGGCTACAGGGGTACTTCCTGTATAAGGTGCCAATCTATCTCGGTGAATGGCCACCTTCCTACCCCTCGGAGGCAACTGCACTCGGTAAACCACTTCTCCAATTCTCTCCAGAACACTGCACGGCCCAACCCACTTGGAGTCCAGTTTAGGGCACCTGCCCTTCTTTCTCTGCGGGCTGTACACCCACACCAGCTCTCCTGCTGTAAAATGCCGCCCTTTTGCCTTCAGATCATAATTTCGCTTCTGCCGGGTCCCCGCTTTTAACAACTGCTCCCTTGCGAAATTATGAGCGGCTTCCAATGAGTCCTGAAGCTTCCTAGCATACTCAGGGCCCGGGGGCACAGCAGGCGCATCAGGTGGCCTCCCCCCCAGGTGTTCTGATCACCCGCCCCAACATAAAAAGGGCAGGTGTGCAAGAGGTTGAGTCTTGCACAGCGGATCGGCACGCCATTAAGATAAATGGCAAGTGCGTATCCCAATCTCGCTGATGCTTGGCAGACACAATGGCCAGCTGTTCCGCCAGTGTCCTGTTAAACCTCTCAACGAGGCCATCACTTTGGGGATGCAAAGGGGTGGTCCTTGTTTTGTGAATCCCTAATTTTTCACACATCAGCGAGAAGACACGCGACTCAAAATTCCGGCCTTGATCGCTGTGTATGGATTCAGCCAACCCAAACCGACTGAACATGCCATCCACCAACGCGTTCACCACTGTCTCGGCTTCTTGGTCAGGTAGTGCGTAAGCTTCTGGCCATTTAGTGAAATAATCCATAGCACAAACCTGTTACCCCTCTCGGAACATGGAAAAGGACCCATTACATCTACCCCCACTCTATCCATAGGGCCTCCTACGGGGAACTGTTGCAGGGGAGCGAGGGACTGGCCAGGCGGGCCCTTGCGGGCAGTGCAACCATCACATCGCCGACAAAAATCCTCCACATCTCTCCTCGCAAGCCCCCAGTAAAAACTCTTTCTGACACGTTTGAGTGTTTTTGAAACCCCAAAGTGTCCAGAACCCACCGTCCCGTGGGCAGCCCTGATAACCCCCTCCCGCAGCGACCTGGGCACCACCACCTGCCACCTCCCCTCCCCAGTGGCAGGGTCTTTCCACTCCCTCTCTAACACCCCATCTTGCAGACGCAGCTCTTTGAATTTTGCCCACAAGTTCTTTGTGGGCAAAGAGAGAATGGTCACTTCCTCCCACAGGGGTCGCTGCTGTGTTTGGACCCACTGGATTACTGGCTGCAGGTCTGCATCTTCCTCTTGCAGACGCCTCCAGTCCTCTACTCCCACTGTCCCCACCGTCAAACACGCCGGCGTATTGCCATTCTTGCAAACCACAGAAGCCCCGCTGGCATCCGGGTCCCCCAGCTCTCTTTCCCTGGCTTCTCTTTTATCACAGTACCGACAACCGTCGGCAAAGCATGGCCGGCGAGAAAGAGCGTCTGCATTTGAATGGCCTGACCCTGGACGGTGTACTACTCTCATATTTTATATGCCTGAAGTTCCTCAATCCAGCGTGCCAGCTGGCCCTCTGGCTCTTTAAATGACATTAGCCATTGGAGAGCTGAATGATCAGTGCGTACAGTGAAAGGTAGCCCGCACAGGTAATACTTAGAGTGCCGGACTGCAAACAGCACCGCAACAAGTTCCCTTCTGGTGACACAGTATCTGCGTTCGGCCTTGTTGAACACTTTACTGTAGTAAGCCACAACTCGTTCTCCCCCAACCCCCGCCTGAGAGAGAACCGCCCCCATACCCACATTGCTGGCGTCTGTGTCCAGAATGAAGGGCAGTGCGAGGTCAGGGGGAACCAATACAGGGGCTGTGACTAGAGCCTGTTTCAGGGCAGAAAAAGAGTTTTGACACTCCTCAGACCAAGCAAAGGACTTATCCTTCTTCAGCAGGCGGAAAAGTGGGTCCGCGATGCTGGAAAAACCCTGCACAAACCTCCTGTAATATGAGGCCAACCCTAAAAAACTTTTGAGCTGATGTGAAGTTGTAGGAGTGGGCCAGTTGCTTACCGCCTGCACCTTTTCTTCCATCGGGCCAATCCCCTGGCCCCCCAGCTTGTACCCCAAAAACGTCACCTCCCTCCTAAACAAATTACATTTTTCTGGGTGCAGCTTCAAGCCAGACTCACTTATTCGAACCAGCACACGCCTGAGTGCCTCCAACGAGGTCTGAAATGATCGGCCATGGACCAGTATGTCATCCAGGTACACCAGACACTCTGACCGCGGAATACCCGATAACACCCTGTCCATTAACCTGGCAAAAGTGGCTGGTGCATTGCAGAGACCAAAGCAGAGCACCCTGAACTGCCATAGCCCCCTGCTCGTACAAAAAGCAGTTTTCGGTCTGGCATGCAAGTTCCCCAAACAATCTCCCTCTCCAAAGCCATCTCCAAGGCATCCTGCAGGGTTTGAGGGTGGGCTAGTTGTGTCTGTCTACGGAGCTCCACGGGGTAAGGGCCTGTATGAACTGGTCTCTCGCAAGCTCCCCTTGAACCGCCGGTGACATGTGGGCATATGCTCGCCGAGTCAAATTTTCAATATCATTTGCCAGGTCTCTCAGGTGCTCTCCTGACTGCCTGCGTCTATTACTCAGTTCAGAACGCAGGAGCCCTGGCTGCTCAAATTGCCCAAAACGCCGTCTCAGTGCCCCGACAAGCGCATTATAATTGTGTCTATCTTCAGGGTTCAGCAGTAACAAACAGTTAAGAGCATCATCTGTGAGACACATAGCCAATTCAAGAGCTTTACATTTACATTTACATTTAGTCATTTAGCAGACGCTTTTATCCAAAGCGACTTACATCTGAGGACTAAAGCAAGCGAGTCATCGTGAAGAGGGAAGAACGACGCAAGAAGTGCTCAAAATACAAAGTTCAGGCATTGCTCAGAGTAGCAAAAGCCAGACAAGGGAAGATTTAAAAGGTTTAAAGGAGTTTTTTTTTTATGTTTTTTTTATGTTAAGTACTCACGGAAGAGATGAGTTTTCAGTTGTCTTTTGAATGCTGTCAGGGATTCTGCATTCCGGACGAGGGTGGGGAGATCATTCCACCAGCATGGAACCGTGAATGAGAATGTTCTGGAGAGAGATTTAGTGCCTCGCTGTGATGGCACCACGAGCCGTCGCTCCTTGGCTGATCGTAGGCTTCTGGTAGGGACATAGACTTGTAGTAGGGAGTGAAAGTAGGACGGAGCTGAGTCTGTGGTAGATCTGTAAGCAAGCGTCAAAGCTTTGAATTTGATGCGAGCAGCGAGTGGTAGCCAATGCAGGGAGGTGAACACCGGAGTGACGTGGGCCCTTTTGGGCTCGTTGAAGACAAGGCGGGCTGCAGCGTTCTGGATCATTTGTAGAGGTTTAGTAACACATGACGGAAGTCCAGCCAGAAGAGCATTGCAGTAGTCAAGCCTAGAGATAACCAGGGCCTGGACGAGAAGTTGTGTTGCATGCTCAGTTAGGAAAGGCCTGATCTTCCTGATGTTATACATTGCAAACCTGCATGATCGAGCTGTCTTTGTAATGTGGTCTGTGAAGGTCAGCTGGTCATCAAATATTACTCCAAGGTTTCTGACCGACCTTGATGGGGTGATTGAGGATGACTCTAGCTGGATAGTGAAGTCGTGCTGTAGAGACGGATTGGCAGGGAGAACGAGAAGTTCAGTCTTTGCCAGGTTGAGCTGCAGGTGATGTTCCTTCATCCAAGCCGAGATGTCAGCCAGACAGTTTGAGATTCGTGCAGCTATTGTGGGATCATCTGGTTGAAATGAGAGGTGGAGCTGTGTGTCGTCAGCATAGCAATGATAAGAGAAACCATGTGCCTGTATGATGGGTCCCAATGATGTGGTGTAGATGGAGAAGAGGAGCGGTCCAAGCACTGAACCCTGGGGAACCCCTGTGTTCAGTTGATGTGCTTTGGATACCTCGCCTCTCCATGCAACCCTGAAGGACCTACCTGTGAGATAGGACTCAAACCAGTGGAGGGAAGTTCCTTTGATGCCCAGTGATGAGAGGGTGGACAGAAGGATCTGATGATTCACAGTGTCGAAGGCAGCAGAAAGATCCAGCAGAATGAGAACTGAAGATTTGGAAGCAGCTTTTGCGATCCGCAGGGCTTCTGTGACCGACAGTAGTGCAGTCTCAGTTGAATGGCCTCTCTTGAAGCCAGATTGGTTGACATCTAGCTGGTTGGTCAGAGACAGGAAAGATGACACTTGGTTGAAAGCAACTCGTTCAAGTGATTTCGCAATGAATGGTAGGAGAGAGACAGGTCTGTAATTCTCTAATAGTGATGTGTCTAATGTTGTTTTTTTAAGCAGTGGAGTTACCCGAGCCTGCTTGAATGCTGAAGGGAAAATGCCAGTGTGGAGGGATGAGTTGATGATGTGTGTGAGTGCTGGTAGAAGTGTGGGAGAGATGGCTTGTAGAAGGTGTGAGGGGATGGGATCTAGAGGGCAGGTGGTAGGATGACTGGAGAGGAGAAGTTTAGATACTTCTTCCTCGGTTAGCGGAGAGAAGGTAAACGGAAGGTTTCCGGTAGTTGAAGAGGATGGTTTGGGTTCCTGTGTGTGTGGAGTTGAGAACTGACTGCTGATAGTAGTTGTTTTGTTGGTGAAGAAGTTAGCAAAGTCATCAGCAGTTAAAGAGGAGGTGGGTGATGGTGGAGGTGGACAGAGGAGAGAGTTGAATGTCTTGAAAAGTGTTCGTGTGTTAGAGGCGCTGTTGATCTTGCTGTGGAAATATGAAGATTTTGCAGCATGAACATCAGCTGCAGCATGATCCACCAGCATGGAACTGTGAATGAGAATGTTCTGGAGAGAGATTTAGTGCCTCGCTGGGATGGCACCACGAGCCGTCGCTCCTTGGCCGATCGTAGGCTTCTGGTAGGGACATAGACTTGTAGTAGGGAGTGAAAGTAGGACGGAGTTGAGTCTGTGGTAGATCTGTAAACAAGCGTCAAAGCTTTGAATTTGATGCGAGCAGCGAGTGGTAGCCAATGCAGGGTGGTGAACAGCGGAGTGACGTGGGCCCTTTTGGGCTCGTTGAAGACAAGGCGGGCTGCAGCATTCTGGATCATTTGTAGAGGTTTAGTAACACATGACGGAAGTCCAGCCAGAAGAGCATTGCAGTAGTCAAGCCTAGAGATAACCAGGGCCTGGACGAGAAGTTGTGTTGCATGCTCAGTTAGGAAAGGCCTGATCTTCCTGATGTTATACATTGCAAACCTGCATGATCGAGCTGTCTTTGTAATGTGGTCTGTGAAGGTCAGCTGGTCATCAAATATTACTCCAAGGTTTCTGACCGACCTTGATGAGGTGATCGAGGATGACTCTAGCTGGATAGTGAAGTCGTGCTGTAGAGACGGATTGGCAGGGAGAACGAGAAGTTCAGTCTTTGCCAGGTTGAGCTGCAGGTGATGTTCCTTCATCCAAGCCGGGATGTCAGCCAGACAGTTTGAGATTCGTGCAGCTATTGTGGGATCATCTGGTTGAAATGAGAGGTGGAGCTGTGTGTCGTCAGCATAGCAATGATAAGAGAAACCATGTGCCTGTATGATGGGTCCCAATGATGTGGTGTAGATGGAGAAGAGGAGCGGTCCAAGCACTGAACCCTGGGGAACCCCTGTGTTCAGTTGATGTGCTTTGGATACCTCGCCTCTCCATGCAACCCTGAAGGACCTACCTGTGAGACAGGACTCAAACCAGTGGAGGGAAGTTCCTTTGATGCCCAGTGATGAGAGGGTGGACAGAAGGATCTGATGATTCACAGTGTCGAAGGCAGCAGAAAGATCCAGCAGAATGAGAACTGAAGATTTGGAAGCAGCTTTTGCGATCCGCAGGGCTTCTGTGACCGACAGTAGTGCAGTCTCAGTTGAATGGCCTCTCTTGAAGCCAGATTGGTTGACATCTAGCTGGTTGGTCAGAGAGAGTTGAATGTCTTGAAAAGTGTTCGTGTGTTAGAGGCGCTGTTGATCTTGCTGTGGAAATATGAAGATTTTGCAGCATGAACATCAGCTTTGCGGTTCTCTGGCCAGTTTGCAGCATGAGCCAGCAGTTCGATCTGTGCATGAAAAGCTTCCCAATCAGCTTTACCTGAGAATTTGGGGGTTTTTACTGCCACCGTAGCCGCGGCAGCGCGGGCGCCGCCATATTCATTCACGTCCGGAAGCAGCGCAGCTCCGTGGGCGCTGCCATCTTTGTTTACATCGGCAACCAGCGCGGCTCAGTGGGCGCCACCATGTCTGTTTACGTCCGAAGACAGCGCGGTTCCGTGGACGCCACCATGTCTGTTTACGTCCGAAGACAGCGCGGTTCCGTGTGCGCCGCCAAGTCTGTTTGCTGTACTCCTGAAACTTCGGCGGTGCTCGGCGGCACTCGGCTCCGGCAACAAAAAGCCAGCATCTGCAGCCACCTTCCTAGTAGCCTCCCTCACACGAGCTTTGTGCGATTCCAGAAAGTCTTCCTCTGTTGCGAATTGATCGGAAGCCGACGCCGAAGCGCCTAACCATAGAGCCTCACGAAACATCCGGCTTGCTTCTGGCTCGGACTTAATCTTTTCTTTAGTCTGCTTCCGCATCGTGTTTCAGGGACGATACGAGAGCAATCTCATATAGGCTACTAACTGGATTCAAACAGTTCACTTCTGACACCAGTGTAACGATCGGAGAAAATGATAGACGCACTTAGCAGTTTCAATGCTCTCTTTTATTCGTGAGCACCCGTGTGGCCGATGCTCTTGCCTCACAAAATCCAAAACCAACACATTCTTAGGGAAACCCCCTTCTCTTTTACCCCGCCCCCGCATAACTGCGCAGGCTCGTTCTCCAGAAGAACAGCAGATGCCTTAAAGCCCCACACAACCAGAACACATAACACATGAAAGAAAATACATGCATCTACATATTGAACATAAACCGTCTTTAGACTTGCTACACTATTATTATACTTGATCTGTAGATAAAGGTCTATGGTTTCGCATAAAACAACTTTATCTTGTTGGACTTTTGCTGTAACGTTAACTTAATCATGTTTCTACCGGGTGTCTGTTAGATCACAACACTAGAGTAGAGTCCACTATAATTGTTCTTCACGCGCACAGTAACTAAAATTTAAAACTGTTAAAATAAAAGGCTCAATAAACTATTGCATAGATAGATACTGTATAATACACTACGCATCAATATGTCTTTCGTTTGTGCTTAGAACTTTTCAATGCGGACTCGACGCGCTGTGACTCCGTGTTGCTTCAAGCGCATCATTCTGCGCTCGGGATGCGCATAAGCGCTTTGTGCCGCACTGTATTGCAGCCTTTCATATCATAATACAGTGACGCAATGAAAGATTATTAATGGCCTTTCTTGTTCTTTCCTATCTATCATATGTTGCTGCCTCATTAAACAGGTGTGCTATACATTTAAGACATGTCTCAATTGTATAGTAGCCTATAGCTAGGCTATATATAAAATAATTTATCATCAGGTGATAAATAATTTATTATATTTAGATTTTTGTTTTTCATGAATGTATTTTACAATACAAAGAGCAATGTGTAACGTTTTACCATATTTAGTGTTACACTTATTGTCTCTTATTTGTTTTTTTCACTAAATGTTCAGATTTTATACAATTATTGTGGACTTATGATTCTTCTAGACTAAAATTTACTGCTGAATTATCCACTAATCTAGTTTATAAAAGAATTTTTGTCATAGATTATGATCATATATTTTTTGGATTTGTTTTTCTTTATAATGAAGTTGTCTGTATTAAGTAGATTGTGTTTAACACACAAAAGAGTGATTATCAGTTCAACACACAGAGAGTTATATAAATTCTACTTAATTTAAAAAAAAAACTGTGTTGTTTTCGGATTGGCATCGGTATCGGTCGATACTCAGAATTTTTGGTATCGGATCGGATCGATTCTGAAAAAAGTGTTATCGTGCATCCCTAATAATTACTCACCGAAGAGTTTCCCTGAAACTCTACAGAAAGTGCCATTAATGGTTTATTTTTCAAAAAAAATTCCCGGGAGTGCATACCCCGGACCCCCCTAGAAAGAACACCCCCACATAATAAATCCCAATTTAACCCCTGATGATGACGATTGTGTGTTAAGCGTCTGCTACTTACTTTCACTTTCACTTTGATTTGCGATAATTTGCTTGTTGGCTTGATGAATCGATGCTCAGCTTCTCATCTGCGGTAATGTGTGTTGCAGTAGCGCAGTCAAATCTGGCTATAACATTACATATAGCCTATAACACGCTCCCACATGTTTATTTTTTAGCATTTTTGGGAAGAGTAAAATATACATATGTGGTTTCAACAACCAGATGCATTTACACTTGTCCAGTTTCGGCTGGAACTAAAGTTTCCTCTTTAATCTCTGTTATTTCGTCTTCTCCCTGAGCAACACTCATTTTCTTACATTTGTGATCTTTCTTTTGCTCCCTTTGCTCTCTCTTTAGGCTTGGTTTTGTTGTCTCGGTCTATTTCATATGTTCCCACAGAGGCTCCACGCTAGCCTGGCTCCGCCCTCCTACGTAGTTCTGCTCAATTTTCATTTTCCTTCAGTACTCCGTCTGCATGTTGGACGGGATGCATAAAAAAAAATATCGTATAATTATCACGAGACTTTCGATAATGATATCGGGCAACTTGATATCGCGATAACGATACTGATTCGATATATCGTGCACCCCTACTCGACTAGTCTGTGCAAGCCCTAGTATACAGTTATTTAATGTCAAAAACACTTCCCGTGGCTTTTTCACAAAAGATAATCTCACATAAAATAAGCTTAAGGCCTGCTCGCCCTGAAAAAGATATGCATTCTCCCTGAATGATATGCAATGCATATGACATTCTTTCAAGATGAAGCACACTATTATTGAAATAGATAACCACCTAACTCTGAACTTACTGTCTTCTACTGTCTGTGCAAAATCAGAAACATTAAGAAAAATAAAGTGCAATTCTCAAAAATAATAATAAAACTATTGGTTTTAATCCCATTGCACAAGGTTTCTAAATACAGAAAATTCACTACTGTTAATGTTCACGTACCTCAAGAGAAGTTAAAGTTGCAGTAGGGAGTTTTGAGAAAATGTTGACTTAGCCTGAAAATTTTAACAAGCACAACTTCCAGGTCCAATCCCCTTGCTCTCTGCTGCGCTACAGCCCTTCCTCCACAGCTCCTCCCCCACAGCGGAGCCTGCCGTGAACGCGCAGGCTAGTAAACAGGACCACTGATGACGGCGGATTATAAACAGTTATGGAACATTCACTAATAGGGACGAAACATCAACAATATGCTTTACATAGACTATGGCCTGCCCATACTTTGACTACAAACTTGGTCCTCAAATCATTATGTATTTTGCAATACATGTAACTTTATAACGTTGCACTCTTTCTATAAGTTATAAATAGCTAGTAAAATAACGTTAAAGGATTAGTTCACTTTTAAAAAAAACTTTTGCTGATAATTTACTCACCCCCATGTCATCCAAGATGTCCATGTCTTTCTTTCTTCAGTCGAAAAAAAATTAAGGTTTTTGATGAAAACATTCCAGGCTTTTTCTGCATAATGGATGACACAAACGTTTCAAGGACCAAATGACAGTTTCAGTGTAGCTTCAAAGGGCTTTAAACGATACCAGACGATGAATAAGGGTCTTATCTAGCGAAACGATCGGTCATTTCAAAAATAAATACAAAACTTTAAGTTTTATAAGCACAAATGCTCGCCTTGCTCTGTTCTGTGATGCACGATCCTGTTCGAACTCGTTCATCAAAATGAACAAATCTTTTTTCGAGTCATTTCGTTCGTTGAATGAACGAAATGACTCAAAAAAAGACTCGTTCAAAATGAACAAATCTTTTTTCGAGTCATTTCGTTCGTTGAATGAACGAAATGACTCGAAAAAAGATTCGTTCATTTGGATGAACGACTTCGAACAGGAGAGTCACGAACGACGGTACGCGCTCGCGCTGTGCAAGAGAGGGGTGATCAGTGCGTACACGAGAGTGATTGACACTGCTAAGACATTCCTCCTGGCTCTGATTGGTTGTTTCTGACCGGGAGCGGTGTATTTCTGCAAATGGCAATAGGACCACAGGGAGGAGCCAGAGGAGCTTGATTTTTTCCACAGATTATCTGTCTCATATTCTACTGTCAGGACATAATGACAGTTTTAACAAATATTTGTTTACAAAAGTGACCTACTGGAGCTTTAAATAACTGCTAGGCTACAATGCCTTGCTACTCTGTGCAAAATCAACAAGATTTGAACAGAACAGATTAGTGCAATTCTCAATGTAGAATAAAAGATGTATTGGCTGTAATGCCATTGCAGACAATACCAAAGAAATACTCCTTAATGTTCGAATAAATAAAAAAAACCCAGCTCTCTCAGCATTGAAAATACAAGTAAATATCACATTATACTAAAAAGCACACAACTATGTAAGCATCATCTTCTTCTTCACCATCTATTACTCTGTACATTGTGTGCAAAATCAAAGATATTTGAAAAGAAAAACAGAACATATGTAAAAGAAAATATACATTGGTTGTAATGTCATTGCACACAAAATGAAATATTCTTCTGTTAGTAATTAAAAGAAGTATCAATGAGCTAGTATCAATGAGCTCAACTCAAGAGAAGTGAATTACATGCTAAGCTGTAATTCCATTATTGCATGAAAAAAAAAACCTCTCTGCTCTCATATTAAACAAAAAACAAAACACATACCAGATCAGTAACTTTCAAGTTGTGCATATACCAGAGATGTGTTGGAAGTCCAAGTCAAGTCTCTAGTCTTTCAGCTCGAGTCCAAGTCAAGTCTCAAGTCTTTGAAGGGCAAGTTCAAGTCTCAAGTATTTTGCCACGAGTCCAAGTCAAGTCTCTCTTGCCATCTGATCTGTCCCCCTGCTGAGAGACACAAATTTGGAAACGTGCTGAGAGACACACAAAAAATGAGAAAATAGTGTCCGTGTACACGAATAAATAGATTTTGTAAGTAACGTGTCTGGTCAGACAGGTCAATTTAGCTCAAAAGGAATTATCACTTCATTTATAGGGAATCTTAAAATAATCAGTTATATGGCCGAGCAAATGACTCGTCCAGCGTTCATTCTAACGGGCCGTAGCTATAACCTCTGCAGCGGATATAAATATCCAAACTATAGTGAAACACTATTTATTAGCAAGGTAACTTAGATCAGCAGTTTAAGACATTAAATCTGTAAGCACATAACACAAGACAATTATCTTTCAAATATAAACAAGACTTTATTGATTATTCTAAAAAATAAAACTAATATCTAACACAAACCCACGCACACACACATTCATACGAGTTGCAGAAAGAAAGAGAGTGAGGAAAGAAAATGAGTTCAAGAGTGAGATAGTGAAATCCCAAGTTTCTATATGCACTTATAAGACATGACCTGAACGAACCATCAATCATTAATTTAACCCTTCTATCGTTTCTTAGGCGGGTTATTCAATTTTATCTCAATGCACCAGTTCAGCTAAGAGTCTGGAGGTATCCTTGCGTTTGTCTGTGCGTTTCTTTGGGATTCCTTTTGTTTACGTAAAGGGATTTTCCCAGGTCCGTTGTTTGGCGGTCTCCTCGTGCCTGGATAGATGTCTCTGGGCGGCCAATCATGTGGTGTGTTGGCGATGGATGAAAGTCTTAGGTGTTGGAAAGCGGTCTTTGCAGTCGAATCGCTTAAACGAAACTTTGCAGCAAAACTTAACTTAGAATCGAGACTCTCCACGGAAAGGAAAAATAAAGCTAAGAAACAGAAAGAAAAGTGAGACGAGAGTAGTTATAGATGGCTTGAATGAAGCTGTTTAACCCTCTGAGGTCTGAGGTGTTTTCTGGGTCCTGGAGGTGTTCTGACATGCTCTGACATTTGTGCTTTTTTCAGTTATTTATAAACATGTTAATGGCAAAGGTGTAAATTCACTCTATATAGCACAAACAGGGCTACCGTAATATGTGAGCAACATGTATGTACATGTTTGTATTTTTAAGATAATAATGTTTATGCGTGGTTTGTGAAAAAACAAAAAACAAATGTCACTGAAATAAGGTCATAAAACCCATAGTGATTATTTCTTCACAAGACTTTTGAAAATTGTATCACGTAGCCTAGAATATTTGCTCCAAAACTATGTGAAAATCATCCCGCATACTCATTTAGATAAGACAATATATAGATTTAAAATTTGTATGACGTGTTTTGTGTGAGAAAGCTTTATGCGAGGAGGCGTGGATCTCTCATTAATATGAATGCATTTTACACCTGAGAAAGACAAAGACCCTCCCCTAATGGCCCTATTAGGGGCTATCAGGCCCTATCATCATGAGAAGCCTTGCACAAAGAATGAGGAGAAATTAAAAAAAGAATGGCTTTTAGATTGTCTGGATTTATTTACAACACAACATAATCCAAAGATACACAACAAAGGACAAAAAGCACATTAGTAAACACACTGATGTAAAGACAAAGACTTAAACAGTCACACACCTTTGTGCCATTCCTGAAACATATTAGCCTACATACCTGTCATGTCCAAGGTGTTTGAATTTTCATTTTACCATGTTCATGTACAGAGACTCATGTGAATGTTGAAGTCAGCAGGACTCATCCAGTGGCATCTGGTCCCTTTCTAAAAAAAATAAAAATAAACACCTGTAAACATGTTGATATCAAGACAAACTATAGGGCTGCACGATTCTGGGAATACATTTTAGATTTTTCACTCACACACACACACACACACACACACACACACACACACACACACACACACACACACACACACACACACACACACATATATATACACACACAATATATATATATATATATATATACACACACACACACACTGCCGTTCAAAAGTTTGGGGTCGGTATGATTTTTAATGTTTTTAAACGTATGCTCACAAAGGCTGCATTTATTTGAGTAAAAATACAAAACAAACCCAGTAATATTGTGAAATATAAAAAATATGAAAGTGTAATTTATTCCTGTGATCATTACTCCAGTCTCCTAGATAGCAGGCAGCCTATAAATCGTTAAAAATGAACACTTTTCAGTAACACTACACTAGACAAACATATATTGTTTATCATATGTTACTTCAAATATTTCTATTCGTTATGAAATGAGATGAGTTTGTCGTGAAGCCTAATGTGTGGCGTGTTTTGCTTTTCAAACACACAGCGTGACTCAGATCCAAACTCAGCGCGTGCAGCGATCAAGCCGCTCCAAACTATGAAACATTGTTTTTACATTATACATCTACGTTTGAGCAGATATCCACAAACACAGTATTTAACAGTAAACACAGGTCTAAACATTAAAATATTCACCATATTAGAATAAACACTCATACTAGCATAGGCCTACTTGTATCTCATTTCATAACATTTTCGGCTGGCACCAGTTTGAGTTTAGTAGCTACAATGTAAAGTTTATGCAACAATAAAACACTTACTATTATGTCTCTTACCTTAAAAATTGTTCTCATAATAAAAATGTGTCCTTCTTAGGTAAATCCAAGGTAAATCCACAGCACAAACAGTCTTCCAAACTGATGAAAAGTAGAGAAATACTGGAGTCGCTGATTCTTTGTTCAGAGCTGATGAGGGCGTTAACAGCTCTGCGTTCCTTCACGTGGATCATTTGAATGAGAACAGCTGCGCGTGGGGGTGTGGTCAAATTAAAGTTAATGAGCTCGGGCTGGAGAAACTGTACATGTCGTTGCTTTCATACGGATTTCTTAAACCGAGAATATTTGTTTTTGATATGATTTACTTCATTTAAAAAAGGAGACTTCGAACTTTGTAAAGACATTACTTTGATGTGTGGGTGGCAAGTATTGGCTGATTTACAGATCATTTTCTGTCGCGTTTCAGAATGAACTTCACATTGAGAGAGAAGACAGAACGTGCATCATGTTTTTTTTCTTTATTTTACGAAAAACACAACTTTTTGTTTTTATTATTAGTGTACACAAACAAAAAAGAAGACATTTAACAGTTTTTAAAAATGTATAACACTTGCCTGTATGACAAAAATCGACGGAGTTATTTGAGTTTCTTTTGCACTGATAAGAAAAAAAGCGAGACTATCGCGCCGGCGCGATAGCCGACCCCAGGGGGTTAACCCATGGATGTTCTTCTGATCTGGTTTGGGTTCTTTTGTCTGCTGGTCTACATGGTTTCTCGTCTGTCCGGTTCGTCATGGCTTCTCCATGACTTCTATAAATCTGCTCTAGCGAACAAATTCACAAACTAAACCTCCATTCAATTCATCAAAATCTCCACTGGCTTTTTCGGGTCCTAAGATTTTAAACTCAGCTGTTTGTCCCAGCCTCTTGGATGAGTTCTGACCAATTAGGCACTGTCTTTATTTTGGAGGTGGCATTCTCTTCACCTCTCATCGTAAATCATGCGTTATCTGTATCTCCTTACTCTCCAGCTCTAGCAGAGAGTTCAGAGGGAACAGTTTAGACATGATTCCTATTATAAGAACACAAAACATTTTACACAGATTTCAATCAAGCCATCTTCTGAATTAACCCTCATGTGGTCTTCCGGTCATTTTGACCCGGAGAAGATTTTCTTTTTCCCAAAAATACTAGTTAATGTTATCGCATTGGACTGAAACTTAGTGAGTTTCTTCACAAAGGGTATAACTACTTCTCAAATGTTTTTTGAAAATTTTCTTACTTTTTTAGGGGGGGGTTTGTTACCTTGTTACACTTGTGGTCTTCCCGGGTCAAAATGACCGGCCTATAAAAAATACTTATAAATCACTCATTATACCATATTTTCACCCAATCTTGGATTCAATCTTTTTGTCAACTTGTTCTCTTTCAGTTAGGACTGGTTTTGTATTTTCATTTGCATCTGATTAATCGTGGGTTAATATATTTTTTTATAATTTTGGATTTTTTTTTATTTTTTTTTTTAGAAAATTGGTACTGTTGTTCACACTAGTCTACTTTAATGTTTCACCAGGAAGTTTGTTTTGAAAAACTTTTATTTTGTAAAAAATGGTACATAGTCACACTTGTGGTATTCCCGGGTCAAAATGACCGGCCTATAAAAAATAGCTTATAAATCAATCATCATACGATATTTTCACCCAATCTTGGATTCAATCTTTTTGTCAACTTGTTCTCTTTCAATTAGGACTGGTTTTGTATTTAATTTTCAAATGGTTTAATTGTAGGAGTCATTTATCCAGGCTTATGCACCTTAGATTTTGAGTGAAAAAAGCATTGTGTTAATAATTTTGGCAATATTGAGTAAAATATGAAAAAAAAATTGCACTGTTGATCACACTAGTCTACTTTAATGTTTAACCAGGAAATTTCTTTTTAAATTCTTTTATTTTGTACAAAATTGTACAAGTGAGTCACACTTGTGGTGTTCCCAGTCAAAAATGGCCGTCCATTGAAAGTGAATTTAGAAGATTACAAAACACAGGACTTGTATTTTGAAATGCTTTTATTTTCAGAAAAGGGGTGCACAGTAACACTTGTGCTGTTCCCTGACAAATCATTGTCACCATTGTGACAAACAAGACAACACATTAACGCTGTCATATAGAGAACACATATCAAACACTGTTCATATTCTTTCAGTTTTCCAAATTATGAACTAACCAAAACGTCAAACACCGGGTCTCTGTGTGAACACATGCAAGTGACTAACAAAAGCATTTTTAAATATTAAAGTAGACAAGTGTGATCAACAGTGCAATTTTTTTTCATATTTTACTCAATATTGCCAAAATTATTAACAAATAATGCTTTTTTCACTCAAAAACTGAAGTGCATAAGCTCGGATAAATGACTCCTACAAAACTGTCACCGTCCCACAGGTGGGACGCTTGCCCATATATATTTAGAACAATAATATCTTAGTAAAAACCTAAAGTAATATTAACAAACTATATATCATTTGAAAGCTTACAATCTATAGTTTTCATATTTGGTGGCTGTTTTTTAAAATAAATTACAGAGGAGCAATAATTTATCAATTTGCAACAAGAATATTTCATAGTCATTAGGCGTGTTTAGGCCTTTATTTTGAAATATAAATAAACATGAAAAATCATGAAAGATTGGTTGAAACCTCAGTTTGTTTTCATGCCAAGAGTTCAAAAGATAGCACCAATTAAATTTTATGAGAAAAAAAAGGTCTGAAAATTTTTAGAATATAAAGAAAAATATTATGGATTCTCGATTTGTGAGGCAGCAGCGAGCTATAACGCACATATGTGCTCTTTTTATGTTTATTAGAGGTTGAAATCAAATCAAATACTGCCAAAACACCCATACTATTTCTGAACAGGATGTATACTTCATAAATTGTATGAAATTATGGAAATACATGGTTCAGATCACTCAAAACATATATGAAAAAGGAGACGCCCTTATGGTCAGTAAGGAAGCTGGCTGTCCATCTAGTGAAAAAGTTTGGTACTGCACCCAAATAAAATCTCACTGAAAGCTCATTTTTTGAGATATCTACCTAAAATTTGGAACACAACTTGTTTAGATTTTTGGCTTTAATTTTCTAGCAGTTTTAGAGTAAAATATATTTTGTAATATATATATATATTATATAAAATTTAAATAATTATATTTATATTTATATTTATCTATATTTTCATAAACTCAAACTAATATAACTTTTTTTCTGTTTCACTTTCATAATTTATTTCACTTCTACAATAATCTGGCAAATTTCTTCTTAAAAACAAGACCAACTATATGTCTATATTCCAAAGCATTCTTGAATTACAACCATTTAAGTTTGTATAGTGATTTTTTTTGTCTATGCGAAAAAAGGGGGGGGGGGGTGACAGCTAAAGGGTTAAACCGTTTGAAAATTAAATACAAAACCAGTCCTAATTGAAAGAGAACAAAACCAGTCCTAATTGAAAGAGAACAAGTTGACAAAAAGATTGAATCCAAGATTGGGTGAAAATATGGTATAATGAGTGATTTATAAGCTATTTTTTATAGGCCGGTCATTTTGACCCGGGAAGACCACAAGTGTGACTATGTGCCATTTTTTACAAAATAAAAGTTTTTCAAAACAAACTTCCTGATGAAACATTAAAGTAGACTAGTGTGATCAACACTGCCAACTTTTTAAAATATTTTATTTAATATTTCCAATATTATTCAAAAATATTCAAAAATAATGCTTTTTTTACAAATAAAATGAGATGCCTACTCTTAGATAAATGAGGCCCACGATATATCAGATGCAAATACAAATACAAAACCAGTCCTAATTGAAAGAGAACAAGTTGACAAAAAGATTGAATCCAAGATTGGGTGAAAATATGGTATAATGAGTGATTTATAAGCTATTTTTTATAGGCCGGTCATTTTGACCCGGGAAGAACAGAGGTGTTATAGGGTTTTGAACACCACATGAGGGTTAAGAACATATGATCGTATTGATAGGAATCAAGACACACTTTCATTCAAACATCTAATAGTTATAACAATTACATGACTTGTATGTGATCTAAGCATAATAGACGCATACAGAGGTTGTAGATACAATATAGGATTATGTAGTTGAACAATGTTTGATTAGAAGTCCGTCAATAGTTGTTTTGGGATGATTTTATGTAGTTTTATATGTAAAGTCTCAGTCGTTTTAAGAGATTTCAACCATGGTGTCATTCAGAGGAGGAGGTCTGTTTTCAATCCTCTGTCTTGGGATCGAACAACCTGTTCTGGGAGCGACCTAGGATCTACCGCCCCTGCACCCCAGCAGAATCGGAGCGGCTATTCTGTCGGACAACATCTCCAAGACGTTACACACCATATGACTAATAAGTCAATGTCCAAATCACAATCTTTGCTGTCCCAACTTAATGGATATAAGTAGTGTAGAACATTATAGAAATGTATATAGAAACTGTGTCTATTCCTCGTTTAGTGAGGCCAAACAATAAATCTACTGTAGGATCTAGGAAAAATCTTATTGTAATTAAACCAGAAATTCTCAATATCAGTGAACAAAAACAATTTCTAAAGCTAGGTCTTCTAAACATTAGATTGCTCACACCTAAGGCGGTTATTGTAAATGAAATGGTCACAGATAATAGTTTCGATGTATTTTGCCTTCCTGAAACATGGCTTAAACCAAATGAGTATTTTGGTCTAAATCAGTCCACTCCACCAGGATACTGTTATAAGCATGAGCCCCGTCTGATCGGTCATAGCGGCGGTGTTGCAACAATCTATAGAGATATTCTAAATGTTACTCAGAAAACAGGTCACAGGTTTAATTCGTTTGAAGTACTTGTGCTAAATGTTACACTTTTAGATGTAAGAAAAAAATCCCTATTATCTCTAGCCTTGGCTACTGTATATAGACCTCCAGGGCCCTATGATGATTTCCTAAAAGAGTTTGGAGACTTTCTCTCAGATCTATTGGTCAATGTCGATAAAGCAATAATTGTTGGATATTTTAACATACACGTAGATAACACAAATGATGCGATAGGGGCTGCGTTTACAGATTTATTAAACTCCTTTGGGGTCAAGCAAAACGTCAGTGGTCCCACTCATCGTCTAAATCATACACTAGATTTAATTATATCATATGGAACCAATCTAACCGATATAGATATTATACCGCAAAATGATGATGTCACTGATCATTACATGGTAACTTGCATAATACGTACTGCTGAAATTTGTCATGTTGCGCCACGTTATCGACCAGGCAGAACAATCCTCCCAACCACTATAGATAGATTCTCAAATAGCTTACCTGATCTATCTCAGCTGCTCAGTGAACCCAAACAAACAGATGAACTAGAGGAAATGACTAGCAGTTTGAGCACCATTTTCTCTTGTACATTAGAAATTGTGGCACCAATTAGATTAAAAAAGGTTAGAGAGAAAACTAAAGCACCATGGTACAACAGTGCTACGCATGTTATCAAGAGAGAAACTCGTAACTTAGAGCGTACATGGAAACAAACTAACTTAGAGGTCTTTAGAATCGCGTGGAAAGACAGTATGTCACGTTATAAAAAGGCTCTAAAAGCAGCCAGGGCTGAGCATCTCCGCAAACTAATAGAAAATAACCAAAATAATCCAAGGTTTTTATTTAACACCGTGGCTAGACTAACAAATAAACAGACATCACCAGAGCAAAATATTTCGTTACAGTATAGTAGTAATGATTTTATGAATTTCTTCACTGAGAAAATAGAAAGCATCGGAAACACAATTGTAAATGTCCAATCTTTTAAGGTGTCTTATGATTCAGCCTCAATTATCGCCCCTCAAGAACAACTACACCGCTTTACAACTATAGGAGAGGAAGAGCTAAATAAACTTATCATTGCATCTAAACCAACAACATGTTTATTAGATCCAATACCCACTAAACTACTGAAATAAGTGTTAACTGTAGTAGAAGAGCCTCTTCTCAATATTATTAACTCGTCTTTATCTTTAGGTCATGTTCCAAAAATATTCAAGCTGGCAGTAATAAAACCTCACCAGACCCATTTCAAATCTTCCATTTATGTCTAAAATACTAGAAAAAGTTGTGTCCGCTCAATTGTGCTCTTTCTTGCAAGAAAATGATATCTATGAAAAATTTCAGTCAGGATTCAGACCGCATCATAGCACAGAAACTGCGCTAGTTAAAATTACAAATTATTTACTTTTAGCTTCTGACCAAGGCTGTATCTCAATACTAGTTCTACTCGATCTTAGCGCTGCGTTCGACACTATAGATCATAAAATACTCTTGGATCGACTACAAAACTACACTGGTGTTCAGGGACAGGCATTAAGCTGGTTTAGATCGTACTTATCAGACGTTACCATTTTGTCTGTTTAAATGGGGAAAAATCGAAGATAACATCAGTAGACTATGGATCGGTGTTAGGCCATCTGCTATTCTCAATATATATGCTGCCACTTGGTAATATTATAAGAAAACATGGAATTAATTTCCACTGTTATGCTGATGACACTCAATTATATATTTCATCACGACCAGATGAAAACACTAACTTATCTAAATTAACAGAGTGCCTTAAAGATATAAAATGCTGGATGACGTGTAATTTCCTGCTATTAAATTCAGATAAAACGGAGGTATTACTTATTGGTCCAAAAAACTACCCACAAAACCTCGTACAATACAACTTTAATTTAGAAGGATGTCCTGTTACTTTATCCACTACAGTAAAAGACCTGGGTGTTATACTAGACCCCAACTTGTCTTTCGAAAATCATATTTCATGTTACAAGAACAGCCTTTTTCCACCTTAGAAACATTGCTAAGCTACGTAACATGCTATCTGTTTCTGATGCAGAAAAGTTAGTTCATGCATTCATGACCTCAAGACTAGATTGCTGTAATGCTTTATTAGCTGGCTGTCCTGCATCCTCAATAAACAAGCAACAGTTAGTGCAAAATGCAGCTGCTAGAGTTATTACTAGGTCAAGAAAATATGATCATATAACACCAATTTTATCATCTCTACACTGGTTACCTATTAAGTTCCGTATCAATTACAAAGTACTTCTACTGACCTATAAAGCCCTAAATGGTCTAGCTCCTGTGTATTTAATGGACCTTCTATCGCCCTACAATCCATCGCGTTCTTTAAGATCACTAAATTCGAGGCTTCTGGTCATTCCTAGGATATCTAAGTCCACTAAAGGAGGGAGGGTGTTCTCGCATTTAGCTCCTAAACTCTGGAATAGCCTTCCTGATATTGTTCGAGGCTCAGACTCGCTGTCCCAGTTTAAAACTAGATTAAAGACGCATCTCTTTACCCAAGCATTCACATAATGCTTACCTTTTATACCACTGTTGAATCAGATCGAATGCATTAATTTTATGAACAGCAGCTATGCTAATTATTTCCCATTTGCTTTTCTGCTGTTATCTCGCTAGTCCCGAGGTAAATGGTGTTCGTCAGCTCCAGTTTGTATCCAGCCTCTCACGGAGACTTCAGATCCCCCAACACCTGCGATGAGATGACTAAACGCCTGTGAAGAGACGACTCGACGCCTGTGAAGAGACGACTCAACGCTGGCGATATGTTATGCCCTAAAGTAATGAAACAGGAGTCTGTCGTCGATGTACAGCGGGAAAAAATTCCTGGTAGGTTTAACCATGCTGAGAAGATGACAGACACCTGGCTAAGGACGAGGGCACAGACCTAGTGGCCTTGCAAGCCGAGGTCTGAACCCAACTGCAACGACAACGACAAACAAGGGCCTCAGAACCCTGCCCGCCCCTGCGCCCGCTCTACGGCGGCGGAGCGATCCGGCCAGGGACGAGAGGCTGCTAAGAATCTCAGGTACCAGGCCGCCATCTGGAAACCGACTAAAGGACCGGACTACTAACACCATGGCGCTCGATATTGCTACCTTCAACGCCAGGACTGTGTCGAGTGAGGCCAACCTGGCTATCATCCTGGAAGGTTTGAACAGCATCCGCTGCGACGTGTTCGGGCTATGCGAGACTAAGCGCCGGAAGCCACTGCACGTGCGCCGCGATGACGGCAGGACGGTCATCTTGGGCACTAGGGAAGAGACGCGGCCTGTCGGCGGTGTTGGCTTCATTGTATCCAAACGATGGTCACCAATGATTGACCTGGTCGACGTGACCAACCCCGAGTCGGCGTACTCACCCTGCCACCATCCGGATCGTGCAGACATATGCACCAACAGCAGCAGCTGCGGCCGAGCAAGATGACGATTTGCTTGAGCAGTTCTACGAGGCCGTCGAGGCAGCCCCGATCTACCCCCAGTGCCACTTACCTCGTCCTGATGGGCGACTTCAACGCCAAGGTGGGCAAGGGGTTGGATGGCGAGCGCTTTGTCGGCCCGTTCGGCAGCGGCAACAGGAACGGACCAGGTGAGCGACTGGTTGCAATGGCCGAGACCAACCGGCTGTTTATTGGCAACAGTCTGTTCAAGCAACGCCCCGGCCGCCGATGGACATGGATGTCCCCCAATGGAGAGACAACCAACGAGATCGACTACGTCCTCTGCAGCCACCGCCGCATCCTGCAGGACGTCGCTGTCATCGGCTGCAAGTTCTTTGACACGGGCAGCGACCATTGGCCGGTAAGGGCCAAGCTGGTCATTGACGGCAGGACCGAAAAGCGCGCACTGGCAGCTAGCAACCGGGCAAAGCAACCGGTCACCATTGACCTGGCCAACATCGACGGCCGCAGGGTCAAGCAGGGCGACACCATCTCGCCTTAGCTTTTCACCGCCTCCTCGAGCAAATTTTCCGGCAGCTCAACTGGAACGAGGTCGGCATCAAGATCAACGGCCGCTGGCTCAATCACCTGCGCTTTGCCGATGACATTGTGCTAATAGGCTGTTCGGCGGTCGATGTACAGCAGCGGCTCGACCAGCTCAACCAGGCTGGCGCTCGGATCAGCCTCAAAATCAATCTGGCCAAAACCAAGTGGATGCGCAACGACCAGGTGGCAGACACCACCCTTCATGTCGGCCAGCACCAGCTCCAGCAAGTCGATAGCTATATCTACTTGGGCCAGGAGCTAACCACCAACCACAGGATTGGTCGAGAATTGGCACGACAACGCCGAGCCGCCTGGGTCAGCTTTGGCTCAATTGCCGAGACGGCCACCAACAGAGCCATTGACCCGGACATCAGGGCCCCCTATTCAACAGCACCGTCCTGCCGGCCATGCTCTACGGGTCTGAGACCTGGACAACGACGGCGGCCAACTGGCAAAAGCTGGCCGTGACTGAACGAGCAATCGAGCGCCGTATGATCGGGGTTAAACAGATCGACCACGTCCACAACGAGCAGCTGCGGGCCATGACCAGGGTGGCCGACGCGGTGGACTTGGCCAACAAGGCCAAGAAGCGCTGGGCCGGGCACCTGATGCGGCGGACGGACGAAAGATGGACACGCGATGTCACCGTCTGGTTGCCGATCGACATCAAGCGGCCACGCGGACGCCCTGCAACACGATGGCGCGACTCGCTACGACAAGATCTGGGACACAATTGGATGGGGCTCGCCCAGGACCGACAGACCTGGGCAGATCGTTGTGGTCTGCGCTGACCATCTTTGGCCGGCGAAGACAGACCGATTCTGGATTCTGGATTCTGGAAATTAATACATGATTAACTAACTGTATTTTTTCTATGTACATTTCTGAAATGCACTTTCTGTAAAGCTGCTTTGAAATAATATGTATTGTGAAAAGCGCTATACAAATAAATTTGAATTGAATTGAATACACTTTGCACATGCTAAATAAGATTGATTGTGTGTCCTGAGTCCCGACGTAATTGTGTTAATTGTCAACCTTTTAATAGAAATGCATTTAATGAACATGCTTTATGTAACTATGATGAGGTAGGATTGTGAAGACTGGAGCAAGGGCGGCTTTTCCACTGTGTCCTTTTGTACGTCACATTGAGGTAAAAGAAAAAAAAATATAATGTTTTGTTATCCTACGTGACCATCTATGCATGTATATATTAAGTACTAATTTTAATGATTTCGTGTTTTTATGCAGATTGTTCCGAAGGCTGCTTTGCCTTGCCTAAATCACGTGTATTAATGGTTTTGTCTTTATATTTTTTTCTTTCTTTTTGTTCTTTTATTGGGTTACGTAGCGGTGGCCTCCGCCTGTTGTTCAGTCTGATCAAGGCGGTATTGGCTGTTCCCGTATTTTAGGATTTTGTCCAACCGAAACCATTCTGCTGGCGATAATAACCTTTTTCGTCCCTGTCTCCTTACGCTAGAGTACTAGGGTGGCTGTTCACTAAGAGGTTCCTGGGTCCGTCTTCGCGCACTGCACTGTGTATCGCATTGGTAAATTGCACTTCACCATATTGATTGAATCACTTATTTGCAGTGGTGGTGCCTATGTGTGTGTGTGTGAATTCTACTTTAGGCACCAGAGTTCAGAGCATGGTTGGTGAGTTCTACGCTTATTCTGGACCAGTAACCTACCCTGACAGCAAACCAGTATGATTTTGTTATATCGTTAATTATATTATCTCTGGTGACAGCCAATACCAGTCCGGGTCTTTCCCGTTTGAGGCCAAGCCCCTCCGCTTGTACTTCCTGTGCCTTTATTATGATGGTGTGATTTTTTTTTTATACAATTGACCAATAAAGTATTGTTATTTTAATCGAAAGCACGTCTCTGTCTAGTTCATCTTGGGTGTATTATCATGAACCTGTTCGCCCTAGATTAAGTATTCAGCAGCTAAGGTGCAAAATATATCTTGGTGTGAAAGGCACCAGGTGGCGTAGTAGGGAACCATTAAGTTGGATCGGTTCAAAGTCAGCCACTAAAGGGTCACACATTGGCACACCTGTGCAGTGGAAATCTGCTTGTTTAAATGAACTAGTTTAAATGAGTGTATTAGTATTTATATTATTATAATAAAATTAGATAAAAAGATAAATTTTAATCTAATAGTATACTGTTAGTATGTTAATATTCATGATTTAATTTTACTATATGCATTGTAATTGTATGTAATAATATGCTATATAGCTCACCACAGGTATAATATTTATTCCAGTCGGACAAAACAGCAGTTTCATATTTGTGAGTTGTTTTCATTCATTAAATCAATGTGCAAGAAAAATGGCCTACATTGGTCTCTAATTTGTTAATGCTACTGTCTCATCAATAATCAGAACTATTCAGGCAGGAGGAGTTCAACATTTGAAAGTTTATTGTAGCACGTCAAACTTTTTTTTATGTCCCGGCATCCAGGCTGTGATTGGTCAGTTTACGAAAAGTGAAACCGTCGAGCACGTACATTTTATGAATAGTTGAACATGTTTAAACAAAAGGCACTTGATATAGCTAAATAGCCAGCTTGCAAAACTCAAAACCTCCTTATCTTCTCCCTGCTCTCTTCTGTCTCACCGCTCCAGCTGCTGACATCTCTGTCTTTATTTTTGTGATGAGCTGCTCAAGCGGCCACCGAGCGACCCGCTCACCAGGATCTCTCCCGATGCTCCGGCGACTAGCTGGCTTTTTTCTTGCCAGAGTTTCAACAACTTTCATATGATTGACACCAGATTTGCGTTGCGTCTTGCCCGCTAGTCAGGGCGGGGTGTTTTGAACGATTAGCGATGCGGTGCACCGCAGCAGGCGGGGTGGGGGGATTATGGTAGGTTGTAGTTACTCGCACATTGTGCTCGTAAATAATTTTTCCGGTTCGCACGTATCGATTTTTAGGGGCATATGTGAGCAAAATGGTCACACTGTAGAGCCCTGCTAAAAGGAGGAAATGGCGGGCGAGTTGCGACATACGGCGAGAATGTAGACCACCTTGTCGGTTGATGTACGCTACTGTCGCCGTGTTGTCTGAACGGACTAGTACATGTTGGTCCTTGAGCAACTACCGAAAGCGGTGCAGAGCCAAACGTACCGCCAGCAACTCGAGGTAATTGACATGCCAAAGGCGCTGGGGTCCTGTCCAGGAGCCCACGGCAGCATGTCCATTGCACATGGCACCCCAGCCCGTGGTGGAGACATCTGTTGATACAACAACATGCCTGGACACTCGTTCTAAGGGTACTCCAGCCCGTATAAAGGAGAGGTTCGACCACGGGGTGAAGGTCTGACGGCAGGCCCGAGTCACTGGTACTCAGAGCGTGCCTGGTTGCCATGCCCATCTCGGAACTCGATCGCGAAGCCAGTGCTGAAGCGGTGGCAGCCGCTGCAGACGCCAACTTCAGTGGAACCGCACTCTTGCCCTCAATTTGTCTCAGGCAAGTCAGCAGTGACTGCGCGTGCTCGCTCGTAAGCTGCGCTCACATGACGACCGAGTCAATATCCATACCGAGAAAGGAGATCCTCTGCACGGGGGAGAGTTTGCTCTTTTCTCAGTTGACCCGAAGGCCCAAACAGGCGTGGTGAGGGACGGTCTCGATCACACCCTTCGCCAGTAGAGTGGCAACCTCCGCACGCACGACAGGGGCATTGCCACCCACCATGGTATAGCGGACTCCCCGAAAGCGGGGAGGAGACCGTAAGAACTGAATCGCATAGCCGAGCCTGATGGTTCTCGTGAGCCAGTGGGAAACGTTGGGAAGTTCTAAACAGGCTCCCAAGAACTGAACCAGCAGGGTCATGCAAACCACAGACGTACCCTCGATGGGGCAGCGAGGTGGAATGACCGCCCCGGATGTGGGAGGCGGAGCATTCTGGTGTGGGGGCACGGTCATATTCCGCGTCCTGACAGAGCAGACCAGGGAAGGACGAGCGTTCTGCGGGGGCCTGCTCTGACAGGGGTTTGGCGACAGAGGGGGACGGGAGTGGTGAGGCATAGCGTCGCACACTGCCATCCGCAGCCTCTGGAAGCTCAGAGATGGTGGTGTCAGTTATTTATTTAACCACATTAGCGTGCTGCCGGCCGTGAGACCAGCAGCGGGGTGAGGAGAACAAAATATTCTCCCCCGGACAAGGTGGAGGATTTCATTCCAGCCCGATGCTTGCGGCTGCCCGGGAAAGCATGGCTGTCAATTCCAGATCAGACTCGGGCAATGCTGGCACACCCAAAGATGGCAGCACAGTCGAGTCTTCATCTCCGGAACACTCCAGCCCACCTTGTGATACGGCGATCAACATTGTCTCATCATTTGGAGCGCCGAATGAAATGCGAGTAGCGCCCGAAGACGGACCCGCGATCTCACCCTGAAAGCTCATGGGTTGCGGTGCGCAAGAGGGGGTGATTCGTCAGTGATTTGTTCCACATCGTCACCCTCAGGTCACCCTGGCCACCAGCCAAAGTATCACCTATGGCGGATGGGATAGATTGGGGTGTGGCAGAGGGGACTCTACCTCCACGGAGGTCATAGAGTCTCGACTGAAGCATCGCGATGGTCATGTTCTCGCAATGAGAACATGAGTCATCCACAAACACTGCCTTAGTATGATCTAAGCCACCAGCCAAAGTATCGCCTCTGGCGGATGGGATAGATTGGGGTGTGGCAGAGGGGACTCTACCTCCACGGAGGTCATAGAGTCTCGACTGAAGCATCGCGATGGTCATGTTCTCGCAATGAGAACATGAGTCATCCACAAACACTGCCTTAGTATGATCTAAGCCCAAACACGCAAGGCAGCGATTGTGCCCATTTGAAGGCAAAACAAATCTACCGCACCCAGAAGTGCACGGGCGAGACATCTTTAAAAAGACGTGCCACGAGCAAGCTCTTTTTGTGAGAGGTTTTTCTCAGCAGAGTGATGAAGCGCCCAGGGAAAAGCACACACTGTTGGCAGATCACTGCACAGATCAGCAGCAGGCAATGTGATCTCGCTGGAACGTGCTGTTGCACCAACACACTGGAGAGCCGCTCGTCTCGTAGTACGGATGATCTCAGACACAGGCTTGCAGAGGAGTGAAAAGAAGCTTTTGGCTCTGAAGCAAAAACATAATGCGAGATTGCCAGCGTCCCTCCTTTTATACCCACGCGATGGGGCGGAGTTGCGCTATGAAAATTCCTCAGACCCATGGCATTTCCTTGCCATTGGCTCGTTTTGTAGAACCCAAAGGTGATGGGCTTCTAAGCGAACCCCCTATTTCGTCAGTCACTGACGTAACTCAGAGTGACTGAACGAGAAGGGAACTGTATTTTCCACTTTGCTTTCTGTCTGGGAATTTAATTTGTACTTGTTACTTTTTTTAGATGGACAGAAATTCTGATGAAAATGTCCACACACTTTTCCCTTTTTACACTTTTTATTTTTTATTTATTTTGTGTGGGACTGCACAGACAGTCATGCAATTTTTTTTTCATGCCAGTCTATGGCCATGGCAAGGAAAATACAGTTGTCAGTCCTGTATTTGAGTCCTTAATATGAATTCATTAGCACACATATTTACAACAATTGCTGGACAATGTTGCCATCTTTGATAGTATTTTAGTCTCTGTCCCTATAGTTACAGGTGATAGTCACAAACAGAATAAAGATTTGACTTCCGTTAGTCATTCATACAGACAGTATTCTAGCCAGTACTTTAAGCTGCTGTGTAGACAGGACATTTTGAGACTCACATCTGACAGTGTGAATGTACTGTAGCCTATTATTGAGATGTCCATTTCAGTTTTACTCAGCACTAAACGTACAAAAACAAAACAAAATGTGGTTGGTTGCATTACATGAGGGTCAGACTGTTTAAGCGGAGGGTTGGCCAGGATAAGTTGTGAAGCGAACCAGACTTTGATTCAAGTCTGGCTGTGTGAGACTAATATACCAAAAAAAATTATATTTGGAGTTAAGCAATATGCTCTAGAGATGTCATTTTAGCCCTGTCCGGACAATAATTGTTTCTCAAAGGGACAAAGGTAATTTTAACATTTACAAGGGTTAGTCTGTGATTTTCCAGACTGTAAAAATTCCATGTCAAATTACCTTTTTTTGACAAACACCAAGATTGTGTGATTTAATTGCTGTCCGAAACTTTTAGTTTACCAGAAGGGATCAATTGAAAAGGTTTTTTTATTTTTTATTATTACTTTTTGACTACACTGCCAATCACCACATGGTAACTTTTGCGTTTTGACGTAATGTGCATGCATTTTTATTTCTGAAATTCTAGAAACTATGTACAGGAATAAAGCAAGTGGAAGCTATTAAGAAAAGTTTTGCAAATGGGCCAATATTATGGAAGCAACAGGCATGCAACACAAAAAAGTGTATTTAAATTAATAAATACAGGACTTGATTTTGTTCATCTGATATTGATTGGATCGTTGTTGTTGTTTGCTATTGCTGTGATCTCATGTGAGTGACAGGTCACCCTGCCCTTGTGCCGAAAAATACATAATCATAAGAGAAGAGATGTCAGGAAGTAAGAGGGAGGGGAAGTTATTTTGATTAAACATTACAAGGGCACATGAATAATGATATGAAGAAAAAAATATGATGTGCATGAATAAATCATTTATAATAAAAACTGCAATGTTTCATTAAAAAAAAAAAAAGAATTGTCCATTTTGATTTCAATATTACATTAATAGGTAGCACTCTTTCTGACTGTTCAACCTCTTAACACTCCCAAAAAGCCACAAAAATGTGGCTTCAGACTTTTCGCACACCAAAGGCTCTTAATTTCCTCTGTCCATCTTTTTGCTCTCTGTTTTCAGTACTGAGTGCCTCCATTTCATCTGCCAGAAATGATAGACCCTTATTTCAACATCCTTGTACCACCCCAAATGAGAGGTGACTCAAAAACATTTGGCAAGGTGTTTGTCTTTGCTTGTGTTATGAGAGGCAGAAATTTGCAAAGCTCTGTTTAAGAAAAGGCTTTATAAAATATTTAGCCATAAGAAAAATACCCAGACAGCAATACAGCGATGTGTCTAAATAAGCCAACAGCCTGGGGGGTCGATGTTTGAATGAGATTATATCAAACCCTCATGAAGCACTGGAAGTGTTCTTTCTCATTGTGTTTAACAGAGGTTGGAGCAGGAGAGAGTGTGAAAGAGGAGAGAGAAAGAGAAAGAAAGTGCCTTGGAGCTCTTTCTAACCATTATGCCAAGAGATCAAACAAGATATTAGTTTAAATCCAACAGCTTTTGTTTTAAAGTAAGTTATCTCGAGAACAAGACCTACACAGATTCATACAGTGAAGCTGTGTGTTTCTCTCTCGCTCTCTCATTCTCATTCTCTCTCTCTCTCTCTCTCTCTCTCTCTCTCTCTCTCTCTCTCTCTCTCTCTCTCTCTCTCTCTCTCTCTCTCTCTCTCTCTCTCTCTCTCTCTCTCTCTCTATCTCTGCGTTTGCGCATGCATGAGCGTCTGTGGAGCAAGTGGAGGGTGATGCAGAGCGAGGCTGAAGTTTTTCTCAACTTTTACGGTCTGTTGCGTTTGCTGTTTTTTTCTGTTATATCTTGCTGAATTGGTATTGTGGGTGTTTGTATGGGGAAGAATGGGATAGGGGAGGGTTAGACAGTTTTAAACTGGCGGCCATGGATAGTTCGGGAGGAGCGGGTTTTGCCCAGCACACCCGGCGGCATGGAATTAAAGTGCTGGTTGGCATTGAGAGCTCAGTGGAGGAGGTTAGTATAGCGATTGGAAAAATTGTTGGATATTATAGTATATGGTTAGCCTGGATGCCAGCCGAACTTAGCCCCACCCACAACATTTGAGGATGGTAAGTTCGGTCTGGATTTGATCTGTTGTGAAGTATGCCCAAACCAAAGTTGTTCGGACCAATCAAATGATGGATAGATGATCAACCGTAACGTAACTATCCACGTCACCAAAGAGCGCTTGGGTTGAATTCGTTTACAACAAAGAATGGCTGCCGCTGGATAATTTAGATGTGTAGATTCAGCCATCGCGTCTGTTATAGAAGATGTAGAGAGCGCATTCATTTTAAAAGAGGAACAGAGAACCGCGATCCAGGCATTTGTCGATCCAATTGAGTGCAGAGGCATTTTCTTTCCTGGTTCGGTTGAAACGCGCCCCATAATCACAGCCCAATGGAGCAGTATCAGACTCACATCCTGACTAGAATCTGAGTATGACGACGTCAGGCTAGTATATGGTCTGCATCTAGGATGAACGGTGCTGTTGTCCTGTTTTTGGATAAGATTGAAAAAGTGAATGATGTTGTTGAAAAAGTAATAACACTGAATGATACCTTTGTAAAAGTTTTTCCTCTGGTTAATCCAGCAAAGAAAGTTATGCTTTTCAAATGTGAAACAATTTTCAAAGTTCTACCAGAAAGACTCGGGAGATATAATGATGTAACAAAGCATTAATTTATTGACAGCCCAGAAAGCAATTATTTATAAAGTTCTTTGGCGTAGGCCCCGTCCATAATCCGAGGGTAGGGGATCTGCATTTCCTGCCTGAAGACGAAGGCAGGGGCGTAGCCGAACCTCCGGGGAGGTATGGACAGGACCATCCTGGTGGTGGTGGGGATGGTGGAGGTAATTGTCGCGTCAGTATCTGCGAACTCAAACGTGTAAGTACTGATCTTTTATACAGCGAGTATAAGGACATGATTGGATAGATGTGAAGGTAATAAGTGACGTAGTAATTAAGTCTTCCTGGCAGAACTTATGCTAAACTTTCATTTCTACCAGAAAGACTCTGGAGATATAATGTAACAAAGCATTCATTTATTGACAGCCCAGCAAGCAATTATTTATAAAGTTCTTTGGCGTGGGCCCCGTCCGTATTTTATAATCCGAGGGTAACAGATCTGCATTTCCTGCCTGAAGAAGGAGGCAGGGGCGCAGCCGACCCCCAAAAGTATGTGGATTATGGATCCACCGGGACGGGGCCAGCCCACCCTCAAAAAATGGTAACGGAAAGTATACCCACCGGTCGTGAATCCTGTGGTTCCTGAAAAATAGGAAAGGGAGTTACCATAAAATAGCATGATGAACGTTGGATGTGGATACCTTGTAGGCCTATAGCTTAATTAGACAAGAAAGCCACTTTCGTTTTTGTAAAAACGTTCACCTGTAATCAGTGGCGGCTGCTGGTCTTTCAAAGAGGGGAAGCTCTTTTTTTTTTTAAACTCGACTGTCAGGTGTGGGGATGTAGAAAGGAGTGAGGACTTAGGTGCAGAGTTGATGGGCTTTATTTTAATAATAAAATAAAACAAAATACAAACATTCTACAAAATTCATCTTCTGATTTAAAAAAAAAAATTAATGGTGGTTGGCAAACAACTTTTTAATGTGCATTACTGCCACCAGCACAAGACTGCAAACAAGGAGAATAAATAGGGAGCAAACAAGGCAGGTTAACTAGGGAGGACAAGTGGGGCAAATTAACCAATAATCCATGGCGTAACAAGATGGTAACAAGATGGGAACAAGATGGGAGTCGACACAATCGACAGGAGAGCACATGGCACAAGGAAACACATGACAAGCCATGTGCTCTCCTGTCGATTGTGTTGACTCCCATCTTGTTACCTGAGCACATGGCACAAGGAAACACACGACAAGCCATGTGCTCACACCAAACATAACAAAAAACACAAGCACATGGCCAGTAAAACAAATCACAAGCAAAGTGCTCACACAAAATGAGACATGAAGAACAATGAGAAAAATCAGAAGCTCATCCTGTGCGCTCACAACAGAAAACAAACACGCGGAGCATGAATGTCCGAATCCAAACACAAAACCGAAACCAAACTAGACAGATGTGCCGTGATCCAAACACCAACGCCCCACACATGTAACAAAGGCACCTGACATCGACGGAGGAAATGTGGGAATTAGGTTAAACTGTGAAATGTATGATGAAAATTGGCTAGCAATTTCGCCAAGCAAATACCAAGAAATAGGTTACAGCAGTTTGTCTTTCGAGTACACAAAATCTGCGATGGGACTGAGCTTGAATAGCTTCCGCGTCAGCGACTTTTTATTGAACAAAATCGCTGTCAATCAAAGGGAGATGCAGTCTTTCGACAGACCCTCCAATCATCACGCAGACGCCCAACGTCCAGCCCCGCACATAATCGCAGCATTTATCCAATGACCGTCAAGTTATGAAGCACTTAAAACAAAACTGTTCAAAGCAGCCCCATTGAAGTCAATGGAAGCTCGGATTCAATAGGGAAATGCATTGTGACGTTCCGGGAATGAATGAGAAGGAAATCGCGTCAGCCATCCTGCTATATGAAGCTGATTCTGAACGAACTCGTCTTCGAGATGAACGTGTTCTAATGCATTTTTAGTCAATAAAATGTTAACACAATAGTACACATTTGACCATTAATTTTTTGACATTATAGGGGAAGCCAAGCTTCCCTTGCAGTCTTAAAAAAATCGCCACTGCCTGTAAGGTACTACGTGGAGCCATGGAATATTTTTATTTTCATTTTTTTTATTTATTAATGCGTTTAGCAGGGCTTTTATCCAAAACGACTTACTAAGAATTCAATATACTTTTTACATGATTACCAGTTCCACTCCTAAGGACACGCAGAGACAAGGCCCCATTGGACCATACAGAACAGTGCCACATTGGGCCATAGATAGACAGGCCTCATTGGACCACACAGAACAGTGCCACATTGGGCCATACAGATCAGTGCCAGATTGGGCCATACATAGACAGGCCTCATTGGACCACACAGAGCAGGACACCTAGAGCAATACATGTACAGGCCTCATTGGACCACACGGCCATGATTGACTACAGAGACGAGGCCTTGATGAGCCACACGGCCATTATGGACCACAGAGACAAGGCCTCGATGAGCCAATAATGCCACATAAAATATAGGACTAGACGAAACACATAAAACGAAGGCCAGCCAGCCCTTTTTTATTATTATTATTATTTTTTGATATATTTAGTAATGAATGCTACAAGGCCTTGCTAGACCACACAGAACTAGGGATGAGTCGCAATCTTCGAATAGTCGAACTGCATGCGAAATTCGATCATAAAATAGCTTTTTTGAATAGCGTTATATTTTCGCGAAATTCCAATGTGTTCTACATAATTGACGCCGCGCCTACTGTCACAGATCGCGCAGCAGGGTATTTTCCTGTCGGGGACACAAGGTGTCGCTAACATGAATGAAACCCCCTACTGTGCGATCTAGGCTACCTGTGTTTTGTACATAGTGTAAACAAACAACAGAAGAAGAGCATTGTCGTGACCTAAATTATGCCAAGCAAAGCAGGCATACCACCACTCCACAACAACGATGCATAGCCACCTGAGATCAAAGCACCCGGCAGCAGCTTCATCCTCCTCTGGCAGCACCTAGCAGTCAATGGCTAGTTTCTTGGGTAGACGTAAGTTGGATGCTAGGCGCAGTGAGCAGATCACTATGCTAATTACTAAGATGATAGCTAAGGATATGCTCCCCGTCAGCTTTGTTGAAGGAGAAGGTTTCCGGGAGCTAATGGTATTCATTGAGCCTGAATACACCATTCTAACAAGGAAGACAATCACCACCAGAGTAGAAAAAATGCATGCTGAAAGTGCAACTGATCTGCGCGGCCATTTAGCGAGTGCATGTACAGTGTCATTGACCACGGATTCGTGGACGGCACTGACAACTGAATCATATGTTACGATCACTTGTCATTACATGCTTAACTGGGAGATGCAGAGTGCCGGCTGAAAATCTGGCACTTGTTCTTTCTAATGCTAGAGACCAGTGGGGGCTAACTGGAAAGGTCACAGCCTGCGTGCATGAGAACGCCTAAAACATGGTTTTGGCCCGCGCTAACGATGAACTTGAATGGGACTCACAGCCCTGTTTCGCACACACACTTCAACTTGCAATAAACGATGGTTTCAAACTACCGAATATAAAACACATAATTTGAGCTGCTAATCGCCTAGTTTTCCATTTCCACCACAGCACAGTTGCAACACAGGCACTAAAGCAAAAGCAACAACTCCAGAACTTACCTGAGCATAAGTTAGTGCAATCCTCTAAGACCAGGTGGAATTCGGTATATGACATGTTCGAGCGCTAATTGGAGCAGCGATGGGCCGTGTGTGTCACTAAGCAATCAGATGCACCCACCCTAGAATTGACAGATGATGGTTGGATTGTAATGGAGGAGGTCTTACCCGTGTTGCACTCGCTAAAATGTGCCACCACTGCCTTGTGTGTGCGAAAGGTTGCATACATCACATCATTCCTAGACCCAAGGCACAAGCACCTGAGATTTGCAACAGATGATGTTAGAGGCACTGTGCAGGCCGAAGTCAGAGACCTCCTGTCCAGCATCGATAACGCTGGAGACATCGAAGGCGCAGAGGAATTGGGAGAAAGGCCTACTGAACCACCGGCGGCTAAAAATCCACGAAATGACGCCCTCTCTGCTGCAGCGATTGCTGTCTTGTTTGGCGAGGATAACATCGAGCAGACAGCAACAGCCACAACCAAACTCTTGGAATACTGCCAAGACATATGCCCACCAATGAACGCTGATCCCATGACATAGTGGAAGGCCAACGAGAAGAAATATCCCCACCTGGCAAAGTTAGCAATCTCCTACTTGAGTGTGCCTGTGACTTCTGTGCCATCCGAGTGGGTGTTCTCAACGGCTGGACTAATTGTTAATAGGTTGCGCTCACGTCTCCTCCCAGAAGAAGTTGACATGCTAATTTTTTTGAACAAGAATATGATATATGCCTAAGCGTTAGGCTATGAATAGTTACATTGATTGAAACTAATTTGTTTAAAAAGTATGCTATTGCTATTAAAATCATTATGACATGTATCCTACCGCATTTATTTAATTTTTTTGATCTAACGAGCATCTGGTTTGGCGATGCAGAAACGGACTGTCATGCTTGTTTTTTTTTTCTTCCAATTAGCCTAACATAGGCCTACTATGTAAAAAAAACAACAACAAAAAAACAACGAGAACATGTTACTTGTTCAATTAATAAACAGTTTGTTTGATGACAAACCGCTAAAGTTGAAATTGGCCTCCCTTTCTGTCATTGTGAGAATGTGCGTTTTTTGTTTTGTTTTATTTTTTTCAGATTTTCGAACGACATTCGACTTTTGCTCCTCGATTGTTAAATGTCATTTTTGGCAGATATTCACATCCCTACACAGAACCTATGCCCCGAAGGGCCACTGGCCAACCATAGGCATATTTTAAAGGACAAGACCAAGCCGCTAAGGCAACACATAGACAAACCACACAGAGACAACGGCTGTACTTGCTGAAAGTTTGCCAGATGTGTTCTCAGTCAGTGCTGTTACGACGCGAGCACAGGCGAAGCATGACATTCACAAAAGTGATACTTTATGTGATTCTGTTTTTCCAGAGATTTTGAAAAATTATATTCTTCCGGAATCTTTAGACTCCTCAAAAATGACTTTGAGTTCATCCGTTTGCTTTGATCTTGCTGCTGATTTGCCCGTCTCACATGAAACTCTGATTGAAGCTCAGAGAAATGATCCATCATTAGACAAATGTCGTGCGAGTGCTGAAAATAATCCACCGTCGCTGCGTAATCAACAGTTTTACTCGAACAATACTGTGCTCATGCGTAATTGGAGTAGATCGCTAAATCCTGAGCAGCCGGAAGATTGGAATGCAGTGCATCAAATTGTGGCGCCTTTGAAATTTCCTCATGTTTTAAGTCTGGCCTATGACCATCCTTGGTCTGGACACCTTGAGATAACCAAGACCTATAACCGGGTGCTCCAACATTTTTTTCTGGCCAGGGTTAAAAACTGATGTCGCGAAGCATTGTAAAGCATGCCATTTTTGTAAGGTCTGTGGGAAAGCTAATCGGGTGGTACCGCCTGCTCCTCTTTGTCCTATTCCTGCAATCAGCGAACCATTCGAGCGTGTTAATGAAATATGTCACCCAGTGTCGTACTTTTTAGCTAAGTTTAACCGTTAGCAGTTGAATTACTCGACAATTGAAAAGGAAACTTTAGCTATGTTGTTGGTGCTGCAACATTTTGACGTTTATGTGTGGTCAAGCACTTGTCTGGTCGTTGTTTATACGGATCACAATCCGCTGGTTTTCCTGAGTAAAATGTATAACCATAATCAACGACTGATGAGTTGGGCTTTAATGGTTCAGCCATATAATTTAGAGATCCATCACAAAAGAGGATCTGACAACGTGGTGGCAGACGCTTTGTCTCGCAGATTGGTTTAGGTTTCTGTAGGGTTTCATTCAGAATCAGTTTACTTTCCCCTCTTTTAAGGAAGGAAAGAGGAAAAAATCTGATTCTTCCTTTAGGGGGAGAAGTGTTACGACCTAAGCCTTATGAGTGTTGTGTTTGTATTTTGTGTGTATCTGTTTGTGTGCTCTGATTAGTTTCTTTCTCTTCTGAGTGTTAGGCTCCGCCCCTGAACACCTGTGCCCCGTTACTCTAATGGCTCCTGCTCAGTATATAAGAGTGTGAAACAGAATGAGGCATGCAGCGGTGAATCCTGTGTGCTTCATCATGGCCAGCCAGTCTTTTGAAGAAAAGTTTTGTTCTATTTGATGTTTTTTTTCTGATCTATTTGTTAGTTTCTGTTAAATATATTTTGATTTCAGTATAGTTTAAGTGTTATTTTTATCTGTTGAGAGTTGGTGAATGAGATATGTGGGTTTGTGCATTCGTTAATTAACCTTATAATAAATATTTATTATAGCACTTTGCCAAAGAGCACTTTGCCTCGCGTTTTCCAACGAGCATTTTAAAAACGGGTTTGTAAAAAAAAAAAAAAAAAAAAAAAAAAAAAATATACATATATATATATATATATATATATATATCATGGAAATTCTTAATATGAATTAGGGGTGGGCGGTATGACCAAATTTCTGTTTCACAGTATGACTCATTTTATTTCACTGTAACAATATATTTCACAATATAGTTATTTATATATCTAGTTATTCTTGAAAAATCGATTAATAAACAATATTTGTATTATAAATACACCCACATACTTTAGAAATGAAAAGTATTTCACCTTGTTTGATTTTTATTTTATTTGGTAAATTATTTCTTTGGTAAACTATTTTGATAGCTAAATATAGTAATCAAAACACACTCATCAACTTTTAGATGAACTGCCCCCAACTGATTTATATTAAATACCACTCATAGGTGCAATTCAACGTTAAATAAATTGTTGCTGAATAATTTTTCAATTTCATATTATTGCTTTACTTCATCAATTAGTTTAGAATATCTGAATATTTTATATTGAACTATTCTATATTCATAATAAATAATAATAAATAATAATAAATAATAAATAAACTTCCTTTTAATTTTGTAGGATATTAGTAAAACTAGTTATGTTTACATGTGTTCCCCGGTACATTTTTGCCATGTCTGCTTATTATTCTGCGTTTTTAAAGGGGTCATATAATGCCATTTTTGTACAAGTTAATATGAATCTTTAGGGTCTAAATGAAAACTTTGTAATATACTTTTATTAAAAATTCTCATTAGTATTGTAAGAAAACACTCATTTTACCTGGTCAAAAACAGTTTCAGTGCATATGCATTTAAATGATAATGAGCTTTGCTCACTCCGCCCCTCTGTTCTTTGGGGCATTTTGACAACGCACGTGGAGTGTTGCCTTGACAACAGTTGAGGGTATATTTTGGAGAAAGAATGGCAGCGGGAGTCTCTGAGGACACATCTGTTGTAAGAAAAAGTAGTCTCGTCGCTTGATAAACTTAAGATTGAGCCACTGTAGTCACTTGGACTATTTTAACGATATCTTTAATAACTTTTCGGGGCTGGCAAGCTTCAATCCTTTAAGAAGCCTATGGAGGAGTGATCCAGCTCTTTAATAAAAAATATCTTAATTCGTGTTCCGAAGATGAACGAAGGTCTTATGAGGTTGGAACAACATGAGGGTGAGTAAATACTGACAGAATTTTCATTTTTGGATGAACTATCCCTTTAAGGCTCGAACAGGACATTTCTGAATGGTTGGTTAACGTAATTGTCACCGTGTGAATAAGGAGGAACTAGAAAGATGGGATGTGGGTTTCCCCGGGGAGGCACTTCCGGTGCGACACCAGGCCGGTTCCGGTTGAATGTCATGGCCGACGGCGGCTGGTTCGGAGGAAACGAGCGGCAGCTGCAGCGGGTTAGAAGCTGATCTGGGCATTAATTGAAGCACGTATCCTCCATAGGATATATAAAAAGTGGTTGTGTGGAGGACAAGAGGAGAGAGCGAGCGCGGGCAGAGAAGAAAACGGGAGAAGAAATCGGGCTTTGGAGCGGGTGGAGAGTAATGAGGATCATGACGGAGAGATCGATCTTGTGATTATAGATGTCACGATCCTGGGAGAAGTTAAGTACATAAATTCCGTTACTTGAGTGATGATTTCATCTGGGCTTCATGAGAATAATTCGGCATAACGTGGTGTGTTTACCCGCCGATGTGATCCTTTGTGTGTGTCGTTGAGGCTGGTGAGCGAGGATTCAACTCTCCTCAGCGTTTGAGTCGCCTGGCATTTCCCTCTCAAAGATCAGAGCTGTGGATTGGAGAACCTTGGCTGGACGGAGTAGAGGCTTAAGTTCACTGTGAGGTAGTGTGGTAGTGTAGTGTTTGAAGATTAAAGTGGCACGTGTGAAGGAATGAAGATTTGATGCTTGCACGAGGGTGGGGAAGACTAGTTATTACCTTCGCTTTTAAATCTCTTCCGGGGGACTGTCCGGCCTGTGGAATGCCAGGAAATAGTAAAATCAGTTGAGTGTGAAGCTCTGTGCAGGTGACTGATTCATCATTGATGTCCTGGAGAACGGAGGAAATCCAGTTATCTGCTGTTCTGAGTCTCTCATTCAAGCCGCTGCATTCTGTCTCACCATTGCTGTTGTGGAGAACGGAGGAAATCCAGCTATCTGCTGTTCTGGGTCTCACATTTGAAGCCTGCTGTATTCTAATTCATCATCGAGGAAATTCAGTTATCTGCTGTTCTGAGTCTGCTGTCTCGCCATTGCTGTTGTGGAGGACGGAGAAAATCCAGGTAGCTGTTGTTCTGAGTGTTACACATTGGAAGCCTGCTGTATTCTGATTCAACATTGACGAAATCCAGTTATCTGCTGTTCTGAGTCTTTCATTCGAAGCCTGCTGCATTCTGTCTCACCATTGCTGTTGTGGAAGATGGAGGAAATCCAGGTAGCTGTCCTGAGTGTTTCACATCTGAAGCCTGCTGCATTCTGATTCATCATTGATGTCCTGGAGAATGGAGGAAATCCAGTTATCTGCTGTTCTGAGTCTCTCATTCAAAGCCGCTGCATTCTGTCTCACCATTGCTGTTGTGGAGGACGGAGAAAATCCAGGTAGCTGTTGTTCTGAGTGTTTTGCACTCGAAGCCTGCTGTATTCTGCTTCGTCATTGATGTTGTCCTGGAGAATGGAAGAAATCCAGTCATCTGCTGTTCTGAGTCTCTCACTCGAAGCTTGCTGTATTCTGCTTCGTCATTGATGTTGTCCTGGAGAACGGAAGAAATCCAGTCATCTGCTGTTCTGAGTCTCACTCGAAGCTTGCTGTATTCTGCTTCGTCATTGATGTTGTCCTGGAGAACGGAGGCAATCCAGTTATCCGCTGTTCTGAGTGTTTCCCATCTGAAGCCCGCTGCATTCTGATTCATCATTGATGTTGTCCTGGAGAGCGGAGGAAATCCAGTTGTCTGCTGTTCTGAGTCTCTCATTCAGGCCGCTGCATTCTGTCTCACCATTGCTGTTGTGGAAGGCGGAAAAGGTAATTTTGCTAATTACTAAATTTAGTGGATTATACATTCGCTTTAACAAGCAGGTTGTTCATTATCACGGCAACCGCTTGCGTGTCATGACTCATGCTGAATGCGATTTTTGTGTTTAAAAAGTAACTATACATAAGAGACAGAAAGATGCAGGTAACTATACATTATTTAAGGTTATTTCTTTTCGTTACTATATTGATATATGAACTGATGTTGTCAAGTAAGCTTAATGCTTTCCCCATTGCGAACGTGCACTCCTCTAAACTGTAGCCTACGGGTGATGCACTGCTGCGCCCATTTCCCAGAAAATATCACGTTAACAAAAAGTTAGAAAACATAATTCCTTTGTGGATCCTCCTGATCTGCTTTCTCCATGTTTCTTTGACAAATCTCAGTGTCTCAGTCTCACACATGCTGCACGTGAGTTAACCACGCCCACTTATTATGTCGTGGTAAACACGGAATAAAAAAATCTGTTACGTTGACATTTTCTACCGCGGTAACGATATATACCGCCATACCACCCAGCCCTAATACGAATATAACCAACTAAATCTGACTTCTTAATACGATACTTACCTGAAGTAAGGTGATGGCGTCCCGTCGAGAAGCTACTATCAATACTGATACTTGATGATCTGTTGTCTTTTGAGCGTAGAATCCATTTCTCAGATGCGCAGCATATGCCTGACATGGCTCCCAAGTTGCTCTTTGTATAAATGGTTTTATTCATGGCTGGGAGATCACTGGCCACAACAACCAACTGAGACTCTTGAATAGAAAGATACATGAACATGTAAATCATATGGTTGAGTAAAAACAATGTCACTCGAGTCGTCTTCACTGTGATTAGTTCCAATGATTGGTTTGTTATAATAAAACTAATCATATGACTGTTAGTTCTACTGAGTTAAGCAATTTTTGGCTAAGTATATGTGGCCTTTGACCGGAGCATCATTAGTCTGCATTTCTCTGTACATTTAATGTGGAAATACCACATCACACATATCAGTGGATTAAAGTAGTCACCAGGAAAGGTTGTGTGTTACAGCGTTTGTACACATTTTCTAATATTTTAGATCTAAATTGTAAGTATTAAAGTACCATATAATATGAATTTTAAGTAAATATGGTGTAAAATAGTTCTTTGTGAAATTACAACACTTATGTAAATATGTCATTTACTGCCATTGTAGAGATATCTACTACAGCGTATGCATAACAGCCAATGACCAACTTGCTCTCTTTTAGCTCAGTTTCTTCCTTTTTCAGATATGGTATTTATTTATTTATTTATTTATTTATTTATTTTAAATACATTACCGAACACTGTTGAGTGAGCAGACATTATGAGAAACGTGACCTGTGATTATGGTATATGGATAAAAAGCTCTTAAGTACTCTTAAGCTTCTTTTATTTATATACAGTTATGCAATTGTTGGGGTATTTTGCAAACTGCCCATGTGAGCGTGGGATTGACGACGCTGATATTATTTGATTACCACTGCACTGTGGAATATCAGTAACCCGAATCTTTGCTTACACTTTGTTACAAACATTAAGGCGAGCTATCCGGCCCTGCAGTTTAAAGTGTTGCAGTATGTTGCGTTGCAGTCTGCAGATCAGCAGTTTTTAAGAACACACCATTAGAACTCTGCCGCTGGTGTAGGAAGCAGTAGAGTAGCCAAGTTAAATACTTAACTGAATGAAGTTTAATCATGGTAGAGGGGACATATTAAGTGGCTGGTGGAAGCGCCTAAAAAAACTTGAAAGCCTTGGAAGTGGAGCTTGAACTTGAAAACCAGTGTGAGAAGATCGCCTCTCATGAATTGCAGAGTTGTTGATTTATGTTGGTGGGATCGGCAAATCTGCGGAAAAATGGATGCTGTGCCGACAGCGAGGTTCTTTTTCTGGACAAGTTGAGGATGATTTTTGCATTTCTCTTCCTGACGGATTTTGCTGTCGTGGGAATGGAAACTGATGGGTTACCCAGGGTGTTTTGGGCCTAGATGTAGCAGGACTTCACTTGATAGGCCTTGGCTGATCAAACTCTCCAAAGACCGCTGTGCCCATGGGGAAATGCGTCACTGAATGTGCAAACTGCGACGTGCAGCAGGAGAGACGGCGGGACGAATTCATCGTTGGAACTTGATAATCATAAAGAATATGCGTGTCCTGAGACATGCTGGTTGGCAACTGAACAGGAGCATTAATTGTCATGTCAGCATATGTGCACTCAAACGTGTGACCGATCTTTTATACAGCGAGTATAAGGACATGATTGGATAGATGTAATAAGTGATGTAGTAATCAAGTCTTCCTGGCAGAACTTATGCTAAAGCTTTCATTTCCAACAATCAAGAGAAAAACAAATCAATGGGAAGTTGTGCCTAAATCTAAGAAAAAAATGCAGGAGGTTGGTGCAACTGATGATGGAGTTAGTGGGGAATCCTGCAGTGCTGCTGAGGTCTCAGGATCGGGCAGTGAAAGAAAATCCGTTGGTTCTCTCACTAATACAAATTTGAAAGATTTTAGTGGTTACAGTTTGGAGCGAATAAGGAATTTTCTACAATTACTAAGGGGAAGCGAAATGTTGAAGTCACTGATCATTTTTCTGATCGGGCCTTGTTTGAGTCAGCCAGATTTTTGATGAGACAAAGAGGGGAAAAATGTCTGTCAAATCCAGATGTGTATCAGCTGAAGAAAACTGTACAAAGATTGAGTTCTCAAATAATGCAAAATGAAAGTGATCAAATGGTGGAATAATAGTTATGTGTATGTTTTGTGCCTTTTGTTTTGCTCTCTCCTAATGAGTAATTTTAAAATCTCATCCATTAATTTAAATGGAGCGAGAGATGCCGCTAAAAGAGCACAATTATATGATGTTTTGAAAATAAAAGGTATAGATATAGCATATGTAGGATTATCCGTGAACAGGCCCTTTAATGAACACAACACCACATTCCACAGTTCGGAACGATTCCCCATCGAACCATTAGTAAGTCATAAAACACAGTCATGGTGCCAAGATAGTTAAAGGAGATGGTACCCCCCATTCCCTTCCAGTGCCTGTCTAGTCTCACACCAGCGATGCCAGGACAGCAGGAAAAGATTTCTCTTTGTTCCCCAAACTTAAGACCAAATGGCCAAGAAACCCTGTGGTGACCCCAATGCATAAATCCAAAGCCTTATCAGGAAACGAAGGGTGCTAAGGCATTCCCATGGCACGGAATCACCACAGACCTTAAACCAGGGACTCCTCTTTTCTGCAGCTGTAAATTCCAGAGACTTTTGTCTCCAAAAACCAGAGACTGAAATTAACCCACTTGTGGTTTCTAACAAACAACAACGGTCTCAAAATTGCTTCCAATAAGCTGAATTAATCACCAGTATTTACCTCCCATATATCTTATGTATCATGTATGTTTTATATAATCTGTGGAGTTCTCTTTGTGTGTCTAATATTGATTACAGCCTATTCTTAGGTTTTTCTACCTCAGTTATAAGAACTAATCACCAGAAGTTGCCTCATATATGTATATCCTCTGTATTATGTATGCTTTATAGTACCCAAGTTCGTTCTGTGTGTTAAACATTTATCACAGTTATATCCTTATTAACTCCTACCTCAACTATGGGAAATATATGTTATTTGGTACCTATAGGCCGCTGTCGGTAGCCTAAAAGAGGCCTAGAAATAGGGTTTCGTTCCGACAAACGGGGCACTACATTTTCTTTTGCTCAATATGTTCAACGTTAATAAAAGGTATCCAAGCAAAAAATTCTCCACGCATAATCCTGCAGTTAATGAGAAAAGTGTAATTTATTGGCGCACTATATTGACTGCGTATTGAGACATAAAACTGTTTAGCTAGATTTTCAACCAATCAGCATCGAAAATGTAAGTAGGTCAGAGCCAAAATCAAGCCAATATCACTACGCACATGTAAACATGGAGGAGGACGTAAGCAGCGCATCTTCATCTGATAGCAGCGATCAAGCTCGATTAACACTCGTAAAGTGTATTCTTCATGTCGGAAAAGATGGTGGGAAAGGTCCGCAGCCTTTTACTGACTCCGATGGGAAAAAATCAAGCAATGTGCGAAGGAATGGCTCAAAACGTCAGACACTACGGAGCTATAGCTATTGATTCCATGCTGCGGGTAAGTTACTTTCATAACATATGAATATTTTTTCATTATTTTTGGGTGATGCTAATTTACAAACTTTTGTCACATCAGAATCCCAATAAAAACATTGACATGAGAGACGTTGTCCTCCGTTGCTTGATCAGTTATCTGGGCGAAAAAGAGTATGACCTCATCCAAGAGTACAATGTAAGTGACTAGAATTATTCTATATATTTATGGTGTTTTGAGAAATGTATTTGTACATTGTTTTTATTTATAAAAATAGAAATGCAACTTAAACAATATTTTTTACAATTAAATTATATAAAGCTAATGTGAACATATTTAAAGTTGCAGTAGGGAGTTTTGAGAAAATGTTGGCTCTCTGCTGCGCTACAGCCCTCCCTCCACAGCTCCTCCCCCACAGCGGAGCCTGCCGTGAACGCGCAGGCTAGTAAACAGGACCACTGATGACGGCAGATTATAAACAGTTATGGAAAATTCACCAATAGGAACGAAACATCAACAATATGCTTTACATTGACTATGGCCTGCCCATACTTTGACTACAAACTTGGTCCTCAAATCATTATGTATTTTGCAATACATGTAACTTTATAACGTTGCACTCTTTCTATAAGTTATAAATAGCTAGTAAGATAACGTTAAAGGATTAGTTCACTTTTAAAAAAACTTTTGCTGATAATTTACTCACCCCCATGTCATCCAAGATGTGTCCATGTCTTTCTTTCTTCAGTCGAAAAGAAATTAAGGTTTTTGATTAAAACATTCCAGGCTTTTTCTCCATATAATGGACTTCAATAGGACACAAACGTTTCAAGGACCAAATGACAGTTTCAGTGCAGCTTCAAAGGGCTTTAAACGATACCAGACGATGAATAAGGGTCTTATCTAGCGAAACGATCGGTCATTTCAAAAATAAATAAAAAACTTTAAGTTTTATAAGCACAAATGCTCGCCTTGCTCTGTTCTGTGACGCACGTTCGTGACTCTCCTGTTTGAACTCGTTCATCAAAATGAACAAATCTTTTTTCGAATCATTTCGTTCGTTGAATGAACGAAATGACTCTGAAAACGACTCGTTCGAAATGAACGAATCTTTTTTGCGAGTCATTTCGTTTGTTGAATGAACGAAATGACTCGAAAAAAGATTCGTTCATTTGGATGAACGAGTTCGAACAGGAGAGTCACGAACGACGGTACGCGCTCGCGCTGTGCAAGAGAGGGGTAATCAGTGCATACACGAGCGTGATTGACACTGCTAAGACATTCCTCCTGGCTCTGATTGGTTGTTTCTGACCGGGAGCGGTGTATTTCTGCAAATGGCAATAGGACCACAGGGAGGAGCCAGAGGAGCTCGATTTTTTCCACAGATTATCTGTCTCATATTTTACTGTGAGGACATAATGACAGTTTTAACAAATATTTGTTTACAAAAGCTACCTACTGGAGCTTTAACACAAAATAGATTTTTGTCAGCCACTATATGAAAAAAGGTAACACTTTATTTTGATGGTCCACTTTAGACATTCTACTGACTATAAGTAACTGCAACTACATGTTAACTTAATCTATTAACCCTAACCCAAAAGTCTACTAATACTCTGAGTTAGTTGACATGTAGTTACTTACAGTTAGTAGTAACTAACTGTAGTAGTAACTAACCCCCCCCCCCCCCACACACACACACACACACAACAATAGTGTCACCAAATGTAATTTTACATTTATTTTATTTTTTCTTCCTGAATACAACCTCTGTCATTGGTGAAACTTTACTTATGTTATTGTGAAAGACAAGTCTTTGTGGTCCACTGAAACATACTTTTTTTATGTTTCAGTGATTACAAAGAAAATAAACTATAATGGTTTACTTGTAGTTGTCTTAGCATTTTAAGCTGTTATAAGACATTTTTACAACCGTACACAAATCGACTTTATAATTATGGACAGACTTTTAATGAGACAGACAAGATAAAAATACTACTTTAATGTTTGTTTTACAGTGTGACAATGGAGATATCCTGCAGCACATAATGAAAATTGCCATCTGCATGAGGGATTATCAGGAGGATTTCAGCATCATCTTGGAGGGGATGCAAGTCATGGCATGGCTTGGAAAATCTGGCAAGAGCCTGTGCTGTTCTTCTTGGACTCACGTATGCACTAAACCTCACTTACCCGAAAGAACTGAGGCACACTTTTGAGGCCTTTCAGAAGCTCTTCTTGGAACTGGATGTTTGCAAGTTTCCCCTGAAATTATAACACTTAAAAACAAACTCATGACTTAGATTGAGACAATGCATTATGACCAAGTTCTGCTGAAAAAAAACTGCATTGATTGATGAACGTTTAATATTGTTCTACATACAAGCTTTCAGCAAGTACAAATTATTTTATATGTTTTGCTACAAGTTATTCACAAGTTTTAGTCAAGAATGTGACTTTTCCAACAGAAATTTGTATGCAAATGTTTTTGTGTAACAAAATGATCTTTCTCAATGACATGGAAAATGTTAGCATTTTTTTGCTTTTATTTTTCATATCTTAAAACTGCCTTCTTACATTTTATATAGATTTGTTTTATTTGTGCAAAAAATACAGAATAAAAGCATGTTTGATAACAAAAAGTGCATTATGTATTCATTATTATCTTAACCTGAAAAAGGCAGTAAATGTTATAATTAAGTAAATTTCATTAATACAAATGAGTAAATTCTGCTTGATTTATTTGTGAGACAACTTAAATTAAAAAAGCACATTCCACTAATAATATTAAATCCATCATGTGCCATATAGACTAAATAATTTAGGACATTTTACTTAATTTAGCCTATTTGGGTAGATTTCACAAAAAAAAAACAAAAAAACAACCTTAAAATCTACTCAAATATAATACATGTAATATTGTTACCATAATTTTTTTAAGTAGATAGCATGTAATATTTTGTACAGTGTACATGTAGTGCAGTTACTACTCGTGTATGCAAATTGACAATTCACCATTAAATGTGTTATTTTGAAAAGTGTTTTTTTTATATATATATAGGCCTATTTTGGCTTAATTCTATCTGTTATTCAGATTTTACCTCAAATATTACCTTTGAATTGGAACAACATAATGAGAAGTAATTGGGATGTTAATGCTACAGTAGAAGTTTTCTTGATAATCTTATCATGTTTACTGTGCCTAGTTAGCAACTTCAGGTATATCACACATTTCAAACTGGTTTATTTATAAAGGGCTGCGGACCTTTCCCACCATATTTTCCGACATGAAGAATACACTTTACGAGTGTTAATCGAGCTTGATCGCCGCTATCAGATGAAGATGCGCTGCTTACGTCCTCCTCCATGTTTACATGTGCGTAGTGATATTGGCTTGATTTTGGCTCTGACCTACTTACATTTTCGATGCTGATTGGTTGAAAATCTAGCTAAACAGTTTTATGCCTCAATACGCAGTCAATATAGTGCGCCAATAAATTACACTTTTCTCATTAACTGCAGGATTATGCGTGGAGAACTTTTTGCTTGGATACCTTTTATTAACGTTGAACATATTGAGCAAAAGAAAATGTAGTGCCCCGTTTGTCGGAACGAAACTGAACGATACAGCTCACGTACAGCGGCCTACTACTTGATGGGTAAACGATTGCTAGAAGTTTGATATAAAGTAGATTTTTGTATGATGCACCATATTTAAACTATAAAGTTGGCTTATTAAAGCATGTAACTAAACCCTTAAGAGTTTGAGCACACGCGATCATGTGGACATTATGCTAATTACATGCAAGAACCGGAGAACTGGGCGTAGGTCCCGCCCAAGACAATATCTGATTGGCTGACACACTCAGGAGGACGTGTCAGATGGACACGCTTATAACCCAATGACAAGCAGCTCTGCTTTGCTTTTTGCCTTGCTTTTGCAGTGACATTTGCTCTTGCTTCGTTTTGTGAGGACCTTTCCATCGTCTAGCGTGTACGCTTACATGATTCTCAAACCACCAAGAGCTCACTCAAAACTCATCAACTCTTCTGAAAAGGCCTTCGTTGAACTTCGTCAAAGAAAACCCTCTCAGAGCCTATCCTGCAGCTCCTCCAGACTCAGAGGAAACTCGGTTGCATAGCAACCCGCAATCCAGGAAACCGGCACACGAAGCGCCACCCGGCAAAGCCAACCAACCATTCACCATCAAGTGCTGTCCCTCAGAACGCATCATCGACCGACTGCCAGCCAATCAGCGCCGAAGAGGTTCCCTCCAACAACTTCGTCACAGAAGGGAACGCACACGCTCACAGGAGCATCCAAACGCAAGTACACACTCTCCTAATTCTTGCTGAACTGGTGCAAGTCCTATTAAGCAAACGAACAAAGGTTGAATTGCTAGTGTATTGATTCTCTCAGGTTGCAGTCAAGAAATAGTGTCTAAGGCTAGACATTTGGGACTCCATTCATACTCCGTTAACATCACCCCTTTTCTGTCACTGTTTGAATGAATGTTTGTGTGTTTTCATTAGATTAGTTTGTGTGTATTAGAGTAGTTCAATAAAGTTTTGATTGATCTTACATACAAGTATCTTGTGTTGTGTGCTTACAAGTTACTACCTTAAACTGTAGATTTTGTTACCTTGCTCATAATCAGTGATAATAATCTTATGATATTATTACCGTAGGCCACGGGATAATATTCTATCCAGAATCAATAAAATACCCTAATCTCAATTTATCGGTGGACGGTGAAAATGCATATAAATTCGGTTCTTATTCACTGTAATTCAATCTCATTTGAGTTATATTGATCCTAGTTCCCTTACACATTTGTTCAGGAAACTCATAGCACACAAGAAAATGCTGTAGAATAGGCCTTTTTCACGGAAGTTAGAACGCACATCCGGTTCAGCGTTTGTTGTGTAAAGCGATTTCCGGTGAAATGAAGTCAGGTGCGCTAATGTTACTCTTCACAACTTCCCTGATGAATATACCGGCAATTAAAACCCTTGGAGAATTGTATAAATCCATGGTTGAGTCTCTTTCCTTTTAAGTTTGGTAAGATTTTATACCTGTATTTATTTATTTATTTTCTTTCCTTGCACCCCCTCTAAAATGGTTAAAGAATTTTGTTTTGTTTGTTGTTATTGTATGTGATATATACACACATGGACATTTATGATGGAGATATGATTGGAAAAGTGTATATTTTGTAACAGGCATTTTATTGTTCCCTATTTGGTTTTGTAAATTGATATTGTTCAATAAAAAAAAGAAAAAAAAATACCGGCAATTACATCAGTGGATGTTTTTCGACTTCATTCAATCGCTCTGCTCTCAAAACTCAACAAAGGGTACAAGTTATTCCACGAAAATTACATCTTTATGTATGGGGGGAGTTTACACTAGAAGTTCAGAATTTCTACACCTAACATGACATGACCCCAACTTGCACTTTTCAAAAATTATGCAGTACCATATTGAAACTATAAAGCTTACAGTGTGGGGAAGTTTCAGGGGGTTTCTGCAGAGACTACAGATCAGTTGGTGGTTAAAAAGCCAAGGATGTCTTCCAGAAGTGTATGCAAATTACACTCTACAGAGCATACACAGGTAACAAAGAAACTTTTCATTAAATTACATGAGTAAGAAATAATCCACGGCCAGCTGTGCATAAAACCATTTTAATGCACAACATGGAGGCAAAGACTCACCTGAGATTACATTTATTTATATGAATTATAGCATTTATTTGAATTATTGATAGAGAGAGACTCTTTATTAATTAAATTTGGTGTGCACGTAATACAATCTCCTATCTCTGTTTTAATGAATGTAGCGCATTAATATAGAACGATTATTAAACTGACTGGAACTACCTGTGCATTAAACTGTTTTACTGCACACATCCAGCCAATCAGCATAGAGTATTCAGACGGACCATGGTATAACAGCACATAACAAATTTAATACTAATGTGAAGAAGTTTTCTAAACGTCTAATTTATTTTAGGTCACCTCCCTGACCCAGCAGTATTGGCTATTGGAGAAACTGTCAAAGGACTCACTCCCCAACCTCTGATTTCTTGCGTCCTTACTGATTTATCAGAACTGTCTTTGGTGGACTCCAGATTTGGTCCTGTGCCCCGAGGGTCAGTGCTCTCATACCAGTGCCCTCCTCTTGTGACCAAAAACTACATGAAACATCCATATGCTCCTGTGTTCCCTGAACTCCCTATTAATGGTTCTAAATTTCCGAGGAGCTTGCACTTCATTCCAAACTGCCACCAGTTCTTCCAATTGGAGAGCCTAAGTGTCATACAGGAGTTGGCAGTTATAATAGAGGAGCAGACTCAGGAGCAATCCGAGTGTCCACTGTGGAAGAATATGCGCAAGCCTAGAGTGACTGCTAGCAGATTTTATGAGGTTTCTCATGTGCAAGGGGAGACATCTGGCCAGGCACTGGCAAGGCGGATACTCAAGGGTATAAAGCAAACTAGGGCAATGAAAAGAGGCCTTGACGGAGAACCTGAGGTGCTGGAACGTTACTCTGAACTGTTCAATGTGAATGTCTCACCTTGTGGTTTTGTTGTGCACCCAGATGCGTCCTACCTTGGTGCCAGTCCTGATGCCAAAGTTTATGAACCTAATGCATATCCCTGTTTCGGGCTTGCTGAGGTGAAATGCCCAGATGTTCCTACAGTTTCTGAGGTTGGGTCATATTGAAATTGTGAATGGACAGGCAACCCTGAAAAAATGTAATAAATATTACTGGCAGGTTCAAGGTCAGCCAGCTGTAACTGGACTCAGTTGGTGTGACTTCATCACTGACAATGAAGAGGACATGACAGTTGAAAGAGTGTGGAGGGACAGTGTCATGATAGCTCAGATGAGAGAAAATCTGGATCTTTACTACTTTTGTACTTACATAGATGAATATCTTAAGGGTGGGATCTAATAGGCATAATTGCACTGTATAAAATGTTAATACTGTAAAATAATAATAATAAGGTAGTCTGGAATTGTGTATATAATTTTTATTTATGGTGTAATCGTTCTAATGATTTCAAGATATTATTGTAGTAAATCCCTTTCGTGTACGTGTGAGAAGGAAGGAGACCGGGGACGGCTGGCTGAGGCTCGTGGGTATTTTATTCAATAAACTCTGATCACACTCGCGCCATATGCGCACGTCAACATAAATCTTATTCTTAATTCAAAGTACTCAGTAACTTGTCTTGCTTCAGTTGAGTCCTCTTTCCTCCGCGTTCCCAGAAGTCCTCAGCCCTCTCTCCTCGAACGCTGGTTCCCGTCTGTCTTTTATACGCTCTCCCCACGCCAATTACTGCAACGAGACACAGGTGTTAGTCATTTTGCACTTGACCCACTTACCGCCGCTCGTCTCTCCACTCTCTCTCTCGTCGCAGACCTCGCTGAACCACGCCTCCCCTGCCACATACCCCCACCGCCCGACTCAGGCCGGGGAGACATCCGGCCTGCAGCCCCCCCCCCCCCCCCATTCCTAGAGAGGAAGTCAGCCACAGCCATCTGCACCCCCGGCCTATGGATCACCTTGAACTTAAAAGGCTGTAAAGCTAGATACCAACGGGTGATCCGCCCGTTGGTGTCCATCATGCGGTGGAGCCACTGCAGGGGCGCGTGGTCCGAACAGAGGGTGACCTCCCGCCCCAGGAGGTAATAGCGCAGGGTGAGGACCGCCCATCTGATGGCCAAACACTCCTTCTCTATGGTGCTGTACTTAGTCTCTCTCTTCGAGAGCTTACGACTAATGTACAGCACCGGGCGGTCCTCCCCCTCCACCCCCTGGGACAGGACAGCGCCCAGCCCCCGGTCCGACGCGTCAGTCTGCAACAGAAAAGGGAGAGAGAAATTAGGAGAGTGCAGGAGCGGGCCACCACACAGAGCAGCCTTAACCTGGGTAAAAGCCTGTTGGCACTGCTCCGTCCACTGGACCGTATCTGGTACCTCCTTTTTAGTGAGGTCAGTCAGCGGGCTGGTGAGGTCCGAATAGTCAGAAATAAACCTTCTGTAATATCCCGCCAGCCCCAGGAACTGCCTCACCTCCTTTTTGGTCTTAGGTCTAGGACAGGTTGCAATTGCTACTGTCTTGTCAATTTGGGGACGCACCTGCCCATGGCCCAAGTGGAAGCCCAGATACCTTACCTCCACCCGCCTAACTGCACACTTCTTCGGGTTGGCCGTTAGCCCCGCCTGTCTCAGCGCCCCGAGGACGGCCCTTAAATGCTCCACATGCCGCTGCCAGTCATTACTGTAGATGATGATATCATCCAAGTATGCAGTGGCATATGGAGCATGGGGTCGCAGAATCCTGTCCATGAGACGCTGAAACGTGTCCGGAGCCCCGAACAACTCGAAAGGAAGTGTTACAAATTGGTGTAACCCAAACGGCGTGGTGAAGGCTGTTTTTTCTTTGGACATGGGAGACAAGGGGATCTGCCAATATCCTTTCGTTAAGTCCAGCGTCGAATAAAAGCGAGCCGTACCTAACCGATCAAGCAGCTCGTCAATCCACGGCATTGGATAAGCGTCAAATTTCGACACTGCATTCACCCTGCGATAGTCCACACAAAACCGTACCGAGCTGTCCGTTTTAGGAACTAAAACTATCGGGCTTGCCCAGTCACTGTGGGACTCCTCAATTACTCCCATCTCCAGCATTGCCTCTAATTTTGTCTGAACCACTTTTTTTTTGTGTTCAGGCAATCGGTATGGCTGGCCGCGAACTACCACGCCCGGCTCTGTCTCAATATGGTGCTGGATCAGATTAGTACCACCAGGCAGGGGTGAAAACACATCGGCAAACTCTCTTTGCAACCTTGCGATGTCAGTGAGCTGCGAGGGCGAGAGGTGATCCCCCCCCCTGCCAGGGCGAGAGATTTCCCTTTGATGATCGCCTCTGGCCCGAGATCCTCCTCTCCACTCACTGCCGTCGCAAGCAACACTGACTCCTCCTCACTCCATTTTTTAGGAGGTTGAGATGGTAGATTTGCCGTGAATCACCCGTCTGTTCGTATTACCTCATAATTGAGATCCCCTATCCGCTGTGTGAACTCAAAGGGTCCTTGCCACTTTGCTAACAATTTGGAGCTGGAGGTTGGTAGTAAAATGAGCACTTTATCTCCCGGTGTAAATTCTCGAGGCTTAGTTCCCCTGTTATACAGCCGGCTTTGTCTGTCCTGAGCCTCAAGCAAATTCTCCATAGAGAGCCGCCCCAGTGTATGGAGTTTTGCTCTCCGGTCCATGACATACTGAATTTCATTTTTGCTATCTGAGTGTCCGTCCTCCCAAGTTTCTTTTAGGACGTCTAACACCCCACGGGGCTGACGTCCAAAAAGAAGCTCAAAGGGGGAAAACCCCGTGGAGGCTTGTGGGACCTCTCGCACGGCGAATAAGAGGGGTTCTAGCCATCTGTCCCAATTTTTCGCGTCTTCCTGTACGAATTTACGAATCATTGTTTTCAATGTGCAGTTAAATCGTTCGACCAGTCCGGCCGTTTGTGGGTGGTAGACGCTGGTACGCACCGATTTAATGCCCAATAATTCATATAATTCGCTTAACGTACATGACATAAACGAGGTGCCTTGATCCGTGAGAATCTCTTTCGGGATTCCCACGCGGGAGATTATACGAAACAGGGCGTCTGCCACACTTTTAGCTGATATAGTGCGTAGCGCCACTGCTTCAGGATATCGTGTTGCGTAGTCTACTATAACTAACGCAAAGCGATGTCCCCGTGCCGATCGTTCTAATGGCCTGATGAGGTCCATACCAATTCTCTCGAAGGGGACCTGCACAAGAGGTAGAGGGCGCAACGGCGCTTTTGGGGCGGCCGGTGGGTTTACCAACTGACATTCACGACACGACGCGCACCACCTGCTTACGTTCTCGTGAATGCCCGGCCAGAAGAATCAGGTCATTAAACGACTTAACATAGCTGTCATCCCTAGATGCCCCGCCATCGGATTACAATGTGCCGCCTGGAAAAGCATTTCCCGACGGCCCCGTGGTACTAACAATTGGGTTGTATCTTCCTTTGTCTGAGTGTCTTGGGTCACTCGATACAACCTGTCTTTAATAACGGCAAAATAAGGATAGGAGAGCGTGCGGTCAGGTTGGAGGATCTGCCCATCGATGGAACGGACCTGTTCAAACGCATGTTTGAGTGTCTCATCTTGGGACTGTTCCAGGGGAAAGTCATCGCGACTGGAGAGGTTTAGCCTCGCCAAGCCGCTCGGTTCCTCTGAAACAGTTCCGCTGGGTCCAGGAACAGCCTCTCCGACCTGAGCGCTCGCCCCCCTTCCCCGCCTTTTCTTTTTCCCAGAGGCATCCGTTGTCAAACAACCCAATAATTGTTCAAAAGCTGGTCAATTCGTTCCCAAAATTAACGGATGCCGGAGGCGCGGGCTAACTGCAACCTCCACACAATGATTTTGTCCCCTGAATTTAATAGTGATGGCCTTTCAAGGAATTGGCGTGGGGAGAGCGCAGGAACCGCGTCGAGCCCTTCAGGATGTCCCAGCCCCCCTCCCCTGACGGAACCACGCGACCCGGCTGGACCCTCTGCTCCAGCCTTCCAACGGGGAGGTGCCCTCGGTGGTCCGGAGAAACGGGTCCTAGGAAAAGGAACGGGCTTAGGGGAATGGGAAGAGAGAGAGGCAGGGGGAGAAAGAGAGAGAGAAATAGATGGCAGGGGTTCGCCGCCCCCGGAGCACGCCGCCAGTTGATCCTCCGCCAGTTGGATGGCCAGATCTAGCGACGCCGGCCGGTGGCACTGGACCCACTGGGCAGTCCTCTTCGGTAGCCGCGAGACGAATTGTTCCAGTACCACCTTGTCGATGATGGCCTCGGCGTCGCCTCCTCCGGCCAACAGCCATTTGCGGCACGAGTCCCGGAGCTGCTGCGCCAAGACAAAGGGTCGGCCTGCCTCTGCCAGTTCCAGTGAACGGAAGCGTTGACGGTGTTGTTCAGGGTTAAGGCCGACCCTCTGGAGAATGGCTCGTTTTAAATCGGCGTATACCAGGAGGTTCTGAACGGGCAGTTGTTGAGCAGTCTTCTGGGCTTCCCCCGACAGCAGTGGTATCAGCCGTACCGGCCAGCTGGTCAATGGCCACTCGCATGCCTCGGCTGTTCTTTCAAATAAATCCATGAAGGCTTCGGGATCGTCAGAGACACCCATCTTCATTAATGCCATGTGGGCGCCTGGAGTGGAGCTGGGGGAAGCCCCTTCCGTCCGAACCTCCCGGTCCAGCAAGCTCCGGAACAGCTCGCGGTCCGCCTGCTGGGCTTGCATCATGGCTTGAAATCGACCTTCCTGATCCGCCCGCAAGTCCAGCAGGGCTTGGTGGTTCTCCTGATGCAGACCCGCGAGAGATGTAATGATGTCCGCAAATGGCGTTCCCGATGTTCCTGACGGAGTTTGCATCTTGGCGGCGGCGTTCTCCTTCCTTCCCGGGTTTCGGCACCAGTATAGTAAATCCCTTTCGTGTACATGTGAGAAGGAAGGAGACCGGCGACGGCTGCCTGAGGCTCGTGGGTATTTTATTCAATAAACTCTGATTACACTCGCGCCACATGCGCACGTCAACATAAATCTTATTCTTAATTCAAAGTACTCAGTAACTTGTCTTGCTTCAGTCGAGTCCACTTTCCTCCGTGTTCCCACGAGTCCTCAGCCCTCTCTCCTCGAACGCTGGTTCCCGTCTGTCTTTTATACGGTCTCCCCACGCCAATTACTGCAACGAGACACAGGTGTTAGTCATTTTGCACTTGACCCACTTACCGCCGCTCGTCTCTCCACTCTCTCACTCGTCGCAGACCTCGCTGAACCACGCCTCCCCTGCCACAATTATATTTGTGTAAGATGTATATTTTAACAGAGATATGATTTTCAATAAATCTTTTATGAAACTACAATTGTATCTTTATTTCAACAATGCATAGCTGATACTAATTGCCTATTAAACTGTACAATGTGAACAAATATAATACAAGAGGTGTAACATTAAGATATAATTCATTTTATTACATAAAAGTCACTCTTTAAAATAAAAAGGCATGGACATACCCCTTTGTGACCTTTAACATCAAGCGGCCCCTGAAAATTGCTTATTAAGCAGCAGTTAGTCCACAGCTGGTTAACTGTTCCAGACAAGGTTAAAGGTACATTGGTGTCCAAGATGTGAAACTCCTTCACTCTTCTGATGGCTCTATCAACAAGAATTCGAAGACGAGCTATGGCTTGTGTGGCTCTCTGCATTTTCTTGGCTGAACTGAGCTGCTGTTTTAAAAGGTGGTATGATGAGTTTGGCCCTCGTTCTGCCAGCATCTTTTCAATGGTGAATACTTTGTCAGCCATACAAGCATCACCTGGCTCCAGCAAGTCAAGAATCCCTGACTGTTTCGTCAACTTTTGATCGGAGATGGAACCTGTGTACAGGCTGGATACAAAAGTAACTGCTCCGCAAGGAGCAATACCGATCAACCCCTTAAGGTAGTGGTGTTTTTATATGAAGAGAACACCTCAGACTGGAGCGTTAGTGAAGATGGATTCTGGCATCTTATCTCTGTGCAGTCAATAACGACCCTCACCTCTGGACAAAACTGCCTAAATTTGTCTGGCATGGTGGAATTCACTTGCTCTCTGCTCATCCATATGGGCAATGATCCAAGGACAATGTAAAGATAACTAGCCCAAGTTATGATGATGCGGCTAACAGTGGAGACACTTACTTTGAAAATGTCAGCCAACACTTTCTCCTTCAGTCCTGCAGCAAAACTACAGCAGTACAAACAAACCCAAAAAAACTAAAACTCATCAATCAGTGGCAAGCTGCGGTGATGACTGTGAGAAGCTTCCACAGCAGTTGCCTGTCCCTTCTTCTGGGCCTTAGACCAGTAGACTAGCATGGATGCTGAGGGCTCAATAGCCTTCCAGAATGCTTGGAAGACCTCTTCAGATGGAAATCTGGTGTAAAAACGTATGTCTTCATCTAAAGCACAGAATCTCTGTAACTGGGACAGAGAGTGACCTATTCTCAGCTGCATGACCCCACTTTCCAGTTTTCTGACTTCAGCTTCCAAATACTGTATTTGTGCACCTGCTGCATCCTGTGCACCTAGATTCACAAAAAAAAATTAAAAATAAATAAGCTTAACATAGTGGCAAAACAATTATGAATTACTTACGTTAACAAATATTATTATAACTACATATCATACCCAAAATTAGAACTTTTGCCCTCTAAGACCCTTTTGTCCATTTCACAAAGGTGTTGTGCAGTGATACAACCTGCCTGATTTACAAATTCATATGAATAATTATCTGGCTTTTACTATGATTACTATGATAAAAAAAAATGCTTATTGTAATATTAATTTTAGATCATTTTAAGACTTTGTTTATCTTAATTTTATTACTGCTCCGTTGTGGCAGCATTATGTGGAGAAATAAAGTATGGTGATATTTTCCTGGAACAGTAATTTGTGTAAAAATTTACTAAAATGATATTATGACTTGAAAGTGAAAGGACAAAAATGTACTAAAGGCTTTAATAATCGATTTAATAAAATATAACAGGAAAGTTGCTTTGTTTTCAGAAATGCATAATCATACCTGGAAGAGGAGTGACTGCATAGTCATGATCTGCTTCAGCTGTTACCTCGCTAACTATTTTGCCGTCTTGGGTGTCGTCAGAGGAAGGGATAGGAAAAGTGTCAAGTATGGTTTGAACTCTAAATCTTTTGTAAACCAACTCCCGTGAAGTTTCTCCCCACTTGTTCCACATAAATCGGGACGGGACGGCCCCTTTTCTGAGGAGCTTACGACCAGTAGCGGCAGTGTAATTAGCGTCGGTAAAGTGCCGGCTACAAACAAATGAGCTACCTCTAAGGATCTTAAACGTCAGGCCTTCTACGCATCTAATAGCATGTATCCACTTCTTTGTCAGAGAGTCGTCACTTGGAAAAGCATGAAAACTCAAATATGGTTGTTGCTGCTTTTTATTTGTGCAATGAGGGATGCTACAGTGACACCTCGATGTTGCTTCAGCCATTGTTGTTTCGACCGGAAGTTGCTTTACACAACAAACGCTGAACCGGATGTGCGTTCTAACTTCCGTGAAAAAGGCCTATGGCAAAAAGAATGGGATGGCCAGATTTTTCTTAGCCATAACAGTGTTTTTAGTGCAGGAGTTGGAATTTTATTTTCCAAACATTTCTTGCCAGATTCCTGTAATGTAGAAGAGATAGTAAAAGGAAGGTTATTAAAAGTTACAGCAAAATATGACGAGATTATTTTGGAATTAATCAATGTTTGTTTCAGTCAATGCATCGGAAATAAATAAATAAATAAATAAATAAATATATATATATATATATATATATATATATATATATATATATTTTTTTTTTTTTAGATACACTTGCTAATACAATTCAGCAATGTGAAGATCATTATTTGATACTTTGTGGAGATTTTAATTGTACCGCCAATGATATGGATAGAAATAATTAAGAGCCTCATAGTGCCTCAAGACGTCGATTGTTACAATTTATTGAATTAAATTAACTTTGTGATGTTTGGAGGAACTTGCATGACAATACAAGCAGGGCTGTAGCTAGAGGATTCGGGGCCCCCTGAACAAATATTGATGTGGGCCCCCTCCACCAATATCATATACTGTACAATAGATGAGCATGGAGGCCCACATATAACAGAAAGATGGTAATGTTTTTAAAAGTTTTAAAAGTTAAATGTTTATATAAAAATTACAACCGATAAAAACTAACAAAAAGCGAGAAACTGTTAAATAATAATAAAACCATTTTTAAAAAAGTAACAGCAAAATAATGTATTTTCCCATCAGTCTGTTATAATTCATAAATCAAAAAGTAAACATTTAGAAATTGACAAGAATGCAGTAAAATTTAGAAAATAAAATAATTTATTGTCTTATGTTTTAATAAAGATAATATGGAACTGGTAATATATTATTAAATAAAGCTAATAAATTTATTCATCCAAGTGCAGTGTGTTGTATTCGTGTTTTCTTGTTGTATTAAAATTGTGAATGGACAGGCAACCCTGAAAAAATCTCATAAATATTGATAATGAAAAGTGACAGTACACGGCAGGCTGTAGATGGTAGTTTTCTTTTTCCCAGCGAAATAACAATACAACCTGTCTTTAAGAACGTCTTGATTGACTGGGTTACAACAACTCTCATGGCCTCCCTCTCCTTCTTTTCATGGCGTTTCTGGTACCCTGATTTTTCTTTTCTTTTCCCCAACATTTTTCAGTCAGTCAGTCTCCTGCTCTTCCGTTAACTTCAGGCAGCTGCCGCATCAACACTGATTGGTTCTGTTCACCAGCTGGGGTGGGACTTACAATTTTATTGGGTCCATATGATGTTTGTCACTGACTGAATAATTAATAAATACTTTAGATCGGACTAAACCATTTTTAAGGGGGTAAGAGAAGCATATATTTGGAAAAAAATATTTAACCAACATGTTTTTGTGGTTTTCATTTAAATCTCAGGCATAAAACTAATATAAATATTAGAATTATTCATACAACAGGGGCCTATATAGTATAACAGCTGGAATTGTAATTGTCACCACCTTTCACCCCACTAGCGACGGCCCTGAATACAAGACAATACACATGGACACATGTAAGAGAAAATCACATTGCATTGGCAAGTTTCAGTCTCAGTGCTATAAAAGTTGTCACATACTGTATGTCAAGTAGGTTTTTCAGATCATTCTATGCACTCTAAAAAATGCTGGGTTGGTTCAACCCAATTTTGGGTCAAACATGGACAAACCCAACCATTGGGTTACATTTTTAAATTAAAATTTTAACCCATTGTTTGAGTTTGTCCATATTTGACCCAAAATTGATTAAAACAACCCAGCATTTTTTAGAGTGTGGTGATTACTTCTGTTTATATTAATTCTATAAAAATTAAGAGTGCATATTGGCATTTTAATTGTGCTTTTAATGAAGATTTTAATTTTAAGAAATGTTCTAGATTTCTTTGGGAAAAATGGAGATTGCAAAATTAATATTTTATTTCATTGCAACAATGGTGGGATGCTGGAAAGCTTCACAATGAACAGTTTTGTAATCGGTATGCTTTCAATGTGACTAAGGACATTGCAAGATCTATAGAAAATTTTGAATTTGAAATTTTGGAACTTCAAAATGTATGTGGGTCCATAGGAAATCAAGATAACTTTAAGGCACTGAAAAGAAAATATTTTTTTGGCTGATCTAATTGAGTTAGAGCACAGGGGGTTGTTGGTGAGATCAAGATTTCAGAATATATCTCAAATGGATGCCCCATCCAGATTCCTTTTTAGCCTGGAAAGAAAAAATGGCCAAAATCGGTTAATAAATCGTTTAAGATATGATGATGGAAAATAAAGAAGAGGAATAAGACAAGGATGTTCAATGTCTGGTATGTTATATTCAATTGCTTTGGAACCTATGTTAAGTCAAATACTGTAAGCGAGAGTATTTGTGGTTTCAAATAATGATACCATTTTTACTCTAAAGATCTCAGTGTATGCTAATGATGTAATAGTTTTAGTTAATGATCAACAAGATACTAACAGACTAACAAAAACTGTTGAATATTTTGGTAAAATTTCCTCTTCAAAAGTTAATCAGTCAAAGAGTTCAGCATGTTTAATGGGTGATTGGAAGGCTGAAAAAACGTACTCGGTTACTGACGTAACCTCGGTTCTCTCTAGAGAGGGAACGAGTACTGCGTAATAGCTTACGCTAGGGGAAAAACTCTTTTCCGCGAGATATTGAAGCCAAAAATTATCCTTAATTTTTTATTAATGTAAAACGCTTTGCAGCAGCAAGCAAACATAGGCGAAACAGCTCGCGCGCCTATTGGTTGCTCTGCAGCAAATGCAGCAGCCTATCGAGAGAGACTCTGCGTGACGTAATGACCAATGGGGGCAATTCGCGCCCATATCGTCACGTCCCGCCAGAAGGGGCGTGGTCTCGCCCTATAAATATGCTCGTTAGGCTGATACAAGCTGTTTTTTATCGCTGAAGCGAACCAGAGCGTATTCCACGCACGGCAAGATACGCAGTACTCGTTCCCTCTCTAGAGAGAACCGAGGTTACGTTAGTAACCGAGTACGTTCTCTTACGAGAGTATCTCTCGTACTGCGTAATAGCTTACGCTAGGGGAACACAATACAACACGCCGTGCGTACAGGGATCCAACACCAAAGTCCCAGGGGCCGAAGCCCAGGGCTCATGTAGTGCATAATCACCATAAACTCACATAGAGTAGAGGAAGAGAGGCTGGAAGCGTCATTCCCTATAAAAAAGCACCCAGCGGGGCTATTATATGACAATCAAACGCGCAGCCAGGGTGAAAGCATTCAGCCTGATCTGGGTGGCCATACGTGAGTCAAAACTCATGGGGCTGCAGTAAACTCAGCATCTGGGCCGCACAGCGGGGCAGATAGCACTGAATTTAGACCGCCAAAAGCTTAGCTTGTAAGGCGGGTACCTCCAGGTTATAGTATTTTATAAATGTAGACGGCGAGGCCCAGCCCGCGGCCGTACAGATATCTTGCAGGGAAACCCCGCTAGACCATGCCCACGAAGAGGCCACGCCTCTCGTGGAGTGCGCCCTGACACCCAAGGGGCACTGTAAGCCCTTCGCAGAGTAAGCGAGCGCAATGGCATCCACTATCCATCTGGATAGGCTCTGTTTTGAGGCGGCGAGTCCCTTGGAACGCCCGCCGAACAAAACAAAAAGCTGCTCCGTCTGTCTGAAAACAGACGAGCGTGACACATAAGCTCTTAATGCCCTGACGGGGCAAAGGAGACTTGCATCCTCCTCCTCACTGAGAACCGGAAGGGCAGACAGGGAAATTACCTGGGCCCTGAACGGCGTATTGAGGGATTTCGGGACATACCCGTGCTTTGGTTTGAGAATGACCTTCGAGTCATTAGGCCCAAACTCCATACACGACGTGCTCACTGAAAGCGCCTGTAAGTCCCCTATGCGCTTCACTGAAGCGAGAGCCATGAGAAACACTGTCTTGAACGACAGGTGTTTCATGTCCACCAGCTGGATTGGCTCGAACGGGGCGCCTTTCATGGCCTCCAGGACAGTGGAAAGATCCCACGTCGGGACTGAAGGGGGCCTTTGAGGGTTCAGCCTCCGAGCTCCCCTAAGGAAACGCACGACTAAGTCGTTTTTCCCCAGCGACTGGCCAGACACCGGTTTTGCAAACGTTGCTATGGCCGCCACATATACTTTGAGCGTGGATGGGGTCCTGCCCTTATCCAGTAGCTCTTGAAGGAAGGAAAGCACTTCCGAAACCCCGCACTCCACAGGTGAAAGGCTCTGGGCCTGACACCATGCAGAGAAAACAGACCATTTCGAGGAGTAGAGCCGCCTGGTAGACGGAGCTCTAGCCTGCGCGATCGTGTTTAACACTCCCTCTGGGAGGCTAGCGGGTACCCGTTGATGGCCCATGCGTGCAGGGACCATAACTCCGGGCGAGGGTGCCAAATCGACCCCTCCGCCTGAGAGAGGAGGTCTCTCCTCAATGGTACAGGCCATGGGGCAGTGCTGGCCAGCTGCATCAGGGCAGGGAACCACGTCTGGTTCGTCCAGAGCGGGGCTACAAGCAGCACTGGGCATCCGTTCTCCCTGATTCGTTCCAACACCTGAGGCAGGAGCGAGACAGGAGGAAAAGCATATAGGGGGCAGCGGGGCCAAACATGAGCCAGCGCGTCCTTGCTTTTCGAGAAAAACTCCGGGCAATGAGCGTTTTCGTGGGACGCGAATAGGTCCACCTGAGCTCTGCCGAACGTTTTCCACAGCAGCTGGACCGTCTGCGGGTGCAGCGACCATTCCCCTGCTGGAACATTGTTCCTGGACAGTCTGTCTGGTCCCACATTCAGGTGACCAGGCACGTGCGCTGCTCTCAGTGAGAGCAGGTTGTGCTGAGCCCAAACCAGGAGGCGTTCCGTCAACCTGTAAAGGTTTCGTGACCTGACGCCACCCTGGCGATTTATGTATGCCACCACCGACATGTTGTCCGACCGGACCAAGACGTGGTGGCCTGTTATCTGGGGACAAAAACGCCGTAGCGCTTTGTCGACTGCTATCATCTCCAAGCAGTTTATGTGAAGGAGCTTTTCCCGTTCTGACCACAGGCCAGCTAGCGGTCTGCCCTCGAGCAGCGCTCCCCACCCCGAGGTGGAGGCGTCCGTAGACACCACCTTTACACTCGAAGCGGTCCCCAGGCTCACACCTGACTGATACCAGTCGGTTTTTCTCCAAGGTTCCAGAGCTGACACACACTGAAGGTCGACCCTGAGGCGAAACAGACCCGCTGTCCATGCCCTGGGTGGAACCCGCGCTTTCAGCCACATCTGCAGTGGGCGCATGCGGAGCAGGCCCAACTGGAGTACAGAGGCTGCTGAGGCCATCAGCCCCAGCATTTTCTGAAACCTTTTGAGCGGGACTATCGCGCCGTGGCGGAAGGATTTCACGCCGCGCTGAATATTTAGTACGCGCTCTGGTGACAGGCGTGCTGTCATGGACAGCGAGTCCAACACGGTTCCCAGAAAGGAAATTTTCTGACTGGGAGACAGTGAGCTCTTCGCCCAATTGACTGTGAGGCCCAGCTTCTCGAGGTGCTCGAGTAATGCGGCCCTGTGTTCTATGAGCTCCGATCGCGATCGAGCTAGAATCAGCCAATCGTCCAAGTAGTTCAGGACTCGCATGCCCTGAAGTCTCAGGGGTGCGAGCGCCGCGTCCATGCACTTCGTAAATGTACGAGGTGCTAGGGACAGGCCGAACGGCAGGACTGTGTATTGATATGCCTGGCCCTCGAAGGCAAATCTCAAGAATCGCCTGTGATGGGACGCTATTTGTATTTGGAAATAGGCGTCTTTCAGATCTATCGACACAAACCAGTCCCCGTAGCGCACCTGCGCGAGGATTTTCCTGGTCGTAAGCATTCTGAACTGGCGTTTCACAAGCACTCTGTTCAGCTGTCGCAGATCTAAAATGGGTCTGAGACCCCCATCCTTTTTCGGTACCAGAAAATATCTGCTGTATAGGCCCCCTTCGCTCTGAGCCTGAGATAAAGGTTCTATAGCCCCTTTGCTCAGTAGTTTCGCTATTTCGGCACGAAGTAGATGAGATACTTCGTTTTTCACCGTAGTTTCGACGGCGCGGGCGTCGTGCGAATTGTAGCGAGTAGCCTCTCTTTATAGTGTTCAGCACCCATTCTGATACCCCGGGAAGCTTTGACCACGCATCTGCGTGAATAGCTAGAGGCAGAATGAAATCCGGGCTCTGGCCGCGACAAAACGGCAGCTCGAGAGCCCGTGCATACTGGGAACACAACACCGTGTTTACAGCGTTCGAGGCGGGGGGCGCGCTGATCACAGCGGGCGACCTGGCCGCGCTCAGCTTCTTTATGGCAGATTGTGCAGAAAAAGCGAGCGGGGAAGATCCCGTGGGAATCGGCGTGTCTGTGAGAAAATGTGGGCGCGGGGCTGCGGGCACATTTAATACACTGAAAACACTGTCGTTCATGGCCGACTGAATGTGTGTTGGTTTCGTTTTTACAGAAACCATGGGACACGCAACATGTAGTGTGAGCGGGCATGGTGACATGGGCGCTTGCACTACATTGTTTGCACAATCGACCGGAGTCGATTTTATTTGTGCTAGCCCTGCACCGTGGCGGGCTGTGTTTGTGTGTGGGAATGGGCACTGGGTGGGCATTCTTACAACACTCATAACACCTTCGGCCGTGGCCGGAACACCAGAAAATGCACTCTTTATTGGATTTATCTGGGTAGCCGTAAGAACGGCTTTTGTGCGCAGGCAAACGGGCTGTGACACCGGCTGACTCTCTGCGAAATACACTGGGACAGTCGCGATGTTTGGAACTGACCGAGCGAGAAGTTTCAGTGAAAATCCGGCCGCAGCGGGATTTGAACACCGTCGTTTTCCTAGAATGGCTAGGAAGATTTTGAGGCCTCGGGCTTGATCTCAATCCTCGGCCGGGGCCCGCGCTGAGGGGGGCGGCGTCCAGCAGAGCGAGAGCGCGGTCTTTGGTCTCGGGCGTGGCGGCGCTGTGAAGCGGCGGCGGCGGGCGGTGCAGGCTGCGGCTGAGAGCTGCGAGCAGGCGGCGGTTTAGAGCGACCTGCAGCGGAGCTCGAGCGCTTCGGAAGGAAGTGCTTCATGGCCTGCGAAGTTTTTTGTACCTCCATGAATCTGTCCGCGAAGTCTGTGACGGCAGATCCGAAAAGGCCCGCTTGGGAAATGGGCGCGTCGAGGAACACAGAGCGCTCGGCTTCCGTCATCTCAGACAGCGTCAACCATAAGTGTCTCTCAGCCACGGTGAGAGAGACCATGTTTCGTCCTATGGCCTGTGCAGCGGCTTTAGTAGCGCGAAGAGCGAGGTCTGTAGCGCTTCTCAGGTCCGCCACGCAGATCGCTCCGGGTCCTTCCTCGTCCAGTTTAAGGAGAAGGTCGGCCTGGAAAATCTGCAGGATAGCCATAGTGTGCAGCGCTGAAACTGCTTGCCCGGCGGCGGTGTAAGCGCGACCGTGCATGGATGACGTCACTCGGCAGGCTTTAGAAGGAAGCGTCGTGTGCGCGCGCCGTCCAGCGGAGGGCGGGCAGAGATGAGACGCTACAGCTGGTTCCACAGGAGGAACCGAAAGGTATCCTCTTTCCTTCGCGCCATCCACAGAGGAGAAGGCAGCAGAAGCAGAGGTACGCAGCCTGGCGGAGAAGGGGGCGTTCCACGATTTCGTCACTTCCTCGTGAAGTTCCGGGAGGAAGGGCGCGGGCCGCGATTTCGTCGGAGCCTCGTCATTTCCGAGAAAGCGTCCGTCCATTCGGTTGCGCGGCGGCTGCGCGGGCGCCTCCCAATCGAGACCGATGCTTTCAACGGCCTGAGAGAGCAGAGGCATCAGCTCAGTCTCAATGCCGGCTCTCTTACCAGTGGTCTGGCGGGAAACGCTAGCGGAGGGGAGATCCACAGAGCTCGCCCAATCCTCACTATCGGACGCCAGAAGAGAACACGCCTCGGAGGGTTCGTCAAGCTCGTGGATGGACGCGGCGGCAGGCGGCGGCCGTTGTCCGTCAGTGAGCGACTCGAGCGAAGCCGGCGAAGCTGGCGGGCGAACCGGCGAGCTTTGGCGGGCTGGAGAAAGCTCGGGAGCGCGCTGGGCGCGGCGCTTCTTGCGGCGCGGCACCACGGCGGGCTGCGGTGAAGGCTCGGAGAATGATGCCAGGCGCGTCCTCAGAGTCACCATGGACAAAAGCTCGCAATGAGGGCATCCGCCGTCAGCGAGCGCGATAGCCGCGTGATCCTCACCCAGGCAGGAAACACAGATGACGTGTCGGTCTCCATCGCTGAGCGGGGCGCGGCACGAGCCACAGGAAGGCATCTTTAAAAAGACGCTGCTCTTTTGAGAGAGAAGTGTAAGTCGCGTCAAGTAAGCGAAACAAACACTTCTCAACAGAGAAATACACAAAGTGTGAAAGGATATATAACGCCGGAAAGCGCAGCAGGTACGGCAGTTGAAGGCGGCGAGGCCAGCGACTCCAGAGCTCGTCCCGCTGAAAAGCTTGCTTCGACGGCGCGGCTTCTCACTCCGGATCCAGCGATGCGTGTGCTTCGCTGAAGAGGTAAAAATCAGCTTGTATCAGCCTAACGAGCATATTTATAGGGCGAGACCACGCCCCTTCTGGCGGGACGTGACGATATGGGCGCGAATTGCCCCCATTGGTCATTACGTCACGCAGAGTCTCTCTCGATAGGCTGCTGCATTTGCTGCAGAGCAACCAATAGGCGCGCGAGCTGTTTCGCCTATGTTTGCTTGCTGCTGCAAAGCGTTTTACATTAATAAAAAATTAAGGATCATTTTTGGCTTCAATATCTCGCGGAAAAGAGTTTTTCCCCTAGCGTAAGCTATTACGCAGTACGAGAGATACTCTCGTAAGAGAACAATTTTACCTGGTGGAATGATATGGGCAAATGGAGGTTTTAAATACTTGGGGGTATTTTTGGGTGATGAGACAACAATGCAAAATAATTGTGCAAATGTTTTAGAAAAAGTTCAAGGAAGATTGGGGAGTTGGAAGTGGCTTTTAAGAAAAAAATATTTTAGAGGGAGAATTCTTGTAATCAATAATTTAGTGGCATCCATGTTATGGCACCGCCTAGCGGTATTAGAACCCCCAGTGGGCTTGCTAGAGAAGAATCAAACCTCTCTTGTTATTTTTTTTTTTCTGGGACAAATACATTGGCTTCCAGAGAGTGTCTTGTACCTTCCTGTAGAGGAGGGAGGACAAGGTTTAATACACCTTGCAAGCCGGAAAGCCGCTTTTAGACTGCAGTTTGTTAAAAAGCTATTGTATCAAAAGATGTCTTGGACAAAATATAGCTTGTAAACATCAAAGTGTGATTGGAAAGTTAGGATTAAAGAGAGAATTATTTTGGATAAATTCTACATAAATTTATTTGAAAGAAATTTCACGTTTTTATGAAGGTGTTCAAAAATCATGGAGTTTGATGAAAATAAGATCCACTGATGGAAAATCCTTGCATTGGTTAATGCTAGAACCATTGATTAATGGATCTCGTTTTAATTTGTCCTGTGAAATAGTGACATGGTTTGAACAAAAATTGATGAAGGAGAAGATTATAACAATGAAGGACTTGGTGGAAGTGACTGGATGGAATTTGAGAAATACTGTTGCATTGACTCAAAGACTTGGACTTCGGTCCGAAAGTGTAGTTGGACAGATGTTGGAAAAATGTTGAGGCTCTTTATCTGAAGAAGAATGGATGCTTCTCTATGACTTTTCAACATTAAAAAGCAAGTCAAATGCTGAAGACTTGTTTCCAGCAATGTTGATTTCTCCAGATATACCAGATACAGATATTAACTGTCCTTTAACAGTGTCAAAAGATTGGAAGGACGGAAATATTAAGTTTATTGGTGGACAATCTTTTTATATAGTGTGTGTAAAAGTGTTGAATAAAGAACAGTTGATGCATCGTTCTGATAATCATTGGCTATGTCATTTAAGTGTGAATTCTAGTTTTAAACCAGTGTGGGGTACATTATACAAGCCACCATTGACAAAGTTTACTGGAGATTTGCAAGGGAGAATCATGCATGGCATTATTGTCGTTAATGCTTTTATTTCTATTCTTAATCCGCTAGTAAAAGACAGTTACATTTTTTTGTGAGCAGAGAGAAACTATATTTCATTGTTTTATATATTGTGAGAGGTTGAAGCCTCTGTTTGAACTGTTTGAACACATTTAATATAGCGATTGTGTTTAAAGGGCTTGTAAAAGCGAGAATTAAACATGATTTTTATTTTTATATGAAAAATGTATTGGATTTTGAAAAGATCTGGACATATGGAGATGTACTTTGTAAAGTTGAAAATAATGTTCTACTATTTACTGATGAATTGAGATGAAGTAATATGTAAAAACCTTGCTGTGTGAATGAATACTGTATAGTAAAGTTTTTCTAAAAATCTCTCTCTGTCTCTGTCTCTCTGTGTGTGTGTGTTCCACAGAATGACTACACAAAAAAGAAAGGTTTCTTGCCTGAAAGGTAGTTGGAGGACCCTGTACAAGAAGCCCATTGAAATATGATTCTGTGATTTTCAGTGGCGGATTGTACATTGGGCAATAGTCACAAACAGATGGAAGACGTCTTTGTAGTTTTTTGTTGAATCTTATAGTTGAATGTTCAAGACTACGATAACTTTTTTATTTAGTTAAAATATGTATGCCGAAGGTTAGGTTTTTTGTTTACTAATGGTTTATTTATATTTGGGCCAAGATATAGTGCTACAAATAAACAAAAACAAATTTTATTTTTGGTAAAGCAAAGATGGCAATTTGGTTTACCAGTAAAAACAGGACTCTTAATTAAAGTGGAGTAGATCCTGTGCATATGTTAAAAGGTTTTATAATGGTACGTTTCATGCTGGAGTTATTATTATGAAAAGGTAAATGATATTGAGGCCTTGTCACGGTGTGGGTTTTGTGTTTTGTATCTTGTTCTTGTCTGTCATGTGTTCCCCCTGTCCTTTCATGTTCAGCTGTTCCCCGTCATGTTGATTAGTCTCCCCATGTGTTTCTGATTAGCCACACTCCCTTGTTATCTTGTTTAACTTGTCTGTTTGTGTATTTATACCTCCGTGTATCAGTTGTGTGATGTCGGTCGTTGTTTCCTGTAGCTGTTCAGTGTCCCGGTCCTGAGTTCTTTGTTCTGTATTTCACAGTGGATTACCTGTTTGTTTAATTAAAGTGCTTGCGCTTGAATTCACTCTCCGATTCATCCTTGCTGGATCATAACAGAACGACCGACCAAAGATGAATTCAGCAGCACGGATCTCACCTGATCTTCCCAGCATGAGCTGGGAATTCGCGGGTCAGATCGCGGCCTTGGCCCTGGATAGCCCCGATCTGTTTCAGTTCACGTGGGGGTTTATTCCTCTCGATGCTTCCTGCTCCCTTGGAGACGAGGCTATTAAGTTGTGTTACCGGCTGGGGGCTAAGGAGGTTAACCCGAGGAAGCTTCCCAATATCTCCGTTCTGGACTGGAGAGAGGCACTCTCCCGATGTCTGGAGAGCTTCCTCCCACGGTACGCCAGGTCATCAGCTGATCTCCACGCCCAGCTGGATTTTCATGCCCAGCTGGATTTTCACGTCAGCCACGTCCAGCCAGAGCTTCACGTCAGCCACGTCCAGCCAGAGCTTCACGTCAGCCACGTCCAGCCAGAGCTTCACGTCAACCCCGTCCAGCCAGAGCTTCACGTCAACCACGTCCAGCCAGAGCCTCACCTCAACCACGTCCAGCCAGAGCCTCACGTCAGCCACGTCCAGCCAGAGCTTCACGTCAACCACGTCCAGCCAGAGCCAAGGTCCTCTTCACCGCTGGTCCCGTCCAGTCCAGAGCCCTAACCGCTGGTCCCGTCCAGTCCAGAGCCCTCACCGCTGGTCCAGTCCAGTCCAGCGCCCTCATCGCTGGTCCCGTCCAGGCCAGCTCCCTCTCGGAGACGGAGGAGGAGAAGAAAGACTCCCCCCGTGGCTGTCCCGGTGGTCCTGAGTCCGGTGGCCCCAAGTCCGGTGGTCCCCGAGCAGCCCGCGGCCTTCCCGGAGGCCGTGCCTGAGCAGCCCATCATCAGCCCTGCCACAGCCAAGAGAGCGGTCTTCCTCTTTTATGCAGTGGCGGTACTGCATGCGTGGAGGGTTCACGTCACGTCTGCCGATCCAGAGACTGTTCACGTCACTTCTGCCGATCCAGAGACTGTTCACGTCACTTCTGCCGATCCAGAGACTGTTCACGTCACATCTGCCGATGTGTCACATCACAGCGACAGTCTGTTCCTGTTCCCGAGCCAGAGTCTGTTCCTGTTCCCGAGCCAGAGTCTGTTCCTGTTCCCGAGCCAGAGTCTGTTCCTGTTCCCGAGCCAGAGTCTGTTCCTGTTCCCGAGCCAGAGTCTGTTCCTGTTCCCGAGCCAGAGTCTGTTCCTGTTCCCGAGCCAGAGTCTGTTCCTGTTCCCGAGCCAGAGTCTGTTCCAGTTCCCGAGCCAGAGTCTGTTCCAGTTCCCGAGCCAGAGTCTGTTCCAGTTCCCGAGCCAGAGTCTGTTCCAGTTCCCGAGCCAGAGTCTGTTCCAGTTCCCGAGCCAGAGTCTGTTCCAGTTCCCGAGCCAGAGTCTGTTCCAGTTCCCGAGCCAGAGTCTGTTCCAGTTCCCGAGCCAGAGTCTGTTCCAGTTCCCGAGCCAGAGTCTGTTCCAGTTCCCGAGCCAGAGTCTGTTCCTGTTCCCGAGCCAGAGTCTGTTCCTGTTCCCGAGCCAGAGTCTGTTCCTGTTCCCGAGCCAGAGTCTGTTCCTGTTCCCGAGCCAGAGTCTGTTCCTGTTCCCGAGCCAGAGTCTGTTCCTGTTCCCGAGCCAGAGTCTGTTCCTGTTCCCGAGCCAGGGTCTGTGTTGTCTGTTCCTGAGCCTGAGCCAGGCTGCTATGTCACGGTGTGGGTTTTGTGTTTTGTATCTTGTTCTTGTCTGTCATGTTTTCCCCTGTCCTTTCATGTTCAGCTGTTCCCCGTCATGTTGATTAGTCTCCCCATGTGTTTCTGATTAGCCACACCCCCTTGTTATCTTGTTTAGCTTGTCTGTTTGTGTATGTATACCTCCGTGTTTCAGTTGTGTGGTGTCGGTCGTCGTTTCCTGTAGCTGTTCCGTGTCCCGGTCCCGAGTTCTTTGTTCTGTATTTCACAGTGGATTACCTGTTTGTTTAATTAAAGTGCTTGCGCTTGAATTCACTCTCCGATTCATCCTTGCTGGATCATAACAGGCCTTTTTTTATGTGGGGAACAGAAGGCGTGCTGTGTAAGCCAAAGGAAGGGCAAGGTTATCAGATAAGCTTTGGAGTAATATTAAAAATGGAAGTTGTTTTTTCATTTTAATTTTATTTTGTATTTTAAAGTGTTAGAATAATGTTTTTTTTCTAAGTGTTGGATTTTTTTTTTTCGATCATGTTTCAAATTATTTAATGTAAAATGAATTGGATTTTAAAAGTCTCTCTCTCTCTCTCTTTTTTGTCTCCATCTCTCTGTGTGTATGTGCGAGTGTAAGAGGAAGAGTAAGCGCAAAAAACTGTTCTTTCTCAGTTTTTTATTATTTATTATTGTTTAGTAAAAGTACTTTAAGCTGCTCACGGCTTTTGTCACGTGACGGAATGGCATTTGACCCTGCACAGGTAAAAACACACGTGTCGATGCGAAATGGGTGCAGATGTGTGCCCGAGCCCGCCTTTAGGTGGGAGAATTGATCGGTTTTGAGAATATTATCTCAGCTTCACGAATAAACAAGGCGATTGTAGTGTTTTTAAAAACAGCTAAAACAGTGAAACAGCTGACAGAGCGGGATTTGGATCAATGAAATGTTTGAGCCTGTGACTCCTTTAACGGTTCCGGCCACTCAAATAACAATTTCAAATGTGCCACCTTTCATCTCAAATGACGCCATTACTAATGAGTTGATTCGATATGGAAAAATTGCAAGTCCAGTTAGAATGATACCGTTGGGATCACTAGCGTAGCCAGAAAAGCATGTCTGGGTGTGCATAAGAAAAACTGGGTGTGCCACATTTATTGTCAGATTAATGTCCAAAAAATCTTGACCCGGCGTACCACTAACTTTACAGAATAGACTGGGCTAATGTGTAAAACTATACTCGGGCTCAGCACATAAACAAAATACTATATAAAATATAACTCAGGGCTCAACATTAAGGCTTTTCATGTGCTTGTCGTTCGAACAAGTAAATCGGTCATTCATTTGTCCAAGTAAAAAAATTGCTTGTACAGAAAAAAATGGGATTTTTGTGTGTTGTAAATACAATTTATTGTGAAGCAATAATCTCATCAGTGGTCAGTCAGCTTTTACATATTAAAATCTGCATATTTATGATATTTTAACCTTTATAAAGAGCATTTTTCCCTAATCGGTTTAAATATCCAATCCAATCCAACCTTTATTTATAAAGCACTTTAAAAACAACACTGTTGACCAAAGTGCTGAACACAGTCAAGAAAAAAAAAACAATAACATACAAAAGAACAATAATAATAATAATAATAAAATACAATAACAATAATACAAATAATACATCAATAATACAAAACTGAAAAGTCAACCCTCAAACTGAGTTAAAAGCCAAAGAAAATAAATGAGTTTTAAGACAGGATTTAAAAACAGAAAGAGACTCAGTCAATCTGATGTGCAAAGGCAGCTCATTCCAGAGTCTTGGAGCTGCCACAGCAAATGCACGGTCACCTCTAGATTTATGTTTGGTCTTTGGGAAGACCAGCAGTGCCTGATCAGCGGACCAGAGCGAACCAAAGGGGGTGTAGGTCACGAGCAGATCAGACAGATACTTGGGGGCCAGGCCATGCAGACATTTAAAAACAAATAAAAGAATTTTAAAATCGATACGAAAATGCACAGGCAGCCAGTGGAGGGATTGGAGGATGGGTGAGATATGGCCAAATTTTCGAGTTCCAGTTAGAAGCCGAGCAGCTGCAGTGATTTGCTAAGACCACTATAAAGTGCATTACAATAATCTAAACGAGTGGTGATGAAAGCATGGATTAAAAAAAATCCATGAGTCGAGATAGAACCGGTTTTACTTTGACTAGTTGCCTCAGCTGGAAGAAGCTGGTCTTTACCACTGCACTAATTTGGGCATCAAGTTTTAAACGACCGTCCAACTTGACTCCCAGGTTTGTAACCACAGATCTAATGTCTCCGGTTAGACAACACAGGTCAACAGGACCCGCAGTAGCTGATTCACTAGGAGCAAATAACACACACTCAGTTTTACTCTCATTTAGATACAAAAAATTCATGGCCATCCATGCTTTCACTTCATTCAAACACTCTAAAAGGGTTTTTGACTGACTTAGCGGCACATATTTTTGGCAGTCGTCAGCATAAAAATGGAACGAAACATTGTAACGTCTAAGGATTAACCCAAGAGGCAACAGGTAAATTGAAAAAAGTAGCGGTCTAAGAACAGACCCTTGAGGAACCCCGCACAACAGAGGAGAGGAAGAGGATAAAGCATCACTGACCTGAACTGAAAAACTTCTGCCTTCCAAATAGGACTTAATACAGGTTAGGTCCAACCCATTTATACCCACACTGTTCTCCAACCGTGACAATAAAATTTCGACTGAATCGAACGCAGCCGTAAGGTCCAATAGCAGCAGAGCAACAGTATCACCAGAGTCTGAAGCCAAAAGAATGTAATTGAAAACCCTCAGCAGAGCTGTCTCAGTGCTGTGGGCTGACTTAAACCCAGACTGGAAAATTTCAGTTATACCATTGTCATTCAAAAATGTGTTCAGCTGCAAATAAACAACTTTCTCCATAATTTTGGAAAGCAAAGGGAGCTTAGAGATAGGCCGATAGTTAGAGAGGTCAAGTCGGTCCAGACCAGGTTTCTTTAACAAGGGTTGAACAACTGCATGTTTAAAACTTGTAGGTACGACTCCAGTAATTAAACTGACATTTACAATATCAAGTATGTAGGGCGCCAGTGTAGGAAAAAACTCTTTAAAAAGACGAAGGGGAATCACATCATTGGGGGAGTCAGTGATCTTCATTTGACCAATATTTTTTTCTAAAAAAGGCAAGCTAACAGGCTCAAAATGGTTCAAAACAGCAGAACAGGTTACAGAAATGCCAGGGTCATTCAAAGGTGGACCAATAAGGGCCCTAATGCTCTCCACCTTATGGATAAAAAAGTGAAGAAACTCCTCACACATTTTTGATGGGTTCTCCAAGCACTGGAGTTGTGGGACATTAAGAACAGTTTTGAGGGTATTAAAAAGAACTCGAGGATTGTTAGAAGAAATAATTTTAGAAACATGCTTGGTTTTTTCAGCTTTTACAATTCTTTGATAAGAACACCAACTCTCTCTAAGTATCTGAAATGACACTTGGAGTTTATCCCTCTTCCACATTCTTTCCGCCCTTCTACACTCGCGTCTGGCAGCACTTGACAAGCAGCATTAAAACCAGTGCACAGATCTTCAACAGGTGTATTAGGGCAAAGAGAGACACAATTTAAATTAAAAATGAAAATACATTTTAAATGTACAAATATTGTAAGTAAACAACAATAGTCCAAGTTTAGAAAAACATTTTTATTAAGACTTTAAAAAATAATTCTGCATCTATTTTAGGTGTTTAGGTGCTACCTGTGGCTACGCCTAGGGTTGGGATGTAAAAACACTGCATTGAAACACATTCTTTCTTTCAGGCAGCAGGTTTTGATTCTCCTGAGCATACGATAGAGAAATCGCTCTGCATGAGTCATAGAGAAAATTCATATATGCTGTACGTGAGTACCGACAACCTTAAGTGCTTCGAATGTGGCAATTTAGGCTACAAACGTTTCTCTTGCCGGCACAAGAAAGTGGATAATGAACAGAGTTTGCCTGTCGATTCAACGGAGAGCGGATCGTCTAAAGATAACGACAGTTTGGATATCGTGGAAATTTCAACGACACGAAAACAATTGACCAAGAAAAGGCCTGCTGAGCAAGTCATCGGGCACAATGGCGTAAGTCGACTTGCGTAACTATGAACCCAATGCGAACACTAACCATGGCTTTACTACAGTGGCCAAATCAAACACAGAGCCATGTTTACCTGTAGATAAACAAGCATGTGGATAAACACTACATAAAGGGCCCTATTTTAATGATCTGAAACGCAAGTATCAAACGCAAAACACAAGTAACTTTGTGGGCGGATCTCGGGCGCTGTTTCTATTATACCGGCGGGATAAATGACTCTTTCACCTGACGCAAATCTAAATTGGGTTGGTCTGAAGTAGCTACATTACTCATAGGTGTGGTTTGGGCGTAACGTGAAATAAACCAATCAGAGCGTCATCTCACATTCCCTTTAAAAGCAGGCGCGCTTGTTCCATGGCGGATTGCTATTATGATGGAGGATTTGCCAGGCGCACGCCAGGAGCGGTTCACAGGTGAGGAGACCGACATTCTCGTCAGGGCCGTAAAAGACAGAGAAGTGACATTGTATGGGGATGGGAGAAACCCACCCAAATTACCTTCGGTTAAACAGGCGTATAATAATTTGGGTAAACGTGTAAGTTAGATTTATGCCTAATTTTTCACATCTTCATGGACACCACAATGGTTTCCCTCGTGTGGTAATATGTTTTCTTGTAATTATGTATGGTTTGCAAAAATATGAACTGCTGTGTCTGTGTAAATGAGAGAAGCAAAGTGTATGCACGTTGTGCACACGCTACATTATGGCCAAGCATGCGCCCTTAAAATAGCATCTGAATAACGCGCCACTGACTTTAGACTAGGTTTTTCCTTCCTGATCTTCCGGAATTGTTTTCTGAAACTGCAAAACAGCACCAGGGAACGTTTGCGCCGGAACACGCCTCCTCTTTTCGCTGAACCACCCCCGGGAGCGCAAGTTCATTCCCTAATTTACTGACGTGCGTCTATGGAGGGAAAAGTCCGCTGTGCGTCGGGTAAAAAATAGGAATGATACATGCGTCAGTGTACTAAGTCAATTGCCCTGGGTGCAAGATGAGGGCCCCAAAGCTCTAATCAAAGAATAATTTACACTGATCACAAACGCTAACAAAAGCCAAAAAGTCGGATAAGTATGAATTAGCATTTAGCAAACTGGTTAATGGAGCCAAACAGCGTTTTCCTTTGTTTACTTCCTAGCTACAACAACTCTTAGCTAGAGCAATATAGCATGGCCTCGCCCCCTTTATTTCATGTTGCCAGAGGGGGGCTTTTTATGGAAATGTTGGGGTTGGTGATGTCACTAACCCTGGAGGAATTTGTTGTAGTCCCTAAAAATTTATTTCTTTATTAGAAAATATCTACCTTTGTATTGAACGTTGAGCGTTGTAACTTTGCAGATGTTGTTTATGCTCAAACAGCAAAATTACACACTAGCTAAAGTTAAAAAAGTGAAATCATATTCACCCACCCCTTTAGTATAACTCTGAAAAAATAATGTCATATACACCTAGAATGACTTCGGGGTGAGTAAATCATGGACTAATTTTCATTTTTGGGTGAACTGTCCCTTTAATGCTACTGTACCTTTATGTTCCTTTTGGGGCTTGAAGGTTTGGTCCCCATTTGTCTTCCATTGTTTGGCAAACAGACATAATTTCTCCACAACAATATCTTAATTTTTCCCCCAAAAGAAAGTCCTATGAGTTTGAGACAACATAAGATTAAGTAAACGTGAGAGAGGTGAACATTTTTAGGTGAACAATTACTATACCGGTGTTCATAGAAGAAACAATAGGCAAACTTACAGTTTCTTAAAGAATGAGTCCTTGGTTCTCTACAAAGTTAGCCTTCAGGAGCTGAACTACAATGACAAGGAAAACATATCGTAAAAAATAAATAAATAAATAAATAAATAAATAAATACAAATAAAGTCTCAAGAAAAAAAAAAACCTTCAGAAAATGATCGACAGATTCCGTCCGTCCATCCATTATGCTACTATTTCTGCATCGGTTTGAACACGCATGACAGTAATCACACAATAATTGCCTCATTGGGACATGTGGCCATTGCATATGCATAAAGTGTGCATGACGGTAGCAAATACAAACCAAATGCAGTCTGAGTGTATGCTAACGAGCTCACAAGCATACTATCATATTTTACTCGGTTAATTTTCCATGATTAAAACACGCCATCCTGTCATCTTACACTTCACTGGATCTTTATATTGTATGTTAAATACTTAGATGTAAGTTACTTGGTAACTTACAGATCAAATCAAAGATGTAGTTGCAAATAACAGCAGCAGATAATGGAAGGTTTGAATCTCATGTTAAAATTTAACCACACAAGAAGAAGAAGAAAAAAAAAAACATTTCACACTAATTTTTTATGCAGATCAAGTTTAGGAAAATGTGCAAGTTGGATAAAAGTTTCTTACCCGTTTGAATGTGATGACAGTCTGTAGCCTACAATGGGCTCACGTTCCTGTGGTAGGCCTATCTTGCAGATTAAAACACAGTTGCTTCATCCAATTTAAATATAAAACATCACTGGATGTTTAAAATTTTACATTTTAAAAGTAATAGGTCATTTACAAATAAAATAATAATAGGTTATTATTTGCATAGCTGCAAAATGACCTCATGCAGATAAACTAAAATGACTTCCTATAATCACATGTATATGGAAAACGTCTCGATTACGTATGTAACCCTCGTTCCCTGAGTAGGGAACGGAGACGTTACGTCGGATGACGACGAATGGGGTTTTGCTTAGAAAGCCTATCAGCTTCGAGTATTACAAAACGAGCCTATGGCAAAGAAATGCCATGGGTCTGCGGAATTTGCATGACGTAACTCTGCCCCAACTCGTGGGTATAAAAGGAGGAAGTCCGCAACAGCAGTTTATGTTTCTTCGCTGAGGAGCCAAGACTGAGCTCAGGCGATCCCCGCGGTACAGCGGAAAGTGGCAGGCAGACGTAACGTCTCCGTTCCCTACTCAGGGAACGAGGGTTACATACGTAACCGAGACGTTCCTTTTCGTTGTCACTCCGAGTTACGTCGGATGACGACAAAGGGGGTTACCAGTCTAATCACGCCACCTTCTCAGCTGTCTTCCAGTGCCCTGCGTAAATCGAGGTCCCTGACATAGAAGGACGAAGGACTCAATTTAACACAGGAATACCAAGGTACACTGGGAAGCATATCCCAAGCTAGGGGAAGTATGCAATTAATGCCAACCCAGAGGGGGGGGGGGACTTAGAGAATACACATATGACCCGAGGGAAACATATGGAGAACACTGGGGTGTCCAGCTGCAGGTGGAATATTTCAACCCCAGGGGTGGCAAGGTGGCTTGCCAAGGGAAAGACACATGCTCAGAGAGGCTTACAGTGGAAATACACATGTGGGGGTCGCTCAGGGGAGGGACCATGCACACGGGAGGCACCTAGCCGACGCGCAGGCAAGAGACACTGGCGCCGACGTCAGGAGTGCTGGAGGAACTCAGGGCTTTCGGGGAAGCTCACCTGAGGAGAATATCGCACGTATCCAGTCCGTGGAGTGGAAGGGCGAGCAAGCAAAGACACATGAGTGGGTCCGGTACTAGCTAGTTGAAGCGAGTACATGGAAGGACACTGGCTCCACTCGGAGATTATAGAATCTGGCGAATGTGTTAGGTGTCACCCAGCCTGCAGCTCTGCAGATGTCTGTTAGCGAGGCGCCATGCGCTAGGGCCCAAGAGGATGCCACACTCCGGGTGGAGTGGGCCGTCACACCAAGGGGGCACGGTCGACCTTGCTGCTGGTAAGCCAAGGCAATGGCGTCCACTATCCAGTGAGACAACCTTTGCTTGGAGAGAGCCTTTCCCTTCAGCTTCCCACCATAACAGACAAAGAGCTGGTCTGAGGTCCTGAACACCGCGTCCTGTCTACATAGGCGCGAAGAGCGCGTACTGGACAGAGCAGTGCCAAGGCTGGGTCTGCCTCCTCCGGGGGCAGCGCTTGCAGGTTCACCACCTGGTCCCGAAAGGGAGTGGTAGGCACCTTGGGGACATATCCGGGCCGGGGTCTCAGGATCACGTGAGAGAAAGCCGGTCCGAATTCCAGGCACACTTCGTCGACGGAGAATGCGTGCAGGTCCCCTACCCTCTTGATGGAGGCCAGTGCAACCAGGAGCGTTGTCTTCATTGACAGGAACTTAAGCTCGACTGACTGCAGGGGCTCAAAGGGAGCACTCTTCAGGGCAGTTAGAACCACTGAGAGGTCCCAAGAGGGAACGAGAGGAGGGCGAGGAGGATTTAGTCTCCTTGCTCCTCTCAGGAACCTGATGACCAGGTCGTGCTTCCCTACCGACTTACCTTCGACTAGGTCATGGTGTGCGGCAATGGCGGCAACATAGACCTTAAGGGTGGAGGGAGACAGCCTTCGCTCCAACCCTTGCTGAAGGAAGGAAAGCACAACGCTGATCGAGCAACTCCGGGGGTCTTCTCGGTGAGAAGAGCACCAGTCGATGAAGAGGTTCCACTTCAACGCATAGATGTGTCTCGTGGACGACGCTCTAGCGGAAGTGATGGTAGCCGCCACCGCTGGTGGAAGGGTACTCAGACCTACCTCGAGCCGTCCAGGAGCCACACGTGGAGGCTCCAGAGATCGGGGCGAGGGTGTCACAGGGTGCCCCGTCCCTGAGAAAGAAGGTCCTTCCTCAGAGGAATGGGCCAGGGAGGTGCTGTCGCGAGGAGTGCAAGTTCGGGGAACCAGGTCCGGCCGGGCCAATACGGCGCGACCAAAATGACCTGCTCCTCGTCCTCCCTGACCTTGCAAAAGGTCTGCGCAAGAAGGCTCACTGGGGGGAACGCATATTTGCGGCCCGGCGGCCAGCTGTGCGCCAGTGCATCCGTGCCGAGCGTGCCCTCGGTCAGGGAAAAATACAGGGCACAATGGGTCGGGTCGTGAGAGGCAAACAGATCTATCTGTGCGTCCCCGAACTGGTCCCAAATCAGCTGAACCGACTGGGGATGGAGTCGCCATTCTCCAGGGAGGGGCTGAAGCCGTGAGAGCTCGTCGGCTGCACAGTTCAGGGCTCCGGGAATGAAAATGGCTCGAAGCGACCTCAGATGCTTCTGACTCAATAGAAGGAGGTGGCGGGCGAGTTGTGACATACGGCGGGAGCGTAGACCACCTTGATGGTTGATGTACGCTACAGTAGTGGTATTGTCTGAGCGGACTAGTACGTGTTGACCCCTGAGCAACGCCCGGAAGCGGTGCAGGGCAAGGCGTACTGCCAACAACTCGAGGCAATTGACATGCCATAGCCGCTGGGGTCCTGTCCAGGAGCCCGCAGCAGCATGTCCATTGCACATGGCGCCCCAGCCCGTGGTGGAGGCATCCGTGGAGACCACAACATGCCGGGAAGCTCGTTCCAGGGGGACACCCGCCCTGAGAAAACTGAGGTTCGACCACGGGGTGAGGAACTGACGGCAGGTCGGAGTAACTGGTACCTGGAGCGTGCCTTGATGCCATGCCCACCTCGGGACTCGGTCGCGAAGCCAAAGCTGAAGCGGTCTCATATGAAGCAATCCGAGCGGCGTGACCACGGCTGCAGATGCCTAATGCCCCAGGAGCCTCTGAAAATGTTTCAGTGGAACCGCATTCTTGCTCCTGAGATGTCTCAGGCAAGTCAGCAGTGACTGCGCGCGCTCGCTCGTAAGCTGCGCGGACATGGCGACCGAGTCGATGTCCATACCGAGAAAAGAGAAAATCAAACCCACCTAGTGAAGCTGCTACAAACATAATATCATCCTCTGTAGCTTCAAATGAAACACACGGGCCACCAGAGGGTAGACCCGTGGGAATCACCTGTTCACTAGCGGGCACCGTCATTGAAGAGGGGGGCTGGGGTCGCGGACACATAGTCGGCGCCTTGTTCCAGACCGAAACCCTCAGGTCACCCTGGCCACCAGCCGAAGATCGGGGGGTGGATGAGGGGACTCTCACTCATGTGAGTTCACCGAGTCTCGACCTTAATGACGCGATGATCATGTTTCCATGGAGAAAACATGAGTCATCCACGAGCGCTGCTCTAGCATGATCAAGCCCAAACATACTAGACAACGCTCGTGCCCATCAGAGTCCGATACCAAGCTGCCGCACCATTCATTTTTTTTTTTTTTTTTTGAAATGCACGGGCGAGCCGTCTTTAAAAAGACGTGCCGCGTGCAAGCTCTTTTAGTGAGAGAAAACTCAAGTGTTGAAGCACCCGGGGAGACACGCACCGACTGGCAGACCACTGCAACAGATCAGCAGGAAGCACGCGCTCGCCGTAGATCGCCGTCACACCAACACTCGAGGTACTCGTTTGTAAAGCTGACAATTCAGAGATGGCTTGTGGAGAGAAGAATACACTTGGCTCCGAAGCGAAAACATAAACTGCTGTTGCGGACTTCCTCCTTTTATACCCACGATGTGGGGCGGAGTTACGTCATGCAAATTCCGCAGACCCATGGCATTTCTTTGCCATAGGCTCGTTTTGTAATACTCGAAGCTGATAGGCTTTCTAAGCGAAACCCCATTCGTCGTCATCCGACGTAACTCGGAGTGACAACGAAAGGGAACCTAATTTCCAGTCACCTACTGTTTTAACTTATATCACTGAAACTTATAACTTCACAGATATTTGGGGAGAAAATAATCCCTTGGTAAAACAATATACTTGGGTAAATGTGAATGAGGGGAAAATTTCAGCTGCACGTTTAGACAGATTGTATTTATCAAACAATATGAAAAACAGAGTTGTACATACAGCTAATTGTCCCCACATATTTTACCCCAATTATTACTGTTGACTGCACTTTCATATCTAGAAGAAATAAGAGTTCATTTTAATGTAAAGTTACTGCAAGACAATTTTTTTTTGTGAAACCTTTAAGCATTTTTGGGAAACTTGTAAAAGTGAAAAAAGTAGATATGAAAATGTAATTCTTTGGTGGGAAATTGGTAAAACACATATAAGAGAATTTTGTCAACAATATACATCTTACTCAACTTTGTGTTTGAAATGTATATTGGAATGGGTTGAGAAAGAAATTCTAATCATTGAAGAGAGCATGATGAGAGATCTTGAAAAAAGAAAAGAAAAAAGAAACTGACAGGATTCAGAGACAGCACATACAGGTCTACCTTTAAAATTAGGTAAAAAAAAGAGTCTTTATTTTATTCACCTCCTGAACTGGCCATGGGGGCACATAAACAAATGCTGATGCAAGTGTTGTTTATCATGTCCACATGATAAACCTGCTGTTTAGCACAGGGCTGCAGGAAAACCTCAACCATAGAGAAACCATAGATAATTGTACAGAAATGCGCACACATGCAAAGAAACACACACAGAAAGTGGGGTGATGTGACTAATGAAGCCCCAAAATGCATATTCTCTGATATCATCATTTTCTGCATTTTTAAAAGAATATTTAAGAATATGCACCAGCAGAACTCCACAGGAATATTTCCACAGAATTCAAATGCCTAGCCTATCTTTTAAATTTCAACACACAATGTGCAAGCTGCGTGAATATTAATGTTGTACATTTAATAATGATATTTATTTTGAAATTATATTTCATTTTGACTAATTTTATTTGATTTTAGCTACCAATAAGAGTGTAGCACTCAGTTTAAAGGAACACGGCGACTTTTTGGGACTTTAGCTTATTCACCGTATCCCCCAGAGTTAGATAAGTCCACACATACCTTTTTCATCTCCGTGCGCTCTGTAACTCTGTTTGACGCACCCACCGCTAGCCTAGCTTAGCACAAAGACTGGATGTAAATTGCTACAGCTAGCATACTAATCCCAATAAATGACAAAATAACATTTTACTATTTACATGTTGTGATTTGTATAGTCACAGAGTGTACAAATAACAAGGTCATATGAGACACAGCCATCTTTTAACTGTATAAATATTGGGCACTATATTCTCAGAAGGCGAAGCACTGCTACTTGGGCGGAGTGATAACCGCAGCACCTGAGACACGCCGTGGTGAGGAGCAGAGAGTTAGTTCAGAGTTGGAGAAATAGAGTCAGTAATTACTAGATAGTAAAAGCATAGTTTACAATCATGGGTGTTCGCTGTATTGTAAAGAGCTGCGACAATAAACAGGAGAGACCAGGTAATACCATGATGTTTCATAGAATTCCAACCAAAAACGAATCAATGGCTACTTGCGCTGGATATTGATCCAAACACACCTGAAGAGATCATCAAGGACCATCGTGTTTGCTCAGTACATTTCACTGAAGACGACTATTTTGAAAAAATGGAATCTGCCACACGGACCATGAAACGTGTGCTGAAGGATACGGCCATCCCATCGATAGCACAGACAGGACAAAGTAGATCACCTGCGGCTGCGGTAAGTGTTCCGTTATGTTTTTAGATGACTATCTTGTCTATCAGCTACCAAAGTTTGTAATTCCTCATATGTGTATTCTGGCTCAAAACGATATGGTTCTGGATCTTGGTTTGATACCAAGTAAAAATCATCTGACAATTCCTCAAAGTCAGCCATGATCACCCTTCACGTCCGCTACTAGCTAGTTAGTCACGTTGGTTTTGTTGACGGAAGAAACAACGGCGCGTCTCAGGTGCTGCGGTTATCACTCCACCCAAGTAGCAGTGCTTCGCCTTCTGAGAATATAGTTCCCAGTATTTATACGGTTAAAAGATGGCTGTGTCTCATATGACCTTGTGATTTTTACACTCTTTGACTATGCAAATCACAACATGTAAATAGGAAAATGTTTGCGTTATTTTGTCACTTATTGGGATTAGTATGCTAGCTGTAGCCATTTACATCCAGTCTTTGTGCTAAGCTAGGCTAGCGGTGGGTGCGTCAAACAGAGTTATAGCATGCACGGAGATGAAAAAGGTATGTATGGACTTATCTAACTCTGGGGGATACGGTGAATAAGCTAAAGTCCCAAAAAGTCGGCGTGTTCCTTTAAAGTCCCCATGAAATAAAAAGTAAAAATTTTGGGGGGCTTTTAGTATGAATATGTTAGTCTTACTATCATCTATAAGCTATTGTGCTTCAAAACAATGACATTTGCATTTAGAAAGATATAAGCGATCAAAACTTAGTCTCTCACTTCTGCCAATATGGATACATGATTTTGATGGCATCATTCTGCACTTCATCTTCTCAACAGATTTTCTGTCTAATAAAATGCCCACTAGAATCTAAAGCGTCCCGCCCCCTGTTATAAATAGACCCTGAATCTGTGGAGTCACTTGTTTACATATTTACTATTTTCTACATGGTGAATGGCACATAGTGAACTATATAGGGGATAGGGAAATATTCAGACAGTACAAATATGCTTTCCATTGGGGCGAATTAAGTCTGGTTTCACGTTAGTGTTACGCAAACACAGCAATGCGCACACAGTCTTTTCTGGTCCAGAGACACAATAGCACAGAGTGGGTCTGTGATGAAGCGAGTGCCACTGCTTGCTTCGGAGGGTGCACACAAAAATCTAAAGTACCAAAAAAAAAAAAAATAAAAAAAATAAAGACAGTTGCACTTTCGCTCCGACGTGGTTAACAAGTCCTGATTGTGAGTCTGGCCTCCCTTTTTATAGACCAGACTCCACCTTGTTTGGCAAACACCCATTGACAGGTAAATATGTATTTAAGTTCTTACCAGTTACATTATACAAACCAAAACGTTCATCAATCAACATTAAACAATAGTTCTCACTGGTAATTATCAAATAAATATATTCATCACTATTAACAGCACAGAAACACGTAAATACCAAACACATAATTCACATATAATGCCCCCCTAATCACAAGACAATGGTTTCACCGGCTTTGGCGGCACTGCGCCAGCGCGACCCAACTATTACGTCATAAATACATGCTCTTCATCTGCTCTGTTTGGCCGACACAGCGTTTACCCACCGAAAGTCCGACTACTTCCATACAACAAACAAACGAACGAAGACATGCAAACAAAACACAAGAAGCGGACAATGTGTGTGTGTGTGTGTGTGTGTGTGAAATGATCGGGTATGCGACCGGACTGAAGGGAAATGTGGTGTGGAGAAATGTCCGTGAGCCATCGGACTGGCGTGTTCACCCGCATTGCCAATGGCGAAAACAACAGGTGAGGAAGGGGAATGAAGAGTGAATGGGGTATGTATGCAAGTGTGTTTGTGAGTGCGTGCCAGTGCTGCTCCCTCAGCAGTGACGATCAGACAGATTTGTCACAAGGTCATATGTGCGAGTCGGCGAAGACCAGAAAACGTATCGGACCCATTTGAATTCTGCACAGAATAATATATTTTAAAGTCCAACTGTAGTCAATATTTTTATCCCTTAAAACTCATCTTTGATTACCAAAAGGACACATTTAAACATTTTTCCTGTGAAAATAATTTGTTCAGTTTCATCTCTGCCACAACCTCCACTATGACAGAAGAACTGACCAAAAATGGATCTAGCAGCACTACGGTTGATCCAACTGCGCCAGAGAACACGTTCGCTCGAGGACCTCAAGATTTTTTGGACATTTTCTAATTTCAGCAACTTCCCAGACTATGCTCTGATTGGCCTGTTCTGCCATGGACTAAACTACTCCCTTCAATCCATTCTCGTCCATGATGGTCCTCGAGTGTCCCTGATTATGCTCTTCTGAAAGCTGGCTCCATCTTCACTGTGGGGGAAGTGAAGGTTCCAGTCCCTGTCCAGAGTCCAGAGATGCCTGAGCCCTCTGCCCAGATGGTCGCCGCGATGCCTGAGTCCTCGGTCAAGATGGCCACCCCTGCTTCTGAGCCCTCGTAGAAAACATACAAACACAAGAAAACATAGGCCAAAACAACATCAGAAGGAAAATCATGAGATGTGAAAATTAGATGCATGTTTATACATTTCTCAAGTGGTTATATATATATATATATATATATATATATATATATATATATATATATGTATATATATATATATATATATATATATATATATATATATATATATATATATATATATCGTCGCTGTCCGATGAAAACCGCGTATGTCCATTTTGCCGATTTTGAGATTTTTCGACGGATAGAATGTCCAGGTTCATTTCCGTATACAGTATGCTTCACATGTCTAAATGACCACTGAAAAGTTGTGAAATCATGTCATCTGATTTTCACGTATATCCATTTGGTGTCAAAGCTGTCAATCACGCCGCGTATCTCCCGCCCTGAGGCATCTCGCAGGTCTAAGCGTCTCTGGAAGCTCAGCATTGTATAGCCGAATAACTCTGTGAGGTAAAGTATCAGCAAATGTTTGTTTTTGACAACTGTTCAAGTTTATTATATATTCGCAATATATTCACAACTGTTATTTACCGGTAAATGGTCTAGACGAAGTAATTGTGTTGATGTTAACGCACGGGTCTGTTAACTTAATAGTCTACTTTTAAGGTAGTCTAATATTTTTCTGACTAATAAATTACTGACACAGTAAAGGGTAGATTTAAATATAGAATAACGAATTTTAAATAAAGAAAAAACGAAAATTAAATAAAGAAAAAAAAAACGGAATTTAAATAAAGAAAAACGAGATTAATTTAGATTGATAACGTTACGGGTAAAAAGGCTAATACATGTTGGGTCGGTGTACTTTTTCGTTCATTTCGGAATGAAAGATGAAATGTAAAAAAAAGGGTGCAGCATGTTTTTTTGTTTAAAAGAAAAAAACAGAAATGGCTGTATTTTTTTGTAGGCTACATAGCACGGCCGGCCCTGGGTTCAGCAATGAGTGTATTGATTCATTGTCCCTTCATAGTTTGCAAGAGACATTTAATAAACTGAGCGTATTTAATAAACTGAGACGTAGGCTATTTAATAAACTGAGCGTAGCCTATTCATCTGTCAATATGAAACGCGACTTGGCCATTCTAATTAATGATCGGAAGAACGCGTATCGACCACCGTTACTGTAAAATATGCACGTATGTCCATTTAAACTCGATTTTGGTCAAATGTGGATTATATCATTACACTGGCAAGACTATGGTTACATTTAAAGATGCCGTACCAAGTATGACACCGCTACGTTCAACTGCTTTTGAATTACGGTGTTTTTTTCACTTCCTGAAAAGTAACCGTTTTGGACATACGTGAGTTTCATCGGGCAGCGACGATATATATATATATATATATATATATATATATATAGAATATATAGGATTAACAGGGCTTAAATCTCCTTCTCAGTAAGATTTAAGTAAGAGTCACATCTCTCAGGAATTCCGGGGTCGTAAAATTCTTATCAATGTAACCGGACACTGAGTTCTGCCAGTGGTGTTAGTTTCAGGGGAAGTTGGCCACATATCTTAGTTGGGAGAGTGAGTTTGCCGGACTATTCATTAAATATAATGAATAATTTGTGTGTGATTGGTCCAGACGCTACATACATAACATTTACAACATTAACAAAATTAAACATGAATTCCTCATAATTACCTTATTGATTCTCGCTGTTTTGTTGGGTAAAGTAAATAATATTTAGTAATATTATAATAATTTCCCTATTTTCGTTTGATGTGTTATGCATTCTAATTGTAACTACATCTTTTTATAGAATGCCAAGGAAATAAAGGATAAAAAGAAATAAAAAACAAGGAACTCTTCTTTTTTATTTTATTTTATATTTGCACTTTTTGGTCCTTCCGCCCCTGCCCCTAATTTTCACATCTCATGATTTTGCTTCTGATGTTGTTTTGGCCTATGTTTTCTTGTAAACTCCAATGGGTTAATGTTTCAGACTTTGCATACTATGGCTAACCAGAATCATATGTGTGGCATATTTGGTCTCTATAACTTGGTACTTTGAAGATCGAAATGACTGTACATGATATGTCGATAACAACAACATATTATTATTACAAGAATCTTTCATAGTTTCTTCATCAGCTACCACCCCTCCAGCATGCACATGCAAATGAGCACCCTTGAAACAAAGAGCCATAAACCAAATTCTCCCGCTTGGAACTTCCACCTTTCTTATTGGCCGAGCCAACCCTGAGGGGTGGCACCTTTCTGAGGCTTTATATTGCATCTACACCCAACATTTGCTGTCTCTTGGCTTCTCAGAACGTTCGGGGTGTTGTGCTGTCCTGCATGTCCTCCCAGGCCCCAGGGCCCTAGGGCCCCAGGCCTTGACCAAACCAGCCATGTGCTCATTCAGGAGAGAGAGGACTCTCTCTCAAGCACGACAAAATCAAGGACAACCTCAGGAGTTGGTCAAAACGTCTTCATTCAACGCAGAAGAAGTCCATCTAAACTCCCACCATCTGCTCTGCATGTCCTCTCAGGCCCAGGGCCGGCAGGCCACAAGCTGCACTCCGGACACGAGAACAGAGATGAACTGCACGCAAGTTCATCCTATCTTCTTCAATCCAATTCAGAAGACAACGATTGTAACTTCAACATTTGACGCTCACAGAATCATCAACAACTTCAATTTTCAACAACTTCAAGAATTGTGTCCACTGCAAAAAGGCAAATTGCAAGTATACTTTTAATGAGGTGCATTGAAAATGATAAACTGATGGTTCTTTTAGTTAAATGGATCTTTTCCATAGTTCCATTTCCTACCTCCGGTTTCATTCTCTCACTTTAACCATCTCCCTTTGAATGCAAGAATGAATGTGTAATTGTTTGTATGTTAGTTATGTTTTCGTGTTTTTGTTAATTAAACTTGTGCACAATATGTATTTCGTTCTGATTTTCTGCTTGCATACGACGTTTACCTTACAATCTAGATTGTGACTACATGCTCTTAATAGTACTGTACAATAAGAAAGACATTTCCCTTCCCCGGAAATGAATATTTCTTAGAATTAATAAACAATTAACGCTGAGTGTCCACGGGACAAACAGGTGGGTTGAAGCAAAAATTAATTTTACTACATTAAGTTAATTATATTAACTGATCCAAATATTCATAATCAATTATAACCAGTTATTATTATCAGTGATTATTAATATTTCATAGAGCTGATTTGCTACATGTATGTATATGCATGCATATAGTGTTAGCTATCATGAAATCAGTACCACTTTACAATAAGGTTTTATTAGTTAAATTTGTTAGCATGAACTAATAATGAACTGCACTTCTACAGCATTTATTAATCTTAGTTAATGTTAATTTCAGCATTTACTAAAACATTATTAAAATCAAAAGTTGTATTTGTTAACATTAGTTAATGCACTGTGCAGTGTTGGGCAGTAGCGTCGCTACAAGTAGTGACTCTACTAGTTTAACTACATTTCTCAGAAGCGTGGTGGTAGCGTCACTGTTTTATGAATCAAATAGCTTTTCAGTACCGAAGCTCTTTTTTTGATCAAGTAGTGCGGTAGCGTCCACTCAAGCTACATTTTCCCAAGCATTCCTAAAGCTCAAGCTCAAATCGGAAATACAACTGCTAAGTATCACTGATGCTGGATCAGTTAGTGACGGTGACTTCTTCTTCTTCTTGTTTTATAGTGGTTGGCAACCATAGGGCCATATGATTTCATTACCGCAATACGGAAAACATGGACTGAATCACGGTATCCATGCATAAAAACGAAATTTACTGTATAACGCGGAATTTCACGGAATTTGTCAGATCTTGGATGAAAAGAAGGTAAGTAAACTTAAATAAAATCGTGATATAGACTGGTGTCTGTGAATATTAAACCGCATAAAGACTATTTAAAAAGGAATCATGCATGTTCTGTGTGTCTCTGTGAATTAATGGCTCAGTTGCGCGGATTAATTTACCACACACTGAAGCACCCATGACGCTTGTGATGTTTTCAGTAATGGATCGATAAACTTCATCTACACAGCCGCTCTGAGAGTCACTTTAGCAGCATTTTAGTTTGATTATCGTCACAAAAACTATCGTCATATCAAAAAAAAAAAAAAAACAGAGACTCAAAGGTCAAGCTACATGGCAACCTGTCAAAATAAAAGGTTGGTTTAACCTTTGAAGAAAGTTTTGCTTAAATCATTAGGCCTACATTTTAAATAATTGGTCATTACAATTTAAACCATTAAAAAAAAAAAAAAACTATTTCATAGTGCCCTTACAATGTAATTTATTTAAAAATGTTAATAAATTATTGTCAAATTGTATACGTTTCATGATTTCAATTAATTACACGTTTTTGATTACTAAAAGTTTATTTAACCATTAAAATGGGTGTCCAGAAAAATGAAAATAAAATAAAACTGAATTTGGAATGTGGGGAAAAAATAAAACAGATTTCATAGGGCCCTACAAACCAGCTTTTTGGTGCATTACCACCACCTTCTGCTCCGTATGGTGTGACATCACGTACCAATATCAATCCTTGGGCTGACACATGATAAATGGAAAAAGATGCACACACTCTCGACACCTGGTTTTGTTATAGTTTTATATAGTTATATTGTTTTATATAGTTATGTTTTTTTGTTTTTGTTTTGCCAAATTGGTTTGGAACAGTTGTTGAATAAACAATTGAACTGACAAATTATGCCTGCCTATATGTTTGATTGACAGTTTTATCGATCACTGAGATAGCATTGACTTGGAATTAAGTTGGTTCAATATAAAAATTAAATTTGAAAAAGTAGCTTAGATGTAGTAAACTACTTTTGCCATATTGCTGTAGCTTAGCTTGCTACATTTCCCAGGGTGGTAGCTTCAGTGTAGTGAAGCTACATTTAATGTAGAGTAACTGCTAGCTTAGCTCACTACATTTTCTAAGTAGCTTGCCCAACACTGGCACTGTGATCCTCAGTCCATGACTGTGAAATAACATGAACAAACAATTAACAGGTATATTATTATTAACTAAGATTAACAAATACAGTAACAAATGTGTTGCTTATGGTTAGTTCATGTTAGTTAATACATGAATTATAAACAATTTAACCTTATTGTAAAGTGTTACTATGAAATCAAAGATATAAATTCCTTACAATTTAGAGTTGGACATGGACTGAAGATTTAATTTCACTAGAAGTATTTCCCCAAGCTAATAACACTTGCCTTGGATAAAATTAAACGAATGACATTGTCAGACTCAGAATGCGGCTGAAATCGAGTTATACTTTTATTTTAGTTAAGCACAACTTGTATGCTGCCGCATATTTTACAGTAGCATGGTAGGATAAATGCAACTTTTCTACATTAGCTTAACGTTACTTGCCTGCTCCTGTAGTTTTAAGACTCGCGGCGAACTGTTGCGTACATAGCGCTGCAAAGGAAACTCCTCCTACCACTTCATCTCCGCCAAAGGCTTCTGCCAAAAAATTGTTTTATATAATATGTTTTTTATTATTATTGTAAGTGGCAATAGTGTATAAGTGTATTGTTATCTATTATACTATTTATAATAATTATTATTATTATTATTTACAATTATCAGAGAGGGGCACAATACATTTTGAGACAAAAGGGGAATGTCTGTTGGGGGACCAACAAAATATAGAGTCAGCAGATATTAAGCAGACAGTCTACTAATACTCTAATGACAGTTAGTTGACATGTAGCTGCAAAGTTACTTATAGTTAGTTAAATGTCTAAAGTGGACTATCGAAATAAAGTGTTACCCAATGTTTCTGTTCTCTAAACTCCATAATCCAATGGAAATATCAGAATACATTTGCATATCACTTGTATATTCCAAATTATAGTTCTGCACATCTGAATGCCACTAATGTCACACAAATTTTTGTCACACTAATGTCAACGTTATGAGAAACTGTCAGCATTGCTGTCAGAAAAAGTGTGTGAGGATGGCTCCACAGTCTGTAATTGTGCACTCCGACATATCTAAAAATACATCAGCTGTTGTTTCTTACTTTTTCACACCTTTTGTCTCAACAATCTTTTTATCCTTCAAATGTCAAGAAGACAGACAGTCTCCCTACCGCCCAGTCCTTTACTGCTTTTGTCATGTTTATTGGTGTGATGCAAATGTGAACATGGCACTGCACAAGGTATTTTTGAATCAGCTTTTGAAACTAGTCTGATTCAAAGGTTTGCATGGCAATTATCTTTTTATTTAATGGTTAATTTTAGATCTGCACCACCTCTTTCAAGAAATTTCATTGGGGTTAAGCTCTATCAAATCATTTTTTCCGTTCCATTTGAGCTATAAACCAGATTATTAGGATACATGTCAATGGGGGCAGAAAAATGGCATTTGCCCCATCACTCTTATACATATATTAACATATATAGATTCTACTGATCAGACATACACACACTCTCTTTCTCTTTCTGTGTCTGTACTCTGTCACTGGTGATCTCATAAAAAGTCAGCTCTTTCAGTAAAACTCATTTCTTTTAATGATCTGAGGGGTACTCAATTCATTGTAATTAAAGTCTGTGTCATTTATCTAGAATGGAGTCTCTAATTCCCGTGCTTATGAAAAATGCACACATGCATACAGACTCTCTCACACACTCTTAACGGATTCATCTACTGTATATCAGCATGAACAAAGAGACCTCTGCAAATGAGCTCCAATATGTGAGCTTTGAAGGAAGCCATGCTTCTTTTAAATATCTTAAAACATCAGACTTCCATCTACAATGGATTTATGAAGTCTGAACATCAGCCTTGGTGCCTGGAGGCTATGGACACAGTTCTCCAGAATATGGCAAACCCAACATTAAACTTCATCAAAGTCACCTCTGCAACTTTGACTGAAAATAATTTATTTTACCTTTATTTCATCTGTATTCATGTAAAAGCTACCCTCCACACACACCCACACCCACACACACACACACACACACACACACACACACACACACACACACACACACACACACACACACACACACACACACACACACACACACACACACACATCGTGGCAAAGGGAAGACATTTGGAATACTAATACCATACAAAGGCATCAAGGAACAATCCTCAAGAAATGCTTGTTGCTGCAAAAATTAATAATTATTTTTAATCTACATTTGCATGAATCAAGCATTTTAAAGCATGTCCTCCTGAATTTCAACTGTTGTCTGCATCAGGATTACACCTCACAGGACTGCTGGCACTAATGAACCCATACACTTTATTATGGAAAACATTATTAGGATTATGAATAATTGACTTATTTAAATGATAGAAAGATTTGTGTTAAAATTAACCCACTCGCCCCTCAAGATAAGCAACTGCAAAATGAGACTTGATTATCTTCTAGAATACTTAGTATGATAATGAAGTTCTGTTATTTTGTTTATGCAGTGCAAACCAGACTGGCATTAACATCTTTGCCTCATGCATTTGTTCATCCTTAATACCTCTAAATAATCACACACAGTACTGTTGGGGAAAACATTGTTCTGCATGGCTAATGATAAATATATGCATATTTTCTGGGTAATGAGTCTTTATGTGGGTCACAGTGGATCAGATCAACATATTCTTCTTTGAATAATTTTAGCTCACAGTATTTGTCTTATACATTTGGAGACATTCAAAGTCAGACGCATTTGCTAATCTGTCCTCTGAGACATGTGGCACAGCGGAACGTGGGGAGTGATACATGTACAAGAGATAAACGAGTAACCAGCTTTATTCGAGTAACCAATACACTTTTCTGTAGACAGAACCTGGATGATGTAGCAGAAAGTTGGAGATGTGGAGGAGAATTGAGGAAAATTCAGGAGTGAAATATTGCATTGAGAGGAGCTTTACATTGTCATTGTTTTATACTTTCACAGGGACAGATAGCAGAAAAAGAGGGAGAAATATGAGTAGTGAATATTCACCAAGTCATTCCCTGTGTGCGTGACAGATGGACAGACTCCTCACTGGAGACGAGCTGCTTGAGAACAGTCTCATGCCTGCTCACAAACCAACAGATATATAATTCACTCAAACTCAAAGAAAGATGTTGATAAAGGCATTCTGAGGTCATTTGAAGCAGCAAATTTGGACAGGTTTGTGGATATTTTCCCTGGCTTTAAAACTGCCTTTGAGCAGAATGGGGTTTAAGCCAACAGATCTCATATCTACCAAGCTATAAGCGCCAACAGACTAGTTCATGTTTTAAAAAGCAGCCTTGGGATATTAGAAACAGTGACGGAGAAATTGGTTTTCAGAGTTGAAATGACCTTGGGGTAACAACAAAATGATTATGATTACTTTATCTTAGCAGTGTAAATAGGTATTTTCCTGTAATGTCAGATTTATCTAGCGTTCCCCCCACTGATCCGTTAGTCAGTTTTCAGATCTGTTGTAGAAAAAAAATCTAATCTGAAATGTTATCCTGAAGTAAAAGTGTATTCATTGGTTTTTAAAGGAGGGTCTGATGTATCGTTGAGTGATTTGAAGTTTGATGGACAGCTGGTTGCCAGAAGTAAAGACACACTTAAGCTCTGCGTGCAAATGTCCCAGCCTATCACAATCAAGAAAAAAGCACACCCTCGTTAAACCAAAACTCATGGATTACTCATTATCAATATTCTGAACTTGTTGTTGTTGTGGTCAGATGCCCCAGAGAAATGGGTCTTTTGGTTATGTATTTAATGTGTAATTCAATTCAAGTGCCTTAAGCAAATATGCCAAAACAGATAATAACAAGTTGCAAACATTTTTATGTTTTTACATAAAAAGTAGGTATGAATTTACATTTATATCCCTGCTTTATTGACAGTGTAAAAGGGAAATGAAAATGTAGTTATCAATACTTTAAGGACAAAAACAATCCTTCTTTTCCCGCAACAACATTCATTCAGACAAATATGGCTCACATTTTGTTGATAATAATGTAGCTATGACCATGACAGCCGAAACACTCATGAATTTAATAATGAGATGATTTCCATGTTTCTAATTTGTAGGAATAATTCATGGGTAATGAATTATTGATCAATTATAATTCAAAGGTAAATGACATGGCAATATTTTGATGTATGAGGCGAAACAAAGTGAGTTGAGAATTACAAAGGTGTCTTATGAGAATTGTGAAGCCCTGTGTGATACTCTGCATAACATGGCATTGATCCAATCAAATAACATGGTGATTTTTAAATCCGTTTATTTGCACTGGCAACAGGAATAAAGCAGCAATAGATGTACAGTAGCACAAACAGATGATCATTTTATGGAATTTTGTTTTTTTAGAAATTTTTTTTAGTTACATCATTTAAAAAAAAAATATATATATATATTACATACACTACCAGTCAAAAGTTTTGGATCGGTAAGATTTTTTGTGTTTAAAAGAATTCTCTTCTTCCCACCAAGGCTGCATTTATTTGATAAAAAAAAACTAAAAAAAACAGTAATATTGTGAAATATTATTACGATTTAAAACAGCAGCTTGGTGAGCTGAAGAGACTTCTTTTAAAAACAAAAATCTAACCGATCTAAACCTTTTGAACGGCAGTGTTAGTAATGGTTAAACGATTGCTGAAATGTTATTCATTTTAAAGGGATAGTTCACCCCAATTGTTTTTTTCATCATTTGCTCACCCTCATGTTGGTCCACACCTGTATGAGTTTCTTTCTTCTGCTGAACACAAAAGTAGATATTTTGAAGAATGTATGTAATCAGACACTTGAAGGACCCCATTGACTTCCATAGTAGGAAAAAACAAACTATGGAAGTCAGTGGGAGCCTTCATGACATGTGACAACATTTTTATTTTTGGGTGAACTATCCCTATAAAGTTTTAAAATGTTTTTTTTTAACATTATGTAATCTTTTGAAACTTGAAACTAATTTACAACTGTTTTTCATCGCCGAAGCGAACCAGAGCTGTGTATGCACGGCAAGATACGCTGTACTCGTTCCCTCTTTAGAGAGAACCGACGTTACGTTAGTAACCGAGTACGTTCTCTTACGAGAGTATCTCTCGTACTGCGTAATATCTTACGCTATGGGGAACACAATGCAAAACGCTTTGTGTACTGGGATCCGACACCAAAGTCCCAAGGGCAGTAGCCCGGGGCTCATATAGTGCATAATCACCATGTTCTCACAGAGAGTCGGAGAAAAGAGGCTGCAAGCATCATTCCCCATGAAATAGCATCCCACAGGAGCTAGTTATGTAACAGTGTTTCACGCAGACAGGGTGAACGTGTTCAGCCTGAACTGGGCAATAGAAAGGGTTATTCAACACCCATGGGCTGTTCTATCGCTCAGTGAGCGATGCACAGGCAAAACTCAGCATCTGGGCCGGCACAGCGGGGCAGATAGCACTGAATTCTATACTGACAGAAGCTTGGCTTGTAGGGCGGGAACCTCTAGGTTATAAAACCTTATAAATGTAGACGGCGAGGCCCAGCCCGCGGCCGTACAGATATCTTGCAAGGTAACCCCACTATACCACGCCCATGATGAGGCCACGCCTCTCGTGGAGTGCGCTCTGACACCTAAAGGACACTGCAGGTCCTTGGAAGTGTAAGCCAGTGCTATGGCGTCGACTATCCATCTGGATAAGCTCTGTTTTGATGCGCCAGTCCCTTGGAGCGTCCGCCAAACAAAACGAAGAGCTGCTCGGTCTGTCTGAAGACAGACGAGCGGGACACATAAGCTCTTAGTGTCCTGACAGGGCAAAGGAGACTCGCATCCACCTCCTCAGCATGAACCGGGAGGGCGCACAGGGAAATCACCTGGGCCCTGAACGGTGTGTTGAGGGATTTGGGCATGTACCCGTGCCTTGGTTTGAGTATGACTTTTGAGTCATTAGGCCCAAACTCCATACATGACGCGCTTACTGAAAACGCTTGTAAGTCCCCTATGCGCTTCACTGAAGCGAGAGCCAAAAGAAACACCGTTTTGAAAGACAGATGCTTCATGTCTGACCAATGGATTGGATCGAACGGGGTACCTTTTATGGCCCCGAGGCCACGGAGCAGTGCTGGTCAGCCGAATCAGGACTGGGAACCAAGTCTGGTTCGGCCAGAGCGGAGCAACAAGCAGCACTGGGCATCTGCTTTCCCTGATTCGTTCCAGCACTTGAGGCAGGAGCGAGACGGGGGGAAAAGCATAGAGGGGACAGCGGGGCCAGACGTGGGCCAGCGTGTCCTCGCTCTTGGAGAAATATTTCGGACAGTGAGCGTTCTCGTGGGATGCGAACAGGTCCACCTGCGCTTTTATCGAATGTCTCCCACAGCAGTTGGATCGTCTGCGGGTGCAGCGACCATTCCCCTGCTGGGACATTGTTTCTGGACAGTCTGTCTGGTCCCAGATTTAGGTGACCAGGCACATGCGCTGCTCTCAGTGAAAGCGGGTTGTGCTGAGCCCAGACCAGGAGGCGTTCCGTTAGCCTGTAAAGGTTTCGGGACCTGATGCCGCCCTGGTGATTTATGTATGCCACCACTGACATGTTGTCCGAACGGACCAAGACATGGTGACTTTTTATCTGGGGACAGAAGCGCCATAGCGCGTTGTCGACTGCCATCATTTCCAGACAGTTTATATGTAGGAGCTTTTCCCGTTCTGACCACTGGCCAAAGAACGGTCTGCCCTCGAGCAGCGCTCCCCATCCCGAGGTGGAGGCGTCCGTGGACACCACCTTCACACTCGAGGGAGTCCCCAGACTCACACCTGACTGATACCAGTCGGTTACTTTCCAAGGTTCCAGAGCTGAAACGCATTCTAGATCGACCCGCAGGCGAAACCGGCCAGCGGTCCATGCCCGGGGCGGAACTCGCACTTTCAGCCACAGCTGCAGTGGGCGCATGCGAAGCAGACCCAGCTGGAGTACTGAAGCTGCTGAGGCCATGAGGCCCAGCATTTTCTGAAACCTTTTGAGCTGGACTATTGAAGGATTTCACGGCGCGCTGAATGTCCAGCTCGCGCTCTGGCGACAGACGCGCTGTCATGGATAGCGAGTCCAGCACTGTTCCCAGAAAAGAGATTTTCTGGCTGGGAGACAGCGAACTTTTCGCCCAATTGACTGTGAGACCCAGATTCTCGAGATGCTCGAGTAATGTGCTCCTGTGTTCTATGAGCTCTGATCGTGATCGAGCTAGAATCAGCCAATCGTCCAAGTAGTTCAAAATCCGCAGCTGACTATATGTGTGTTGGTTTCTTTTACAGAAAACGTGGCAAATGCAGTGTGTAGTGTTTGTGGGCACTGGGTTGTGGGCACATTCACTATAATTAATGCACAATTGACATGAGTTGAACTCATTTGTGCGAGCCCTGCACTGTGGCGGGCTGTGTTTGTGTGTAGAAATGAACACTGGGCTGTGGCATTTTTAATACACTCATAACACCATCGGCTGTGGCCGGAATACCAGAAAATACACTGTTTACATGATTTTTCTGGGTCGCCGTGGAAACGGCATTTGTGTGCAGGCAAGCGGGCCATGGTACCGGCTTGTTTACTGCAAAATACACTGGAACAGTCGCATTTTCTCGGAACTGAAGGAGTGAAAAGTTTGGGTGTAAGCCTGGCTGCGGCGAGACTAAATTTTTATCCGCTGCGAGAGCTGGGCTCGAACACGGGTCTCCCGTGAGATGGCTTTGGGTTTCGCCACTGAGCCACAGGGAGAAACGACAAAAGCTTAGAATAGCCCGAGCGGATAAAGAGCGTCATCACAGTTTTGTGTGTGTCGGCGTTTGTTTGCAGGCGTGCGTGTTATACAACAGGCTTATTGCTGCAATATTGACATTTTCAGCCGCCCAAACTAAGAGGAGCTGAGAAATGTTTGATAAATGGAGATTGGTCCGGCCTCGGCGGGACTAAAAACACACTCTTTCCTTATTTGGCCGGTGACGCACGCCCACGGGGGGCGTCGAGCAGATAGGAGAGCGTCATCACAGTTCTTTGTGTGTCGGCGTTTGTTTGCAGGCGTGCGTGTTATACAACAGGCTCACCGCTGCAATATTGACATTTTCTGCCTCTCAAACTAAGAGGAGCTGAGAAATGTTTGAGAAATGGAGATTGGTCCGGCCTCGGCGGGACTAAAAACACACTCTATCCTCATTTCGCCGGTGACGCACGCCCACGGGGGGCGGGGCAGCTTTCTTATAACGTAAAGAAAGCTAGCCGCGGTTTTGATGCTAGCCCGTTTCCCTGACGACTCGCGGGCAGAAGGGGGAGGTCCACAGAGCTCGCCCCATCCTCACTGTCCGACGCCAGTATAGAGCAGCTGGTCTTCTCTACAGATGCAGCTATCTCGTCGTCATAATGGCGGAGGCGGCGGCGCGCGGCGGCCGTTGTCCGTTAGTGAGCGACTCGACTGAAGCTGGTGAAGCTGGCGGGCGAACCGGCGAGCTTTCACGGGCTGGAGAAGGCTCGGGGACCCAACTGAGTACGGCGCTTTACGGCGCGGCACTACAGTGGGCGGGAGTGCAGACTCGGAGAAAAAATGCCAGGCGAGTCCTCAGAGTCACCATGGCAATAGCTCGCTCAGCGAGCGCGAGAGCTGCATGATCCTTACCCAGGCGGGAAACGCAGATGAAATGGCGGTCCCCGTCGCTGAGTGTGGCTCGGCACGAGCCACAGGAACGAAGCATCTTTAAAAAGACGCTGCTCTTTTAGATAAAGAGAGAGAGAGTGTGAGTCGCGACGGCGAACACACACTCTCAGCAGAGTAAAAGGATATTGACGCCGGAAAGCGTAGCAGGTACGGCGACTGAAGGCGGCGAGGTGACGGCCAGCGGCTTCAGGTTCAAGGGCTCGTCCCGCAGAAGGCTTATGTCGACGGCGCGGCTTCTCACTCTGGATCCAGCGATGCGTGCGCTTCGCTGAAGAGATGAAAATCAGTTGTACCAGCCTAATCGAGCTATGTTTATAGGGCGAGACCACACCTTTTCTGGCGGGACGTGACGAAATGGGCGCGAATTGCCCCCATTGGATGTGGTGTCACGCAGCGCCTCTCTCGATAGGCTGCTGCTGTTGCCGCAGGGCAGCCAATAGGCGCGCAAGCCGCCTTGTCTATGTCTGCATGCTGCCGCACAGCGTTTTACATTAATTCAAAATTAAGGATAATTTTTGACTTCAATATCTCGTGGAAAAGAGGTTTTCCCCGTAGCGTAAGATATTACGCAGTACGAGAGATACTCTCGTAAGAGAACTAGAGTACCTATTCAAAATCAGGCTCCACATTCCAATGGATTTGAAAGAGACATCATTCTTCCGATAATAATAATAATAAAAAAAATAATAATAATAAATAAATAATTTGCCAGATTTTTTTCATGAAAGCTACATTAAAAAAATCAAAAAACTTGTAAAAGAATATGTTCTTTTTTGCCTTTATATCTGTTCTTCAAGCATGCAGAAAAATGAATGAAATGAAAGGGAAACGATAAAAACATCAAATGTATTTTGGAAATGACTGTTCAAAAGGCTCAAAACAAAACTCGCTTATGTGAGCAGCATTACATCACTTTGTGTTCTCCTACGCCTCCCCCCACAACCCCACCACTTAAGCACCCAGGCATTGCTTTTATTCTTTTCACTTCCCTCCAAATTACTGCATGAGAAATTCAAATATGCCTGCGGGACAAGCTCCTCACAGACTGCCTCACAAAAGGTTGGCACTTTAAACACAATTTCTTGTTTGTTTAACTACAGGCTATGCAGAAAACCGAAGCTTCCTTCCATCCCTTTGCCTTGATCAGCCTGATTCATTATGAATGCTCTGAAGCAGAACACATACTCTTCCCCCAGGTGACAGATAGCATGTTTACAGGTTGTTTGTGAAAGGCTGGAATTCTTTAAATTCAGCTGTGACAGTGAACCAAACTGTGGACACGGCTGGCATTTGGAAACTGCACCCGTACAAAGCTTTGCCTCAAACAGACTTCTCACTTAAAGGTCAATTTAAGAAGTTGTGTTTGCTTCCTGATGAATATCTTATTAGATGTATAATCATAATCATAATGAAATCTCGATTGGTTTGACTCTAATTACAACCCCAGTGTAACATAACAACCTTTTTGCCCTAATTGATTTAGCAGTGATTGACCTCACCAGTAAATCAAGGACATTTCTGCTTGATGTTGCTCCTTTGCCTTAACACATAAAGTATTAAAAGAAGTTCAGCCAGAGTCAGAGGCGAATGTCTGCATTTTATTAAAAGCTTCTACTAAAAGGGGAGTTATTAAAAAATCTGGTAATAAGTGATCCACACATCTTTCAATAAAATCTGAGATGGCTGTAATGTAATGTAAATTTGTACATTCAAAAGTACATGGTGCAATTATCATAATGCATTGTAGTGCCCTTTAAAATTCACCTGTGCTAATGTTTTGATTCCTTAGATGAAATTAAAACCTAACCTGAGGAGGAGCGGGATGGTTTCATGGGGTAATTGTGATTTGCAGCCTCTGTGAGGTGGGAAGGCTAAAGAAGACTGGCTCAGTGTGTACAGCTCTGTCCGGTGTCACAGTAGTAAAATGAGAAGGGGAGTCAGTTGACACCTCCTCGTAATGAGCTCAGGGTGAAACAAAGGGCTAAGACCTCTGTGCTCTGTGAAACTGCAAAGCTTTGGACCGTGATGGGATTACAGAAATGTATGGCTTGCATAATCAAGCCGATGCCTTATGACCATTCATCAGTGCTTCTGTGTCTTGCTTATTAATATTTTACGGTGCTGTGCTTTCTAATTGTATTGATTGGACATTAAAAACAACATTACTAATGTTTACAGGGTGACTACACCATGATCAGGACCAATGCGTCGTATTTACAAGAAGCTTTGCCAAATTTATGTAACATCTGTTTGAACATTGTTTGAAAACAAAAGACAGACTTAACAAACTGCTCATTTGCATTATATGGGAGGCCTTTTTTTCCACCTTACTCTAGTACAGGGGTGTCCAAACTCAATCCTGGAGGGGCACTGCTGAACTCTGCAGGGCAGTGGCCCTCCAGGAGCAGGTTTGGACACCTGTAGTACAACATACTGAAAATCTACCTGCCATCTTTTAGTGTACTAAGAATATTTACATGGAGGAGGACTTAGAATTTTATACAAGATGTTAAGTTACAATTGAGGCAGCAGATCTAACATTGGTTGGAAGTTTGCTACTTTAAACTTGATTATGAGAGCATACACCAAAATAATCATTGATAAAATCATTGCCCAATACATAGTATATTACTGAATAGTTTTTATATGACACATATTCATTTTGCTGTCAAGAATGATGTTTAAAGCAAAATTGCAAGTGTTACCTATCATACATGTATGGTTTTGTAAAGACTCATGTGCGGATCTAATCCGTGGGGGAATTTGCATATCATAATTAATAATTGGTAATTAATAATTATTCATACATGTTTGGATTAGATCAGTCTTACATGTTAATAAATCTCCCGCTAAGGGATGATGTGTCATTTTACCTGCATGCATGCATGTGTATCCCTGCAATTAACCACAAGTTGATTGTAATTAATTACACGGACCACGTCTTACAAAACAGGCAAAATAAATTAGCTCAATTGTCAGAATAATATTTGTGGGGATCCACAATATCATCCTACTTTATAGGATTTCAGGAAACGCAATTCTGTGGCCACTAGAATTGGGTTTTCTGCCCTATAAACCAAATACTCTTTAAAATATCTTTAATTTGTAAACCTTGTAGCTTAAGTTAGACCTTTGGCACTTAAGGGACTTGGAAAATGAGCAGAGGCAGTACATCAATCAAATGAATATAATGAATTTAATAAGGCAGAACTACTTATGTATTTACTACGTTACAGGAATACATGTATTTACAAACATTAACAGACAATGACAACAACGCGGGGCGTTTGGACAATGGATACACGTGTGAGTGAGAGAGAGAGAGAGGGAGAGGGAGTGAGAGAGAGAGAGTATTGGCAGCATTCACCCTGACAGTCACCTGTCTGTAACAACACGAAAACATCATCTTAATGCTTCTTAGAAGCTCTATAAAGAGATATACTTGCACAAGTTTCTGGGTCTCCCTGTGTAGCGGCATTCCTGCACGGCCCTGTCTGGCCGCGTGCGTGAGCGGAGTCCTTTAGGAAGCGTCACGTGGTGCGGCTTGGCGCGTGTGTTGAACGGAGGTTCAAAGTCTTTTGGGGTAACATTACCAAAGGAAAATAGTTCGGCTAAGTTCGTTTCACTTCGTGGAAGTGAACAGAGTCGACTACGGAAAACAAAACTTTGACTAACAAAGAAAAGAAATAAAGATCTCTACGGTGAAATCACGCGGAGTTAACGTTACATCTTTGCATGGCTGGTGAAGAAGCGCGTGTGCGTCTCTCGGTCCGGCGCGTCACGTGGTTACGTGCGCGTGTTTCTCCTTCAAAGCGAGCGCGCGCTCGTTTAAAAGTCCCTTGTAGATGGATTTGCTGAAGAGATATGTCATGCGGTGTTCTTTTCACTCGACGATTGGAATTCAACACGGAGGCTTATCTAAGACTGAAAAACACAAACTAAACTAGAAACAAATAAAAGAAAGGCGAAGAGCTGGCCCGGAGGCGAGACGTTACATTATGACACGAGGACGAGAGAAGTAAGAGAGAGATAAACTGGTATTCAGTCCTTTTGAAGACCTGACGTTTCCGCCTTCTTTTGGAAGAGGGTCCAATCAGGAGCTGTCCCTTTGGAGGGAATTTTTATGACCCTTTGTGTTTTAAAAGACATTTAAATCTCTAGTTTCATTGGGTGTTTAAGAGAAGAATGTTAACAATTCTTATAATACTAATGTGTCACAAAGTTTAGCAAAATGTAATGTCAATTAACAAATGGGGAATGAAAATCGGAGTTTATCGAGACCAAACTTGCCACAAATGGATTTGGTTAAACATTAGTTGGCAAAGTTTGAAACATTATCCCATTAGAGTTGTCGAGAAACATGGACCAAACCACAAAAAGGCAACTCATGAAATAGGGAACTTAGATACATTGTTCATACAATTCTCAAGTGGATATATAATAGCATATATATATATATATGAGTACAGGATTCATTTCTCCTCCTTGGTTAGAATTCGGAGAGAGCCACAGCTCTGTGAACATTCCTTTGGGTCGTAAACGCTGTTATCTAAGAACTCCAGTGATGTTAGTTTTGGTCTCTTTTCACTCCAAAGATGGAAAACATAGTAAACTATATTTTCCTGGATATTACTGTACGTATTCTGATTGATCACACCGAAAGCATTCTGGAGGTGTCCAGAGCTATGTGTACAAGTTATGGGAATAGACAGTTATATTTAACATGCATAATAAAGGTATTTATAGTTCACTTTAAGCTACGATAAAATCATAGTCATTCCAATGTGGCATGGGCAAATGGACACACATAAAAACACATTGAATATATCTGGTTAAATGTCTTTTAAAAAAAGAGAAGTTTCTTTCTCTGTAGAATCCTTCTTTGGGACATTCCAGTCAGTCATAAAAATGTCTCGTAACTGGACACCACGCTCTGTCCTGAGCGGGCTTCACTTGTGGGGGATGCGTGTGTGGTTGTGAGTGTGTGTGTGTGTGTGTGTGGCTGGAGAGGTCCTGCATGCAGGCCACCTGGGTTTGCCTGCAGTGGGGGAAGTTTGTGAGTTGTTCGGGGACACATCACAGAGTCGTAAATGTTTCAGAAACAGTCTCATCTAGGCATTCTCATGCCAATGTCCATAATTTACATTCATTCTAAAAGACCTTGGGTTTTAGGAAGAATGTGCTTCTTTTGTTTCAGAGGGACTGAGTCAATGATTCACCCAAATACCCTACAGTTTAAACCCAATATCATTTGACACAGAAGCCAACTCTAGCAGATTGAAATGTCTCAAGCTTGTGAGTTTTAAAATGCAATTATGTAAAATAGATGATTGAGAGCATATAATTAGTGTACTAGTAACACAATGTATGGTACTTGTCTTTACTTTTCATAATTGCTTTTTGTCAGTCACTTAACATATAAAGGACTACTCACTCTATAGTTATCTTTTTCATTGTCCTCCATTGTTCTAATTTGGACCTGTTTCACAAAATCATTATGAACGTAAACCATAATAAAAAACATCTTTCAATTATGGTCTGTTTCATAAGAGCATCATTACCTAACAATTATATTTAGCTATTGAAAATAGTTGTAAATCATGATTGAGTAATCATAAAGCACTAATTTCATCATGCAGTGCAGCTGCAAAACTACATAAACTTCACAGTTAATACTGTGATGGTTAAATTATTTAGGACACAATTTGACTTTAAGATAGCATTGTCACAGATGGTCAGACATTAACTTTGAAAGAGACTATTGCTCAAACTGTAGAGCATGGTGCTAATGATGCCAAGGTTATTGTCTGATTCCCATGAAATACATGAGCTGAGAAATATGTAGGCTACTGTACATTGATGAGTCAAAACATTATGACCATCTGCCTAATATGCCGTTGGTCCTCCGCGTGCAGCCAAAACAGCACCGACCCTCCAAAGCATGGACTCTAGAAGACCCCTGAAGTTGTCCTGTGATATCTGGCACCAAAACGTTAGAAGCAAATTCTTTAAGTCATTGCGAAGCGGAGCCACCATGGATCAAACTTGTTGATCCATTACATCTCAAAGATGCTTAATTGGATTGATATATATAGGTCAGCTAAAATGAATAAATGTAAATATATTGGGAATTTGGAGGCCAGCTCAACACCTTGAACTCTTTATCATGTTCCTTAAACCATTCCTGAACAATGTGTGCAGTGTGGCAAGGGTGCATCATCATGCTGAAAGAGTTCACTTCCACCAGGGAACTCCATTGTCATAAAGGGGTGAGCCAGGTCTGCAACAATGTTTTAGGTAGGTGCATGGCATGTCAAATTTATATCCACATGACATCCAACATTGCCCAGAGCATCAGACTCACTCCACTGGCTTGCAGTTGTCCTACATTGCATCCTGGTACCATTGTAACGGGAGGAGAATACCGATTTTCGACAACCTGTGGGGGTGGTTTAACGTTGATCAGGTGCGCATGCATGTCTGCAAACCTTTGTTTACAGGTGCGCCCAATATTGTTAATGAGCCAGCAGTCCAACGGGATTGGCAGACCCACTGAATAAGAAGATGAGCGTGCAGTCCTACAAGGAAAAAAAAAGCCTTCCACTGTAACGTTACAAGCTTGAGTGTATCCGCATAAAGGGAAGCCGTCATCGAAACCGACGCCGTAACGCTACAAACCCGAGTGTGTCCACGCCTAATGAGAGTTCATGCACGATTCCACGCAGTGACAACGATCGCGATTGGTCTTGGGCAGCGAAAGATCTATGATAATCACCGCACTCTATCTATCTTGATTAAGGGAAGTGGGAACTCAACTCTTACCACTCAACTTACGAACGAGGGAGCACTGACGTGTGTTGTTCAAAACTCATTTCCTTTCCCCTGTCTCGCAGCTCGGATCAACGGTTCCGGATTTCCCCGCTGGTCAGCTGGAGTGCAAATGGTTTGAAGCCGGGACTTGTGTGCGTCACCGCAGACCACTGCCATCTTGCTGTCAGAGCTTTCCTTTGCGCGCTACGAGCGCCGGTTGGACTGGGTCGTGAGTGACTTGACTGTTGTTGCCTTTTTTTTTTTTCTTTTTTTTTTACTCTGCTAAATGCATGTAATCGTGATGTTTTGCCTGCTTGGACTTCTTTTGGCTTAGGGGAATAATTACTGAGGCTGCTTACCTATGTTTTAGTATTATGGGTCTACTGTTATCCCCAATGGAGTGAACTAATGTTTGAAGGCTGATTTTGCTTATATCACTGTCGTTGTAGATTTATCTCTCAAGTGTGGGGTTTATGTGAATTGATTACACCTGTACATTTTTATACCTTTGCCTTTACTATGTAACTTTCACGTGTGATTGTGTGTGGAGTCGGATACAACTTATTGAGGTAATAAGTGCGGTAGCCTCTCACTGTTTATCCGTTGGTCACTAGGGGGCGCCAGATTTTAGCATTCCTCCCAGCCATTGAACGGACTCAGCAAATTACATTTTATTGTGTTTGTTTTTTTTTTGTGTACTTTTGTTTTCATGCATATGACGGTATAGTTTTAAATTACTGTATAAATAAATTTTTGTATTCTTTTCTAAGATTTGTGTATGTCTGTTACTTGTGTATCACAAGGGTAAAAGTCCTGCGTGTTCCTAAGTTATAACCGCTACACCATCACTTCCCCAGGTAAATGGTGCACACGTACATGACCATCCACTTGATGTAAAAGAAAATGGGACTTATCTGACCTTTTTCCACTGATAATCAATGATATTCACTTCACCTGTGACTGGTCATAATGTTTTGGCTTATCAGTGCATACTGCATACTTTGAATGCAAATCACTTTGGATAAAAATGTATTTTAAATGCATACATGTCAATGTAGATGTGCCTGTGCAACTGCAACATTAACTGTTCCATCAAACACACCTTCTGATAGCCAGCTTTAATTATAGCTGCATAATAAAATATGAAAATATAAATGCTCACATTCATCCTCTAGCACTGCCATTGCATAGACCCACTGTATGTAACACATTTACAATAAATACTGTTGTATAGTCCTGGAGATTACTTTTGCCATAGCTAATGTTACTCATGATGCCCAAAGGATCTCCTTGGAATCATTTTATGAGCTGCTTCAGAATACTTTAAGAGGCCATCCTATGCCATGTTACACCAGGTGTAAATCACAGTCTTTGCCAAGCAGTCCTTGTATATTTACGAGGACTGTCAAAAGCAAAGGGTTAAACAATGTGAGGAGGTTTTATTGGCTCTGAGTAATATAAGTCATCTTAATTCATCCTAAAAGTAACACCAAAGAGTGGCCACACTAAATCATTTAGCATTATCTTTTCCCCTCACAATAATTGAATGGTGGTAAAAACAGGCTGGATGGTTGAAGTAATTCAATTACCGTGTTAAAAATAAAAGGAAATTTAACAAATGTCTTCTTTTGAAGATTTCATTCCAATCAAGACAAATAAAACAAAAAACATTACACATTTCCTGCTGATGTTGGATAAAACGACATATCTTAATTAAATATATAGTAATTAGTCTGTTTTTAAACCTCTTTTATTTTGTGTTTTTAAATCTAGTCTAGCACTGTCAGGTATAATTACGTCCTCTTCCAGAGGTTGTTACAGCTTCACTCCAGGCTAGCTGCATAATACTCATCAGTGTTTACATAATACAAATATGATCCAAATTGGAGGGTTAGAAAAACTTTTGTACACCAGGGTTACTAAAGGTAAATCTCAGGAAACTCTGTGGTTTCAGGGCTATTTATTTAAAATTAAATTCATAATGCAGTGGCACCAATTGAAGGTTTCTTTCTTTCCCCACCTTCAGCATTCAGTGCTGCATTTAAAAGAGCCATTTTTCAATTCCCCTGTGAGATTCTCCTCTTTAGCTTTTAGCTCACAGTACAATTTGTGATGTGATGTGCTGAACTCACACATAATATATATATATATATATATATATATATATATATATATATATATATATATATATATATATATATATATATATATACACATATATATATATTAGCACAATTGAATTAGCTTAGTTTAGTTAATTTTGTTATCATTTATCTAACATTAAAATATCAAGATTTACACTAAATGCAAATAGCCTTTTTTGTTTGCAAATGTTATGCTAACTCTGCCTACTGTTGTCTAATCTAATACACGACCAATCTAATAATCTCAGAAATGCAGCCATGATGGAACCCATAATCACTTCCTTTGGTGAACATAATTTGCTTTTTATTTATAGACTTTAATGCATTCTGGTGTCTGAAGAGTTATGGGCAGTTGATGAAGTCTGGGCACCTTCATTACAGGTCTTTATGGGACATGGGCAGCATTGTGTGGTGGAATGCGGATGACATTTATGACCTCATTCCAGCCTTGGCCAGGGGGTGAGGCAGTAAGACACAATAAAGCAACTCTGCTACAGAAACCTGAAGAACGCTGGCTTTACTGCAGCCGGAGGGGTCAGGTAATGTCACAACGATAAAAAATCTAAACAAGCAGGTGCAAAAAAGCTAAACTGAGCCAGCAGAGGCTCCCCTCACAAAATAATGAGAAATAAGTGCAGACAGTGGCTGTGGAATATCTTCTCAGACAGCTAAATAAAAGGGCACATCATATCCCCTCCAACACACTCAGGCAGGCTGTTCATAATTGACCTTATTTGTAAGGTTTCAGAGGAAAGAGTGACAGTTGAAAGTTGAGGAAAATTAGATATTATCTGTATGTATGTAACTGAGTGGAGAGGGACGACAAAATAAAAGGATAAAGAAAATTACCTTATGAAAAATATTTTTTTTTCATTCAATAGTTGTTGAGTAACCTGTTCTGTGTGTGAATGACCTGGAAGTATCATCATGGATAATGGTTGTATATAATGACATGGCTTCTGACTTATTCAGGAAGGCACTAATTGATTAATGATTAATAACGAATAACAAATTCTACCAAATAATAGTGTTAGCCTGATTTGTTTGTTTGACCCTTTTTAATCATCACAATGTCGGTGAGTCTGTGTACAGTATACAGTAGTCAATATGACTAAACTTAATGAATGAAAATACTCACAGTCTCCTTTTATTGTTCACAATTCGGAAACCTTAACATGTCAAGAGTAACATTAAATAATTTATAGCTTCTATTTTCTTTTTCACTTTTTGAAACATTGATGGTAATGTTTTAAAGCTACAGATCAAGATAAACGATAACATTTTTCTGTGTGTCAAACACGTTCCGTGCAGTAGTGTTGTTTTGCAGGTGAACAAATCTTTGTTCACGAGAGCTTTAAGATGCCATATAAAAATAAAAATAAAAGTTTTTAAAATAAAAGGGGTGATCACACTGCACTTTTCGTTTCTGTGACTTCCATGCAAACGCATGTGATTGTGGGAGACAGGAAACACAAGCTCGTTTAGTGTGAACGAGTCTTAACACATCTGGAGAGATTGCGTTCTGATGCAATCAACAAACTCTAATGCCACATCAAGTTCTACCAGAAAGACTCAGGAGATAAAATGATGTAACAAAAGCATATTTATTAACAGCCCAGCAAGCAAGTATTTATAAAGTTCTTTGGCATAGAATAGTTCTTTGCATTGTTCGTAGCGTGCAATCCGAGGGTAGCGGAATCTGCATTTTCTGCCTGAAGATGAAGACAGGGGTGCAGCTGACCCCAAAAATAGGTGGAGGAATAATTCCACTGGGACGGAGCCCACCCCCAAAGAACTGTAAAGAAAAAATTATACCCACCAGTCGTGTATCCTGCGGTTCTTAAAACATAGAAAGAGAAGTAAGTTAAACAAACTTAGCATGGCAACCATGAATTTGTTTGAAAGGACTTATACACCGAGAGCTTTAATCAGTACAAAATGCCACTTCAATGATTGTTTTTTTTTTTTTTTTATGACAATTTCAATCGCTAATCGCTAATCAGGCCGCACAGAGACAAGGCCATGATGGACCACGCATAGAAGCCATGATGGCGCAAGGTCATGATAGACCACATAGAGACAAGGCCATGATGGTCCACAAGACAACGATGGGCCGCACATAAAAGCCATTGTTGGTGCAAGATCGTGATAGACTAGATAGAGACAAGGCCACGATGGACCACAAGACCACGATGGGCCGCACATAAAAGCCATTGTAGGCGCAAGGTCGTGATAGACCACATAGAGACGAGGCCACGATGGACAACAAGACCACGACGGGCCGCACATAAAAGCCATTGTAGGCGCAAGGTCATGATAGACTAGATAGAGACAAGGCCACAATGGACCACAAAACCACGATGGGCCGCACATAGACAAGGCCACGATGGGCCACACATAGAAGCCATTATAGCGCAATGACGTGATAGACCACATAGAGACAAGGCCACGGTGTACCACAAGACCACGATGGGCCACACATAAAAGTCATTGTAGGCGCAAGGTCGTGATAGACCACATAGAGACAAGGCCACAGTGGATCACAAGATCAGGATGGGCCGCATATAAAAGCCATTGTAGACGCAAGGTCACGGTAGACCACATAGAGAAAAGGCCACGATGGACCACACAGAGCCAGGACACCTAGGGCCATACATAGATGCCTCATGGACCGCACAGGGCAGGCCACATTAGGCCACGCGGCTATGATTGACCACAGAGACGAGGCCTTGATGAGCCACATGGCCATTATAGACCACAGAGAAGAGGCCTCGATGAGCCACAACGGCTGCTAATGCCACATAAAAGACAAGGTAGGACTAGACGAACCACAAAAAAAAAAAAAAAAATGGTAGACAACACAGAACCTATGCCCCGAAGGGCCACTGGCCAACCATAGGCATCTTTTAAAGGACAAGACCAAGCCGCTAAGGCCACGCGTAGACAAACCACGCAGAGACAACAGCTACTAAGCCACACTGAACCTATGCCCCGAAGGGCCATGTGGCCAACCATAGGCATATTTTTAAAGGACAAGGCAACGATATGCCACTAGGCCTAAAAGACCCACACAGAGACAAGCCCTGCTGGACCACAAGGCCGCTAATGCCACACAGAGACAAACCACTCATAGACAAGGCCACTAGGCCACATAGAACCAATGCCATAACTGGCCACAAGACCACGGGACAAGGCCACATTTGGCTACATGGTCACAGTAGACCACACAGAACATATAATGAGGCCACAATACCATAAGCCCACACCTAGACGAGGTCACACAGAGACAACGGCCACTAGCCACACAGAACCGATGTCGTAGAGGGCCACAAGGCCATGTTAGGCCACACACAGGACAAGGCAACATGTGCCACCAGGCCTAGAGACCCACACAGAGACAAGGCCCGCTGGGACACAAGGCTGCTAATGCCACACATATATGAGACCAACGAGACGAAGCCACTAGGCCACACAGAACCAATGCCATAATTTGCCACAAGACCACGGGACAAGGCCACATCAGGCTACACAGTCACAGTAGACCACACTGAACGTATATCTCATAGAATAAAGCTGCTAGAGCCTCTTTTTTTTTTTATAAGACCATAATGGCCACACGGGACAAGAACCACAATGGCTACTTCTGCCACATGGAGACAAGGCCACACTGAGACAAGGCCACTAGGCCACACATAGAAGATGACTCATTGGCCGTTATAGAATGCACGCTAGAGACTGGTGACAGGATGATGAGAAAATGGAAGAGCAAAGCACCACCACCAGTAGTTGCAAGGGGATTTGCCTGATTTGTTACTGGAGAGCTTGCTGAGCTTTGAGAATGGTTTTTGAATCTATATATAAGGTCTTATACATATGATTCAAATGCAGAGGAAGACCATCTGCCCATGATCTTATTTGCTGACGTAGAGATTCCTCGTTCAGCTGCTTTAGTAGCTGCCCCAATTCTGAGGGAATGGCGGAATATAGAGAGAGGAGGATAGACTGCAACTTTTGATAACAGTAGATAAATGAGTCCTGAACCAGGCTTTAGAAAGAGGTGCTCCGTTAGGTAATATGAATAGAGGGGAGTGATTTGAAGTTCTAGGGTGGATTGTAAGAAATTTAATCATAGATGTGAAGGGACAAAAATTGCTATTTATTTTTGAAAGTGTTAGGGTGACACCCGATCCTTGAGAGTCATTCTTAGAGTGCTTAAGAAAGAGAGTAAAGAAATTAGGTGAGAAACGTAAATCAGAAAAAGACCACAAGCAAGACCACGAGTGTTTAGATTCTAAAGCCTGAGCTTTAGATTCTGAGCCATGAACACTGTTAAAAACACGGCTACAATCTGAAAATGAAAATAGGAAGAAAAGACCATTGCGGACAGTATGTAATTAAAGGGGTGGTTGAATGGATTTCACCTTTCTAGCTCTAGCTAGTGTGCAATGCTGTCGCTTAAACACAAACAACATCCGCAAAGCTACAATGCTCAAAGCTCACTCAACGGGAGATTTCCATTTCAAGAAATTGCCCTTTTAAGGACTACAACAAACGCTGAGAGGGGCTGAGCGACATCCTCCCGGGTTAGTGGCATCACAAAATGTACATAAAAACTGCCCCGGAACATGATTCATAGAAAATCAAGACGGAATAAGTTAATCAATGACTAGAAGATAACTACGCATAAGCTACATAATTCATCAACTAACCATTTGTATATGTTGTCTATATTTTGACCCTTTTGAGTCTCTCCATATTTGTCTGACTCCGGTTTGAACATAAAGCTAAAAGTTTTAAAGTTTGTCTGTGAGAGGTAATCTAAGCTGCAAAATGAGATGTTGAAACGCCGCCCCCTGTGCCGGGAGCAGGAGCCCAACCGCATCCAAAGGGACAGACAAACTATGCGCTTTAATCACCCTCAAAATAACAATTCCAGCATACCATACACATATATCTGTGGGGCATTCCAAAACCCACCACACATCCTGCGAAAGGGCACAATAACACACCTTTTTATCTTTGTAACATATACGATGTGAATGGCAGGCGTTTATCGGAAGTTTACTAGAAGACTTGGCTATGCCTTGGAGTAGCAAGCGAACAGAAAGTACGGTGAAAAGACTTGGATAATTAGGATTGAAATACTTATCTATAAATGGAAGAAATATTTAATTACGATTTTCGTAATTGTAGATGAGGAAGGAAAAACCGGCCGTGATCAGGATGGAAAATAGATGAATCTGAAAAGAAAAGTGAAACATTATAAACAAAGACTTCAGAAATATAAGCTTTTAAGGTGTAGGGAGCCACGCCATCAGTAATATACAGTCTAGCTGGATTGAGCAGAGCGACTAATTAACATTATCTCTGTTAGAGGAGGGCAGGGTGATGGATCGGGGTTGCTGAAGGGAAAGGCCATCTGAAAGCCTGAAAACAAAAGAGTAAAAGCATGTAGCTATGGCACTGCAGTGGCCAGGAATGAGCGTGACCTTAATTATAAAATTAATGATTACTGATAGCCAGATTAACGTCTCAGAAGTGGCATGATCGCCTGACAATAAGATCTGCCTTAATGATAACAACCATGCTTCGTTGGCACAACAACATAATATGTTTTGCGACCACGTCGAACCCCGAGATGCTAGCGACCACTATCATTTTCGTGAAACGCAGACAACAAAGTCTGAGCGGGCTTGGTAAATTTATCTGGTCTTTGTTGTTCCAAGTATCCAAAATCTGAGATCGGACATGCAACCTTCGTCTAGCTGGATCGGACACGCCACGTCATCGTGGTCACCAATTTGAACCCTGCCGCTGGTGTAGGAAGCAGCAGAGTAGCCGAATTAATATACTTACCTGAATGAAGTTTGATCATGGTAGAGGGGACATATTAACAATGGCTGGTGGAAGTGCCTACCAAAACTTGAAAACCAACTTGAAAGCCTTGGAAGTGAAACATGAACATGAAAACCAGTGTGAGGAGATCGACTCTCATGAATTGCAGTTTTTTAGAACTGCCACGCGTTGGTTCCTACGCATGGGTCTCACTCTCACTCTGGCGCGGCCGCCAGAGTTGGGATATGATTTTGTTTTGTATTGGTTGCAATCGAAACGCGGGTGAGTGAACGCTAGTGTCGGTTTCTGCAAACTAATTGTTTTGCGTCAGCATCTGCAAACTCAGACATGCGTAAGTACTAGAACATGATTGGTTAGATGTGAAGGCAATAAGTGATGTAACAATTGAGTCTTCCTGGCAGAACTTATGCTAAAGCATTCATAGATGATATTTGGGGTGTCCAAAATCGAATACCCTTCGAGTACTTCTATTGAATACGCTATTACTCCATGACTGTTTAAAAAATATTTTCTACATAGGATGACTGCAATCTTTATGTACTGCATTCTTCATATTGTAATTGTCATGTGACCTACCAGCATTAGTTGTGTTAAAGTCCCTTTTAGGGCAAGTCATTTCACTCTGTAGCCATCTTTAAAACGCCTCTTGTGCAGCTATTTCAGTCATGCAAATACAGCTACTATCTCTTTGAATGAGGAAACATCAACTTCTCCAAATCTGTTCATCAAGCTTACGAATAAATGTCATAAATTAAATCACCAATGAAATCTGACAGGAACTGTCTCATAAATTTTGTTTCTGCATCCTAAAACCATGACAAAAAATGGCATATATGAGGCTGGACCAGCCAATGCGCATGTGTAGTCCTAAGTGTGCAGCTCAGAACAATAGCCGCATTTCCACTGTTGGGCCAAAAGCAAGCTGGTGCATGCCATGGCTAGTCGTGTTTCTACTGTCAATTCAGGGGCTTGATCAGACCAAAGGCCAGGGGGTATTGGTCTACTGAATAACTTGGTCCAAAGCAGGCCAACTGGGGCTTGTGGTGTGGTCTTTAACAAAGGTGGAGTTTAAGTCAGGAGAGGGTCAACACTCATGTTTTCATTTCATCACCGTATGAGGCAGAAATAAATATATATGCGATGCTAAAGGCTACTTATGTTAACCATTGGCATAAAAAAATACACATGTGCTTATGGAAAATACCAGTGACTGTTTGAAGAAATATATGATTATAATTGTGTGCCAATTTGGTTTCATGTTCCACCTGCTTCTTCCCTGTGCCTTTGTTGATACCAAACTTAGCCAACCCTGCTTCTGGATGGGTACCTTCTCACAGACTTTATTTCCAACCCTGCTCCAACACACTTTCCTGTTTTACCAGCTGCAGTGACGCTATGACTTTACCAATTGTCGATGGCCCTTTTATTTAGAAGGATGTACTTATTCCGCCATATTGCGCGTTGCACTTTCTCCTATTCATTGTAATATGAGTGCACTGACTTTCTATGTATAAAGTCTTTGATTGTGTTGCTTCATTGCTATTGACAACTCCTCTCCCAAGGCCTCATGGGCTAGTATTTGTATTGTTTGTACGTATAGAGCCCTGAATGATGAAATGCTGTCCAAACGTTTATTTGTGTGTATGTGTGCACTGATATTTGTCCTACTCTGTTGAGTTTGTGTATCAGTGAAGATTTAATTTATGCTGTCCCTTTTTTGTTTGTCACTAAGTTGTATGTTTGTATTTCCAGGACTTATGGAGTGGGTGTGTTGAATGTGTGGAAGGAGCCTGTAGGCCTGCTGGGATTGTGTCCGCCCTCCTGCCTCTGTGCAATGCAAGAATGCTGGCATCTCTCCCCCATAATCCTCAGCTGCAGGCAAGACCATGATTCACCCTTGGCTGCTGCCAGCCACTCAGGCTAATATGCGACATTGCTGTGTTTGTGTGTGGGTGGTTGGGTGGGAGGTGGGATGGAAGCAGGCTGCTTTTGTGTTCTGTTTACATTCTTTTACTGAAGCAGCTGTGTGTGTGTGTGTGTGTGTGTGTGTGTGTGTGTGTGTGTGTGTGTGTGTGTGTGTGTGTGTGTGATTGTACGGCTTTCAGTATGTCAATACAAGTATGCTAAAATCAACTGATGTGTTTCCAAGTGTCCGTATAGTGTATTCAAGAAAAGAATACACAGTGGAAAAAAAAAGTCTGTGTGTGTGAAAGCAATCAGAAGTATAGGCCTAGTCTTCATTGTGTGTGTGTGTGTGAGAGTGTTGTTTTATGTGTGTGTGTGTGTGTGTGTGTGTGTGTGTGTGTGTGTGTGTGTGTGTGTGTGTGTGTGTGTGTGTGTGTGTGTGTGTGTGTGAGAAAGAGAGATAGTGGAACACATCTTCATTTTGGGTGCAAGCCACTTACTGGAAATGAAACGGTAGAGGCGGCAGTTTTATTTAAGACAAAGTGGTTACTAAAGCTTTGTTTGTGTTGTCAAATATGCCATATCAGATGTTACAGAATATGTCAACTACACAGTGATTTCACAATTGCCTGAGAGATATTCAATTCAAGGGCCGTGCTGTGTTGCAACTGATTCTAAGACTGGGGCATGCAGCGTAGGTGTAGTGGTAGCATTGTGGCATAAAAACAAGGTTGTCAATACAAATGGTGAAGGTTGAATCTCAGGTTTGTGTAAGCCAGATATTATACTCTAGCACAATTGGGTTTAATAGAGTGTTACGCACTGGCTGCTCTGTAACATTTTCTTTGCAATAAGTTAATGAGCAGGGCACTGGCCAATTAAGGTTATAGAAAGGTAGCCCACTGGTTAAGGGCCAAGGCTTGCTAATGTAAAGTAAGTCCTCGATATCTGTGGCCCAGATGTTGTGCTCTTCTACAACTAACACTGACATAATTATTTAACCACTGGTTGCCCCATTGCATGTTTCTTTCAATAAGTATAAATGCATGATATATTAAAGGAGCTGTGGTAGTCTAATGTTTAAAGGGGTCATGAACAATTTTATGAAAATTTTCCTTGATCTTTTGACAGTTGAGCGGTAGTTATACTATAAAAATATCCTGTAAGTTTTAAAACTCAAAACTTCCTTGATATTTCAAAAATAGCTTTTTATTGGAGATCAAGGAGGTCAAGGCCAGAAACCGACATGATCTGAAAAGTTTGGAATTATGATGTAATAGTGCAGTGAAAGACTGCCTTTGCAGAAGAAGATCAACACCTCTGTCTAAGTCACCACGTCTTTGGCCTCACCCACTGGCACGTTAGTGAATAGTGACATGAGAATGAGAAAAGATCGAAACAGGATCAATTACTTTATCTTCCAAAGGATTCTAATGCTAGGAAAGCAGATTAGAATAGCAATTAGAATAAAGCATTTTTTTTTCAACTGTGAAAGTCTCAGCAGTGCATTATTTGTTTCATTACATTTCACAGTGGATTATTTGGTTATTAATTTTGCATCAGTAAATCAAGCCAGTGACTATATGACCAACTTTACATTGTTTCACTTAGTAACATGAAAATAATCTGTTATTTAAATTTTGATTAGATTATAAGCAGAAAGCGATCGAAGAACACTCCCTTTACAATCGCCTAAGATGTCAATCACACAGTTTATCTGGACACTTGCCAAAACTCCCGTTATCAATGATGCTGTTACATTGCACAATGAAGCTCTTACTGTATTTACATCATGTTTGCATTGTTATTTATGGTGAAAGCATTCATGAGAGTGCAGATATCATCTTGCAATGATGAGATCACTGCATTCACACGATTAACAGACTGTCAGCTCAATGCACATCACTGCAACCTTTCATGTGATGGGAATAGATCTAAATATAATGCTATAAACAACACTTTTCACGATTAGTTAATCTCGAAAGCTGTAATAGTAAAAACGTAATAAAATAATTTTAGAGGGTTCCACATTATTCCACTTATTTCATATGAAAAAATGTTAGCCAATCATAGTAGTGGGCGTTTACACTGAAGTCTCACAGCAGACACGCCCCTTCAAACAGAGTATTCAAATTGGACTAAAATCAGGGGAGAAAATAGTCATATATTTTTAAATTGTGACAATCTTTGATGTTAAAATCATATTAATATTATAAGTGCACCACAGGAAACATTATAAAACCCCTTTAAGAACTTAAGAAAACCTGTGCCCACAATTGAAAATGCAACTCATTGGTGTAATTAAACTTGAATTATTGTACAGTTTCATCATGTCTACTTATTATATTGCGTTTTGCTTTTTTTGTGCTGGCAACCCCTTACTTGGCGCTTGAATGAAGAAAGGCGAGAGTTCATAAGAGAGTAGAAGGAGAGCAGCAGTATACAAACTGAACAGCAACTAGCCTACTGTTAGTGACAATTGATCAGGGGTTGGTTAATAAGTAGTTTAAAACGATACACGCCTTGTAACCACATTACTTTTTTACTCTAGACCGATGGAGTGCTGCCACTGCTCAGCCTTTCATATTTGCATCTCATGTCTTGTGCATCATTAAGAGGGACGTATAGAATCAAAGGAAGTGATAATCAGCTGGTTCCGATCAGTGGCCGATCGTTTGGAGTTAGAAAATATAATACATGCTGTTGCATTTTAAATATTTAGCTAGTGATTTAGCCTTGAGATACAGGATATGGCTTTCGCTTTCACAAGCAGGTATTGTTTGTTCCTCTTCAGTCGGTCAGTCGACGCCTCGTTGAGACCGAAAAATAGGAATCTCGCTAGAGAGGCCAATCTACTTCGAGTGAAACTAAACAAGCCACTCCACATTGGCGTGCAATCTTTTGCATCAGGTGCGCAGCCTCGCAGTGCGGGTATATAACAAACAGAAGGTGCGATTGCACTTCAGCTTTTTGCTTCGGAGCCAAGCACTTCAATGCCTCTACTGAGTTTGGAAACTTCAACAAGCCTTTCTGGACCTCTCCTTCAACAGTGCGGACATGACAGCACAGCAGCTCGAGCAGTCTTTTTTCTCTCTCTCTTCTCTATCTTTTTTGTTTTTGTTACTGAGCAAAAAAAAAAAAAGCTGTTGTAACAGCTGGTAAGGTGCGCCTCAGAGCGCTCAAAGGCTGTTTTTGCAGCTGGTAAGACCTGCCAGCGAGAGAGAGACAGCGCACAGACACGTGCACATTCCTGTCCACATTCCTGTGACTGTTCTCCTGCGTGCTTATGCACCTGTGAGAGCAGTCCCTAAAAGATCTTACACAGTTTGCGTCTTTTTCAAGATGATGTTCTATCTGTGTGTTTCTGGATGTGGTTGTTACCTGGGGTCACGGGATGGTCACGATCACTGCCTCGTGTGTCTGGGCCTCGAACACGCTGAGGCAGCGTTTGTGGATGAGTCATGTACCCATTGTGGGAAGATGACAATCGCGGAGCTACAGTCGAGACTCTCGTTCATGCAAAGGGGTCCCCGTGCCTCTGCCTCGATCCAGCCCTCCCCAGAGGGTTGCTTCGGGCAGTGATGCGGGAGACCTGAGGATTACGGTGAGACCTGAGGATTCGGGGAACCAACCCCCTAGGAACCCTCATCCCTCTCACGCTCCGCAGCCAGTTGAGTTACCAACGGAACGTGCTGGACCATCCTCGAGGTGTGTACCAGTCTCTCATTTGGTGCTCCCCGCGACGATCAGATGTTGATCGCTGCATCGGAGAGTGGGTCAGACTTCTCCACGGACGACGGCTCGGAGCCACTGCCTCGTTTGGGTGTGCCAGCGGTGCCCGAGGCGTACCCAGAGATGATGATCATGCTTTCCTTGGCCGCCAACAGGATCGGGCTCGAGTGGAACCCTCCACCGTGTCCCGAGCCCTCGAGGCTGGACGATTGGTATCTCGGGGTGGCATGCGCGCTGGTTCTCAGAAACCCACCCCAGTGCCTTTCTTCCCGGAAGTGCATGAGGAGCTCACGGGGACGTGGACGGCACCTTTAAATGCCAGAAACCGTCTCGTAGCTCCTCCTCCCTCACCACCCTTGATGGCGGGGCAGCTAAAGGATACACACGTATCCCACCAGTGGAGCGGGCCGCTGCAATGCAGCTGTGCCCTAACTCCACTTGGCGCGGAGAACCGTGTCTTCATTCCAGGGCCTGTAGGTACTCGTCCGACCTATTCGACGAGGCTTACAAGGCCTGTGGGGAAGTCCATCAGGCCAAGGCACAGATAGACCTGCACGAGGGTGGTCATGATCCATAAGTTCTCCAAGAACTTCGTGCTGCAACGGACCTTGCGCTTCATGCGACGAAGTCACCGCAAGGTCAGTGGGTTGTTCGATTTCCACCTTGGTGGTCCAGGAACGCCATCTCTGGCTGTGTCTGGCCGACATGACATGACCGACAAGCTCCGGTTCCTTAACTCCCCCGTGTCCCAGACTTCGGCGAGACGGTAGAGGACTTCGTCCAGCAGTTCTCAGCTGTACAAAAGCAGACAGAGGCTATCAAACACATCCCGCCGCTGTGGTCAGCTGCTGCCTCTACCCCCCGCCAAGAAGGGCGGCAAAGCCAGAGGTAAGTGGCCCCAGGGCGGGCGACCCAGAAATGGTTGGGACTGCTCTCCAGGAGACGGTGACCCAACCGCTCCCTTCCCCGGAAGAGGGCCGGGTGGAAAAATCTTCTGTTTGTGTTCCGCCGTTGGCCTCAAAACCAGCGGTACCCATTTTTTTTTGTTTTTTGTTTTTTTTTGCCCGCCACCCCCCTTGTTGGAGGACAACTTTATTTTTAATTCAAATTATGTACTAAGTACAAACAGTGATTACTTCAGATAAACCCATATCCAACCATAACACTGTGATAGCCCTAATAATATAATGAAGAGATAGGTAGACTTGTGAACAATAACTTATGGCAAATGACAGAATTAGACTGGACGTAGATGGGCAGGGAGGAGGACAGACATATACAGACGATAGACAGGTAGACATTAACAAACAGGCAGAAAAACAAATACAAACAATAGAGAGACAGTCACTAATGTAAAAACAAGCAAATCAATGCTTGGATAAAAACAGACCAATATGCGAATGGACAGACAGGTAAACAGAAAGGCAGACAAATACATACAGACAAGCAAATATATAGATACAGTATTACTATGTAGGTTGGGAAAATCTACTGAGAGGGTTGGTGGTGGTTAGTGCGTGTATGTGTGTGTGTGAATGTGAGCGCGTGCGAGAAGATAGAGAGAGAGAGAGAGAGAGAGAGAGAGAGATAAAGAGAGGGAGAGAGAGAGAGAGAGAGAGAGAGAGCAAAAAGAGAAAAGCAGAGAAGGAGAGAGGGAGGGAGAAGGGGGTTGTATATATCAGCTTAATGATCACCAAATTTTATCACCAAATTTTCAATAAAAGAGCAGTTTATTTCATCTCTGGGTTCAAAGAGGGCCCGGAGAGCAATGGGGGGAGAGAATCCTCACCACTCTTCTATCGCCAACGGGCAGCAGTGTGCGGTCCGAGAACGCCACCAAGCCGCCTCCAGCACCTCCTGCCTTGTGGAACCAGGTAAGTGTTGCACAGCACACTCAGACCCCGCTACGGGCTGCCTCCCAGAGAGAGCCTCCCGAGCCGCGTCCCTGTGTTCCACCTCGCTGCCCCACTCCGGGTACGCCTACGGTCCAGCTTGTATGGTCTCTGCGAGCCTGGTTAGCGCTCCCCAGTCCGTCTCGCTGGCTCCTTCGGACCATCAGGCTCGGCTATGCGATTCAGTCCGCCCGCCGTCCCTACAAGTTTCAGGCCATCCACTCCACTACAGTGAGAGCAGCCGATGCCCATGACTTGCGCGCAGAGTTTGCCAGTCCCTCCAGCCGATATGAGGTCAGGGCACTACAGTCCCTACTTCATTGTACCCAAGAAAGGCGGTGGGTTACGACCGATCTTGGACCTGCGAGTTTTGAACCGGAGTCTTCACAAACTACCGTTCAAAATGCTTACGCAGAAACGCATTTTCGAATGCATCTGTTCCCGAGATTGGTTTGCAGCGATCGACCTGAAGAACGCGTACTTTCATGTCTCGATTCTTTCTCGACACAGGCCGTTTCTACGCTTAGCGTTCGAGGGTCGAGCATATCAGTACAAAGGGTCGCACTTTATATTAAGTGGCTTTAAGTACTATGTACTTACAATGAAATTAATAATTTGATACAATGGACTTATTGTGTACATACATGTTTTTACATTGTACTTATATTTTGAAAATACCAGCTTGTAATTACAGCTGTAATTAATTTATGTAATTACATTTGTAATTACATAGTTGACCCATCCCTTACACCTTAACCTACCCTTAAACCGACCCATATCACCAAACCTGTCCCTAACCTTACCCGTATCACATCTCAATAGCAGCAAAAGTGTTTTACAATACAACCTGAACACAATAAGTACATTATACTTATGTTGCGATGTAAGTACATAGTACTTAAAGCCACTTAATATAAAGTGGGACCGTACAAAGTCCTACCCTTCAGGCTGTCCCCCTGTGTCTTCACAAAAGTTACGGAGGGGCCCTTGTTCCCATGAGAGAACAGGGTGTTCGCATCCTCAACTATCTCGACGACTGGCTCATACTAGCACACTCTCGAGATCAGCTATGCGAACATAGGAACCTCGTGCTCAAGCACCTCAGCCAGTTGGGTCTTCAGGTCAACTGGGAAAAGAGCAAACTATCCCCTGTGCAGAGGATCTCTTTTCTCGGTATGGAGTTGGATTTGGTCGCACAGACAGTGCGCCTCACAGAGCAGCGCGCTCAGTCGGTGCTGAACTGCTTGAACACGTTTAAAGGCAGGACGACAGTCCCACTGAAATTCTTTCAGAGGCACCTGGGGAATATGGCAGCGGCAGCAGCGGTAGCCCCGCTAGGCCTGCTTCATATGAGACCGCTTCAGCACTGGCTTCACGGCCGAGTCCCGAGATGTGCGTGGCATCACGGCACTTAACAGGTGACAATCACACTGGCGTGCCGCCAGACCTTCAGCCCATGGTCAGTGTCCAGGCATGCTGTGGTATTCACTGCAGGTTTTCCGTTGTCCGGTAATTACCGGACATTGGCTGGGAAAAAATGAAATGTCCGACAAAATTAAATCTCTCCGGTCAAATTGTCCGATTAAAATTGCCTAATAATCCCGCCCCCCTAACACAATCTGAATTTGAGAATAAGCCTAAAATGTATAAAGCAAAAATACACCGACCTTTTGCTATGTTATAAAGGAACAGGCTCTACCGTTTGAAATTTATTAAACAACATCGCATGCTGCATTTCAAATAAAGCGCACGCCTAAAACGGCTGTAATATAGACCTAAACAACGAACGATTGAGTGAGACGTTTCAAATATGGCCAGGCCCAGGCAGACTTTTTTCAGAGGCCAGACGCGACGGACGATGGTGAATCAGGAACGCCTGAAGCCTCGGATGTCCAGAGCCAGACAGCTCCACCACCACCGGACGTTCATGTTTTTTTCTGTCTATTTGAAAGTTAGGCTAGTGGCAGCTCGTCAATAGAGGGCGCTGGAGAATCAGAATTTGATACATGTTATTTTATCCAATCTGATTGGTTCTCGTCACCTGTCATTCAACTTTACGCTCTTGGGCCACTACTGCGAGTGCGCAGGCGACTTCGACAAAACCTTGCTAGGCTGATCACTTTCGTAGAGATAATGGCAGCAGTTAAACCAAATTTAACCCGTCATTGATTTACAAAAAAACCCTTTCACAAGGCGTTCGCTGGAAAAAAAAAAATAAAGGATAAAGGATCTCGGACCGGACCAACCCGATTTACAAATCCGGAGGACGAGATTTCACCCGGAGCTTTACCCGGAGCTTCACCCGCGCTTGTCATAAGAAACGTGTCGGCACTGAAGTTTTGTGGACAATAACGGGGGCAAGAGACCTCAAACAGCTATATCGTGGCTGCCCGATGAAACTCACGTATGTCCAAAACGGTTACTTTTCAGGAAGTGAAAAAATACCATAATTTCAAAAACAGTTGAACGTAGCGTTGTCATACTTGGTAGGGCATCTATAAATGTAACCATATTCTTGCCATTGTAATTATATAATCCACATTTGAACAAAATCGAGTTTAAATGGACATACGTGCATATTTTACAGTAACGGTGGTCGATACGCGTTCTTCCGATCATTAATTAGAATGACCAAGTCGCGTTTTATATTGACAGATGAATAGGCTACGCTCAGTTTATTACATCCTCAACCGCATCACAAAACTCATCATCCGCACAAACGTTTTTTGAACAAATTTCAAAGCAGCGCCCGCCCGCCATCCGCTGATTGTTTTGCGGTCTATGGATGATCAGTTTATTAAATAGCCTACGTCTCAGTTTATTAAATACGCTCAGTTTATTAAATGTCACTGTTGTTTAATGTTTAAAAAAATTACACTGCCTATTACACTGCCTATCCGGCAACTCAAAACGCGGCTTGGAGGTAACGGAACAAAAAAAAATCACACTGCCTATAGCAGTGCTTCTCAATCTTTTTTCAATAACGTACCCCCTATCATTTTTTTTTCTCAGCCAAGTACCCCCTGACAGACCGCCAATCATTTGAGATAGAAATATAAGCTGACTGTGATATAGTGACGTGCCATCATTATGAGATTTCTTAAACAAATGAAAAACATTTGTAATAATAAACATTTGCAATAGTAAACATTTACAATAATAAACAATGTATCATTACCGATAACTGATCGTGCAGTTTAATTACCCCTTGACTGGCCCCAAACATGTTTGATAAAAGAATCATAATACAGTGTGTAGGTATAGGCTATATGATGTGTATGACATTTTAGCTCAAAAACAATTGTAATAAAATATAGGATCATAAGATACGCAATATGAGACATGGTTTTTACCACTTAATTAAGTTTTGTTTTGTAAATCTTCAGACATGATTTTTACCACTTAATTAAGTTTTGCTTTGTAGAAAGCCTTTCTTTAAAGTGAATTTCGTTTTGTACAAATTGTATCTTAATTTTAATAAATGTTTCATCAACCAATTGCATGTATTTAATAAATAAAAAGCAAATAGGCTATAGCAGACAATATAATAACCGCAACATGGAGGCGCCGGCACGCTGCATTCACTTGCATTGTGAATCATAGGCCTATGATTCATATATTAGCATTAAATAGCTTTGCTGCATCCTTTCTAGAACAGACAAGGGCTTTATAGCCTCGCTGCTCGCTTCAGCATCATCCATAGACCGCAAAACAATCAGCGGATGGCGGGCGGGCGCTGCTTTGAAATTTGTTCAAAAAACGTTTGTGCGGATGATGAGTTTTGTGATGCGGTTGAGGATGAAATAATACCCCATCCGCGCATCTCTATCGATAACAACATTGAACACTACACAAATAGTAATTTTATGTTTTTAATTTAGGCGATACATTTTTCATAGGAGGTGCCGGATCCAATAAAAAAGGTCCCGGATCCAACGTCGGATGGTCCGTCGTGTTCCGGCTCAAATTAAGCCCTGTCTATACATATTGTGATGCAATCTTTAAAGCATTTGGTGTAATCAATAAAGTTTGAATTCTGAACCATTGAATATTCTCCTATATTTTGATTCTTCTATATTAAGGTTTTCACTAAGGGGTCTGTGAAGATTTAAAACAGATTTTTTAAAACATATTTACAGCTTTATATCTCTGCAATAAACAACATTTCCAATAAAGGATATAAAGTGTGATCTTAGTAAAGAGAATATTTGTACTCATTTGAATACGCCACATGATGTCGCTGTAACAGTCACGAGACCGGCGAGATGCCTCCACAGGGTGGGAGATACGCGGCGTGATTGACAGCTTTGACACCAAATGGATATACGTGAAAATCAGATGACATGATTTCACAACTTTTCATTGGTCATTTAGATATGTGAAGCATACTGTATACGAAAATTAACCTGGACATTCTAGCCGTCGAAAAATCTCAAAATCGGCAAAATGGACATACGCGGTTTTCATCGGACAGCGATGATATGAAATTTATTTTCGCCCCGCCCCCCCAAAAATAATTATCACCAGCCACCGCATTCTATACGACCTTATTATTTCATTTTTTAAGTTACATAGCCTGCCTCCAGTTTTCCTCAACTTCACTAATTAACCCTCTGGGGACCAAGGGGTTTTTGGGGCCCTTGGGATGTTTTGACATGCACTGACATTTGTGCTTTTTTCAGTTATTTATAAACATGTTAATGGCAAAGGTGTAAATTCACTCTATATAGCACAAAAGGGGCTACCATAATATGTGAGCAACATGTATGTACATGTTTGTATTTTTGAGAGAATATTATTTATGCATGGTTATTGAAAATACTAAAAATAAAAGTTTCTGAAATAAGGCCACAAAATACATATTGATTATTTCTTCACAAGACTTTTGAAAATTGTATCACATAGTCTAGAATATTTGCTTCAAAACTATGTGAGAATCATCCTGACTACTCATTCAGATAAGTCAATAAAGTCTTTTAGAATGTGTATGACGTGTTTTGTTTGAGAAAGCTTTATGCGAAGGGGCGTGATCTCTCATTAATATATGTGGCATTTCACACCTGAGAAAGACAAAGACCCTCCCATAATGGCCCTATTGGGTGTGCTATCAGGCCATATCATTATGAGGAGCCTTGCACAAAGAATGAGATTTAAAAAAGAATGGCTTTTAGATTGTTTGGATTTATTTACAACACACACACACACACACACACGGTAACACTTTACGGTAAGGGTACATTAATTATCATGAATTCAGGTATAAATTCATGAATGAATTAGGCATTAATTCATGCATTAATATCTCATGAATCATCAGGAACTAACATGAGTTCAACGTTTTTCATTCATGACTTCATGGATGAACAACACCTTAATTAAAACATTAACTAACATGAGTACATCATCATGAATTATGATTTATTACGCATGATCATGATGTTTTCTTTGTTCACAAAAAAAATGTGTCTTTACTATCCATTGTGGATAAAGCTACAGTTATGGTACATGAATCATCATGAACTCATGCATAAAAAAAGCAATAATTCATGCATGCAAGACTACTCTTTGAATTATTAATACAAAAATCCACATTACCTCATGCATGCATACAGGCTAGAACAGTATATCAATTAATGTGAGAACTGTTTTTCTGAATTATGATCTGAGTTTCCAAGCACGTTCATGTCTTCTTCATAGCCTGTAAATGGACAGACCCCAAAATTGGCCAATCACAGCAAATAGCACACAAATTCTGTCATTCTGTCAACATTCAAATACAGTCATCATTAACTAAGCATAATCTTTTAATGACTTCATCATGTGTGTGGCCCCTCAACTAAAGTGATGACTTGGTCTTTTGAAACACTGATGAACAATGTGTTTTCATTATGATCTGAGTTACCCAGCATGTTCATGTCTTCATAATAGCCTGCAGGTAAATGCAGACCCCAAAATAGACCAATCCCAGCTCATAGCAAATCAATTCTGTTGACATCAAATACAGTAGTCATTATCAACTAAGCATTATCTTTTAATGACTTCATCATGTGTGTGGCCCCTCAACTAAAGTGATGACTTGGTCCTTTGAAACACTGATGTGAAATGACATGAATATGAACATGAAGGTTCAAGCCTTTGCAAACAATGTACTGTGGACACAAATGGACTTTGATCTTAACTTTACTGCTTTGATCTCATGAGAATACGTGTGTATTTTTACGTAAAGTGTAAGTTAGTTCTATCATACGTACATTTATTTACGTTTTATACACGCAGAAACGACTCTATTGCATTCAACTGTCTTATCAATTAAGTTTTCAATCGCATTAATTAATATAATACTCATAAATATGAACATTTTGCCTGCATGGTGTTAAAAAAGAATAGGCCAACACTTTAAAACCTTAAAAATACCTTCTTTACTCGTTTAACCATTTTTATTTACTGTGAGACACAAAAAGCGTTCCCTTTCGTTGTCACTCCGAGTTACGTCGGATGACGACGAATGGGGTTTCGCTTAGAAAGCCTATCAGCTTCGAGTATTACAAAACGAGCCTATGGCAAAGAAATGCCATGGGTCTGCGGAATTTGCATGACGTAACTCCGCCCCAACTTGTGGGTATAAAAGGAGGAAGTCCGCAACAGCAGTTTATGTTTTCGCTTCGGAGCCAAGTGTATTCTTCTCTCCACAAGCCATCTCTAAATTGTCAGCTTTACAAACGAGTACCTCGAGTGTTGGTGTGACGGCGATCTACGGCGAGCGCGTGCTTCCTGCTGATCTGTTGCAGTGGTCTGCCAGTCGGTGCGTGTCTCCCCGGGTGCTTCAACACTTGAGTTTTCTCTCACTAAAAGAGCTTGCACACGGCACGTCTTTTTAAAGACGGCTCGCCCGTGCATTTCAAAAAAAAAAAAAAAAATGAATGGTGCGGCAGCTTGGTATCGGACTCTGATGGGCACGAGCGTTATCTAGTATGTTTGGGCTTGATCATGCTAGAGCAGCGCTCGTGGATGACTCATGTTTTCTCCATGGAAACATGATCATCGCGTCATTAAGGTTGAGACTCGGTGAACCCACATGAGTGAGAGTCCCCTCATCCACCCCCCGATCTTCGGCTGGTGGCCAGGGTGACCTGAGGGTTTCGGTCTGGAACAAGGCGCCGACTATGTGTCCGCGACCCCAGCCCCCCTCTTCAATGACGGTGCCCGCTAGTGAACAGGTGATTCCCACGGGTCTACCCTCTGGTGGCCCGTGTGTTTCATTTGAAGCTACAGAGGATGCTATTATGTTTGTAGCAGCTTCACTAGGTGGGTTTGATTTTCCTGGAAGTGACGACTCGTCGAGTCTGATCCGGAGATGACGGCCATGCTTTGCCGGGACGATTGGTTTTTGGGTGAGGCCGCCGACCCTCGTCCACGGCAAACCCCAATACCGTTCTTCCCGGACGTGCATGGAGGCCGGACGCCACAGCCCTCTCCAGCCCCGCCCCCCGCTACGCGCCGGGTTCGGTGGCGCTCTTGAGAGGGGCTCCTCAGAGATGGGACTCAGTTCTTTCCAGGAGTTGGGAGCAGGACCACTCCTTTCCCCGGTGGAGGGCGGGGGAATAATCCTTATTCGCAAAGAACTGACTCTCCCGTCTCTGAGCACACAGAGTTCTCGGACGACACAGAGCGCCGCCCTCTAGCCGTGCTCTCCTCGTCCCCCTCTGTCCCAGAGGTCGTTGACACGGCGTGCCGTCCACGGACCGCTTCGCCCCTGTCCCCCTCTGTCGCCAGACCCCTGGCAGAGCAGGCCCCCGCGGGACGACCAGCCTGGTCCTCCCCTGGCCCCCTCTGCCAGGGCGCGGTTGCTAACTGTGCCCCCACACCGGGCCGCTATGCCGTCCACGTCTGGGCCAGTTACTCCGCTTCGCTGCCCCTCCGGGGGGACGCCTGTCGTCGCGTGATCCCGCCGGTTCAGTTCCTGGGAGCCTGGCTAGAGCTTCCCCGTCTGTCCCGCTGGATCGCGCGCTCCGTCAGGGTCGGCTTGCGATTCAGTTCGCACGGTCTCCTCCCCGCTTCAGGGGAGTCCGCTCCTCTTTGGTCGGTGGCAATGCCCCCGTCATGAGAGCAGAGATTGCCACCCTGCTGGCGAAGGGTGCAATCGAGACTGTCCCTCCAGCCGAGATGAGGTCCGGGTTCTACAGCCCCTACTTCATTGTCCCCAAGAAAACCGGTGGGTTACGGCCAATCCTGGACTTGCGCGTGCTGAACCGCTCCCTTCACAGGCTGCCGTTCAAGATGCTCACCGCCAAACGCGTTCTCGAATGCGTGCGGCCCCAGGATTGGTTTGCAGCGATCGACCTGAAGGACGCCTACTTTCATGTCTCCATTCTTCCTCGACACAGACCGTTCCTACGGTTTGCTTTCGAGGGGCAGGCATACCAGTACGCGGTTCTCCCTTTCGGGCTAGCCCTGTCTCCTCGCACCTTCACGAAGGTCGTCGAGGCTGCCCTTGTTCCCCTTCGGGAACACGGGGTTCGCATCCTGAGTTATATCGACGACTGGCTGATCCTAGCTCACTCTCGAGATCAGGTTTGCGAACACAGGGACCTAGTGCTCCGGCACCTAGCTCGTCTGGGCCTTCGGGTCAACTGGGAGAAGAGCAAACTTTGCCCCGTGCAGAGGATCTCTTTTCTCGGTATGGACATCGACTCGGTCGCCATGTCCGCGCAGCTTACGAGCGAGCACGCGCAGTCACTGCTGACTTGCCTGAGACATCTCAGGAGCAAGAATGCGGTTCCACTGAAACATTTTCAGAGGCTCCTGGGGCATATGGCATCTGCAGCCGCGGTCACGCCGCTTGGATTGCTTCATATGAGACCGCTTCAGCTTTGGCTTCGCGACCGAGTCCCGAGGTGGGCATGGCATCAAGGCACGCTCCGGGTACCAGTTACTCCGACCTGCCGTCAGTTCCTCACCCCGTGGTCGAACCTCAGTTTTCTCAGGGCGGGTGTCCCCCTGGAACGAGCTTCCCGGCATGTTGTGGTCTCCACGGATGCCTCCACCACGGGCTGGGGCGCCATGTGCAATGGACATGCTGCTGCGGGCTCCTGGACAGGACCCCAGCGGCTATGGCATGTCAATTGCCTCGAGTTGTTGGCAGTACGCCTTGCCCTGCACCGCTTCCGGGCGTTGCTCAGGGATCAACACGTACTAGTCCGCTCAGACAATACCGCTACTGTAGCGTACATCAACCATCAAGGTGGTCTACGCTCCCGCCGTATGTCACAACTCGCCCGCCACCTCCTTCTATGGAGTCAGAAGCATCTGAGGTCGCTTCGAGCCATTTTCATTCCCGGAGCCCTGAACTGTGCAGCCGACGAGCTCTCACGGCTTCAGCCCCTCCCTGGAGAATGGCGACTCCATCCCCAGTCGGTTCAGCTGATTTGGGACCAGTTCGGGGACGCACAGATAGATCTGTTTGCCTCTCACGACTCGACCCATTGCGCCCTGTATTTTTCCCTGACCGAGGGCACGCTCGGCACGGATGCACTGGCGCACAGCTGGCCGCTGGGCCGCAAATATGCGTTTCCCCCAGTGAGCCTTCTTGCGTAGACCTTGCGCAAGGTCAGGGAGGACGAGGAGCAGGTCATTTTGGTCGCGCCGTATTGGCCCGGCCGGACCCGGTTCCCCGAACTTGCACTCCTCGCGACAACACCTCCCTGGCCCATTCCTCTGAGGAAGGACCTTCTTTCTCAGGGACGGGGCACCCTGTGGCACCCTCGCCCCGATCTCTGGAGCCTCCACGTGTGGCTCCTGGACGGCTCGAGGTAGGTCTGAGTACCCTTCCACCAGCGGTGGCGGCTACCATCACTTCCGCTAGAGCGTCGTCCACGAGACACGTCTATGCGTTGAAGTGGAACCTCTTCGTCGACTGGTGCTCTCTCACCGAGAAGACCCCCGGAGTTGCTCGATCAGCGTTGTGCTTTCCTTCCTTCAGCAAGGGTTGGAGCGAAGGCTGTCTCCCTCCACCCTTAAGGTCTATGTTGCCGCCATTGCCGCACACCATGACCTAGTCGAAGGTAAGTCGGTAGGGAAGCACGACCTGGTCATCAGGTTCCTGAGAGGAGCAAGTAGACTAAATCCTCCTCGCCCTCCTCTCGTTCCCTCTTGGGACCTCTCAGTGGTTCTAACTGCCCTGAAGAGTGCTCCCTTTGAGCCCCTGCAGTCAGTTGAGCTTAAGTTCCTGTCAATGAAGACAGCGCTCCTGGTTGCACTGGCCTCCATCAAGAGGGTAGGGGACCTGCACGCATTCTCTGTCGACGAAGTGTGCCTGGAATTCGGACCGGCTTTCGCTCACGTGATTCTGAGACCCCAGCCCGGATATGTGCCCAAGGTTCCTACCACTCCCTTTCGGGACCAGGTGGTGAACCTGCAAGCGCTGCCCCCGGAGGAGGCAGACCCAGCCTTGGCACTGCTCTGTCCAGTACGCGCTCTTCGCGCCTATGTAGACAGGACGCGGTGTTTCAGGACCTCAGACCAGCTCTTTGTCTGTTATGGTGGGAAGCTGAAGGGAAAGGCTCTCTCCAAGCAAAGGTTGTCTCACTGGATAGTGGACGCCATTGCCTTGGCTTACCAGCAGCAAGGTCGACCGTGCCCCCTTGGTGTGACGGCCCACTCCACCGGAGTGTGGCATCCTCTCGGGCCCTAGCGCATGGCGCCTCGCTAACAGACATCTGCAGAGCTGCAGGCTGGGCGACACCTAACACATTCGCCAGATTCTATAATCTCCGAGTGGAGCCAGTGTCCTTCCATGTACTCGCTTCAACTAGCTAGTACCGGACCCGCTCAGGTGTCTTCGCTTGCTCGCCATTCCACTCCACGGACTGGATACGTGCGATATTCTCCTCAGGTGAGCTTCCCCGAAAGCCCTGAGTTCCTCCAGCACTCCTGACGTCGGCGCCAGTGTCTCTTGCCTGCGCGTCGGCTAGGTGCCTCCCGTGTGCATGGTCCCTCCCCTGAGCGACCCCCACATGTGTATTTCCACGGTAAGCCTCTCTGAGCATGTGTCTTTCCCTTGGCAAGCCACCTTGCCACCCCTGGGGTTGAAATATTCCACCTGCGGCTGGACACCCCAGTGTTCTCCATATGTTTCCTTCAGGTCATATGTGTATTCTCTAAGTCCCCCCCCCCCCCTCTGGGTTGGCATTAATTGCATACTTCCCCTAGCTTGGGATATGCTTCCCAGTGTACCTTGGTATTCCTGTGTTAAATTGAGTCCTTCGTCCTTCTATGTCAGGGACCTCGATTTACGCAGGGCACTGGAAGACAGCTGAGAAGGTGGCGTGATTAGACTGGTAACCCCATTCGTTGTCATCCGACGTAACTCGGAGTGACAACGAAAGGGAACGTCTCGGTTACGTATGTAACCCTCGTTCCTTGAGTAGGGAACGGAGACGTTACGTCTGCCTGCCACTTTCCGCTGTACCGCGGGGATCGCCTGAGCTCAGTCTTGGCTCCTCAGCGAAGAAACATAAACTGCTGTTGCGGACTTCCTCCTTTTATACCCACGAGTTGGGGCGGAGTTACGTCATGCAAATTCCGCAGACCCATGTCATTTCTTTGCCATAGGCTCATTTTGTAATACTCGAAGCTGATAGGCTTTCTAAGCGAAACCCCATTCGTCGTCATCCGACGTAACATATCCGTTCCCTACTCAGGGAACGAGGGTTACATACGTAACCGAGACGTTTTCTCCAATAAAACACAACATAAATTCACAAAATACATAAATTTTATTAGTTTGATGTAATCCAAATCTTTAGAATCCATACGTTGTTTGCAAGAAACAGATCCAAATTCAGCCTTTTATCCAGTGATCCTCATCTCCATTTCTCAGCAGCGACCGTAAACGTCAAATCCCGCGCCGGTGATAAATTCAAATTCAAAAATTGCGCCCTCAAGAAGCGTTACGTCATGTTTTACGGCAGTGATATCAAACGCTCATTGGCTCTTCCCTGCTTCGTCACAGATTGCGACATGCCGTGTTTCAGTCGGTGACAATGTACTAGTACATTTGAAATGGAAAAGCGCGCGCGCCTTCACAGAGCGAACCGAAGCCGGATTAACATTTTCATGGATTATTAAATTAAATAACTTAAATCTGCTCTGTACCTCATTCAAAATTATAATACTGCCAGAGAGGACTGCGACTCCAACACATCATCATGTGAACGACTTTTGGTACCGGTTTTGACATTTTCGCAATAAATAAATAAATTATTGTGATTATACTTGTCTGTCTGTTATGTTTTTCTTCATAATTGTAGTCTAACGTTACGTAGTTTTAAGGAATGGTTATGGGTAGGATTAGTGGCTCAAAATATAATTTAATGCTATATTGTTAATAAAACTGCCATTTCTCTACACATCTTGTCCATTACGTTTTATCCTTTTTATATTCTGTATAAAATGGGTATGTTTAGGTTTGGGAATAGGGTTAAGGGATATTACATTTATCTATAAAATGCATGGTAAAAGGGAAATTATACAGATATCTTTATGATATGGAATATACGTAAATAACGTTTTGTAGCTGTAAAATCGTAATAATGTTACATTTAAATGTTGCTGATATGTCCATATTATACGTTTCAGCATCTATCCAAACGTACAAAAAAGTACGTTTTCTATCTTTGAAAATAACGTATTAATACCTACGTATTAACAATGAGACCATGCTGTTTATTCTGAAACAGTATAGCCTACCAGTTAAATCAACAGCAATACTTGGGAAGAGACATGAACATGCTAGATAACTCGAATCATAATGAAAACACATTGTTCATCAGTGTTTCAAAAGACCAAGTCATCACTTTAGTTGAGGGGCCACACACATGATGAAGTCATTAAAAGATAATGCTTAGTTGATAATGACTACTGTATTTCAATGTCAACAGAATTGATGTGCTATGAGCTGGGATTGGTCTATTTTGGGGTCTGCATTTACCTGTAGACTATTATGAAGACATGAACATGCTGGGTAACTCAGATCATAATGAAAACACATTGTTCATCAGTGTTTCAAAAGACCAAGTCATCACTTTAGTTGAGGGGCCACACACATGATGAAATCATTAAAAGATTATGCTTAGTTAATGATGACTGTATTTGAATGTTAACAGAATTAGTGTGCTATTTGCTGTGATTGGCCAATTTTGGGGTCTGTCCATTTACAGGCTATGAAGAAGACATGAACATGCTTGGAAACTCAGATCATAGTTCAGAAAAACAGTTCTCACATTAATTGATATACGGTTCTAGCCTGTATGCATGCATGAGGTAATGTGGATTTTTGTATTAATAATTTGAAGAGTAGTCTTGCATGCATGAATTATTGCTTTTTTATGCATGAGTTCATGATGATTCATGTACCATAACTGTAGCTTTATCCACAATGGATAGTAAAGACACATTTTTTTGTGAACAAAGAAAACATCATGATCATGCGTAATAAATCATAATTCATGGTGATGTACTCATCTTAGTTAATGTTTTAATTAAGGTGTTGTTCATCCATGAAGTCATGAATGAAAAACGTTGAACTCGTGTTAGTTCCTGATGATTCATGAGATATTAATGCATGAATTAATGCCTAATTCATTCATGAATTTATACCTGAATTCATGATAATTCATGTACCCTTACCGTAAAGTGTTACCAAATCTTAAAATACAGGGTGCATTCGTCTGGACACTTCTATCACACACCCTTCACCATATAGACATGGTTTTATTTCAGTTCAAAGTTAGAGTTGGAAACATCTTGAAAAGAAAATTGTCTCTTTCCATAAATGTCTTAGTTTGATCATACATATTTCAAAGTTGAGGATTCATTATTTTGATATAGCTTGCATTGGAACAAACACTATAACATCTTGGTTGATTAGTTCATTGACAAAACATACTATATATTTAACATATGAGCAGAAACTCCTAACAAAAGCTTATTTGATGTCTATTTTAGACTAGTCAACGAAATGTTGTCTTTTATTTCGTCTGTAACAGTGCGTATCTGTGTGTTCATTCATTCATTCATTCACACACACACACACACACACACACACACACACACACACACAGAAACATGATTCACATTTAAACGGTATGCTATTTTTCCGTTTACAGACACTAACATTGTTCTATATCGCGATTAGAACAAAGCACAAGCATAAAACACTTACTTCTCAGCTGAATCTGTTGCTCCTCCTCGTGGTGAAAATAAATAGCCGCGCAAGACGACAGTAGATTAATCTGACTAAAAAATATAGTGTGTTTTCAGAGTTTATGGGCGTTAACGCGTCTCAATGTGTTGCTTCACATATTTGCGTTTGAATTAGCGCATGCTCTCCATGGGCGTGTCACATTACCAGAATAATGAGCTGAGAGGAAGATAATTAGACCGGCTGACACGTCTCTCTTTTTATATAGATGACATAAACGGAGAATATTTATTTTAGTTTTGAATCGGATCATTTAAAAGTACAAACTCAAATGATTTAAAAGATATATTGTTTATGGCTGGGTGAATAGTATTTGCTGAGTTTTGTTGAAGATTAGAGACGTGCTCCAGAAAAAAAAGTTCACGGTGACTGAGAGGCAGAACGCACACCCTGTTTATTTTCTTTATTTTACAAAAGCACAATATTTTATTTCGATTGTATGTGGGCACATAAAAAAGTAGACATTTAACAGATTATTTTCTCATATTTCTTAACTCTAAATGAACAGAAATGATGGTAGTACTTTAAGTCTATTTTTCTGCTATGTGAAAAAAAACAAGCAAAACGCGCCAACGCGTTTCTGGTCCCCAGAGGGTTAAGAGGCGATATTTGACCGGCATATCATCAAAATGTCCGTAAAACGAAACCTCTGCCGGTCACTTTGACCGGCACCATTTTTTTCTAGCGGAAACTCTGATTCACAGATGCCTCTGCCACCGGCTGGGGTGCCACGTACAACGGGCATGCAGTGTCAGGGGTGTGGACGGACCCTCAACTGAACTGGCACATCAATTGCCTCGAGTTGCTAGCAGTACATCTCGCTCTGAGCCGCTTGAAAAGGCCGCTACAGGGCAGGGACGTGCTGGTCCGTACGGACAACACTGCGACCATTGAATACATCAACCTACAAGGTGGTCTACACTCCCGTCGCATGTTGCAACTCGCCCGCCATCTCCTCCTCTGGAGTCAGAAGCATCTGAGGTCGCTTCGAGCCATGTATGTCCCCGGCGTGCTCAACCGTGTGGCCGACGACCTATCACGAGCTGTGCTTCCAGGAGAATGGTGACTCCACCCCAAGGCGGTTCAGCTCAGCTGGCCCTGGGGCCTCCACAAATATGCGTTTCCCCCAGTGAGCCTACTTGCGCAGACACTGTGCAAAGTCAGGGAGGACGAGGAGCAGGTCCATCTGGTGGTTCCCTATTGGGCCACCCGGTCTTGGTTCCCAGAACTCATGCTCCTTGTGACAGTCCCTCCCTGGCCCATTCCTCTGAGGAAGGATCTTCTGACTCAGAGACGGGGCACCCTATGGCACCCGCGTCCAGACCTCTGGAAAATCCATGTCTGGTCCCTGGACTGGCCACGGAGGTTCTAGGTGACTTACCCCAAGAAGTACTTAACACCATCACTTCAACACAGGCGCTGTCCACGAGAATTGTGTACGCCCTGAAGTGGAACCTGTACATCAAGTGGTGTTCTTCTCGCTGAGAAGACCCCCGAAGATGTTCGATAGGGTCTGTGCTTTCCTTCTTGCGGAAGGGTTGGAGCGAAGGCTGTATCCCTCCACCCTCAAAGTACATGCTGCAGCTATTTCAGCATATCATGACCACACAGATGGCAAAACAGTTGGAAAGCACGACCTGGTCGTCAGGTTTCTTAGGGGGCGAGACGATTAAATCCTTCTTGACCCCCTCCATACCCTCTTGGGACCTTTCCCTGGTGCTTCGAGCACTTCAGGATGCTCCCTTAGAGCCTTTGCAATCAGTAGACTTAACCCTCTGGGGACGGATTGGGCGGTACCGCCCAAAATGGCATACTTTTACAAATGTGTTATCTTAAAAACTATTTATGATAGAGAGGTGCGGCCTTTTTTGCCGTCTTCCTCAGATTCTACTGAAAACAGTGATAACAAACTTACCCGGCTTGTATACACACTTCCTTGTTGCGCAATACCACTACGTCAAAGGCCAATGAAATCGATGTTGTTTGGCAGATTCACGAGCAACAACCAATGGAAAAATTGCAGATGGAGGAATATTTTTCTTACCCAATCAGAGGAAGGTTACCATGACGTATTCTAGCAAATCGGAGGACTCTGTAGCCTTGCAAGGGGTGGTACTATATACTATTACGCAAACAGCGTTGAGTGGCAGAGATGACAGAAAGCGAACGGACGCGTCGAGTTTAAACAAGGCTTTATGGAGCGAGAGCACACAGAGATATGAGAGAGAGACAAAACAATTATAATATATATATATATATATATATATATATATATATATATATATATATATATATATATACATATATATATATATATATATATATATATATATATATATATATATATATATATATATATATATATATATATACACACACATACAATTATAGCATTATTTATTATTTGAGCACTTTTATAATGGCAAGCAGTAAACGATTTATGGTGGAACAAGCTCTGGAACAATTACTGGAGAGTGACGAGGAGAAAGCATTGCTTAGAAAATTCTAAGCATTCCTAAGAAAAATGCCTGGGACTATTTGTAAATAAAGTTAAATTTTTCATTGTTCTTTAAACATTTTATTTAACAATTACACATGTCTGTCAAGCAAAGGCTTTGAAAAATATATTTTTTGTTCAAAAACTGTTCACTATTGTTGTGTGATGTGTGATTTTCAGAAATAAATGCCAAAAATCGAATTTCCGTTTTTGAAATTCTCTAGTTTATTCTACATTTTCACTCATACTTCCTTTATAAACATATTACATGCGTGCTTATGTTAGCTTAGGGTCTTCTGAATCCATAGATACCAAACACATAGTGTTCCATCTCCATTACATATAGTTTATAAGCCCAAATGTAAAAATAGAGAAAACGGACCAAAAAGAGCTTAGTCCCCAGAGGGTTAAAGCTTCTTTCCATGAAGACTTTGCTACTGGTTGCACTGGCCTCTGTCAAGAGGGTAGGGGACCTGCAGGTATTTTCGGTCGACGAATCGTGCCTAGAGTTTGCGCCAGGTGACAACCACGTAGTACTAAGACCCCGGCCTGGCTATGTGCCCAAGTTTCCTACCACTCTCTTCAAGGACCAGGTAGTGAACCTGCACGCGCTGCCCTTGGAGGAGGCAGACCCAGCCCTGACTTTGCTCTGTCCGTTCGCGCTCTGCGTTTGTACGTGGACAGGACGGAGGCCAGCAGAAGGGAAAGGCTGTCTTCAAGCAGAGGATGGCCCACTGGATAGTGGATGGCTTTGGCTTTCCCCTTGGCACTCTGTGTAAGCCTCCTCCTCTCGTCCTTCCAGGCAAGAAGGGGTAGAGGCTTGCACAGGGCGCTGGATGGGGTGCAGCAACTGTGGGATTCCTATTCGTCGGTCTCGACGAGGCGTCGACTGACCGACGGAAGAGGGACGTCTCGGTTATATATGGTAACCCTCGTTCCCTGAAAGAGTGAACGGAGACGCCTTATCCCATCGCCACTTCTGCTGCCGCCCACTGGGGCGGCCAGCTTATCAGACTTGGCTCCTCAGCAAAAAACTGAAGTGCAGTCGCACCTACTGCTCGTTATATACCCGCGCTGTGAGGCTGCGCAGCTGATGCAAATGATTGCACGCCAATGTGCATTGGCTTGTTTAGTTTCACTCGAAGTAGATTGGCCTCTCTAGCGAGATTCCTATGTGTTGGTCTTGACGAGGCGTCTCCGTTCCCTCCTTCAGGGAACGAGGGTTACCATATGTAACCGAGACGTTACCACTTGATGAGATATTCTTCTTAAAATCTTTGTATGTATGCAACAGGATAAAGTCATACACATCTGGGATGGGCATGAGGAAAGTAAAAGAAGATAATTTTTTTGTTTGGTCAGCTAACTTTAAGTCCAAGGTGTTTTCTGGGTCCTGGAGGTGTTCTGACATGCTCTGACATTTGTGCTTTTTTCAGTTATTTATAAACATGTTAATGACAAAGGTGTAAATTCACTCTATATAGCACAAACAGGGCTACCATAATATGTGAGCAAGATGTATGTACATCTTTGTATTTTTGAGAGAATATTGTTTATGCATGGTTATTGAAAAAAATAAAACTTAAAGGCCTAATCTGAAATAAGGCCACAAAACACATACTAAATATGTGTCAACAAGACTTTTGACTAATGGGCGTTGTTGCCTAGAGTTTTTGCTTCAAAATGATCTGAAAATCATCCTGCCTAATCATTTACACAAAACAATACATTGATTAAAATTTTATAAGACACCTTTTGTTTGGAAAGGCAATATGCGTGGAGGCGTGTTCACACCTGAGAAGACAAAGGCCGGATAATGAGCTGCATATTAATTAGCCTGGCTTTCACACAGGAGTGTCACAGGGTCCCAAAGAATGCAAGGACAAAATAAATGATCTATATATACATATTTTACAATTAGAAATTGTAACCAATTACAAATAGGTTACAATTACAACAACAATTACAATTTTAACAATATTTCAAGTGTACTCTTTCTTTGTAAAAAGTATACATTTGATCATACGTATTAAAAAAGGTAAGGATTAGGTAAGGTAAGGATTAGTTTGAATATTGGAACAAACACTATAATAACATCTTAGTTGATAATTCAATATACCTACTTTATTTTTGATAAAACATCATACTATATTATATTTAACATATGAGCAGAAATTGGTGAACAAAAGCTTAACTATTTAATGTGACAGTAGTCTTTTTTTACAGTCAAAACTTTATAATCTATCCAAAACTAATCACAAAATCTTGTCTAAACATTCATATTTAGTCTATAACATATTGTGTATGATATATTAGCATATACATGTTAATTTGCAGTTTGTTGCTTATACAGACATTTTATTTCAACATATTTCAGTCTATTTTTACTCATCTTAGTAGGCTATAGCAATATAGTTTGGATGTGTTCATGTAAAAAAAACGTTTACTTATGTAGATGCGAGAGTGAATGAACGGCACAGACACGCGCTGTATAACTGAAAGTAAACAAAGCGCGTGCGCCTGTGCCAGGCCAGCCCACAGAAATGACTGGGCCCCTGAAAAGGTCCAGTGAATGGGCCCTCCCCAAATCTGCTATATGCTACTCATATAATGCCTGTGCTCTCTCTCTCTCTCTCTCTCTCTCTCTCTCTCTCTCTCTCTCTCCTACCTTAACACATACATTTAACTGAGAGAGACTTACTCAGTGATGGGGTCTACATAGGTACACACACACACCCAGGGCTCTCAAGTGTCACGCATTGAGTGAGACAGTCACTCATTTCGGTCTCTTGCACGCACTCCCCCCACACATTGTATTTCTCACGCGGAAAAACTATTTATAATATGACGCAGCGCCCAAAATTTCTCTGGCCGCGCCGCTCTCACTGTGGACCCGGCAGAAATCAAGCGCGTCTCCCCTGTGTTGTTAGTCGAGCTACACAAAAGCCAATCAGAAAATAGCAATGAACAACCAATTAAAAAAAATATGAAAATTGTCATGAAACAACCCCATTCCCGCGACCTGTCCAACATGACACTCTGCAGAAGCAAATTCCTATCTTCGATATGTTGTAGCCTAGTATTTTTAGCCAGACAGTGCACATGACAACTGCTGTAAATGACATGAAATATTCTCTCAGTCCTCGCGCATCTGATAAGGCCTCATTAGATAATTTACTGGATGATATTAGGCAATGGATTGCTTCAATCACACTGGGGAGGTGGTGAGCAATAGGACTTACCACGTCAATTCGCGCACTCATCATGTGTCACTCACTTGCGCTGCTGACCGCGAACTGGCGCGAAGCGCGTTTTGACGGTTTACAGACACTATCCAATATCGCGATTAGAACAAAGCACTTAAGAATAAATAACTTACTACATCAGCTGGATCCGTTGCTCCTCGAAATGAAACTACCAGCACTTCTGGTACATTTTCCAGGGTTATTAGATAGTATTATTCCTCACAGGTAGCAAGACGAGGTAAAGTACAAGTTTTTATCAAACATGATGTGTTTTATAAACCAGCTGGTGGGCGTTGGCATGTTTGAATGGCTTGCCTTAGATCATTTGCGTTTGAATACCGCGCCCTCTCCGTGGGCGTGTCACATTAGCAGAATAATGAGCTGAGAGAAAGATAATGAGATTGGCTGACACCTCTCTCTTTTTTTACAGATTACATAAACAGAGAATATTTATTTTAGTTTTGAATTAGATATTTTAATAGTACAAACTTAAATGATCATAAAGATATATTGCTCATGCTTGTGTGAATAGTATTCGCTGAGCTTTGTTTAAGTTTAGAGACGTGCTCCAGAAAAAAAGTTAACGTAGACGGAGAGACAGAAAGCACACCCTGTTTATTTTCTTCATTTTACAAAAGCACATGGTTTTGATGTTAATGTGAGTGTACACAAAAAAAAGAAGACCCTCTATAGTTTATAATCATGTATTAATATTATTTATATGACCAAAAATATTTTAAGTCTATGTTGCTGCTATGTGGAAAAAAAACAGCAAAACGCGCCGGCGCGTTTCTGGACCCCAGAGGGTTAATGGTCGAAGCATTGACTTACATCCAAGTGCTTTATAATGTGATTCCTGCGTGTCCACCAGGTTATACTAGGAAGGGCAGATGAGTCGAGCTCCAATGCATCTACTCAGAAGACTTCAATTAGGATTTTGTAGTATTCGTGTCGCTACTTCTTGCCATTGCCATTCAAAGCGCTTGGGAATTTCTGCATAAACCCATTTGAGAAGTCCAGCCTACTTGTGGCACAAGTCCTTTCCACTTGGAGGGCTGCAGCTATACATACTTGATTCAAATTGGTAGAAGATAGAATGGCGATTCATGTGAATCCATTTTCCCCCAACCGTATTAATAACACTAAACGAATACAAAACATTATGAAAATTTAGTGTTTCTTCATATGTAAACACTCCCGTGGATTTTTAGAAAATAAACTTTCTAAATTCATACTTTTCACATTCTTAACATTTTGTTTTTTTTTCCTCGAATTGTCCACTAACAATGTGCAACAGATGTAAACTACTGATTAAAAGGTTGGAATAATTTAGATGTTTTAAAATGTTTTTGAAAGAAGTGTCTTTTTATTATTTATTATTTCTTTATTATTATTATTATTATTATTATTATTATTATTCTTTCTGTATATTGCATACAGCTTATTTCGTGTCAAGCAAGCTCTTCATTGTACACTATATACGTTTGAAAAAAATATTGGATGTGCATGTTTTAAACATGCAATAATTCATACAGTATTATGCTCTATTATTACTGTATACTATTTATAATGCAAGTCTGGGACAGTGGAAAACATTAAAGTGCCCCTATTATGCTTTTTCGAATATTACCTTCAATGCAATGTGTTATGTTGCTGTCTGTAAATGTAAATGATCTGCAAAGTTGTGAAGCCGAAAGTGCACTTATGATAAATAAAGTTATTGTCTCTCGAAAGAGAAAGAATCAACTCTAAGCCGCCTAAACGAGCCATCAGTAATTTGAATCCCACTTTGTTACAGCTACACATCACTGGGTAACACATTTGCCTAATGCCTGCCTATGGTCTTCATTGGCTTCCCGCGAACGTCTACTTTGACCCGAACCCCCACATTGTAGCTGAGTTGTGTACATGTCGAAAAGACGTTTTTTTCTGCTCTGCAAAGCAACTTCTCTTTGTTAACTCTTCCAAAGGATGAAGATGTGAAGAGTAAGTCGTTTAAATTACCATAGCAATACAACAGCAGTATAACCTTTTGATGATTTATTCTCAAATCTCGGTGAGGTCTAAGTGGGATTTACAAAACTCTTATCCATTAAAGATGGGACAGTACCCACTCAGAATCACAACCGGTAAGTATGATTAATTGTTGATGTAGGGTCTGGACCAATCAGACACACACTAATTATTCATATTCATTATATTTAATGAATATAAAGGTCTATGAAACTCTCCCCCAAAACTAACCTCACAAATGAAGTCACTTTGTCAGCCGATGTCCGGTTACAGAACACTTTAAGACTGATAACAGACTTTTACGACCTCAAAGGAATGTGGCCACATGCGCCACATGCTTAAGAGAGAGAGACAATCTTTAATTAAATAAACTTTGCGGTATTACTCTGATCTATGAAGGAACATGCCTCACAGAAACTGTGAGGATTTACTGTCTCGTGTCCTATTATTCATAACAACATGGTATGTTTGATTGGGGTGTATGTGGTTGCCCAACCACCAAACGGTCAATATAACCTCACCTGTATCATGCTTCCTACCTAATTAATCCTCATTTAATGACACACACTTTGATGTACATCACTTTCTCTTAGAATGCAATGTGAATTTGTTATGTCTATTTGAGCTTGAATGAACAGTCTAAGCACGCTGGGGACAAAGACCATAAATCAACTAAGAGCCGGTTCCCCTCTCGGACATGTCACCTTAGTCATTGGTCCATTCAAACCTTAGGGGTTGGTTCTTTCTGAGGCTATATCAGAGGCAGGCAACAGTGACCGCCTTCTCTTGGTAGTTTTCATCCTGCCGCAAACATTGTTTCGGGTGATACGAGGAAACCCCCTCCCCCCTCCATGGGGGCCCAGAGGCCTCCCAGCAGGCCTGGATCCCAACCAGATCCGGCCTCATGGAAGAGAGAGGACACTCTCTCACAAAGAACCAAGGATAATCTCAGGAGTTTGTAACAAGGACTCTAACCCACCATGCAAGTTCATCATATCTTCTTCATCCAACAAAGAAGAAAATGATTGAGACTTCAACATCTGACACTCGCAGAATCATCAACAACTTCAGTTTTCAACAACTTTGATAATAGTGTACGCTACCCAGGCATGCAAGTATACTTTTGATTTGATGCTTTGAAAATGAAATGCTGATGTTCTTCTCATATAGTTACATGGAACTTCTCAATAGTTCTGTTTTCGGTTTCGTTCTATCACTCACCTATTTATGTATTCATGTGTGTATGTTGTTTAGTTTATTTATATTCATATAAATATCTATATTTAGTTAATAAAATTTGTACATAATATGTATTTGGTTCTGTTTGTTTGGCATACAGAGTCACTTTTACGATCACGGTTTTTGCTACTTGCTCAAAGTGCTGTACATGCTAAGAAATAATTATTCTTCTGTGGCCATGGAAGATACCTTTTTCTTAGAATAAATTAATAATCAAAAGAGTTTGTTGGACTAACTGATTAATTGATTCTAATATTAATTCAGCCACATCAAGTTAATCCAATTAACTGACCCAAATATTCATAATTAATAATAACAAGTTATTATTGATTATTAATATTTCCAAAAAGCTGAGTTCCTTACAAATGGTGGAGAATGCAGGCATCGTATAAAACATTGTATGCAAGCAGACAGTAATCAATCATATGTTGTCCCATAAGTTGTTATTAACATCTCATACATCTCATACACACGCACAAGTATCTGAAATCAGCAAAACTATAGCCTGAATATGCCTTCCTACGAATGACAGAAATTTTCTCAAATGCTATAATGCATATTTAAATCGTACGATAAGAAACTCCTGATATTAGCGAAGAAATTCTAATTTCAGATAGAAGTCGAGCGTACGTTAAGCCTTCTCTGACGGAGAAATCTCAGATTAGCCGCGCGTATAAATGGTACCAGAACAAATTAATCTGATTATGGACGAAGAAAACTCCATTCTCAGCATTTTGAAGGTGATCTGAGCGATGCTCCTCAGTCACCAATCAAGGCCTTGTTGTTCATTACGCCATTGTATTCATATTAAACCGCCGAAGTGCTCATATGAAACAATCGCGTCAAATTAGTGGTATAAATTCTAGCCTAGATTCTAATTTGCCATTGTCTGGGAAAGAACGGTGCTGTTTGATTTGTGAAAGAGTCACTCACATGCAACGTCATGTGCCTAAGCGAGAGACTCAGTGCAAACTTTCAGCACAGCTCGTCCGCTGCTCCGGCCGATCTGTGTTGTTGGTTGGCATTGCGTCCGGAACACGAACAGGCGTTCCTATCTAGTTTTTCTGACAACAGCACCAATCTCACAGACATGCATAACTCAGTAAAATGTGCAGACATTCTTCAGGTACTGTTGAATTGTTCTGACATGCTCTGGTTCCCATGACAACAACTGGTCACAGGAAGTGCTAACTTGTGATGTCACTTTGTAAACAAACCAGCCTAGGTGGCTAAGCTAACCTAACCTAGCGTCCATCCAGCTTAGGCTAAGCTAACCTAACCTAGCATTCATCCAGCTTAGGCTTAGCTAAATAATAACTTCTACAGTTAGCAGTTAGCATCATTCACTTGAATCCTTAATTACAGCTTTTGTTTACACAGTGCAAAGTATTCTAGAATACTTTCTTTAACCCCAGTTAGGGTTTCTAATTCTTCACTTTCCGTACTTTCAATTCTTCTCAGCTAAATTTCACCTTCACTATTTAGGCATAGTCCTGGCTGAGCGCTGTAGGCTAAATTTGCAGATGCCCTGTCAATTAAACTTAAGTTTAACTACATGTAAACTGTGTAGCTAGAGAAGAATTCGTATAGTAATGAGAATTTCCATCAGCATGTTGATTAAACCTTTGGAGGGACACACACAGTGTGGTCTTGAACACGCAACCGCTGTAACCCACTATGGAGTGTTGGTCCAGGCAAATCCAAAGTTTAGTCACTAGCGCTACTGATTATTCTCACATTCAGATCATTACCGTTGTTTTGATTACTTACTTTATTTTTTTTTTATTTTTTTTATTTCCACTTTGATAATAATAGCAGTCAGCTATTCCCTTGTCTATTCGGTCATCTATATGGTTTAATTCCATTTCCTCTCTTGTTCGAATGTGGTTCCATTTCCCATTGGGCCCAGAAAGGAAACAGAGACACCTTTATTTGTGATTGTGTTTATTTTCAACAAGTGCACTCATTTTTGTGACCCTGCAACACAAATAATTTCAACAATTACTAGGGCATAACTATAGTCCTGAGGATTGATAATAAGCATAATTTGAATAGGAAAGCTGTCTCTTTTCCTCCTATCCTTCACTTCGTCAAGCCGTAGTGAACCACCATTCAAGTCCAGAGAAATAATTTAGTCATAAGAACCATCTTAAGTCATTTATTTCATCTCGGCTATGCCCTTTTCAGGAAATACTCTAGGAACCACACAAGTCGTAGCCCCCTAACATCCACAGCTAAGATGATAAAGATACAAGAGACACATCACTAGCTAGATACACATGAAACATCTAACTTTATGCTACATATCTAGCGAACCCATTAAACAGTGATTCTGAACTTTTAGGGTCATGCATTAGTCTCTCACCACAAGTGTGCCAAAATGTCACAGAGCCTCTGCTTAACCTGACCCCAACCTTCCAGCTTACCAAAGACTATGACAAACCAATGGACACTATGAGAAACCACCTCTAACCCCTCCAACCACCCACGAACGCCGTCTGCACCCACCGACAACCGGTGCCCCAGACAACTGAGGTCAACAAGCACACGCTGCGTGCACAGGACAACACTCTGTGTTATGCACCTGATGACATCGCTGCGCCAAAGCTTGTGGTGCCACAGTGCAAAAGGGGGGGTCATGCCAGTGTATGCCCATGACGCACCATGTGCTGCACACCGCAGCACCAGAACACCGAAGCAAGTGGCATACCGGTGTCCTCGAAGCGGTAGACTGTCCTAGCCAACAAAGGACAACAGTCGCTGAGATCTTTCCTCCCTTTCTCTCTCCCTCTCCCGTTTGTCTGTTCCAGGATGCTGCTGTGATTAGTCTTCCTCTGCCTCCAGCCAACCAGAGGACAGCCGCAGTCGGTCATCTCACCAGGTCTGGTATCAGGCAGCGTCCCGAAGGAACAACCGGGACTCCTTATCACCAACTACAGGACCCACACCAAGAGAGTGTATGTTCGACTCCACTCCCTCGCCCACGCTGAGGCCAATGTCGAACACATGCACAACCAACTTGAGAAAAGGACTGTCACACGAGCAGAGCTAGATGGACACAACCGCCGCTGCTGTCGGAACTCTGTTAACATTGGCATGTCCAGTGTCAACGCACTAAACCTAGCCACCGTGAGACAACATGTGGCTGAAATTCAAACTGAAATTCCACAGCAAAAAGGGCAACTCACAACACAGAGTGCCTCCTGCCGACCATCGGCAAGACATTGAAGGGAACTGTGGTAATTCTCAACACCCACAGCATTCTGCTGAACCAGACAGTGAACACCATGAAACAGCTGTTTACTGTCTTCCAGAATGACTTTACTCAAACTCAGCTGGTCTGCAGTCTCTGATCCAAGACACACGCTGCCCTGCTGAGGCCAAACCTGAATCAAAGCTGGAAACCTCATCCTTCTTCAAGAACCACAATTGCACCCTAACTCCAGAATGACAGGTGACACCCAGTCAAGGCATCTGCTGCCCCAACACCTGCTGCAGAGACCTGTACTGGGCTACTGTCCACATCAACCGCCGTGGACGACCACCGCTCCAGAAGACGCGAGCAACCAGAGGCCACCATGGCCTTCCAGCCTACAATTTACAAAGGTATGTCTGATCTCTCGGCACTTTCAACTTCGATCGTGGTTGTCCTTGAGGGGGACAACAACGGTCGAAAGGGGGGAATGTAGGGTGTGGACCAATCAGACACACACTAATTATTCATATTCAATATATTTAATGAATATAAAGGTCTATGAAACTCTCCCCCAAAACTAACCTCACAAATGAAGTCACTTTGTCAGCCGGGTGTCCGGTTACAGAACACTTTAAGACTGATAACAGACTTTTACGACCTCAAAGGAATGTGGCCACATGCTTAAGAGAGAGAGACAATCTTTAATTAAATAAACTTTGCGGTATTTTGCGGACATGTCACCTTACTCATTGGTCCATTCAAACCTTAGGGGTTGGTTCTTTCTCAGGCTATATCAGAGGCAGGCAACAGTGACCGCCTTCTCTTGGTAGTTTTTTATCCTGCCGCAAACATTGTTTCGGGTGATACGAGGAAACCCCCTCCCCCCTCCATGGGGGCCCAGAGGCCTCCCAGCAGGCCTGGATCCCAACTAGATCCGGCCTCATGGAAGAGAGAGGACACTCTCTGACAAAGAACCAAGTACAATCTCAGGAGTTTGTAACAAGGACTCTAACCCACCATGCAAGTTCATCATATCTTCTTCATCCAACAAAGAAGAAAATGATTGAGACTTCAACATCTGACACTCGCAGAATCATCAACAACTTCAGTTTTCAACAACTTTGATAATAGTGTACGCTACCCAGGCATGCAAGGATACTTTCGATTTGATGCTTTGAAAATGAAATGCTGATGTTCTTCTCATATAGTTACATGGAACTTCTCAATAGTTCTGTTTTCGGTTTCGTTCTATCACTCACCTATTTATGTATTCATGTGTGTATGTTGTTTAGTTTATTTATATTCATATAAATATCTATATTTAGTTAATAAAACTTGTACATAATATGTATTTGGTTCTGTTTTGTTTGCCATACAGAGTCACTTTTACGATCGCGGTTTTTGCTACTTGCTCAAAGTGCTGTACATGCGAAGAAATAATTATTCTTCTGTGGCCATGGAAGATACCTTTTTCTTAGAATAAATTAATAATCAAAAGAGTTCGTTGGACGAACTGATTAATTGATTCTAATATTAATTCAGCCACATCAAGTTAATCCAATTAACTGACACAAATATTCATAATTAATAAAAACAAGTTATTATTGATTATTAATATTTACAAAAAGCTGAGTTCCTTACATTGATGTACTGTATATATTTTCTGAGCTGAGGGCCACTATTACCTAAAACAGTCAATTAATGCAGATTGTTTGTTGTTCTTACTACTTTAAGTAATGATAAAGGATGGAGCAAGATTTGTTTTATAAACTTTGATGTTACATTAGTCATTCACGTTAGTGCTCGGCTAACGTATGCACTGTTATTGATACAGTTCCTGCATGTGCACTGCAATAAATTTGAAATATACACATCGGTTTGTTGATGGCAAGGAACAGTTACAGTTGCAACATTTTATAATGCATGTCAAACTGAGTAGTATATCACGGAGAAACATTCTGCTCAAGTCGTCCTTGCGATGGAGGTTCGAGTTGAATAACTAGTTCTTCCAATATTTTTGAGTAAATGAAAGTGTTTTTTGACCTTTGATACATGTAAACCTGTTGAAGGAGAAACGTTTAAAATAGAATAATAGGGGCACTTTAATATTTATACATAAAAGATACAAAAATATGCGCCACGTGCCAATGTTGAAGAAATACCCCAATATATATAAAAAGTGTACTTTTTTGATTTGACAAATTATTATTTCAGATAAATGTATGTCTCATTCTTAAATGGGTTGCTAAAAGGTCTTCAAGTGCAGAGACATGCTCGATTAATCCTAAAACACACGAAGCTAGTTGCTAAATTACTTCTTTCCGTGAAAAAGAGCTGGCATGTTGTTTGTGTGAAAAGAGCCAAAACGTTCATTCTGACTGTCCATGTTAGATGAGCTGTCATTCCGCTCGCACGCCTGCATCAGAGAGAGTGAAGAGAGTTAGTGGGTTGTCAGTGGGGGAACAGGTCACTCTGTGGGTGTCACAGAGAATGAGGTGCATCCTGCTGTGTTTCCACCAGCAGATGTCAAAACCAATATGTTATTGAGCCTGTTTCTCATGAGGGGTGACCTAAAATTCACACTCACCTTTCTGTACTTTGAAATCCATTGCTTCTGACAGCTCTGGTTTTACTGAGGCTTTTTAATTAGCAGGGATGACGGATTAAACTAAAAATTATCTTAACAACTGCGTAACAGCCAACATCTGTTTATCTGTTGGCTGAAAACAATGAGATAGGAGTTGTGTAGTTTTGCATAACCAAACGTATTTAAAAAAAAAAATGAATCCTGTATGAATCTGGTCATTGCAGCTTATTGACTAAGACCCGCCCACTTTGACAGGGAAAGTTAATCTAATTCACATTTAAAATGACCAACTAGAGAGCGTTTTGTAGTTAGTTATTCCATTCATGTTATTGGTACCTTCTTAACATGACTTCATTTTGAGGGTCCTGAATAAACATATCTAGATTCTAAATCTAGATCATAAAATGTCAAATCAAATGTGCATGTGGTGTATTATTTGTCTCTACAGGTATAAAACAAGTAAACAAAAAAGTCCTGAGAGAGATGCTTGCTGGTGGTCACATGACCGCAAGCATGTCAAATGACATGTCTGTCCAATTCTTTTATCAGATAGGTTTCTATCGCTCATCCTGCTGTGAAACAATCAATCCCAAGAGTGGGGAAGAATGCACATTATTATTGGTCTCTTGAAAATGAAATGCTCTTCAGGTCCAGATGGATCTGTTTTTATCCTTCAGCAGCAGGTAATTGAATTGGATTTGTCAGATGAGCTGATACAGTAACAGCGTCCATGAGTATTGATCCTATAGCAATAGGCTGGACCAGAGCCGGTATTGCAGTTAAGTGAACTGTGAAAAAGCAAGAAAAACGTAAATGCCTTGTCTTCTGAGGCTTAAGAAAACCATCAATGCTTAAATGTGTCAATGCAAATCCAGATGTCACATTAAACTAACATGGGGCAGGATGAAGACATTCACAAATGCTAAAAACCGCTATACTTGATAGAAATAGAAGTAAACAAGGGGAACGTGAACTTTTAAATTCAGCTTTCCTTTAAATACATTTTATTACATTTCAGAAATGTATTGTTTCTCTTCTCTTTAAGGGGTTTTCTTCAACAACAGGCACTTTTGTGTCCCAGAGATTGATTTTTATTAAAATAGTTCCTGTCATTCCCACATCTTCCAGTGATTTTACCATTAATAAAGTAAAAAAAAAAAATTGTACATGGCTACTGTAATGACGCAGCAGACTCAAGGGGATCCATTCGGCAGCATTTATTAGAGTGCTCAAACAGGCAGGGATCGACACCAGCAAACAGGGCAACGGAGAAAAGGCAGAGACAAACCAGATAACAGGCAATGGTCGGGGTAGGCAGCGAGAAGCAAGGTCCAGTAACAATCCAAGTCGAGGTAGGCAGAGAACTATCAGAAATGGGGTACACAGTCCAAGGTCAAGGCAATAAACAATCCACAGGGAGAAACGCTCAGAATGACAGCCAGGAAAGTCAAGACTTCACACTGGTGTGGTGCGTGGTAGTGGTTTATATGTGTGTGTGTGAATGAGATGCAGGTGTGTGTAATCAGCGCAGTGCAGGTGTATGGTGTTTGGTGTAATCAGTCCAGGGAGGTGCATGATGGGAAATGTAGTCCGTGATAACCCAGGGAGTGCGTGGCTAACCGTGAAAGTTACCAAGGAGTGTCAGTTAAAAACATGATTGAGATGAGAGACATATTGATATTGTGCATCATTTCAAATAATGTTATTTTATAATATATAATATAATGTATAGAATTTTAGCTACAAAATTAGCCAAAGTGGTTTGCCAACTTAATCCAGACTTAAAATTATATTTTTACAAATTATGTTGTAATTATATAATATTAAATACAATACAAATCTGATATGTGATGTAAATTACACTGTAGTGGAAATGTTTGTGATTTTCATAACAAATGACAAAAATGTAAGTTTTTTCGTGTGATGTGTGATGTGCAGAAGGACATTGTTAGGAGAATAAGGTGGAGAAATTGTGTTTTAAAATACTTTTTCTTTGTCTAAAAGTCCACAGGACCAAAAATATTCACAGATGAAGAAACACGCTTGTATGTTAGAACTATACTGGATTAAAAGTCTTTTGTTTTGATGTGAATTGTTGCTGGAACCATAAAGTAACACGTTTCCCTATTTGTACTGCTCAGTATTAAGAAGAAATTAAGTGCATCAAAACAGCAGCTGTCAGGTCCAAAAAAAAAAAAAAAAAATCTAAACCCTACTAAACCCTTATGTGACCCAAAAATGTCAAAAATATAATTGCATGTTTTCTTGTGAAGCCTCTATCATTATAAAGAATAGATCACCTCTCAATTGCAATGGGATGCTTATTAAAGTGTGCCTACATAAAGTTATGCCTTATTGATTGTCATCTCAGCACAAGATTGGTAAGTACAATAAAAAAAAAAAATGTTTTACTAGAATTACTTTATTCACTAATATGATGTATAATAGCCTTGCAGTGATCAAAATGCATCAATATGTTTGAAATGTCACTTTGTCTATGATAAACTGTCAAAGCAGGAGAGAGATCCGTTTAAGTTGTATATATTGCACTTACAGTATGAGTGGTCCAAGGCTCTAGTTGATTTATGAATATTTTTACACGGTACTTGGGTAACGATGGGTTTGAGAAATGTGCCGTAGAGATTAAGTACTACTAATGTGCTTGCTTCGGCAAACTGAGCCATTGCAATTTTAGGTAGAAAATAGGGCATAATGTGTGGTGAGGAGAGCAGGTACGACAAGGCCGAAGTCTGGAGTATAGCCTGACGTGCTGATAGGGACAAAAGCCTGCTATTATTTCTGCTGTTACCCTAATCCATTTTAGTCATGCTAAGTGCCAGGAGGCATATTTCAGAAGACTAGGTGTACTATTTTTAAAGCATCTTTGATAATACTCAAAAGGTAATCTGAGCCCCCATCCCATTGGTGTCAGAGAATAGGTCAAACATATAAGCCAATATAGGTTAGTAGGTACAGCACTCTTGAACGTGAAGGGGGCAGAAATGCCAAACCTATCTTTTTTTTTTTTTAAGTCTTGAGTCTACAGGTGCACAAGCCCCTTGAATAGAATCAGAAATCAGAAAGAGCACAAGGAAGGACACAAGGAATTTGTTTTGGTACTGAGGCTTCCAGTGGACATATACAAATACAAATACAACAAGAAACATAATACTACAAATTATAAGAATAAATAATTAAAATATAAAAATATAAATATATGGGAATAAAAGTATCACAGTTGGGTTTAGTCAGAATAGACATTTCCAGATTTACAGATTATGAACTTATTTACAGTGTTTTGAATATTATAAATAAATAAATCTACATATAAGTATCACCTGAGTTGTTGGATATTGCACTAAACAGTGGGAGTATTGCACTTAAGGCATATGCTTGGGAGGTGTGTTAACTGTTCGGGAGGGAAATGGCCTGTGGGAAGAAACTGTTCCTGTGCCGAGATGTTCTTGTGGCCAGTGATCTGAGTCGCCGTCTTGACGGTAACAGTTCAAACAGGAGGTGTCCAGGGTGAGTGGAGTCTGTGATGATTTTACCTGCTCTCTTCCTCACTCTGGAAGAGTACAGGTCCTGGAGGGTTGGCAGGGGGGCACCGATGATCCTCTCCGCAGTCCGGACTGTCCGTTGTAGTCTCCTGATGTCTGATTTGGTAGCTGAACCAAACCAGACAGTGATGGATGTGAATAAGACAGACTCAATGACGGCTGAGTAGAACTGAATCAGCAGCTCCTGTGGCAAGTTGAACTTCCTCAGCTGGCGAAGGAAGTACAGTCTCTGCTGGGCCTTTTTCACAGTGGAGTCAATGTGATTGTCCCACTTCAGGTCCTGAGAGATGGAAGTGCCCAGGAACCTGAATGATTCTACTGCTTCCACAGTGCTGTTCATGATGGTGAGTGGGGGGAGTGCTGGGCTGTTCCTCCTGAAGTCCACGATCATCTCCACTGTTTTGAGCGTGTTCAGCTCAAGGTTGTTATAACTGCACCAGACGGCCAGCTGTTCAACCTCCAGTCTGTAAACTCGTCACCGTTCCGGATGAGACCGATGACAGTGGTGTCATCGGCAAATTTCAGGAGCTTGACAGAGGGGTCTTTAGAAGTGCAGTCATTAGTGTACAGGGAGAAGAGCAGTGGGGAGAGAACGCACCCTTGAGGGGCGCCAGTGCTGGTGGTGAGAGTCCTGGATGTGTGTTTCCCCAGTCTCACTCGCTGCTGCCGGTCCGTCAGGAAGCTGGGGATCCACTGACAGATCGAGGATGGTATGGAGAGCTGGGTCAGTTTGGCTGTGAGAAGGTCAGGCATGATGGTATTGAAGGCCGAACTGAAGTCCACAAAGAGGATCCTTGCATAAGTCCCTGGTCTGTCGAGATGTTGCAGGATATAATGCAGTCCCATGTTGACTGCATCATCCACAGACCTGTTTGCTCTGTAAGCAAACTGAAAGGGATCCAGCAGGGGTCCAGTGATGTCCTTCAGGTGGGCCAACACCAGTCTTTCAAACGACTTCATGACCACAGACGTGAGAGCGACAGGTCTGTAGTCATTAAGTCCAGTGATTTTGGGTTTTTGGGGACAGGAATGATAGTGGAGCGTTTGAAGCAGCAGGGAACTTCACACTGCTCCAATGATCTATTGAAGATCTGCGTGAAGACCGGGGCCAGTTGGTCAGCGCAGGCTTTTAAACAAGCAGATGAGATGCCGTCTGGGCCTGAGGCTTTCCTAGTCTTCTGTTTTTTGAAGACTCTTCTCACGTCCTCTACACAAACCTTAAGCTCAGGTAGGATGGCAGGAGGGGGGAGTAATGGGAGTGCAGGAGGTGATGGTGTGATATGTGAATGTGTGAAGTGCAGATCAGACCGGGTGTGTGGTGTGAATGAGGGCTTTTCAAACCTGCAGTAAAATGAATTTAAATTGTCAGCCAGGTGTTGATTGTCCACAGATCGGGGGGATGGTGACTTGTAGTTGGTGATGTTCCTCAGGCCATTCCAGACTGATGATGGGTCGTTGGATGAAAACTGGTTTTTCAGTTTTTCAGAGTAGTTCCTTTTAGCAACTCTGATCTCCTTTGTCAATCTGTTTCTGGCCTGGTTATACAAGATTTTATCCCCACTTCTGTAAGCATCCTCTTTGGCATGACGAAGGTGTTTGAGTTTCCCAGTAAACCATGGTTTATCATTAGTAAATGATAAGAATGTCCTGGTAGGAATGCATGTATCCTCACAGAAACTCATATATGATGTTACAGTATCTGTGAGCTCATCCAGATCGTTGGTAGCAGCTTCAAAAACAGTCCAATCAGTGCAATCAAAGCAGGCCTGTAGATTCTGCTCTGCTTCATTAGTCCATCTTTTTACAGTCCTTATTACAGGTTTAGCTGATTTCAGTTTCTGCCTGTAGGTCGGTATAAGATGAACCAAACAGTGATCAGAGAGCCCCAAAGCTGCTCGTGAAACGGAGTGGTACGCATCTTTTATTGTGGTGTAACAGTGGTCCAGTATATTACTGTCTTTGGTGGGACATGTAACGTGCTGTCTGTATTTTGGTAGTTCACGGGAAAGATTTGCTTTGTTAAAATTCCCAAGAATGATTAAAAGAGAGTCTGGGTACCTTTGTTCCGTTTCAGCTATTTGTTCAGCCAGCTGTTGTAGCGCCGCGCTCACGCACGCGTCTGGAGGGATGTAAACATTCACGAGAATGAAAGAGGAAAATTCCCGAGGCGAGTAGAAGGGTTTACAGTTTATGAAATGTGCCTCTAAATTAGGAGAGCACATCTTCTTCAGTGTTGTTACATCTGAACACCAACTTTCGTTAATGTAGAAACACAATCCACCACCTCTTGTTTTCCCCGTTAGCTCCGCGATGCGATCCGCTCGGAACAGCTGGAAGCCCGGCAGATGTATTGCGTTGTCCGGTATGGCTTCACTCAGCCAGGTTTCAGTGAAGCACAGAGCAGCAGAGTTTAAAAAATCCTTGTTAGTGCGGGTGAGGAGAAGAAGTTCATCCGTTTTGTTAGGAAGGGATCGGAGATTCGCGAGATGAATACTGGGGAGTGCAGTGCGCAGGCCGCGCTCGCGGAGTTTGACCAGCGCGCCGGGTCGCTTCCCGTGTTTGCGTCTGACCGCGCGTTTGAACAACACCGCTGCCCCTCCGACGAGAATGTCCAGCAAAACGTCCGAATAATCAAAAACTGTAGAAAAAGTTTCTGGTGTGTGTTTCCTAATGTCCAGTAGTTCGTCTTTGGTGAAACTGATAGGAAAAGAATGACTAAACGCAGAACAAACGAACAAAAACAACACAATAGCTGGAGAGCTCCACACCGAGGCAGCCGTCTGCGGCGCCATCTTGAATAGAGAATAACTTCTCAAAAGTAAGGAGCATATTTAGTATGTCTGGTAGAAGCTTAGTTGATAACTGACAAATGGTGTCATATACCTTTCAACGGCCCGCGAAAAAAGGCGAAAAAAGGTTTAGCGCATCAAAATGTTTACTGATATAGTTGATGGAAATGCCAATTATCGATAATTTTTTGCAAATGTCGACACAATCCTTTTCCGTTTAACTTTAGTGCATAAATTCTATGTCGATACTTTAATTGTCGCAAAACTAGTTTGGAAACACTTTTTTTCAAGAAAAGGGTCTTTAATGCAAATAAATGTGGTGTCACATGATATTTTCATCACGTGCAAGGTGCAGTCGTCACAACAAAAACCATGGCCGGTTGTTTTACTAACCCAGAAAGTTTCGCCCACTTTGCTTTGAAAAGTGGTGGACACCGCACAACTCGTTTTGCTATTTGTTTATTTAATAACCGACTTTACTTCGGGACTCTGTCGTTTTGAATTGTTCTGTTTACAAGTATAAATTGCAAGCTTTCTATATATTTTTCAGGTCTGTGCAAGTACATTATACGCTGAGTTTCGGTTCATTTATGAGACGAGAGTCCAGTTCACGCGCCGGCGCCTCCGTGATATTTTATTTAACCTTTATTTAACCAGGAGAGTCTCATTGAGATTAAGAACCTCTTTTGCAAGGGTGACCTGGCCAAGACAGGCAGCAGTACATACACATAGGTACAGACAAATAACAGAACACTAAGCTAACATTTCATATAACTGTACTTCCTTCGCCAGCTGAGGAAGTTCAACTTGCCACAGGAGCTGCTGATTCAGTTCTACTCAGCCGTCATTGAGTCTGTCTTATGCACTTCCATCACTGTCTGGTTTGGTTCAGCTACCAAATCAGACATCAGGAGACTACAACGGACAGTCCGGACTGCGGAGAGGATCATTGGTGCCCCCCTGCCAACCCTCCAGGACCTGTACTCTTCCAGAGTGAGGAAGAGAGCAGGTAAAAGAGCAGGTAAAATCATCACAGACTCCACTCACCCTGGACACCTCCTGTTTGAACTGTTACCGTCAAAATGGCGACTCAGATCACTGGCCACAAGAACATCTCGGTACAGGAACAGTTTCTTCCCACAGGCCATTTCCCTCCTGAACAGTTAACACTCCTCCCAAGGCATATGCCTTAAGTGCAATACTCCCACTGTTTAGTGCAATACCCTACAACTCAGGTGATACTTATATGTAGATTTATTTATTTATAATATTCAAAACACTGTAAATATGTTCATAATCTGTAAATCTGAAAATGTCTATTCTGACTAAACCCAACTGTGATACTTTTATTCTAATATATTTTTATTTTTATTTTTTATTCTTATAATTTGTAGTATTATGTTTCTTGTTGTATTTGTATTTGTATATGTCCACTGGAAGCCTCAGTACCAAAAACAAATTCCTTGTGTGTGCAAGCACACTTGGCAATAAAGCTCTTTCTGATTCTGATTCTGATATAAGCATTTAAAATAATGTTTACAGTCTAAGAGCATTTAGCCTACGGCATCTGCCTCTAAGTCTTTCATTTTGGATTTAAAAGCATTTAGCGAGATTAACTCAATGAGTTTCAAGTCCTTTTGCAAAGTATTTCATGCTGAAGGTGAAGAATACAGAAATGCCTTCTTTCCCATTTCCATACGGGCCTTGATGATCTATTTTCTACTATATTTACTTTATTAAATCCAGGCAATTGGTTGATGAAACATTGATTAAAATTAAGATACAATTAATAAAAAACGAAATTCACTTTAAATAAAGGCTTTTTGCTTTCTGTTTGAGGTCTCTGTGAAAGTTTTAAAGTCGCTTTCAGAGCGGTCATGTCCGTAACGGAGAACTGTCACGTCCGTAACATCATTTTTTTCCTCATAAATGTGAACATGAAAAATAAAATAAAAATAATATTTTATGTTCTATGGAGGCCGACCATTCTTCATCGGGTTAGTATTAGGCTACTTTTGTTTTGCGCCGTGTAATTCATAGAATTAGGCCTACTAAAAAATATTTTGCCACCTAAAAGTTAAAGATTTTTTGTGTCATGTCTCATGTGTATTTCCCTCATATTAAATATAAAACGCATGTGTAGACTGATATTTTTCTAATGTCTGGACTCCTTTATTAAGGGAGTATGGATATATAAACAGACGTTTCAGTATTAAATGCATTTTCTGATAATTTAAATTTCAAGTTTTGACTGCAAATGTCACGTCCATAACGCTGGAATTGCCCAATTTTAAATAATTTATCCTCGACTAGTTTTTTGGTGTAGTGTAATATCGAGCCTGGCAAAAAGTGGCAAAAAAAACCAAAAAAAAACTTTCTGTAAAGTGTCTCCACAACTTCCTACCAAAACGCCTTGCGTGGTCTCTTCCAGACCCTTGGGCTTCGTCGCATAAGGGTAGTTACTTCGAGCCCCAGATGAGCAACTACTTCATTCTGCCGTCGTCTTCTGATATTTCGGACACTTGCAATTATTTGTGAAATTGAAATGACAGTAAGCTGGCAAATTTCATTTAACTGCCTGAATACTCTCTCCATTTTTTTTTGTTTGTTTGTTTTTGGTTTGTTTGTTTGGTGTTGGGGGGTGTGCTGACTGGAACCTCAAAAGGTAGAATTTGCGATAAAAAAAAATTGTATGGAAACGGCTCAAGGTCACTTTTTTTTTGCGATACACCAAAACATATGCGACAAATCGCTTTCGTCATTTGTGACGTCATCACGCACACAATCTTATCGGTAAAAGGCCAATTGAATGGAAACAGTCGGGAGACGGCAGATTTCGTAATGTTTTTTTTTCTTGCATATTCACTTTGTCGATAACATAACAGCGCAAAAAGTGGATGGAAACGAGGCTACTGTTGATTACAGTTGTGCTGCTTAATATTTTTCTGAAAACCATGAGGAAGTTCAGAAGAACAGTTGTGTAGATTGTTGGAAGGCATACAGAAAGGTATAATTAGTGATGCATAACCACCAGATGTTAACAAATCAAAACAATTAAAAAAGAATTTAAACTGAAGAGAGTCACTATTAAAAGTAAGCTAAATAACACTCAATTCCTAATCATGGTAATGAAACTCATTATATACTGTGCAGTGCACAAGTTATTAAAGCAAATCTTCATAATAGCTACAGAGTCACATTCAACAGGCAACTTAAACATGATGAATAATGACTAATTTCCATTTCCAATTGTAAAGTGCCACATAAATCCAAATTTTATACAAGCAACTACATGTGGTGACCTGACTACACCTTAAGCACATACCTGCTGTGAGTTATATATCTTAAGCCTTGGTTTCTATTTTATTGTGTCAGTCATTTTATTTTACAGTCATCACTCACACTCAAAAGGCTAAATGCAATCTTGCCACTTTTGAAACTAAAATCTGCTTGACTACTGCTTGAATAAGTATTTAAATTAATAATTTTGTGGTGTAAATTGTTTCAGTCCCTGAGCCAGATGAGGTTCATCAACTCCTTCTAACCTGTTTAAATTCAGCTCAGTGTTTCCATGTATACATTCCCTCATAAACACAGCGACAGGTCATGCTTGATCACCTACAACAGAGCCACTGAAATTCTAATGGGCTGGAGTGACTGCAAATACCTTCTGCTGAATAATGCATCGCCCAACTACTTTTCAAGATCTGAAGACATTTTGTGTAATAATTTTCAACCTTGCAGTTTGTCTTTGCTTTGTTCCCAAATGCTATATGCAAAGAGGTGACCTTATGATAATTCTGTCCATTCAAACATGATGTTGGAGGATGGATCAAAAGACATCATTAGCATATGTGAATATTCCTTCAACAGAAGAGTAGTTTAGTAATTCCTTAATTAAACATCTGAAATTAAGTTTTTATCAATGGACTACTGGAATATACAATGCAGAACCTCCAAGTTCTATGTGCCTGGATAAATCCAAAGGCGATTGGTCAAATACTCTCACATGGATAAGGCTGGCCCTCATAAAGCCTGCTAACCTTCACATAAGATTGAAGGAGGTAGGCTTTTCTCTTACTACTTACAAGTGGTTCAATATATATGGAGTGTAGAACTTCAAATGCAGCCCACCACAGAATGATGCTTTATTAACCACAAGGGAAATAGGAGCCGTGCACATATCTATTTAAGAAGGCCCTTAAAAACAGGGCTGGTCGTAAAGACTTTTACTGTCTTGGATTGGGACACAGCACTTTAGAGAAAGATTGTGCAGGAGAGTTCCCAAACAAGAAAGAGGAACAATGCACAAGGGAATGTGTCTATGCCACAGTGCTGTCACTGAGAGGATGGTGATAAATGAACTCAGGGAGCTTACTGTAATGGTGGTGAAGCCATGGAGACACGTGAAAGCATGCGTGGCCCCAAGGTGCATGCTTGAAGAAACATTATGATGTGCCATTGCACACGCATACACATACTTATACATGATAAGAAACACATTCACCTTAAAGAGAATAGTCATGTGGGCTTGGTATTGTAACTGACAAATGTTCTGTTCTGGGATTTTGCCTTCAAGGACATTATAATCGTAATAATACTGACCATTAATTTTTCTCTTAAGTGTGAAAGGATTTTAGTTTATCTCACTCTCTCTTTCTCTTCCTCTTAAATGGATAGTTCACCCATAAATGAAAATTTTGCCATCATTTACTTCTGTCATCTGTAGAACACACAAAAATATATTTTGAAAAATGTTCGCTGTGAGCAAGTGGAGAAGTAGAAAGGCAAAAAGCATCTGGTGAGTCCATCAACTCGCTACATTACAGAGAGCCTTTATCAAAATAAACCATGGAAAACTATGTCCTATAAGGTAAAATTACAGCTCCCACTTTATATTAAGTGGCCCTAATACCTGTGAACGTACATGGTTACTAGATATGTACTTAGTATGTAACTACAGTGTAAATACACATTGGTACATAGTATTTACAACTGTAATATTTGTGTAACTACACATATGTAACAACCCATGGAAAGGTATTTGTAAGTACAAATGTGTAACAGGACATTGGTAACAACACTTTTTCCACTACAGTAAGTACACATGTGTAACAGGCATTATGTAACTACATTTTGTAACAACAATATGTATTCACACAAGTTGTTCCACTTTCACACGCAGTCTTCCATACTGTAGGTACCAGTTAAGAACACACTGAAACCATGATGATTCCTATGTGTATACCATGTATTTACTATATGACCGGCAGGACTTATGTTGAATTACAGCTAAAGTTTTCCCTTGTTGTACCAGTGTACTTAAATTGTAACTCCTCAGGAACTCTCCACTTGATACAATGTGTTAAACTGTCATAACTTACATGTATTATGCAAAACCCAACCCTGTGCAACACTGTATTAACAGTGTACTTACATGGTAACTCCTCAGGAACTGTCCACTTAATATAAAGTGTAAAATGGTCATAACTTACTGTGTATTATGCAAAACCCAAACTTCTGTGCAACACTGTATTAACAGTGTACTTACATGGTAACTCCTCAGGAACTATGCACTTGATATAAAGTGTAAAATGGTCATAACTTACTGTGTATTATGCAAAACCCAACCCTGTGCAACACTGTATTAACAGTGTACTTACAAGGTAACTCCTCAGGAACTGTCCACTTAATATAAAGTGTAAAATGGTCATGACTTACTGTGTATTATGCAAAACCCAAACCTCTGTGCAACTGTACTAACAGTGTACTAATATGGTAACTCCTCAGGAACTATGCACTTGATATAAAGTGTAAAATGGTCATAACTTACTGTGTATTATGCAAAACCCAACCCTGTGCAACAGTTTATTAACAGTGTACTTACATGGTAACTCCTCAGGAACTGTCCACTTAATATAAAGTGTAAAATGGTCATAACTTACTGTGTATTATGCAAAACCCAAACCTCTGTGCAACTGTATTAACAGTGTACTAACATGGTAACTCCTCAGGAACTGTACACTTAATATAAAGTGTAAAATGGTCATAACTTACTGTGTATTATGCAAAACCCAAACCTCTGTGCAACTGTACTAACAGTGTACTAACATGGTAACTCCTCAGGAACTGTCCACTTAATATAAAGTGTAAAATGGTCATAACTTACTGTGTATTATGCAAAACCCAAACTTCTGTGCAACACTGTATTAACAGTGTAACTTACTTAAATGGTAACTCCTCAGGAACTGTCCACTTAATATAAAGTGTAAAACGGTCATAACAGAGACCATCTCAGCAAACCCAAACCTCTCATAGTTTTATTAACAATAGCATTAAAATATATTTTGAGCCACTAATCCTACTCATACCCCTAAACCTACCCATAACCATTCCTTAAAACTACGTAGGCTACACTTATGAAGAAAATAAAAACATAACAGACAGACAAGTAACGTTATAAATTTCACAATAATTTGTTTATTGGGAGAATGTCAAAACCGGTACCAAAAGTCGTTCACATGATGATGCGTTTGCAGCCGCAGTCCTCTCTGGCAGTATTATAATAGTTGTGTATGAGGTACAGATCAGAATATAAATTATTAATCCATGAAAATGTTAATCCGGTTTAGGTTCGCTCTGTGAAGGCGCGCGCGCTTCTCCATTTCAAATGTACTACACCAACTGAAACACGGCATGTCGCAATCTGTGACGAAGCAGGCGAGAGCCAATGAGCGTTTGATATCACGGCCGTAAAACATGTCGTAACGCTACTTGAAGGCGCATTTTTTTTATTTAAATTCATCACCAGCGGGCCTGAGCGCGGGATTTGACGTTGGCGGTCGCTGTTGAGAAATGGAGATGAAGATCATAAAGGGCTGAATTTGGATCTGTTTCTTGCAAACAACGTATGGATTCTAAAGATTTGGATTACATCAGGCTAATACAATTGATGTATTTTTTTTATGTGAATTTATGTTGTGTTTTATTGGAGAAAATGCTTTTTGTGTCTCACGGTAAATAAACTAAATACTACAAAATGTTTAAACGATTAAACAAGGTATTTTTAAGGTTTTAAAGTGTAGGCTATTCTTGTTTATTGTTTACAGAACACTTTAATTTACTGTAAAGGCAAATAGGTCACTACAATGTCAAATCAAAAAATCTAAAATAAAGAGTAAATCTTTAAAAGTGCTATGCCGTAATATCCCAGAATCTATCAAAGCATAACTATCACATTTATATTTCAGAGTTTACTATCCACTACGTAACCTTGTGTTTTGCATTTACTGTGGTACACAACAATGACCCTAACAATTACACTTTATATTAAGTGGACAGTTCCTGAGGAGTTACCATGTAAGTAACTTACACTGTTAATACAGTGTTGCACAGAGGTTTGGGTTTTGCATAATACACAGTAAGTTATGACCATTTTACACTTTATATTAAGTGGACAGTTCCTGAGGAGTTACCATGTTAGTACACTGTTATTACAGTTGCACAGAGGTTTGGGTTTTGCATATGTAACCTGGCCAATACGTTCAATATATTTTAATTCAACTAATGAAAGTGAAAGTGGAAGTGACACGTGATGGCCAAGTATGGTAACACGCATTTAACCCATCCATGTAAGTGCACACACATTAGGAGCAGAGTAGTGAGCAGTAAACACACACACTGCAAACGTGGATACACACACCCGGAGCAGCGGGCAGCCTTGAGTGGCGCCCCGGGGAGCGATTGGGGGTTAGGTGCCTTGCTCAAGGACACCTCAGTCATATTCCTGCCGGTACTGGAATCGAACCAGCAACCTTTGGGTAACCAGTCCAACTCTGTTACCATTAGGCCAGAAGGCTGTTTTGGCTTTATCCTTCTCTGCCACCAGAACCTGATTGTAACCGCTGACTAAGTCGAGAGTAGAGAACCAATGGGCCCCAGAAAGAGCGTCCAACGATTCTTCAATGCGTGGTAACGGAAAAGCATCTTTACGAGTTTTTTTTATTTAATTGAGGGTAGTCCACGCAGAGGCGAAGGCTACCATCCTTTTTCGGCACCAACACAATGGGGGACGCATAGGAACTGCAGCTCTCCCTAATAACCTGCGTCTCCAGCAGTTGATTGATATGGGCTTTAACAACCTCATACTCAGATGGTGTTAACCGCCTAAAGCGTTGCCGAACCGGAACGTCGTCTAACAGGGGGATTTCATGGGATATTAGACTAGTACACCCAAATCTCCCTCATGAGCTGAAAACACTGCCTGGTGCTCAACCAACAATGCCCTTACCTGTTGGGCCGCCTCTCTGCTAAGATTAGATAAATCAAGGGCATCTATTTGGCTACGAACTGAGCTGGGAGATGAACCCGCAACTTCAATAGCCCTCAACTCAGCTACGCCCTCAGGCAGACTGACCACATCCACCCCGCGCAAATAACCTAATTGGGTGCGAGCGTAGAGCAGAACATCAGTAGTGCCAACATTTACCATAGGAACATAAACTGTGCCCCCAAACACCCGCACTAACGAGGGAGATGCCAACAAGCCACCCGGCAGGCCAGAGTCGAGAGGCTCAAATAAAGCAGTCCTACCAGACAAGTGATCTGCACATGTCGCCCTGACAAATTTGGTCACACCCCCTGGAATACGCTGGACCCTACACTGACTTAGTTTAACAACACTCTTCACATCAGGGAGGGGTTCAACACCTGCCTGATAACACTGTTGTAAAGCTTGGAACACATGACCAGGTGCCTGAGACACGGTTGGTAACTCAAATAAAGCAGGTCCATGTTGAAAAAACAAAAGTTCATAGCATTTGATAATTAAGTTCATCCCAAGGACCCCCGGGACGCTAACACCCCCAGGAGGATCTTTTACTACAAGTATGCCGCAACCAGGTATGACCCTACCACACAAGAAAACATCCAATTCTAGATAACCCAAGTAAGGAATGGCCAAACCATTAGCAGCCTTAAGCTGAAGCCACCGGCAAGCCTGCAAACTCCCTGTCTTAAAGTGTTGCAAAAAGAAACTCTTGGTGACGGTAGACACCATGGAGCCGGTGTCCAATAAACAGGACACCTTAAGTCCACCCATAAGAATGTCTATATGAGGGCAGGAGGACATTAAATTTGTTGCGCTGCTCGCGCTGCTAACAACACAAGAGCCTGTAAGGGCCCCACCCGAGCTGTGGCTCAACGGTTCGGTGGGCATTAGTTTTCCGACCCCTGTTGGGAGGCTAGAGTACTAGATGGAGAAGGTAAAGCTACAGAGTAAGACCGGGGGCGAAAGGGAACTCTTGCACCATCACATTCCCTTGCAAAGTGTCCCGGACGCTGACATCTCCTACAAATTACAGGGCCATCACGGGGCGGCCTCACATACCTCTGGTTATTCTGAAGCAAAGCGATACTTTGGGTTAACTGATTAAGCTGGTCTTGCTGTTGTTTCAGAATCGCTTTAAGATCCCCCAGTTCTGAGCCTAATGAACCATTACCCAACATGGTAGAGGAACCCCCCTGAACCCCATACTGAAGGCCATAGACCGATGGAACAGAGTGACTACGACCTCGAGCCCCCCCGGGCATACCCTCCCGCTCCCACCTAATGGCCTCTCCTCTGACATCCAACAGGGTGCTTGCGGGCTGACTACGCACTAGTTGCTTTAACTCTCTGCGGAGAGAACAATCAGAAACATGCTCAATAAATTGGTCACGTAATAGCACCTCAAAATTCAACGTGCCCGCTGGTGCAACACGTTTTTACCATATCCAGTAGGCGCATCAGAGCCAAAGAAAACTCTCCCCCTCTTGTTGTTTCCTGGAAAAGAAAGCCTCCTGTAATGCAACATATGATTGACAACAGCCATACAATTCTTGCAAAATATTAATAATAATTTCTGGGTCTCCCCGCTCTGCATCTGAACGATATTTAATTTCATCCCGGGCCTCACCTTCCAAGTGATCAATCAAAAAGAAAGCTTGATCAACAGGAGCCAAATGACGGGCTCGCATGCATGCGCGTGCCTCCTCGACCCACTCGTCAATATTCATACCAGAGTTACCTCGAAACATAAGGCACTTTCTATCCCTTGGGGTAAAAACAAGTCTCTCAGCAACAGTTCTAATACCTTCGGCAGCCATGCTTGTAGATGGCCTTGCTGCAGTATTGTCACAGAGGGCCGGAACAGAATCAGTTGACACGGTTGGCACCGGCTCCTGGCGCAGACGTTCATTTTCGGCTCTCAGTTGTAACACAATGTCTCTAAGCTGTATCAGTTCATCCTCCATGACTGTAAAAGAATAAAGACCAGAGAGAAAAAAAAAAAAAACTACACCGGAAACCCAGGGAAGACGTTCGTTCAGAAGGGACCTCAATTAGTCCAGGGCTTGGGCATCACCTCAGAGTCGGCTGCTGTTTTTCCATAAAAAAACAAAAACAAAAAAACAACAAAAAAAAAAAACCCACAAAAAAAAAAAAAATTCAAACAAAATATTGATTAATATCACACTACCGAATCCACGTCTCTGCTTTTACAATGCAACCGTCCTGCCGACTACATCAGTTTGAACCTGGCCAATACGTTCAATATATTTTAATTCAACTAATACTGACTACGCCACCTCGGGAGTTTCACCCAAGGAAGTAAAGGAATTTATTTGGTTAAGAAATCCATTCGACTGGCATCGTTAAGCCCAATATAAATAGCACGTTTATTTAAACAGTAAAATTAGCATCATGTTAAGAACAAGGCATTCCTCCTGACACACTGGATCCAAACACAGAATCACATCAAATTCACAAAGAAAGAAATATACGGTTCCCACAAAAGCAAACAAAGAAAATAATTAATTAGCAAAAACAACCATTACAAGGCGTACGTTACCTTGGGGGTGGCAGCCAAGCAAAAAAACAAATGTGCCCTCAACCACTCAAGTGTGCACAGCAAACAAAAATGGGAAGACGTGTTCCACCCTGGTGCTCCACACTCACGACAAATGTGTTCACCCAAGTGTCTAGCCTCATGTGTTCACCCAAGTGTCTAGCCTCCCCCTCGGCGCTCTCAGCCTGGACTGGAACCAAAAAGAAACAAAGAAAATTTGTGGGAACAGTACTATTACAAAATCACCACAACATCCATTTAAACACAAATATAAGATGGTTGACAGAATTAGTTGGCGCACAAATAATCCGCCTATCTCGTCAGCGTTGCGGTCCCTAAATACCAAGGCAGGCGGTGGTTAGACGGAAAGTACACACTGTGATAGGTTTAACACCGCACAGCCAACTGTCCAATCACACTAGTCAACCAACCTTGATGCTGAAATAAACCAACCAAAACCAAAGAAAAAGGCTACTAAAGTTAAACTTAAGGAAAACAATATCCCATCACACAAAACACGAATAACCAAATCATGAAAAACAGCAGAACGACCTGAGTTGACCACCACGTGGTACGCCGACTGCGAAATAAAACAAAACAATCAGGCAATGATTTGTTCCAAAAAAAGGAAAAAATACAAAACTTTCCCTAAATCATACATACCACACAAGAATTACACGCACATCGCGTTACCAGGATACATTCACAAGTGTTCTGATGAAACACACAATAATCCCCATTAGACTTGACTAACACCGTAGTAAGCACGCCACAACATATTGCGATAGCCAACGTACCTTAAGCTTTCAGGTGAGCGCTTGACACCACTCCGAGGGCACGCCGTCGAAACAGCTACAACAGTCACTTCAGAAATAAAACACATACTCTAAGCATTTAAAAAACCACACGAGCCGTGCACAACTTCCGTCACCTACCTCGACTATAGTGATCCTGAGAACCAGACGAGGGGTGGGTATGACGCAGCCTACGTTCTAGGGCTTCCCGTCTACGCGCTTAAATACACCGCCCCCATTTACCTCATCCAACCCATCCCATATAAGGGTCGTGACACAAACAGGAGACGGGAAGTCCCCTCCTACTACACATAATACACAGTAAGTTATGACCATTTTACACTTTATATTAAGTGGACAGTTCCTGAGGAGTTACCATGTTAGTACACTGTTAATACAGTGTTGCACAGGGTTGGGTTTTGCATAATACACAGTAAGTTATGACCATCTTACACTTTATATTAAGTGGACAGTTCCTGAGGAGTTACCATGTAAGTACACTGTTAATACAGTGTTGCACAGGGTTGGGTTTTGCATTATACACAGTAAGTTATGACCATTTTACACTTTATATTAAGTGGACAGTTCCTGAGGAGTTACCATGTAAGTACACTGTTAATACAGTGTTGCACAGGGTTGGGATTTGCATAATACATGTAAGTTATGACAGTTTAACACATTGTATCAAGTGCAGAGTTCCTGAGGAGTTACCATGTAAGCACACTGTTAATACAGTGTTGCACAGAGGTTTGGGTTTTGCATAATACACAGTAAGTTATGACCATTTTACACTTTATATTAAGTGGACAGTTCCTGAGGAGTTACCATGTTAGTACACTGTTAGTACAGTTGCACAGAGGTTTGAGTTTTGCATAATACACAGAAAGTTATGACCATTTTACACTTTATATTAAGTGGACAGTTCCTGAGGAGTTACCATGTAAGTACACTGTTAATACAGTGTTGCACAGAGTTTTGGGTTTTGCATAATACATGTAAGTTATGACAGTTTAACACATTGTATCAAGTGGAGAGTTCCTGAGGAGTTACAATGTAAGTACACTGGTACCACAAGGGAAAACTTTAGCTGTAATTCAACATAAGTCCTGCCGGTCATATAGTAAATACATGGTATACACATAGGAATCATCATGGTTTCAGTATGTTCTTAACTGGTAACTACAGTATGGAAGACTGCGTGTGGAAGTGGAACAACTTGTGTGAATACATATTGTTGTTACAAAATGTACTTACATAATGCCTGTTACACATGTGTACTTACTGTAGTGGAAAAAGTGTTGTTACCAATGTCCTGTTACACATTTGTACTTACAAATACCTTTCCGTGGGTTGTTACAAATGTGTAGTTACACAAATATTACAGTTGTAAATACTATTTACCAATGTGTATTTACACTGTAGTTACATACTAAGTACATATCTAGTAACCATGTACGTTCACAGGTATTAGGGCCACTTAATATAAAGTGGGACCAAATTACACATTTATCATGCTACTTATGCCTTAGACAGCCCCAAAAACATATAATTTTATCCATGTCAATGAACAGACCTGAATCAGAATGACATAAGATGGCATCACTTGCATCTGGTGGCTTCATTTCTCAGAACAGTGAAAGACAGACAGTGGAAAGGTCAATAGTTTTGCCCTTCAGGGCTGAAATTACATTCTAAATTGGCAAGCTCTTTCCTGTTTTTGTCCATGCAATGAAAATCAACGAGGTCCAAAACAACTTTGGAGTCTGTCAACTTTCATTATGTGAAACTTTCATTACATAAAAAATTTCAAACTTTTTTTCAGAATATATTCTTTTGTGTTTCACAGAAGATAGAAAGCTATACATGTTTGGAATTACATGAGGATGTTGGAATGACATAGATGATGAGATAATTGTGTTCTGGTGCTGTCCTCTGCATCACGCAAATACATATCCTCAAGCTTTTTTCGCTTTGCATGTGGTTGAGGTGAATCGCTAGTTATTTCCGGCATGCTTCAGAATCCCTTTTGTGCTGTTTTTATGATCTGAAAGGTTCCTTTGTTGTTGTAAATTCGAGATGGAAGAAGCTACAAAACACCTTTCGATTTTTCTTGATCCATGCAAATTGTATGAATTAATCAGTATATCTTCCATTGGCCAAGCAGCTGTCTATCCTTATCAGCCGGTCACTCATTATTCTGAGTGCAGTTGAAGGCTATCAGAAAGTCTTGTCTTTCTCCTCCTCCATAATATTTGCATTTTCAATATGGTTGGTTTAAGAGATCAAGGCAGCAGAAAGGGATTTCACCAATTGATTCCTACTGTCGTCATTACTTCAGACCGTTACAGATAGCAGAGCAGGAACAGGGATTTAGCTAGAGTGTCACAGTTCCTTAGTGATTTGGCCTGTTAGACCAGCGTGACATTTTTTTTTTTTTTTTGGCTGCATGTGGTAGCAGGAAAGCAGGCTAATGTTGTCATGTTTCAGCTGTGAAGTGGCTTTGCTTTTCAATGGGAGCCCTGATTTGATCTGTTTTAAGACTGCAATCTTGCATCTGCAATCACTGGACAAATGGATACTGGTGGCTTTGGTCAAAGAAGAAAGGAAAAATGCAGCCTACTGACAGAAAACAATGTAACACTGATTTCCTTCTTTTTCACATTCTATAACTGCAATATTCAAATTCAGATTTATATGGATTTGTGAAATGGCAAAATGCTTTCATTCAGAACTATTATTATCCAGAACATTCTTATGTCACTGTTTTTGCATTTAAATATTATGCCTGAATTAATATGTGGATGATACACAAATTACGTAGACTTTTAACATGACATGGTCTGGTCACCATTTCATAAAGTTTTCATGTGCACTTATAATCAAAATAACTTCCCTTCCCTCTTGCTTTCTGACATCTCTTCTCTTGTCTGATGACGTTATTTTTTTAGTGTGAGGGTGGGACAACATTTGCAGAAATAGAAATCCCTCCCTACATTTTTTTTCATGTTTGAGAAGCCATTTCACTCGGATATCTCACGATAAAGAACGTGCAACTTTCGCTTCATGCCAGCATATTTTATAACTGCTTTTAATTTGACTACTTTTTCCTACTTCATTTAAATAATCATGTATGACAAATAATTATGTTCGAAAATGTTACTGGAATTGTTTGTACTGTAAGTAAATAAACAACAGTATTTTGATGCACTGTTTCCAACAGCGAGCTTTCCATATGCTATTGTCCACACAAATGGTTACAGCTTTAACCTATTTTATACTTATTAATGCTGAAAATCCCTATTTTTATTATGTGAAGACATCACACAGCAGGACTGAAAAACAAAGAACATGAAAGTTGTTCCACATAAACCTTACAAATGTAATAACAGTAATAGTAAGAGGTAAAACTCTCTTTTCCATGCTTGATTTTTTAAACCCCATTGGGTTCCTGATTAGCAATACAAGCAGTTTTTTTTGAGTCACTTCACAGGACTCAATAATTGGTGACAACATTCTGTAAAAAGATTATTATTTTTAAGATAATGTGCAAATTTATGACTAGAGTCATTCTTGAAAATAGAACCTGATTAGATAATGTTAAGATATATGTATTTCTATCCATTTAATTAATTAAACAGTACTTTTGAAACCTGTCTAATAACTGACACAGGTGTTATCATACCAGCTCACTGGCCAGATGAGGATATCTGCACATTCTCTAAACATGCTATTTTTAAAGTGTTTTTAAGTAAACATTAAAACTTTTCTTGATTGTGACCTCTCCACTAATGCAAAAACACCTTTCATTAAGTGTTTGTGTAGCATTGATGACATAATCCTCTCCTTGAAACAACATCACTCCACACTCTGCCGAGTGTCTACACATCATTGGTGGCCCAGGGACCATTTGACACATCTATAGCAGACAGCTGGAGTAGGTCTGTTATTATCTGAATGTATATACAATTAGTATGTAGTAGAACTGACTGATTTTTGGCAGATTAACAGACTCTTTCTTTCATAACATTATTCTAGGATATACTGTATATTATTCAGCCTTACTCTGTTTCCCTTTCTTTTCCAAAATGTCAGCATGGTATAAAATATGGCTTTGAAAAGCCATTTAGAACATTTCCAGCTCAGTCATCGGTTCACTAGCCATTTCAATTTTAAGTCATTATTATATTCATGAAGAAATATTTTTGAAAAGCCCAGAGAGGATGACTACTTCAGCTAGGTTCCCAATGGGAAAAGACACTTAAGGACACTCAGTAAATCAGCCCATCAGATTTATTAATAGCTGTGAATTGTCTTAAATGCTCTTAATCTTACCCTCAAACACACTTCTCTCTAAATCACTTAAAAGCTCTTTTCGCGACTGTATGTTACGATCCATTTCAGGTCTAGGGGCAGGAAAGGAAGGTAACAAAAATTGCGGGGAGAGAGTGAGAGAACTCCCGTCTCCAGGTCCCAGGACAAGAACAAATTACTTTACTTTGTAAAGTAAAAATATTTCACAAGTTTTATTTTTACATAATAAGTGGGATATAAAGATAGGACTTCAGGAGGGGAAACGGCCAAAATAACAAACAAAATTCGAACTAAATGTTTTTAGAAATAACTTCCCTAGCTTAAAAAGTAAAATAAATCATAATACAAACACTTCCCTTACTTCCTCTCTATATAACACAGGAGAAAACTAATTCTCAAAATAAAATGGCATCCACCTCCCTACAAATGATCCCAATAAAGAAACAACCAAACAGTATATTAACTTAAAAGAAAATCACTCCAGTTAGATGATGTTAACTATCAACACAAGGTTAACACAAAGTAACAAAGAAGTTAACACACAGCATACCTTTTAACGTTAATTTAACCACTATAACTGACACCACACACACAATGAAACCAACAAGTGCTGGGACCAGAAGATGACAGTCTCTCTCTCCTGGGTTGGAACTCTCTGGGTTCTTAAATACACTGCTCCACTCCCACCTTAACGAGCTGGAACACAAATCAGGTGGCACTCCCAAATCTGTGAAGTGGATAGTGGGAGGAGCAACAAGGAAAGACAGAGGCCACATTTACACATAGCCGGGTATTTAGAGAAACGAATATTTCCCCCCCCTCCGTTTTCAATAAAAACATTGTGCACACAACATCGTTTTCAAAAAAGTTGTCATTTACATCAACCCGCATAAATACGCCGTCTAGCGCCATCATAACTATGCCAAACTGGGCACTCACATGACGTTAAGCATTTTCTAGCGCATAATGTGACGTTTGAGAACCTAAAAACCCGTTTCTCCCAGTTGACACGGCAACACATAACCGGTGTTATCAGAAATCTCCACTTTGGCCGGAGTTTTTAGAAATAGTCGTTTTCTGTGATAAAAACAGGGTTTTTGTGTAAATGAGAGGCCAAACGGCAGGGAAATACCTGCGTCTTCCCTTCGTGTAAACGGGGCAAGAGAATACACAGAGACAAGCACTACAACAGCAATACAACATACATACGTCCCTTGGGACGTAACTGACATACAGCCTTTTTTATTGTTAATAATTTTGTTATTTTTATCATATTTTTATTAGATTTTATTAAACAATTTTCAGCTAGTTTTATTTCTATTTTTTAGTTTGTTGTTGTTGTTTAGAGCTGTCAAAATTAACGCAATAACTGGTAAAAAAAAGAAAGAAAATTCTGCACAGTCTAGCTTAAGTGTCTAGCTACTGCAGTCTTGTTGAAATGTACCAATGACTAAAACTACAATTAATTTGTGGCCATATTTATTTTAGAGCTTTTTCATGAAATGTATTTTAGTTCCAGTTTTTATTTTTATTTCAGTTAACAGAAATGTTTGTTTTAGTTTTGTTAACAATAACACTGTGCTGCAGGAGGTATTTTTTTTATAATGGAGTTCCTAGAGTCTGTAAACCCTCTGCAACACAGTTATGATGGCTTTTATTTTCAATGTTGCATATCATTTGATTAAATGATAATCAAAAACAGTAATTATGGTTTAACCTCTGTACACACTCTTATGTCTTATATCTTGGTCTGCAACATAGCAAAACATGCTTTCAGGCTGAAGACAGTCCTGTGTGTGTGGTGGGGTGCATATGGATGTTTCTCATATATTTGACAGGGCATTACATTGCCTAAAGGAGGCAGAACATTAAAACCACATCAGAGAACACCTACATGGTGAACCCTGGAAGAATACACAATTGTTGTAAATCTCTGGCGTTTTTAAAATCTCCAACCACCATAAGCCTCACCTTTTCATCTTCCCAGGAGGAGCAGGGGGGAATTTCTCAGGGATGCAAAGTAAAGTAGAAAGTCCCTGAAGTGCTGGAGCTTTGTAACCCAAGCGAGGCTTTAGGGCACACAGATCTCATGGAGCCCAGTGCGCAAAAGGCTCTTCCCCTGCCAAGCTCGATAAAGTAATCCCATCTCATTTATATATCCTTTCAATTCTATACCTGCTTTGATTTCCTTCTCCTCTTTCTTTCTCTCTCTGTCCCTCATGCCCTGAGTCTTCTGATCTGATTTGCTCATCATGATCCTTACCTCACTGGAATTGCTTTGCAACTGTAGTAAAATCCCAGACATGCTGTAAATGTGACAACTTCCATACATTAAAATGTAGTGTAATCAGCAGGTGAAATGTGAGTGTCACTATGACTGTGTTAGTTGTGTTTACCTCTCACTCCCTCCTGCCCTTCCCTTCAATGTGAGGTTTTTAATGCACCGTTTCAGTGAGCTCTATTTGTTGCCTGTTTCTAATTGCAGTGTCCTCATTCTATCCTGTATATTTAGGATATGTCAAAAATTTAGGCCAAGTGGGGAATGATGACAGCCCTGAATGGTAAATAAGATTGTTCATTGTCACCTCCCTCCTTGCTAGACTGTGACCTTGTGCAGCTCTGGTCCATATCTGCTTTGTTGCAGGCTGATTACCTCTGTTAAGGGTTATGAACACCACAGTCTGTATTGAAAACATGCAAAAAAAAAAACAAAAAAAAAAAACTAATAATTAAATAAGATGGTAATATCAGGTAAGCAGATGAGGTAAATTATGTTAAAATCATTGGTAGAGTTTGGGGAGTGCCCGTTGACATAAATTTAGAGACTGGCTAATATATATGATACTGCAAGTGACACAATGATATCCACTGTTGCCACATGTATGGAAGAAAAAAACCTGAACTTGTGAAAATGCAACTGTTTTACGAGGTGGCAATTTCATATGAATTTGCACGATGTGATTCCTTTGGAAACACACGATTCTTATCAATTGAGAGTGTGTTGGAAAAATCATGAGGCATATTCCAGTGGCTGCCTTATTCCCACCTCTTAGTAGCCCAGGGGCTTCTGTCTGCAAATTACTATGTAATGGGACTTGGCCACAGTTACCTCTTTAGATATTAGATTACAAAATGCCTGGATAAGAATTAATACTACCCTGCCCTTAATTAAAATTCAAAACACACAAATGGTTTCATAATCTTTAATTCACTGGTAGTTTTGGAGTCCAATAATCTCTAGATCTTTTTTTAGATGTACCATTTAGGAAAATAGATAAAAACCTATCATGTTTCATAATACATTTAGATGACAATATTCTAATACTTTTCCAATAGTTGCAATGTATGGCACAAAACGATGTTCATCTTTCTGTTGTAATTATGGTTACATCATCCACTGCATAATGTCAGATGCAAAAAAAAAAAAAAAAAAAAGATTATTTTGAAAGAAATGTTTCCTCTAGTCTCATTTATTTATTTATTAATTCATTTGTTTGCTTACTTGCTTGTTTGACAACTGCTTTTGTTTACAATTTATTTTCACCGTCCACTTTAGACAACTATGAGTAACTTTACAACTACATGTCAACTAACTCATTAGACTATTAGTAGTTTGTTAGTAGAATGTTAGTTTAGGGTTAGCTGTTAGGGTTCAATGTGAACTAATGTGGCATTTTACAGCAGGGGATAACCTGCATAATTATTTTCAGAACTAAAACTTCATGTGTAATGTTAAATTTATGTAATGTATTTAATATAATTGACGACGGGGCATTGAATTATTAGAAAAATAATGCACACCGGAGGTGGTAATGCGGTCATGACGCGAAGCGGATTTACACCTCGGGTGTGCATTATTGTTCTAATAATTCAACGGCCCGGAGTCAATTATTCAGATTATACTAGTTGCCACACCTCGAAACATTATTCAGATAATGTATTTCAAGACGTTTGTCAAGTTTTTGTCATTAAACGCTCTTGTATGTAGGACAAATTTCTTACGCATCTAATCCCATGCCTCTGTTGCTAATTCCAAAACGTCATTTTAGAGTTAGTAACAGAGGTTTGAGCCACTGATAGCAGACTAATGCTGGGGTGGGGACACACTTAACGACTTGCTGAAACATTCTAAGACTGACTGTTTCCATCGACTGTAGCAGATTTTAGACACCGACTGTGAACATTGAATGCGCTGAACACGTGTTTGGGCATGATAACTTAAGTAATGATAACTTGGGCATGATAACTTAACTTAAGTGATAAGTATCAAATTACATTCATAACCAGTCTTAGAGTAAGTGTGTCCCCTGCTTTATGCAGTTATTAATGCAGTTATTAGAGAGAGAGAGACAGAGAGAGAGAGAGAGAGAGAGAGAGAGAGTGCAATAATGAGACAGAAAAGCATGTGCGTCAATATGATTATTTATTTATTAATTAAATTTGTTTTAATTAATTTGTTCATTCATTTTTTTCTATTATTGAGAGTAGACGCCTAAATGAAACACAAAGGCCTTTTAACAAGTAGGCCAATCAATAATTATGTATTTGTTATATTATCTGCAATAATTACGAAAACCCGTGCAGCAGGACTATCAATTTATTTATATATTCAGTTTAATTTTCTATTGATTATAGATAGGTCTATATACTTTATTTATTCAAATTACACTGCATGTTTCCATAGATTGTAAAGTTAGACATCGGAAATTGCAGATCAAGCGCATGGGGCTACATGTTATTTCCTGTTATGAATTGTTGGCCTATTCTGTTCCCTTTCGAAGGGAACTCAACAATACGTCATCGACGTTTTGGGGGAACGCCTCAGGCGTGACAGGTGTCTGAAATCAAGTATCAACTCACAGCAATCATGTTGACCGGCGACAACCCGTGCATCATCAGCTCGAATGATGAGCATGCAACCTGGATGTATAAAAAGGGTGCCTTGAGACCGTGACAACATCCTTTTCGTCTTCAGGGACTGTTTTGTCTGTTTGAGAGGGTGAGTTACAGGTCGATGTAGAAGAGGTTCTTTCTCTTTCTGATGGGTCTGTAACTGTTTCTCTTCGGGCCGGGCAGGAGTTGGCTGCCGATGATATCAGTCTGGTTGAGACTGAACCATCTCAGCCCTCCTGCCCCGTGTACGCTGAGTTGGTGGACGTTATGGGGCGCGCCACCAACAGATTGCAGCTGCAGTGGAGGCGCGTCCGGGAGGAACCCGCTCGTAGTATTTTGGACGATCGTTTCCTCCCTACTCGTAAACCACCAGCCCGGACGAGCCTTCCATTTCTTCCCGATCTCCACTCTGAGATTGAGAAGGCATGGAAGAACCCGTTCTCCGCGCGTCTTCATCTGCATCAGCGGAATAATTTCGCTGCTGTGGATGGGGCCGCGGAGCACGGGTATGTGTCGATGCCGCCAGTGGACGAGACGTTGGCTAACTATCTCGCCTCTGGTCGGTCTTCGTCACTGGGAGCTCCGACCCTGCCATCCAAGCCGCTTAAGACAACATCACGCTTGAATGGCAGAGCGTACACGGCAGCAGGTCAGGCAGGTGCGGTTCTGCACACCCTCGCGGTCCTTTAGGCCTACCAGGCTGACCTGCTGCGGGACTTCGATCAGGGGGCCGGCCTGTCCCCTGACGTGGTCGCAGAGCTGCGCCGCACCACGGATTTGGCTCTCCGGGCCACCAAACAGTCCGCTGCTTCCTTCGGTCGTGCGATGGCGGCTATGGTGGCCAGGGAGAGGCATCTGTGGCTCAACCAGGCTGACATCGGGGAGAAAGAAAAAACCTTTCTCCTCGATTCGCCAGTTTCGCCTTCCGAGCTTTTCGGACCTTCCGTTGAGACGGAATAAGTTCAGGGAGGCGAGGGCGTGCTCTGCGGCGTTTAAGAGCTGCATACCGCGGAGGTCCTCGGCCCAGCCCAGGCAGGCGGGAGGGCCTGGTCCGTCATGGTCTGAGGATCACAGACAGACTCAGAAGGCCAGTGTCGCTTCCCGTGCACCCCCTCTTCCTAGCAGAGGGAGCAGGGCGTGCAGGAGGCATAACTCCCGCGGGAGGCACGATCTCAGGGAGGTGATCCAGAGCAAACGTTCTCAGACCGAACGTTAGACATCACCTCCCTGGATCTTGTCTCCTAACCACCATCGCTCCCAGGCGGGGCCCATGATGAGTTCAAGAATTCTCTGATTGCCCGCTTCAGCTTGGTTGATAGGAGCGCCTTCCCTTGGCTTGTGAAACAGTAAAAAAAAAAAAAAGAGGGTTACTGAGTTTCTGAGTCCTGGTGTGCTTCATTCCGCACGCTACAGGTTTTTATGTTGAGCGAAAATGTTCTTTTCAGTGTAGTAATGAACATTTTTCTCTTCTTTTTCAGAACTCGTCTCCTGTACAGAGCCGGGGACATGTTTGGTAAGCAAGGATGATGTATTGTGAAGTGAGCCGAGCTCCCACATACTGTGGTCGCCAGGTTACAGGCCTCACTAGGCCTTCCGGGTTATGAGCTTCCACATGTCAGGTCAGAGGCCTTACCCGGCCTTCCTGAATGTGAGCTCCCACATACTGTGGTTGTCAGGTTACAGGCCTCATCCGGCCTTCCTGGTTATGAGCTCCCACACACTGTGGTCGCCAGGTGACGGGCCCCAGCCGGCCTTCCTGGTTATGAGCTCCCACATACTGTGGTTTCCAGGTTACAGGCCTCACCCGGCCTTCCTGAATGTGAGCTCCCACATACTGTGGTCACCAGGTTACAGGCCTCACCCGGCCTTCCTGAACGTGACCTCCCACATACTGTAGTCGCCAGGTTACAGGTCTCACCGGCCTTCCTGGTGATGGGCTTCTACATGTCAGGTTACAGGCCTCACCCTGCCTTTCTGAATGTGAGCTCCCACATACTGTGGTCGCCAGGTTACAGGCCTCACCAGCCTTCCTGAATGTGAGGTCCCACATACTGTTGTCACCAGGTTACAGGCCTCACCGGCCTTCCTGGTGATGGGCTTTAACATGTCAGGTTACAGGCCTCACCCGGCCTTCCTGAATGTGAGCTCCCACATACTGTGGTCACCAGGTTTCAGGCCTCGCCGGCCTTCCTGAGTATGAGCTCCCACCTAATGTGGTCGCCAGGTTATAGGCCTCTCTGGCCTTCCTGATATGAGCTCCCACCTACTGTGGTCGCCAGGTTACAGGCCTCACCCAGCCTTCCTGAATGTGAGCTCCCACATACTGTGGTCGCCAGGTTACAGGCCTCATGGGCCTTCCTGAGTATGAGCTCCCACACACCGTGGTCACTAGGCCTTCCTGGTTATGAGCTTCTACAGGTCAGGTTACAGGCCTCATCCGGCCTTCCTGAATGTGGGTTCCCACATACTGTGGTCACCAGGTTTTAGGCCTCTTAGGCCTTCCTTAGTGTGAGCTCCCACATGCTGTGGTCACCAGGTTATAGGCCTCACCACCTTCTTGAGTATTAAGCTCCCACCTTCAGTGGTCACCAGGCTTCAGGCCTCCTCGGCCTTCCTGGTTATGAGTTGTCGCATGTCAGGTTGCAGGCCTCACCAGGCCTTCCTGAATGTGAACTCCCACTCACTGTGGTCGCTAGGGTGTAGTTGTGAGCTTTCACATGTCAGGTTGCAGGCCTCATCAGGCCTTCCTGAATGTGAGCTCCCACGCATTATGAATATCAGGTTACAGGCATCATCTTGCCTTCCTGATTATGGGTAAAATACAGGCCTCAAAACCGGCCTCCTGAATATAGAGTGATGAAGTACATGTACCTTTACTTCATCTATTTTTCTTTGTACGCTCCGTACCTTCTTAAACCCATACTTATGGTAAGTCACACGACGGAACGTCTTGTTTACTTCCTTAAATCCATTTTTTATGGTAAGGGTCATGCGCTGTACGCTTCGGTCCCTTCCTATGTGGCCAGACCCAGGTCTTTTCACCTTGGGTCCCACTCTAGATGCGTCCTGTCGTCGAAGAATGTCACGACAGACGCCTTTCTCTAGCTAAATTCCACATTTTGATCCAGGCCTTCCTGGATTCAGAATGGCTAAGTACACGCACTTTCGTTTCCTGTACTTTCTAAAATCGTTATTTATGGCCTTTCTGGAAGTAGCCCCCACAAGGTGTGGTTGTCAGGTTACAGGCCTTATCAGGCCTTCCTGAAAGTAAGCTCCCACAGGTTGTGGTCGCCAGGTTTCAGGCCTCACCGGCCTTCCTGAGTATGAGCTCCCACCTACTGTGGTCGCCAGGTTACAGGCCTCTCTGGCCTTCCTGATATAAGCTCCCACCTACTGTGGTCAACAGGTTACAGGCCTCTCCCAGCCTTCCTGAATGTGAGCTCCCACCTACTGTGGTCGCCAGGTTACAGGCCTCAGCCCGCCTTCCTGAATGTGAGCTCCCACATACTGTGGTCGCCAGGTTACAGGCCTCATGGGCCTTCCTGAGCATGAGCTTTCACATGCTGTGGTCGTCAGGTTTCAGGCCTCACCAGCCTTCCTGATATGAGCCCTCATGTACTGGAGCTCCCCACATAGGGAGTCATCAGGTCTTAGGCTTCAGTAGACCTTCCTGGTTTTGATCCCTCTCTTACTTCCTCAGTGTTCAGAATGAGCACTGTGTAGCCCCGTGGATTGAGTGGACGACTTCCGTCGTTTCTTGAGGTTGAGTCACACTCTCCGGGGGATCCCGTCTCTGTGATCTGGAACTGAATGGTTTCTGCCAGCTTCGCAGGCCTTTGGTTTTCGGATGCCTTATCCAAGGCAATTTCCGGAGGCTCTGTCTCGGACAGACAGGCAATGGCCAGACGGTGCGTCTTAGTATAGATCACCAGGCCAGCCTGGTGGCATTTCAGGAGGCATGCTCTCCGGAATAGTGACTGGCTGGGAGTCCCTTGGGTCCCCTAGCCACACTCCCTAGAAGTGACCCCTTCTATTAGGAAGTTGTGGTCCTAAGCCTTTGAGCTGGCCCAGATATACCCCCCATTAACTATGTTCTGGCAGTTTCTTGGTTCATTAGCTTGGGCTATGACCGGTAGGGAGTGCTGTCACTGACAGCCCAATGTGACCTTAGGGTGAGGGGTTTCAGTGTTCTTTGAATTACTGGTTCTGACAGTTGTCACTGCCCTTGGGCATGCACTCCCCTCAGCATGGCGGAGTGGGTATTTCGTTACCCAAAGCGTCGATGACGCTTTTGTTGAGTTCCTTTCGAAAGGGAACGTCTCAGGTTATGACTGTAACCTATGTTCCCTGAGAACAGGGAACGAGACAATACGTCTCCCTGCCATACCTCGGGGCCTGCCTGCAACAGTCCCTTCAGACGATAGGATGTTGTCACGGTCTCAAGGCGCCCTTTTTATACATCCAGGTTGCGTGCTCATCATTCGAGCTGATGATGCACGGGCTGTCGCCAGTCAACATGATTGCTGTGAGTATATACTTGATTTCAGACACCTGTCACACCTGAGGCGTTCCCCCAAAGCGTTGATGACGTATTGTCTCGTTCCCTGTTCTCAGGGAACATAGGTTACAGTCGTAACCTGAGACGTTTTCCATTATTACAATCAACTACACGAAGTGATATGGAACTGTGTGGTCAAGACTATGGGATGCCATTTGTAAAGCGGCTCACGCTGAAAATAACAGCAACATTTTGTCATATTTAGCTTCAAACAATGTTTAAAAAACTGGTATGAATTTTTGACGGTCACTTTCTAGCACATTTACAACAATATTTGTCAACTTAGAGATATTTTAAATAGTTAAATCTAAATATTAAATGTTACACCTAAATGTTAAATGTTAAATCTAAATGCTAAATCTAAATCTAAATATTAAATCTAAATCTAAATGTTAAATCTAAATGTTAAATCTAAATCTAAATGTTGAATCTAAATGTTTCAGGTGAAACTAAATATTTAACTAATATGCAAATTCAAAATGCCGGTAACCGGAAGTGCCAAAATAAAAGCTCGAGGAGGTCAGTGTGTGTTTATAATGTCAAATAACAAACAAAAACCATCTCATCCAGGGAAATGGACTCTTGGACATGGATTATCGTGATGATAACTACCTAAAATAATAAATATTGCCTTTATGCAAGCGAACATGACAGATCAGTCAAAGTATCCCCCTCGTGGCTGGCTATTATGGCTACAGGCAGGGGTTAAATTGGTATTTATTATTATTATTATTATGTGGGGGTGCTCTCCCTAGGGGGGTCCGGGGGTATGGCCCCCCGTGAATTTTTTTTGAAAAATAAACCATTAAATGGCACTTTCTGGAGAGTTTTATGCAAAGAAATGGAGAAATTGAGTATTACATGATATGTGAAAAACTGCAAGGTTAAGAGCATATTGCCTACTTTGCATTGTTGTAGTATCAACAGGTATTAGGACATTTAGCATTTACATTACTGTTAATCATCACTTGATTACACATTGTATTACCTTGTTATGATGATATAGTGACCCATACAATGTGCCAAACATAATGTGCCACATGAAGAGACAGTGCAGCATATGACAGTAGCAACTGCTGAGAAGAGTTGAGTCTGTGGTGACCAAGTCCACCTCACACAAACTTCCTTCTCCCATTCTCTCTCTTTACTACTACAACACAAACACACACACACACACACACACACACACACACACACACACACACACACACACACACACACACACAGCCTACTCTGTGTCATTTCTCATCAAGGTATGCACAAGTCACAAAAATAAAATCAATCTATCCTTGTGGAAAGGTTGCTTGGTAGCTAAAAGTAGGTCTAGCAAGTCTTATATTTCTGTAATTCACACAGAATCAAATACAAATATGCTGACTGAATAGATTGCTAGCTTATTTTGAGTAGCCAGCTAGCAGTTCTCTTGCAGTTTGCTGATAATCCGGTGTCTGAAGTAAAATGCTCAAAACATCTCCTGAGAAAAATCACATGGTCAACCTAGTCTTGGTTATTTAATTTTGATTTAGTCTTATTTTCCTTACCTTGTCATTCAAGGCCAGGGCACTTTTTGTACATTTCTGGAACTTTTGCGCACTTCCACATTCCACGCAACTATAGATCTCAGGAACACTCATTATATATTGCTGCGTACCTTTATCCGTGTTACCTAGATGCGCATGCGCAAGCGGTGCGCGATCATGGTCAGCTGAGCAAGAATACGGCCGTGTTCCGATTGTTCTCATCTCAGCTCCGCCGAGACAAAATAGACATGCCATTTCAAAAATATTTCATTTATTGTCAGAAATATGTTTTCAAAAGCATCACTTTCATCAAATTTTATGTGACATAATTTCCAGTAGGCAACTGACTGCAAACGAGCAGGCTTATGTGCCGGGGCTGAGCCCCGGAGAGCCCCGGCCCAATTTAACCACTGGCTACAGGTCATAAGTCCCGCACCTTTCATAAAAGTGACACTAAAAACTCAAAGTAGCCTACTCTTCAAATACAGTTTCTCCAAATGTCTTTATTATTTTAGGTTTTAAAACCATGAGATGGTTTTTATCCGTTATTTGACACTATAAACACACACTGACCTCCTCAAGCTTTTATTTTGGCACTTCCGGTTACCGGCATTTCGAATTTGCATATTAGTTAAATATTTAGTTTCACCCGGAACATTTAGATTCAACATTTAGATTTAGATTTAGATTTAACATTTAGATTTTAGATTTAACATTTAGATTTAACATTTAGATTTAGATTTAACATTTAGATTTTAGATTTAACATTTAGATTTAGATTTAACATTTAGATTTAGATTAAGATTTAACATTTAGATTTAACATTTAGATTTAACATTTAGATTTAGATTTAACATTTAGACTTAGATCTAGATTTAATATTTAGATTTAACATTTAGGTGTAACATTAAATATTTAGATTTAACTATTTAAAATATCTCTAAGTTGACAAATATTGTTGTAAATGTGCTAAAAAGTGACCGTCAAAAATTCATACCAGTTTTTTAAACATTGTTTGAAGCTAAATGTGACAAAATGTTGCTGTTATTTTCAGCGTTAGCCGCTTTACAAACGGCACCTTATACAAGACCTGCCTGGAACTACTTTAGCCGTGCGTTTCCCTGAAAATAATTGCACAACTTAGAACATTCATCAACCAATCAGATTCAAGCATTCAACGGCCCTGTAGTATAACTTATTCTAATTGTTTGTGTTCTCTGTCTGCAATTCATTGAAGATCTGTCAGACTGTATGAGGCGCCACGTAGGATTTAAATCAAACTTCGCTTATCAATACATACATAACACACGTGCATATACACCTATAAATTACTTGCATATACATGTATACTATTGGATGTTCAAAATACATATATGAAATACACCTGCACACTAATATGAAATCCATACCAATACATATTATGTTAGTAATGAATGCATATACACCTGTGAATAACTTGTATATACATATAAACTTGACGCACACATACACCTATAAATACTTGCATATACATATAAACTTCCATGCATATACACCTATAAACACTCGCACATACATATAAACCCTATGCGCGCATACACATCCATAAAACACTCGCGCATACATACAAAATAAAACGTGGATGCATGCATGTTTTTCTATTGACTGGTAAAACACTATTTGTAGTTAAAAAGGTTTTTTTAAATATATATATATATATATATATATATATATATATATATATATATATATATATATATATCGTCGGCAGCCGTTCGTCTCGGGAGACGATGGTGTAGCTCGGTGCGTCTATCTGCACCGCCGGGAATGGCTGTGCAGACCAATTCTAGAGTGGCAGTCCTTGCCGCACTGGGCGCAGGAGAAGGGGGATGGCTGGTCAGGCTGCTGTTGCAACTGCTTCCGCCTAGCTCTCTTTGCCACGGCAGTGTCGTTTCGTGCCGCTTCTGCATTGATTATTTCCTGCCGGACTGCTTGTCGCCAAGCGAGGCGATCATCAGCCAGTCTCTCCCATGCGCTGGGGGCAATGCCGCATTGCTTCAAGTCCTTTTTGCAGACGTCTTTGAAGCGCCCTGTGGTTCTGGTGCCTTCAGCCAGCTCGCCGTAGAGGAGGTCTTTGGGGATGCGGCCTGCGTCCATCCTCCTGACATGCCCAAGCCACCGCAGCCGTCTTTCGCTGAGCGTCGCATACAAACTGCTCATGTTGGCTCGTTCCAGCACCTCGGTGTTGGGGATCTTGTCCTGCCACTTGATATGCAGTATGCGACGCAGGCACCGAATGTGGAAGCTGTTGAGTTTCTTCTCGTGCCTTACGTAGGTGGTCCATGACTCGCTGCCATAAAGGAGCGTACTGAGCACGCAGGCTTGGTACACGTGCAGTCTGGTCATCTCAGTGAGGCTGGAGTTGTTCCACACTCGCTGATTTAACTTGGCCATGACTGCGGCTGCCTTGGCGATTCTGCTGTTGATCTCAGAGTCGATGGATAGCGAACTTGAGATCGTGGACCCAAGGTACGTGAAGTTCTCAACAACGTCCAGGCTGTACCCGTCGATGGCGGTGTTTGGAGGGGTCTCTGCTCCCTGCATCATGACGTTGGTCTTCTTCAGGCTGATGGTCAATCCAAACTCCTTGCAGGCGTGTGAGAGGCGGTTTACAAGCTGCTGGAGTCCGTCTGCCGTGTGTGAAGTCAAGGCTGCGTCATCAGCGAAGAGCATCTCACGAATAAGTACCTCTGTGACTTTGGTCTTGGCACGGAGACGGGCTATGTTGTAGAGCTTGCCGTCCGACCTGGTGTGGATGTAGACACCCTCGCTGCAGTCTTTGAAGGCGTATTGGAGGAGCATGGAGAAGAAGATACCAAAGAGTGTGGGCGCAAGGACGCAGCCTTGTTTCACTCCGCTGCTGACTGGGAAGGCTTCGGATGTTGCGCCGTTGTAGCATACTGTGCTGTGCATATTCTCGTGGAAGGACGTGACCACTGCAAGCAGGTGCGGAGGGCAACCAATCTTCTCCAGCAACCTGAAGAGTCCGCTTCTGCTAACCAGATCAAACGCCTTTGTAAGGTCGATGAAGGCGATGTAGAGTGGCATGTTCTGCTCCTGACACTTCTCCTGCAGCTGGCGTAGTGAGAAGATCATGTCTGCTGTTGATCGGCCATCCCTGAAGCCGCACTGGGACTCGGGGTAGACGCGGGAGGCGAGGGTCTGCAGGCGGGCCAGAGCGACGCGGGCGAACACTTTGCCTACAATGCTGAGGAGGGAGATGCCCCGGTAGTTGTTGCAGTCACTACGGTCTCCCTTGTTCTTGTACAAGGTGACAATGTTAGCGTCTCGCATGTCCTGGGGGATGTAGCCCTGTTCCCAGCAGAGACAGAGGAGGTCGTGAAGTGGTTGTAGCAGGGCTGGTTTCCCGCTCTTTAGAACCTCGGGGGGGATTCCATCGCTCCCTGGCGCCTTCCTGCAGGCAAGGCAGTCGATGGCTTTGCTGAGCTCGTCCATGGTTGGTGGGGTATCTAGCTCCTCCATGACTGGTAGGTCTGGGATGGCGTTGAGAGCCGTGACAGTCACCACATTCAGCGTCGCGTATAGCTCAAGGTAGTGCTCCGTCCATCGCTTCATCTGCTTTTCCTGGTCGGTGATAACCTCGCCCGTTTTGGACTTGAGGGGGGCGGTCTTGGAGGGGGTTGGGCCTGTTGCCTTCTTGATGCCCTCGTACATCCCTCTTGCGTTTCCTGTCTCGGCAGCTCTCTGTATGCTGCTGCAGAGGTTTAGCCAGTAGGTGTTGGCGCAGTGGCGGGCGGTCTGCTGGGCTTTGTTCCTGGCAGTCCGGAGGGATTGTAAGGTACTAGGGCTTGGATTGGCCTTGTAGGCCAGAAGGGCTTTCCTCTTTGCCTCAGTCACGGGCTCCATTTCTTCCCAGTGGGCCTCGTACCAGTCGGCATTTTTCCGCTCCTTCTTCCCGTAGGCGGTGATGGCGGCGTTGTAAACCGCGTCGCGGAGGCGGGGCCACTTGGAGTCGATGGTGTCATCTGCTGACACTCCCTCGCTGAGGGCGTGTTCCAGCCTGCTGATGAACTGCTGGGTTTTCTCAGGATTGCTGGTGCAGCAGGCATTTATGCGTGGGCGACCCTTCTTCTTGAAGTGGTGCAACCTTTTGGGTGTAGTGCGCACCTTGCTTGCTACGAGAGCGTGGTCCGTATCGCAGTCGGCACTATGGTAACTGCGGGTGAGGAGGACGCAACCAATGTCCGCTCTTCTGGTGATGACTAGGTCAAGCTGGTGCCAGTGGCGGGATCGGGGGTGCCTCCATGACACCTGGTGGATCTCTTTACACTTGAAGAAGGTGTTGGTCACACACAGGCCGTGGTGGCACAAGAGCTCAAGCAGTCTCTGGCCGTTCTCGTTTATCTTCCCCCTCCCAAAGCTTCCGAGGCAGGTGGGCCAAGCCTTGTGGTCAGCTCCTACTCTTGAATTGAAGTCTCCTAAGAGGTAGAGGCCTTCAGTGCTGGGCCACCTGGATATCGCTTCATCGAGGGCCTGGTAGAACTCATCTTTTTCCTCGGCGGTGGAGCAGAGGGTTGGGGCGTACACGCTGAGAATGTTGACTGGGCCAGAAGACGTTGACAGCCGGAGGGTGAGTATCCTCTCTGTGCCTACTGTGGGGAGCTCGGTGAAACTGACAAGTGTGTTCTTCACAGCGAAGCCAACACCATGTTGCCTGGGTTGGTCTGGGGACTTCCCCTGCCAGTAGAAAGTGTAGTTTGTTTCCCTGATGGTGCCGTTGTCAGCCAGCCGGGTCTCCTGTAGGGCGGCAATGTCGACGTTCAAGCGTGACAGTTCCCTGTCAATGACGGCCGTCTTCCTTGCGTCGTCGATCTGCAGAAGGTCTGCGGTTAGTCCTGGACACATGGTCCTGACGTTCCAGCTAGCGAAACGAAGAGCTGGAGGCTTCTTTCTTGGTTCTTCCTTTGACTTGCCTGGTGCGAGTGTTTAGTGGCCCACTTTTCGAGAGATGCCTCTCTAGTCCCCACGCACCCAGTGGGGCAGGTGAGCCATGGCGGGACGGCACCTTACTGGCTGGGGGCTGCCCAGCTTGAGGCGGGCGGTGGCTGTCCATTGAGGCGCGATGACCTCTCCCACCGTCGAAGGGGACCCCTGGCGCTCGCTTCCTTCGCCAATCGGACGAGCTTATAACCGGTAACTGCCCCCTCCCGTGTTGAGTCGACATCTTGCGATGGCGCTGGAGTGTCCTCTCCAGTGGAGCTACAGAGCCTGGGCAGGGTTATATGGAGAGCCAGCTGTTGCCCATGCAGCAGGCCCCCCCTCTCCGCGAAGCTGAAGAATCCAAGGGAAAGACAGAGTCGATACAACTTGGCTCCAGCTGCGCCGCAGGAGTTGCCGGTGAAGACAATACTATGTCAGGCCGCCTTTGGGACTCCAGCTCCGGATTTTCTGTCAGGGTTTACTCCCTTAGCCTATCCCCTGAAGGGGTATACCGCAAGGCAGCGGAGGTTTGGAATCAGAGTTACCTTCTCCTAGATGAGCTACCATCCAAGGTTGACGAGCTCCATCTGCCCGAAGCGACTGGTTTTGAGGCGCCAGAGGGCCGCCTTTGCCCCTTCTCCTGTTAGTGGAAACGGTTTCGCCGGGCTTAGTAGCTAAGCCACACGGGAAGGCCAGGAGCTGGACTGGGTTGTCAGAGGCTGTTTGAGACGCACACCATTGGGGCATTTTATAGGGAGTGGGAGCTTATCCCCACTACCACCCCCGGTTTTAACAACCTTCGAAACTTAGAAACGTGGGAAGGATATATAAACTTATATATATATATATATATATATAATTCTACAATTATATACATTTTGTAGTGTTGGAAGAGAACACATTGTTAAGTGAAGTTACAATGACTGAATCCTCTGTTTAGTAACAATGCAACTACCGGAATGAATCCGGAATGAATCAGTAAACAAGGTGTAACCAGCATTTATGGTAAGCAGTATCAAAAAAATTCAAATA